>CM072539.1:26207601-27407601 GCA_036898165.1 Silybum marianum
AAATTTATGTATCTTTCATTAAACAATACCTACAATATTTGAAAGTTACCTTTGTAATTTTGGATGATGCCGCAATGTCACGTGTATTTATACAGGTGTTTGGAAGACCTTTCAAACGCTACTGTGAATGCTCCGCAGTGTTTTCTTTTTCCAATGATTTTTAGAAGCAAATATATATATATATAGAGAGAAAGAGAGAAAAAAAAAAGTTCAAATGCAAACTAAATTTTAGTTGCAAACATGAAGACAAATGAGAATGTTGCACGTGTTTCATTCAGTCTGAATAACAAAGGTGAAGTTCATACATTATTCAGTATTAATAACACGTATTCAGTGTGAATAACACAACATTCAGAGTGAATAACTTAACATTCAGGATAAATAACAATAACATTCAGTTTTAGACTTTTAGTAATATCTTTTGTTATTCAGACTGAATGAGACATGTGTCACGCCCTTCTTTGTCCTTATGTTTGTAACTAAATTTGAGTTTTGCATTTGAACTCATCCCTATATATATTACACTCTTGATAACTATAGATTTTGGGTTTTTTTAATTAACGAATAATTAGTATGATTATAAAAAAAAACAATAATAAATAGATTAAATATAATATAATATAAATTGCATATGGGTTTAAGAAGGGTAGAAACCATCCAAAACAAAAACAAAAACAAAAGAGTGAAGACCAAAACACAACTGGGGTTTCCGGGCCCCATGTTTTGGAGGTATGAATCACTTTGATGTCTCTTTACCCACATGCTCCCCACTACTTATTTGATGCCATCTAGACCCTACAACATTAATATTTCACTAAACTCCACATTTGGTCCTTATACTTTACCCTCAAACCAAAATATCGTCCATCTATTTTAATAAGTATATAAAAAAATAATTGTATTTTGCGTTATGGTTTGAAAATGATCGTTCGTCCTTAGTTCATTAAAAAAAAGTTCCTTCCTCTTGATGCCACCCCCTTGATCTCTAGCCACCTGGATAATCGATCACATGGATGAAGCCGATTCTATTGTAGAAATACGACTGTCCAAAAGGACTATTGTCTTGCACTTTTCTTAAAATAAATAAATGGCAACAATGAGTTTCAGATTTCTCAAAATCAAGATAAGACTGCCTAAACCATAGGGATGGAACCATTTTCTTTTATGTTCAGCAACTTGCGAAACACAAAAGGGTTTGTGTAACAACCCATACAACTTAGATAGCAAATGAGATTTTTGAGTTTCTTATAAACTCTAAGTTGTGGGTTATTTATAACTTCCATCATGATTTTAAGTTGGATTCAAAGTTATTGGGCCGACTTGTTGCTTTATGCTTTGGTGTGTTACAACTCGAATGGGTTCTTGATGAACACCAAAGAATAAGAAGATTGAAGGCTACATCAATGCTACTGGTTTTTGTTTAAACAAACTCGACCAACATCATCACTTAGGGGACGTTGTAAAGAGGGTGGAGTTTTATGGTTTTGTTTTTTGATTATGTAAAAGACACAAAGAATACATAAATAAACCAAAATGTTTTATCAGTTAATTGAGTTAATGAAATCTTTTTAATTTCGTTAGAGGAAAGGATTTAAGAAGTGCAAACAAGTGAACAACTCAGATCTGTAATTATTTTGATTTCAAGGCCTAATTCTATAAAATTGTAAACCACAAGGACCAGATATGTAATTCACTCAAAAAATTATATGTTAAATTAACATGTCATTTTTTTCAAATATGCATCGTTTAATTCATTTTTTTTAGAAAAAATCAGTTTAAATATGTTTTTTTCGGTTAGTGGCTTTATTTTGATGGGTGTTACTTGATTATCATATGACAAAATCAAATGAATCTTAATTTTCGAGAATACATTTTTAATGTAGGATATTATTGAAGATAAAAATATAATATACAAAAAATATCTAAGATAAAAAAATATCAAATGATTTACTACAACGTTACATCAAAACAATTGAATTCTTGTATGTTTGTAGAGTTATCTCGACATCTACAACGAGTCTTTTGCTGATTTATTTATTATAATGAATCAATATATCATCATATACCACAACAATTGTATTCATATTTATATATTTTTTTTTTCACACAAAACTTTAAATATTAACACGTGTCAGTTTAACTTTAGTTCTAAAACTTTAGATTTACGAAATCACTTGCTAAATAAATAATTTAAAAAAAAATTAAAGTTGTTTATAAACGAGGCTTTATACTACCATTTTGTAAAAGCAACACGTATTTTCATATAGTAAAATATTTATATGTTCTTAAAATTGGGTTGGGTCAGATGAAAAAGAAAGTTATTGTGAGAAGCATACAACGAGACTTTCACCATTGGATGCATATTAAGATAAGATGCATTGAGATACACCGAATCAATTCTAAAACGCAATTCATGAGATTAAAAATGATCAAGGATTCAAATATCTTCTTACGTTTCTGACTTTAACTTTCTTACGTTTCTGACTTTAACTCTTCTTACCATACGATCCTTCGTCCTTAAAATTTAATCAATTTACTGTCAGTAGATTTATTTTCACAACTAACTTTACAAGAAGAAAAAGATAAATATATGATACCCACAAACAATACCATTAAACTTTCATCTAATTATGTGACGTCATAATCCCTCGGTTTCATATCTTATCCTTACCTGATGTATCCAATTTTGTAAATTTCTTATTATATATCATATACATTATATGAGAAAAGTTCAAATGTAAACTCAAATTTAGTTGCGAACGTGAGAACAAAGGAGAGCGCGACACGTATCTCATTCAGTCTGAATAATGAAAGGTATTCAGAGTGAATAATAAAGGTGAAGTTCATACAGTATTCAGACTGAATAACACTATATTCAGACTGAATAAACTATATTCAGTTTGAATATTTCTCTTTATTATTCACTCTGAATATGACACGTGTTACACTCTCATTTGTCCTCATGTTCACAACCGAATTTAAGTTATCGTTTGAACCTGCCTCTACATTATATATATATATATGTATGTATGTATGTATGTATATGTATCGTTGTCTTTTGCTTTTGATTGAACAGAGTTGCTTACTTTTCTCCAGCTTTAGTCTTCTTTTCATTTTCTTCTCACCCTTAAATCTTCTTTCTTTCTTTCTACTTCTTCTCATTCCTTTTCAAACTGTTCACACTTTTTTTACTTCTCAAGATACAATACAGGTTACACACATCTCATCTTTCAAACCTTATTTTCAGATAAAATATATATCAAACTGGTTTTATTTGATTTGTATGTTAATTTTAAGGGTGTATGAGTAAATATGAAATGGGAACACATATACAAGATGTGTCTTTGTCCATTACTTAGCCAGGTAGTATTTTTGTAGTGATTTGTGAGAGTGACCCTAGTAATTAAGGACAATTCCCCAAATAAGGGGCAAAAGAACCTAAGCATAACCACACTATTATTTAGGGGCACATGATTCCCTCATTACAACACATAAATGTGTGGGGTTCACCAACAACCATATCATCTTTTACTCCAAAAAAAAACCTAGAAATACATATTTCATTATTTTTATATAATAAATTGTTTACTAAAACTAGTATAAAGTGTTAGTTAAAACAGTTATGTCAATTAATGTAAGAACATTAAAATAAAAAACAGTTTCAATTTTGAAAAAAAAATAATTTATTTGTCATCTAAATGTTTGATTGTGTGATTTGTATATACAAAACTTATATATTTTGATGACGATAGAAGACGTTATTTTTTTATGATTGTTGTAACATGTTATTAAATCAGTATAATTTGGTAAAAGAAAAGTAGCAATGTTGATTGTGCTAGTGACATATTTAGGATGACCATAGGTGTAAACGACTTGACTAATCCAATAAGTCTTGAATTTAACGCTAATGCAAATCTCGTTTGGTCTTGAGGGGACCTGAATTGGCGAAACTTATATATACATACATAATACATACATACATACATACATACATACATATACGGAGGCGGGTTCATGCGAAGATGGTAACAATTTACGAGAATACGAGGATAATCCTCAGTCAATCATTTTGCACATGACTTTTTTTCATGTACAAAATCATATGTGATTTTGTACTAGCATCAAAAATGACATGACCGACTTGGCTAATCATATATGGTTTTGTATGTGAATAATATGTGATTTTGTACATGAAAAATTTAATGTACAAAATGATTGGCTGAGAATTGTCCTCGTATTATCTCGTAAATTGTTATCGTCCTTGCATGAACCTCTTTCTACATGTGTGTCTGTGTGTATATATCAAAACCTATATGTACTTGTCAACAAGTTAACACAGTAAAATATCATCACGAACTGTTCATATATAACAACTGTCAATTGCATAAAATAGAAATAAACTTGTTGGTAAGAAGTAACAGTAAAAATGAAAGTCATATTAAAATTTAGATGTGGTTGATCGTAGGTCGTTGTCATAGTAAGGATTGGATAACTTGAGTTTATGTTGACTCAAATGAGAATGGATAATAAAGTTATGATATTAAATTTATGACAATAAGTCAAGCTTTTCTTTGTGAATTAAGACTATTCTTATACTTCATTCGTCCTAATTTAAATGTCGGACATTTTTATTTTTATTTGTCTCAAAATAACTGTGCACTTTTAAAAGTAATAACTAAATTCTCAAATTTACCCCTAATTAATTCACAAATATTTAAGAGTTGTGAGTGGGAGAGAAATTAAATAAGGGTATCAATGGGTTTACCAAAAAGTGTAGTTATTATGCATGTTTAAAATTATGTGTCAGTTCAATTGTGAACACTTAAATTGGGACGGAGGAAGTAATATTTAACAACCAAAATGAGAATTATGTGACAACCATCTATATTTTTGGAAAACTCATCATAATTTTTATAAACAAAAAAAAGTATATCGATAAACAGGACATATTCTCTTTGCAATATTTTGACCAACTACAATATGCATTATGCGGATTCTGCGATGTATTTTTGTTTGGTTTATAGGCGCATGTATGTTTATTGTAGAAAAACGAAATGTCAAATACAATGATACACACTGCTTATAACTTATTATTAAAATGTCTATACAAGATCGATAACGTTCTATAAAACATTCATAAGCCAAAAAAGTAATCTCAAGAGAAAAGAAACATTCGTTTAACAATGGATAATGTTAGTTGTTTGTCTCGAGTTTTTATTAATTTTAAAAGTATATCCAATGAGATTCATTAAAATAATGTGATCTTGACTCAAAATTGCAAATCCATTTAGATATGGACCTAAATAGAGCGATCTCATACTTTCATTTTATAAATTCATCACACATGACAAAATACTGAATATCATCGATTTATTATTATTTTTGTTTGCTAACATGCTTGAATTAATAATTACATTAATAACATATATTTACATACAAATAGTTAAAATTGGGATTATGTGAAACCTTTTTTTTTAAACAAGGACCTTTAGAAATCATTCTAAACCCTTGGATGATTTTTCTTTATCGAAATCCTACAGAAAACACAATGGCATGGATGTAGCCATACAGGGGAGACGACCCTTAACATACATTAACATATTTTACACATCTTGACAGACTTTAAATGAAAAAAACATTGACCTCTTATAATATTACTAACCTTAAGTCTATAACAAACTTGAATACGCACAATGGTGGACACAACTCCAAAAGGGTGTGTGGGGGGGGGGGGGGTCCCAGTAAATTTTTTCAAAGGACCCCATACCGACAATTGACAAAAACACTAAAAAAGTCTTTTGAAATTAATAAAAACCCAAAAAAATCTTTCGAAATCGACAAAAACACTAAGAAAATCTTTCAAAATCGACAAAAATAATAAGAAAGTCTCTTGAAATCAACTAAAAAACTTAAAATTTTCCCCGAAACACGTCGGATGACTTTACACGCCTTTAGTAAGATAGGACCCCGATGGACAAAAATCCTGAATCCGCCACTAAATACGTATGCACATACCCAACATACCTTAACATGAAAAACACCGAACTTTAATATATTACACTTGCACTGTTGCACATACCATCATAAAAATCTTAACATATTTCACTATAAAAATCATGCATAACAAACGAAATCAACCAAATTGTGTTCATATGCTGAAAACCAAAAGACGAAAATGTCCCACCCTTATAAAAATACAAGTGATCGTTTATCTTTAGGTCAAAAGGGATCCGAGGATTATGAATAGGGTTTCATGAAAAAAGAAAGTTTTTACCGAAACTCAACCCATAAAACAAACATTAGAGAGAAGGGAGGAGGAAGAAAAGATGCATATGGTAATAAAAGGGTCATGAATACCACTACCCATATCTCTGACTATGGAAACTTGGATTCAGATAAGATAAATAAATGCTTCACTGTCTATTCTTTGCTAAAAAACACACCAACTACCAAACCAAAATAATCTTACTAACAATTCCATTAAAATTAATCCTACAATCAAATCATTAAATATATATATTTGGGATTTTATGATTTATTTCTTTTTATTTAATCTGACAAAAAATTGATTACCGACAATACTAACCGGTCTCACATAAAATTTGTTTTTAAAGAATTAAAGTAAAGAGACATTTTTTGACTCACTCGACGGCTGAAGCTAACTTATATTTGAAAAAAGTCACCCCCACCCTTCATTCATACCATATGAAAATTAATTTTAACAATACATATAGATAGATCACATTTGTATTGGTTAAGACTTGTATATATATATATCTGACTTGTGAAATTTGTATAATCACGTAGTAGATTACCAATAATTAATTTTTTTAAAGATTTTGGTTAATTTATAGATTTTTTTAAGTTAAAATTGTTGTTAAACAAGAAACATTACAAAATTGATATCAATATGACGGCTTTTCAAAGTGCAATGGTTGAACTTGTATGTACGCCGTTGTTTGTTTTTATAAGCAAGATGTTGAGAATTTAATTGAAGAGGTTGTGACACGTCGTTTCATATGTGTTGTGATCTGTAAACGTGAATTCAAATATTCGGATAATTTTTTTCTTTAAAATATTTTTTTATATCATAAATAATATTTGTCAATTCCATTTTAATAGAACTACTCTACTACATATGTAAATCAAGAACAATCAATAGGTTGTTATTTCGATCATTTAGCAGATCTAAGCCTTTTCGTGATAAATAAATACATAAAAAAGATTATCCATATTTCACATTTATGAATTTGGTTTTGAATTACTTTCCAAAACATTTTTAAATGATCTATAAAATACATTATCTAAAGGCAATTCTTAAATTCATGATTTCTCGTTTAAATTTATTTATAAACCAAGAACCACCTGTTATTTACAATAATGTTAAACAATAAACATCAAATTTATTTATAAACCAAGAACCACCTGTTATTTACAATAATGTTAAACAATAAACATCAAAGCAATTTTCAGTACAATTTTTACACTAATATTTAATAGAAAACAACTATCAATTTACTATTGGCATTATTTTATTTTGCATTTAATCTATTCAAAGAAAAAAGTTATCAACAACAATTATTTTCAAAACAGTTATGGGATACATATTAAAGTTATTACCTTTTGTTATGAGTCATATAAATTATTTATGAAAAAAAAGGTCTGGGTGTTTCAACTTTCAAGTGTATATATGACAGATTTCTGAAGCATTAATTATTTGGTCAAAAAATCAGATATTATGGTAAAAAGAAAAAGGAAAATAACAAATAAAAGAAGAGAATGTATTTTAACAGTGACTTGGACGGTAAAACTGGAAGGTAGAAAAAAAAGTGAAAACAAAAGACGGAAAAAGAAGAGAGAGTATCGATATCATAAGTTTGGTGGTGGCCGGCTAAAACTGAGATGACCTAGATTACCGGCGCCGGCGATGGAGGTAGAACTGGATCCGCCGGAGAGAAGATCGGCGAGAGCAGCCATGGCTTTCACTTGCATCTCAAGAGCTGCTATATAATCAGTAGCTTCTTCTAGTACAACCGGCAACGGTTGTTTCCGGCAACCGGGAACTAACCGTCCGAGAACACGTGCTTTTCTTTGCACCGCCGGTAAGTTCTTCGTTTTCAACCTCAATATACTCACTCTCGGCTTCTTTAACCGGCTATTTCCAGTCGCCGTCGCAACCACACCTCTCTGTCTCCGATTACTCTTCATGAATTTAAGTTTGAGTTTATTTGTGAGAATCGCACGGCTCCATCTGGTACGCCCTTTCGCCGTCACGGCTAAGACTCGGTCAGCGGCCTCACGGACGGCGCGTCCACGGCGAGGAGATTTAGTAGAAGAGGTGCCGGAACCGGTACCGGAGCCTTGCCGGACCTGACGGAGAGCTTGCAGAAGTTTTGAGCTATAAACTTGCTGTTGAACTTCCGATTTCCATGGCGTAATCTGATCGTTATTGTTATTCAAGTTCTGACTATTCTGATCTCTACCATTACCACTAGATTGCCTTTGGATTTTCTTCCTCTTTCTCCTTTTCGATGAGTCACGTGCTCTATCCGTGTTGTTCGTTACCGGATTCGGAATCAACGTTGACGATGCCATCAAACAGAAAATCGTTTGCAATTGTTCTTCAGATCGGATCAAATTATAGAAGATAAACAGAATTTAATCTCTATGACGACAATCACTTCCTGTAGATTCAAACTAAATCATGTCAGAAATAAGAATAAGTCATTCGAATCAACAACGAACATACAGATTCGTACCGGAAAAAAAAATCTACAGATTCCATACCAAATCGAATATCATCAAAATCGAAAAATTCAATGAAACATCTAGATCCTTACAAGTTCAACATCAAAAATCAAACACAAACGAACAGATAAACCGATAAGATAATAAACAATCAAATGATTTTCTTCAAATTTTTGCAAGATCGAGTTATGAATCTAGAACTGAAAAGATTAATTTATTACCTCTAGGAATTTCGAGCAAATTCAAGTATCCAAATGAATCGATTATTCAATTTACAGACGTATATAATTCGAAGAGAGATACAGAGAGGGGGTGGTGGGATATAAAGGAAGGGGAGTAGGAATCACATGGAAGCACGCCTTGGCCGGTTCTTTAAAAATCCCATTTTCTATATTTTCAGTTTCACCCCTCCCACGTTCGTTGCTTTACGTTTTGGTCCCCTCTTTTTTTGTTTTTTATATTTTAGTGGTGGTGGCGTGGACCCCATTACCCATTAGGTCGCCTAAACCTCTTTGGCCTCCCTCCGTTACCCCCGTCTTTTTTGACGTTTGGCCCCGTGATGATAATACTATCTAATATTAAGAGCACTTTTCTCCAGAGTTTTTTTTAGACTTCATTTTTATACTGTTAACTTTAAAGATTTATAAAATTAATCGAGTTGTATATAAACATAAAATAAAGAGCAAGTCCCACAAATTTCTTGAAATTAAGAGAATGAAGATTGGAGAGTTCTTAAAAAAGAGTATGAGAAAGTATAAAATTATTCAATTGGAAGAATTCTTCAAAATTAAATGCTAAAAAGAAAGATAAAAATTGTTTTTATCGTTCTTATCAATGATGTTGAATGTATTTTATATAAGTTTGTTTAAAAGTTTCTGGAATTTTTTTTATAATAATTTAATAATAAATGTTGAAACGTCCAAAAAGTAAAAAAATTGCTTTTAATCGATCAACTACTCTGAGCAGTTAGATTGACAATATCACAAGTTAACTGAAATAATCTGGATTGACAACATCGCACCTAAATTGAAGTAAAATGTTTTTTTCTATATGATTATAGTACATGGTTTTTTTGAGTTTTCCCTAAGCTTTAGAGTGGATTTTCATTCTACTTTCGTCATTCTAGTATTGTATTTGCATCATTGTGTCTTGTATTGACTCATGGGTTCATTATCTGGTTTTGGTTGATTTTCAGATCATTTCAACTGCTAGGGATGCAAGTTTAAAAAAAAACAAGATTAATTTTAACGTCTTTGCCTCTTAGGTGTGATATTAAACAAGCACATGTCAGGCAATTTGGAGCTTTAAACAATGAATTCTGAGCACACATGGAAGAACCAAGCGTTGTCGGACGTGCCTAAGGGTCGAAGCAAGCAAAATGGCATAAACATATTGATGTGTCACATACTATAGTGTACCGAGACAACTTTACCTAGATACAAGATTGTGATCTCTCATACTTGTCTAAGCTTGGATTGAGGTGATTCAAGATGTCATTATAGACTAAGAAAAGATCTGACTACAACTTTAACGTTTTGAGCCTATGATGGGTAATGCAAAAAATAGAAGCAAATCAGAACGATTGTGCTTATTGGACATAAGTCCCTTTCTCATTTTCTTCTTATACTTAGGATCGTGTGATAAAAAGAGTTAAGGGGAGAAACGTAAGAAGGGACCTGCATCCTTTATCACTTTTAATCTCATACCCATCCATAAATTGTGCTTTATCAGAGAGTTGATTAGGTGCATCTCGACGCATCTTATACTAACGTGCATCTAACGGTGGAGATCCTTTTTTATGCTTCTAACCTTAAGGCGACGTTTATTTTTCAAGAGGTGCTGAAGTCTGAAGTCTGATTTCAGTTCTGAAATGGTGATGAAACGTCCAAACAAATCAGACATAAGTGGTGATTAAGAGCTTAAATTGAAAAAACAAACAAGGTCTAACTTTCCTTCTCATCGAAACCCAACTCTTTCTTTCAATTTGTTTGAACAACATTGATGATGCTTTCCATATTAAATATATAACATTCTAAATCATTTATCCTTTGAGTTCACAGTATTGGTAATGTATTTCCATTTGTATTTAGTTTTCCCGTATTTGATTTATGTTTTGTTATGATTTGCTTATTTTGATGGTTTCTTGTTGACTTTTTGTTTTTTTATTAGTTGGCATTTTACTTGGGATTGGGTATAACCTCCTTTATGGATTGGATGGTATTATAAATGTTATTCATACTCAATTATTGTAGCTTTGAAATTAAATATTTAATTAGATTGGTTGATTCATGCTAATATTATTTGGTTTCCATTAGAATTGAATCAATGGTTTAAGTTAGGATTTAATATTAATTAGTGTTCGTCTTTCGTGATGTGAACGAAGGTTCGATATCATATTCAGCTAAGGCTGATGATTGACGTTCTTTTATAAAAATAGTTGAGAGTATTGGTCAAGAATTATCATAAGTAGAGATTTTGATGTTTCTTTTATTTTAAATTACTATGAAGGTATATATATATAGGGAAGTTTAAGGGAAAACGCTAAAAAAAGTGAAAACTGAATAACAACGTTTTTTGTTCTTATGCATCAATGCATCTATCTTTACAGATGCATTGATGAATATTCACTAATGCATGTTACAAATTACCGGTATGCATTAGTGCATACCGTCTAGATGGAAGCCTCCCAGGGTGTTCTTCGGTTTTCTCTTTTTTTAGCGTTTTCTTATGAACATCTTTCTCTCTCTCTCTCTCTCTATATATATATATATATATAGGGTTAGGTTTAAATGTGAACTCAATTTTGGTTGTGAACGTGAGGACGAATCTCAGCCACACATCTTCGGTTATGGTGGACGCGATCACGGAGGATTGACGCGATTCATGGGAGGGTGGAGATTATTAAATGAGGGGAACCAGGTCAAAGCCGCCTTTATTGACCGGATAAGTGGCTGAGATTCGTCCTCACGTTCGCAACCAAAAATGACTTCACATTTGAACTTTCCTCTCTCTCTATATATATAATTCGTGATAGGAATTCCTTTTTGTTTCAAAAACAGCTTTAGGTAAATTAACATCACTTCTCTCCTACTCAAAGTTATATTAAATGTTGAGTGAGCTTTGTTGTTTATGTAATTCCATTAATTATTGAGAGAGGTAAATTAACATCTTATAAACCTAATTTTATTATAGTGACTCTATTTTGTAATTATGCCAACAAAGATTGTTATCCGTGCCTATATATATACAAATCACATAAACATACTTTCATAATATTCTTTAAAATAATTCATTTTTTATTCTTTCTTACAAATATAGAAGTTTAAATGTTGCATAACTTAATTATAAAGATAGGAGCTTAACAAAATTATGTGATAATAAGATGTTGGCGGTAATAAATGTGTGCATAAGTCAACTTATATAACACTTTTTAATATTGTTGGTTTGAATGACCTATAATAAAGAAGACATTTAGTCTTTATAATAAATATGTTTTGGTTTAGATTTGTTCAGATGATATTAGAAACAGGACTTGAATCAACATGGTCTTAAATGTTGTTTTATTTTGAAGATGCTCGAACACGTTGGCTTTATATGATTTTATAAGTAAATAACAAGTACGATAAGGGATTGAGGGTTGAAATGATCTGCTTTAAATGTGAGATTTTCCATTAGCAGAAATCTCACAAGTCACGTCAACAGAAGATGATAGAACTCAGTTAAAAGAATATTAATTATTTTAAATAAAGTAAATCGTTAAAAGTTATTTTACCTATATATTATAATTAAGTTTATTTAAATGTTGTTTTTCTCCTCCCTAAGATTTGGAAGGTCCCAACGAGAGTCAATTATGAGATCATATAATTGTTGTGTGTCGGGGCCATGTGATTTTGTTGTTTCTTCAGAGTCGAATTTTTTGTTCTGTTTGTTCTCGTTAGGAATTGAGCTTCATCAAATGGTTTATTTGAATCATTTAGGATCTTATCATGAGTCATGACACATAAATATCAAGATTGTAAGATCATTCTATTGAATACTAGATATCAAAGCTAATTCGATAGAGAAACATGTCTTTGTGACCTATGATTTAGCTATATTGTCCATTTCTTTCTTAGCCCACAAAAAATTGTATTTTGATTTAGTAATACTAATGACTTAGAATCAATTGGTATTAATTGTTACTCTACCTCGAAACAAGTCATGGTGGTGTAGCTCGTCTTGGTAGTAACCCATAGATACATACATCTATAAATAATTACAAATAATCATATTTTACAGGTAGGTGTGGAGTGATACACACAATAATGAAGGGACCTATTTCACACCATTGAGTAAGATAAGAAATATTAAGTGCAAACATCTTGCAAGCCTCGTCCGTATGACTTAGATTGCCAAATCGGCGAATGATTGGCATGTACGTTAGCATATGAAAATTGCACCATTCAATTGGCAATACAAATTTTACTAAATCCCTAAGCAAAAAATAAGAAAATAATGAGAACAACGGTAGGAGAAGAATCAAAGGTTTCAAGTTTTACTAGTTCAAACAACTGTTTATGGAAGGTCGTAGCTTGTAGACATTACGTGAAGCGATACAGTGAGGACTACATACTGTTATGAGTTTCATGTGATATTTTTGGGTTACATAAAATAATTGTTTTATTGTGCAACTATGTTTTGTTCATGTTATGCTCTTAAATTCAAGAACACGAAGTCGTTGATATTTTATGATATGTGGAATGTAGCATAATAACATATTGTTAGTGGTTATTGGAGGCTTGGGGGACGGTTATGAGTTGTTCAGAAGTTTAGCATAAGAATACGAAAATGGGGCCCAATTTGGTGATAGAAATTTGTTGTATGAGCATAACAAGTGGGTCATAGTGGGTGTTAAAAATTTACCATAAGATCACGACAAATTGAATCACGTCTGGAGTGATATTTACCATATGAGTACAACAAAGTAGGCCGTGTGGGATGTGAAGTTTACCGCAAGAGTACAAGAAAGTGGGTCGTATGGGATTCAAAATTTATGGTAAGAGTACAACAAAATGGGTCATATCAGGTGTGTAGTTTACTGTAAAAGAGCACAAGAAAATGAGTTGTTTTGGTGTTAGAAGCTTTAGTAAAAGCACAACAAAGTTGGTTATGTCGGATGAACCATAACCACTATTCGTAATCTATATTTGACGAGATTAATTGAGAATTTGGCTTATGTAGAATGAAGAGAATTCATATGTTATATTTTAATATAATTTCAAGTCAAAGGATGCATATTTGTGAAAGAAATTATATAAGCGTGTGTATTTTAAGATGTTTGAAATAAATGATGTCTTTATTACATCTTCAGATTATATAATTCAGAATATTTTAAACAAATTCCACATCATCGAAAAATGAGGAAGATGTTGGGTAGACAAACAAAAGCGCAAAAATTTAAATATGGACAATTCAGGACAACCCATCTCACACAAGTAGAAGTGGATATATATATATATATGCTCCTTATAAGCCTTATATTGCGAGCTACCAATAACTTCCGTCATAATTTTAATTCAATTTGGTTAGTCAGTTGCTTTTCATTTGGGACGTCACTTCACAACTGGTATCAGACAATAGGCTCTCGAGGTGTAGTGAATTAGGTTAGACTCATGCATCTCCTCAGCAAGAATTCTTGGTGTGTAAGCCCAACGAGAACATCTGGAATTGGGGTGGGGGAGTATGTGACAAATCGTTCTACATTGATAAAAAAAAATGAAATTTGTGAGCTTGTTTAAATAAGATGTGAGGTTGTAATAACTTATCTCACATAGTTAAAATAAGATTTATAGTTCTTTATAATTTTTAAGTTGTAGGTTAACAGTAACTTTCATTATGGTTTTAATTTGATTTAGAGGTTATTGGGTCAAGTTGCTGGTTCAGGCTTTTTGACATTATAGTCTCCTATGATAGCTCCTTGAATACCATATCTTCTCATTATATTGATGTTCAAGCCTCAAGGTCCAACTTAATTATGTCATTCATTTGGTAATTAAATAGTAGTTTCATCTGTATTTACCAACATCATTTGCTCTCAATTTCATCATCAATTGTGGATCCTTTCATGGCTCGTGTATCGTTATATGAAACTTTTCGTATTTTCATGTTATATTTTAGTACTTTCAAGTTGATAGTCAATTTAATTATATGATATATGATTTCTTTTTCACACAAATAAAAATTAATCAATATTCATTTTCAATTTTAATTTTGAAAAAGAAATGAAGTTTTTGATTGAATTCACATGGATTTTATTTATTTCCACCACCTCGACACCTTGCACAGTCATGAGGATTTTAATAGATTTTTTGTCTCCTTTAAATTATATATTTAATTATTTTAAAAAAATTAAAATTTTGTCCTCTTCAATTCATAAATTTATCCAGTTTCTTGTTTGTTTCTTGAGCAATAAAACTGGACTGCAAAGTCAGTTATTCGATGCTTATATGATAATCGCTTATCAGTAGAAATCAACACTTTTATTTAATTTATCAAATAAATTTTTAATCTATTAAAACAACATTATACGTAACATCTTATCCGGTTATCTGGTAAGACTCCTACCTTGTAAAAGCGATGATAATAATAGAGAGTTTTATCTTGTAAGTGAGAGTGATGATTTTTTCTAGGTAAACGCTTATCCAAAAAATTGTTGCATATGATACTGGATAAACAAAGTTAGAGTATCGACTATTACCGGTAAACGCTTATCAGATAAATATTAGGTAAATGGTCGCTAAATTTTATTATTATAATTTGATCATCTAGTTTATTAGATATGTAATATTTTGATTAAAAATGTTAAATATAACATATTATTAAGGAAAAAAAACTATATATATGCCAAAATCGATGGATGTTGTAAAAGTGATAGTGAAAAAATAGTTGCTTCATACCAAAAACATGTGCCAAATTTACGTGACATTTTAAAAGGGGACGGTGGAAAAGTTTGCAACTATATACATTATGTTTTTATATTGTTTTTCTTTAGTACTTTTGACTAATTGTATATAAATACTTTCCTCAATATCATATTTAATAAAATGTATACATTTTTGACAGATTTTGAAAGCTTTTGCCCTGTGTTGTGTTATGTTACAGACTTTCTAGAAGGTGTTTGTTCTTCCTCTACAAATATCGAAATTTTATAATTAAATTATTAATATAATACTACTAAAATGAAATGAAATGGAAATAAATAATTTTTTTTTAAAAAAGAAAAAGAAAAAGAAAAAGAAAAATGAAGAACGTGGGGATTAGTGATGGAGGATAAAAGTGGAAAAAATGCATGTGCATGTGGTTGTTTGTTTGTCCTTTTTCTGAAAATTGAAAAAGGAATTTAATTGGAAATTGAAAGCTTTATGAGGTGGTGGTGCGTGGATGCCTATTGGCTCCATATTTTGGGTCAAGACCATTTTCTAAAACCCACCCAAACCCTTTTCTTTTTTTAATTTATTTATAAATTAAAATCTTTTTTTTTTGTTACAAAATAGTATTTTTCATAAGTAAAATTTGGATGTGGATCGACAATGTTATAAAGAATATGTCATGATAGTAAAAATATGTGAATTTGTATTTTTTTTATAAGTAATATTTGTATTTGGTTGGTTTTATAACAGTTGTTTGAGATGTGAATTATATGATGTCATAAGAGGTTCGAGAAAGAACTTTTAAAAGAGGAGAACAAGGAAATATTTATTAATTATTGGATCTAAAATATGGAAGATTCAGATTTGGATGGAACCTTTACTATATTTGTGGATTTAGTTTTGACAAAATGAAGCCAATCATGTTAATTAATCATAACTGTTGAATTAAAATAAATGAATGGTTTGAATGGATTCTATTGGTTTATTTAGTATTCTGTTATGAATCCACCCTATTTATGTATGTGTATATTGAATTTTAGATAAGTAGACTATGAGTCTTGTCCCTATGGTTTTGTTAAAAGTTGTGAATTACATCGTCGTGCTTTAAAATTACGGTTTTCGTTTTTATGGTTTGTAATTTATTATCGTTTTCGTATCTGAAACTAACTTCGTCAGTGTTTACACGTTAAATATAAGAAACAAAACAATAAAAAATTATAAAACACCGAGACGAAAAAAACATGAATCATGACTCATAAATCCTAAAGATAATAAATTATAAGAAAAAAAATTAAAATTACAGAAACAAAGATAACACTTTTTAACAAACCATAGAGACCATAATAATAGTTTACTATTATTGGAATTTGTTGTAATGACAAACCCAATCCTCCAACATAGTTTCAATTAAAAAAGAGTAAACTATAAATTTGGTTCATATGGTTTGTTGAGAAGTGTTATTTTTGTTTTTGTAATTTTGAAAGTATAAGGTGAAGATATGATTTACAAAAACGTCTAAATTTGGTTCTTCTCTTTAACAATCGTTAAAAATCATGTTAAATAAAGAAATTTTCATCCTCTTAATGATTTTATTTTGTCCTTTTCTCAATTAAAACCACAGGGACCAAAATTAGAAAAATTGATTTTAATTGAATAAAAGAATGAAAATGCACCTCATTTAATAGCCGGTAGAGGAAGAGACCAAATCAAGATATTTTTGCAAAGTAATACAACTAATTTAAAACTGTAAGTACAAAACATGTTATTTCTGACAAACCATAAGGACCAAAACTATAAAATTCATTTTGGTTTGGTGAAAGATAAAAAAAATCGATAAAACGATGAAAATGCACCTCATTTAACGACCGTTAGAAAAAGGGACCAAATTTAGAAGTTTTTACAAATTATGATGACCATATAGTAATTTTAAAACTGTAAGTACAAAAAAGTGTTTCCGACAAACCATGGGGACCGAATTTGTAGTTTACTCATAAAAAAATCATGGTACCATGTGACCTTTTATTTATTTGTCTTAAAATAATAAAATAAAAGATAAAACAATATTATTAAATGAAGAAAGAAAGAAAAATCTGCCAGAGCATTTGGCCCCCTGTTATGAAACAACCACTTATAAGGCTCAGATACAAGAAATAAGACAAAACAATGGTTTTTATATTACAGCAATTTAACTAATTTTTTATCAAATAATATTAAAAAAATTATTTATTTAAAAGAAATTGACTGATTTTTAATAATGCATAGAAATACACCCTAATCGTTGAAACTTGCTTATAATGTTTTATTTCGTATATAGACTAAAAAAAACTGTAAAATGTATATGAATTTTCATTGATAAATAAAATTTTGTCATATAGAAAACAAACATTGTCGAAAAATTTATCTTTTATATCATATTTTTTTATAACTATAAGTTTTTGGGTCAATTTACGTATACGAACTAATCATTAGGTAACAATCAATGGCGTGGAGTCATCACATGTGAATCTCCATTGCCACAAAGGCTTTGGCAGCACCTGCATTTGAACCCGGAGAAGATGAGATACCCACTACATGCCTCCAAGTTTTAATCAGTACGCCATAACACAGATGATTTTATATCGTGTTTTGAGTCTCAACGTATGAATTTGCGTTCTTCAAACCACTAGTCTCATCACACCAACACCATCATTGGTGTACTACTTGAGGCTTACAAGTAAACACGGTGGTATGACAATATAGATTCTACATTTAAATCGTTATGTCTGCATTTATGAATACAACCGACAGTGTTAATGCAACTTTATGAGAGGAAGGTTGTTTGGTAGAATATTTCACTTTTTTTTATAATGTTTCAAAGTCAAATAATGATAATATCGTTTGAGGAAGTGATATAAACACCGATATTTAAAGTGGTTTGCTAACTTGGTTACTGCACTTCTCCCGAGCCCACCACAAGATTTGTCTTGTCGATCAAAAATTGTGTTCCTTATAAAATCCCTGTGCAGTGTTGACTACGAACTCTTCAGTTAAACAAGAACTGGAATTGATATTTATTTATACACATTTAACCATCAGTATAGGAACAAAAGAACTTTTAATATTAAATTTAGATGAATGTTTTATGCTTTTGAATCTCTCAAATATAAACATTTGTCAAAAAAATTATAAGGACCAATGGTAAAAACTTCAAAAGGTTTTAGATTGATGCTTTTAAGCCCAAATATTTATTGTTTGAAGGCTGTCGGACATTTGGATTCATTTTTCTTCCAGAAATTTCTCTGTTTAAACAGTACAAATAGTGGTAATCTAGCTTTTGCTAGAAGCATTTTTCTGAAAATCTTTCTTGGATTCTGGTTATCAACTTAAATGATCACCTCCGGAGGAAAAGGTTATACTATAGCCACCATTTTATTTATTATCACATAATAGGCAAGAATCCACAAGTTATCATCGTAAAGCACTTTTTTTTGTCATGCCGCAAACTACGGCTTTGGTTTACAATATCGCAACTTGCGATGTCTCAGTTTATCTTTGCAGTGGACCCATTTTCCATCTGTATGCGTCTGAAATGTTAGAAATCACAAAAAAAAAAAAAAAGTCTTTTACGATGTTGACTTACTGTTTCTTAGTATTATACGATAAAAAATTTAGAGGTAACTAAAAAGAAACTTTTTCCCTACATGAATATTTACAATAATAACCCTGAATTGCTTAAAACGGTTTCCATCTCTTTCCAAAATCATTTTTAATAGTTTCCAAACACAGCCAATTACCCTTATTTTTAACAAAATCGACTCTCTCTTTTTTATCCATTTCAAATACTTACACATAGAAATATTTTAGATGCTTTACCAAAAATGTTTAAATATTTTGACTATTTCTTCAATCGGTTTCTTACACATTTTAAAAATAATTTGGACCATTTATAAAAATGTTTGATGGTTGTTCAAACTTTGTTTTTATAAAATCGTTGTGTAACAACGCATCTAAATTTTGAAGTTTTCAATTTTAATCCATGTGTTTACAACACGATGATTTGTATTTAATTTGGCTTTATATTATCCTTAGCATGCTTTCGAAAAAATCTTCGACTTTCAGAAATGAGCCAACACGACCACGGGTGAATGCAGCTTCAAAGAGGGGGGGGGGGGGTTCCCTTCCCCTCAGTGAATTTAATAAAAAAAAATTATACAGGCTAAAAAATTTTAAAAATACTAAATTTAGCCTTAGTTCCCTTTCATTATAATTTCCCAAGCGACCCCAACTTACCGGTGATTAACAAAAACACCAAAAAAGTCTCTTGAAGTCAATAAAAAAACCGAAAAAATCCTTCAAAATCGACAAAAACATTAAGAAAATCCCTCAAAATCGACAAAAACACTAATGACGTGTTTGGTTCGCGGGATTGGATTGGATTTTGAGGGATTTGTATTTTAAATCCAATCCATTCCTGTGTTTGGTTTGCAAAATGGTTAGGATTTAAAATTCTAGGATTCAATTGAAATCCAACAACCATAGAATTTTGAAATCCTTGATGGATGCTCGGGATTTCACGGGATTTCGTAGGATTTGTATGAAATAATGTTTTAAAAATGTTAAAAACATTTTTTTGTAATAATTGATTAATAAAAATGTGATTTAATTATTTTTATATAAATTATTTATAAATAATGGAAATCCAATTCTATTGTAAATCCTACGAACCAAGCACACCTATGATTTTCAAATTCATTCCAATCCAAATCCCTCCAAATCCAAACCCTTCCATGAAATCCAAATCCTTCAAAAACAATCCCGCAAACCAAACGAACCCTAAGAAAGTCCTTTGAAATTAATTAAAAAAATTCTGAAACACATCGGGTGACTTTACGTGTCTTTAATCTACCTTAATGGGACCAGTGAACAAAAATCCTGGATCCGCCAGTGAACACAACACACATATGAGATAACTTCTTATTTTTGTTGCACGTTCTTAATGAGCGAGTCTACCGGCACATATTGCAATGCATTGTGATGAACAAATATTGACTATAATAAACAAATATTGAGATTTTTTTTACAAAATCATCGTTGGTTTGTTGGCTGGTTGATTGTTTTTCATATGTTAGGTCATTTGTTCAAGTCTTTTACTGTGGATTTTTTTTTTCTGAAACATAATAAATCTGAAACTAAAAACTAAGAAAATTACACTAACAAGATTCGGACTCAGGTCTGGGGTGGAAAAAAAGTTTTGCGAACCAACTCTACCAAGAGAAAACTTGTGTCCTTATTGTAGTTTCAAAATATATATGGTCTCACAAAACAAATTGATACGATAACATTTTTCACGACCCTATAACTTTTTACACTATGACGGGGGAACGAAACGGTGGCACATGTGACCACATTCTCTACAGTGGGTCCGTCCATGATTGTGATTGACTTTTTGATTCATCTTCAAATTTTCGATATACGATCAGGATCACAAAAAAATTTGAGTGCTTGAGTTAAATGACCATTTCACTCAATTAAATTGATCTTCTAACCAATTCTTTACCGGGTTTACCCAAATGTCACTACCTCCGCGATATCTAGGTCAACAATATTTCTGACCTAGCTAAAAGGCAAATAAAAATAATTTAACACCAATCTGTAAATGCGACGGCCAGGTCCGCAATTGCAACGGCTAAACTTATTGAATTTTATTTGTTTTGTCTTTTATATTGCGGATCTAGATATTGCGAAAATAGTGACATTTGGGTCAAAACGGGAGGGAAATGGTTAAGACACCAATTTTAGTGTGTGAAATGGTTATTTGAACTAATTTTCCGCTTTTTTTTGCACAAATAAATGGAAATCTCTAAATTAATAAAATTACGAAGTGTATTTTGATGAATAAATTTCAATACACTTACGAGTTACGACAACAAATAAAAACCTACGTTTCGTTTACACAATTTAATATCATATCACTAGTGTAGGAGTTTAACCTACACTTCTTATACATAGTTTTGACCTAAACTTATGTATTTTATGATAATTTTTGTAAATATAACAAATATAAAGCCATTAATAAAACTTTAACAAATCAAAGATAAAAAAAAAAATACACCCAGAATCTTATAATTTAGTGTAAAAGAAGTGTGTTACCATTAGAAAAAAATAATTATTTACACTAAATTCATAGCAAATTATATTTATGAATTTGATGTTGTCCACTAAAGATGCCTTTAACTTCTCCAAGAATTTAAGGTCCAAAAGTTTGCAACAGTTTAGAGGCATTGAGACATTTAAAAACACTTTCCATCTTAGATATATTCAAAAATAATTTATTCGATTAAATTGATCTTACATGTCCTTCAATTTTCTATGTTGCTTTACCGTAGATAATGATGTTTTTTCAAAAGACATTTGTAATCTATTTCCATTCTACTCAATGGAAAACGAGAACAACCGAGTTTTGGCACCATCATCTTCTCTTTATTAATCCAGTGTTACATCAATCGTAACATAAAAGACTTGATCGTTGATGGTTGTATTAATTATGATCCATAAAGAGGTTATCCCATATGATCACCACACAAATGGATACTTAAAAAGGCAAGTTTAGGTCACAAGCAATGAAACAAAACAATCATATTCATTTAGGAGGAAACTTAGATTAGCAGCAACTTAAAGCTCCAAGCACAAGTTTCCATTTCACCAATTGAATTTAATGTTCATATAATTTAATCTTTTCCATGTCATCAAGGAATTATACAAAAGGTTAAATGTCCAATTTCATTATTAAGATATT
The DNA here is from genome assembly GCA_036898165.1 of Silybum marianum. NCBI lineage: Eukaryota > Viridiplantae > Streptophyta > Magnoliopsida > Asterales > Asteraceae > Silybum > Silybum marianum. Next base: position 26,230,033 of record CM072539.1, read on the forward strand.
ATCACTGATGTATTAATAACTTGGAAGCAAAACTTTCTGATTTTTACAATCAACATCTTTTTCCATTAAAATCTCATTAAGGAGTAGTTATCAAATAATTCATAGAAAAATACAAATAAACACTTAAATATAAATCTAAAATTCATAGCAAAGTAAATTATTAAATCATCCTTCATTTGTTTATCACCTTTCCTGGATGAAGTTATTTAAATGATTAAGAATTTTTAATATATAAAATAATATTAAAACATACTAAAAGTATGTTCTAAATATTACTGTATATGTTTTGCACATATTTAACTGGGTGCATCATAGAAGTAGGAACTTAAGATTAATTGGGTTGGTTGGCTTCAAGACCCCTCTCTTACTATTTCCGTTTTATAATTCTCTTCTAGCACCTTGTTAATGTCTTAATAAATTGTCGTTGTTCTAAAAAAAGATATTACTGTATATGTGAATAAATTGAGAGCAAATTGTCACCATGATGGTGTTCCAATTTTTTAAAAGAAACCCTTGTCATTTAGTTGGTGAATCAATAATTGGTGTGACATATTCTATTTCATAAAGCCATAGCCAGAAACTAATAATTTCAAATGTTTATTGAAGTTAAGTTGGATTACACCAAGTGCTTATCTATAAGTACAGCTAAGCCTGAGTTCTAAAGTAAATTAAAGTACTTGGGTTGGGATAATGATGGTTAACATCAGATTATATTATTGGTAAACCAGCCAAAAAAAGTGGTTTTACTTTGATCTAAGATATCAATAATTAGCACCAAACTCTACACTTGAATATCATTATAGGTGGGTTAGATTCTTTACCAAGAATTTAATGGTCAAAATTCTAGATTACAATCTGAATTCATAAATGTAAATAATAAGGATTAAAGATATTCTAGAATGTTTCAGTTATCTGTGTGTGTATATATGTATTTCCTTAATTACTGTAAACCCTTGTAGGGATGGGTTCATACGAGAATGATATTTATTTAAAAAAAATAAGAGAACATTACAAAATCATATATGATTTTGTACTAACGGATAGCGGGCGACTTTTGGGGGCACTTAAGTGGCATGAAAAATTCGTTCGGAATCATAGGTGCTTTAGTACAAAATCATATATATGATTTTGTACATCATGAACGACCATTCTCATATTCTCGTAAATAAGTTTCATTCTAGTTTGAACCTCCCTCAACCGTTGTAATCAATCTATATATATAGTGGATATACAATAGCCACCCAATCATAGCTGATTGATTAAACAAAGTTATAGTATGTATCTTCTATAAAAGTCTTAACAACTTTAATAAACTTAAGTATGTTGTTCTTTATCAAGAATTTTAGATCTTGTTTGGTTTGGAAGAGTTAATTGGATTTGAAGAGATTTAGAATTGAATTTCTGGTTTAATTTGAAGGATTTTCTAAATTGAAATCTTGCGATTTCATTAGAATCCCACAAATTAGGATTTTAAAATCTCACGATGATGGTTGGTATTTCACGTCATTTCGTATGATTTATATGTAATAATGTTTTAAAATATGTTAAAAATATTTGTTTTATAATAATCAAAAAAAGGTAATTTAAGTATTTTTATAATTATTTATAACTTGTTTTTATAGATTATTATATATAATGAAATTCAATTAAATTTTAAATTCTATAAACCAAACATATAAAAACATTAAAATCATTCTAAATCCAAACCTGTCCAATTCCAAATCTTTCTAAATTCAAATCTCTCCGATTCCAGATCCTTCTATAAAATCCATATCCCTTAACACATTTCATCAAACCAAACGCCTTCTTTGGGTTTTGCTCAATGTCATATAATATTTGTTTTCCAGTTTCGGTTAGATATAACATTGTTGTTCAACAATTAAAATCCAATCGATTTATGCATATCTGATCAGATCCAATCATCCGTTGGATGATTGGATTTTGTCATTCGATTCAATTCAATCCGATTAATATTGAACGACCAATCCACTATCTCAACCAGTATTCAATCCGATTAATATTTAATTCAATTCAATCCACTATATATGTTTCTAATTTCTCAAAAAAACCATTACATAAAAATATCAACTAAAACAATATCATAAATTATTAAGTAATTGTGTGTTTTTATTAATTAGATGGTAGTTAGTTGGTAATTCCATAAATAATTGATGGTTAATGGATCAGAACCATTTAGTTTTATGGATTTTCAAGTATCATTCAAACACCAACTGATCCAGTTTAGATCTTGTACTTTTGAATATGATCCAATTCATTTACAATTTGATATTGAATTATATATATTTACAATCATACCAAACCAAATACTAGAAAATAGTATGTAATGTTATTAGTTTTAGCCTAGTAGGTGTAGTATGTAATGCTATTAGTTGTAGCCTAGTAGGTGATTTATGCAGTTCACTCAAACAACCACCTAAATTTATAAAAAAAAACAACAAAATAAGTTGTAACAATGGCAAACAAACAAAGAAGCAAAACTCTATTTCATTACAAATTAGCTAAATCTCTTTAGAGATATGCTAACAACTTTATCCTATAATAAGTAATTAATTCAAACAATCATCTAAATTTATAAAATGAAGTATATAGTCCCCAATATTTCAACAAGAATACAACAAGTTACAATCAAAGAAATTTCTATTTCTTGGTATGCTAGAGTATAACTATAGTAAACCTATAACAAGTTGGTGTAAATAACTATCTAAAATTATAGAATAAAGTTATTATCCAAGGACAAAAAGAAGTGGACATTGCAACAGCAATAAAAGTAGATTATATTAAAATCGAGTTAAATCTATTTAATGATATATTAAAAAATATATTTCAATTTTGTAAAATCAAATCAATAAAAACATCTAATTTAAGAAAAAGACAAGAGATGGGACATACCAAAAGAGAAATGAAGTGGAGCCCATGAGACACTAATGGGACTACATGTTACAATTGAGATAAATCTCCTTTAATGGTATGCTATTGGCCAAAGATCCCACTAATCACATGGGAGATTATCATTGTATCAATTGTAAATGGTACCTTTTTAACAAAGGCCAAAGTGAGGGCCTTTATAGTCTTGAATCATTCATTCAAATTTCACCTAGGAGGTTTCTAAACAAGCACAGTTTTATAAAGTTATTGGTTAGTATAAATTTTATATTAGAGTAAATTACAAAAAAAAAAAACATTTTTGACTGTTTATCAAAAAAATTGTTTTTAATCTTTTAATGTTTGGAATTTACAAAAATGAGCATAGGGTTTCATTTGGTAATTTGCTATTTTAAAAAAAAAGGGTATATACTCTTTAATGTTAATGTATTGTGTACAGGTGTTTAAAAGTTATTAAAAAAATATCATCTACACCCCCACTCTCCCTCCCTCCCTCCAAAAAGAATCATGGTTTCATTTGGGGAGGGTTAATTTATTAATATTTTTTGGAAAATATTTCAACAACTTGTATATATGTTCGAAGACATGAATCAAAAAGAATATTAATAGATTGTTATATGAGTTAAATGCCTTTCACATGAATAACACATGAGGTCAATTAACAACACATTTAACAAAGTCAATGACAATTTTTGGAAAGAAAATGAAACCTTGATAATCATTTTAGAGACGAAAACTAGATTTTGAAAAACCCTAGGGACAATTTTTGTAATTTACACTTTACAATTTTGGTCCATGTGCTTTGTTGTTTTTTTTTTGTTTGAGTCCCTACAAAAATTTTATTACAAAACAAAAACAATTGTGGTACACAAAAGTGGTTTGGGTCCCTAATTATCTCTCGTTAAACCCTCACATGTGCCCTGCACTGTTGCACATAAGGGTATATGGGTTATTTTGCATTTTTTTTTTCATTTTTCACTAAAACGCAACAAACCACTTGAAGCAAAATTACAATTTACTCTAAAAGATATTATATATAGATAGATAGATATATAGATCACAGAACACGCACACAACAAATAATAGTCTCAGATTGAGACCTTTCTCCATCGTCTCCGACGTCCCCCTCCCCCCCCCCCCCCCAAATCTCCAACTTCCACTCTCACCTTGCTACCTTTCTCTTCCCAGTGGGTTTCCACTCGATCTACCTTTCTCCACCATCGATTGCATCATCATCCTCTCTCTGTTTTTTGACGGATTGTTCTCTATCGATCAACAACGTTTGTCAAGTCATTTTTGGGGTTTTCACACAGTTGGGTCGGTTTGTTTCCACACTTTGGTTTTCGATTTCAGCTAGGGAGGGGGAGAAAAAGAGAGGGTCGATGGTCTTAAAAGGAGTTGTAGCGATGGGGTTCTGGCGATGATCAAAGCAGCGATGGGGTTCCGACCACGAGCACGACATGGAACACAACTATATTTAATATTTCTTCTAATTTTATTTAGTAGGAAATTAAATTAAAAAGTAAAATGCGCATAATATCTTTAATTCAACTAATTATTTTAACGGCATTAATGGTAGAGGTGGTCATTTATGGGCTTGGGCGGGCTATGGGTCAAGCCTACCATATTTTTCTTTGCAAACGACAAACCAAGCCCGTAAAACAGGCTTGAGAACTTGTTGATACTCATCTTACAAACAGGCCGGACTTGCCAACGGGTTAATAGGGCTAAAAATTACATTTTAAAAAAAGTTATATAAAATGGAAATTTATATAATAATATCCCAAATACATGATTTTTTCCAATTAAAAAAACATAAAATATACTAATGTACACAAATAAAAAAAATCATGAGATATGGAATTGGACTTTTCTTCTCCAAAAGTTATCAACTTTGAAATTTGGATTCGTCAACGACAAAATATTTAACCACCCAGTATTTCAAGATCGAGTTACAAGGCGTACTATATGACATCACATATAGTGTATATTTTAGAGGTGATTGATACTCAATAGAGAGAGTCCAGTCCAAAACCACTTCTAAACTTTTATGATAAAATATTAATTATATAACAAAAATTCATTTATTCTATCCATGTTTCTTTTTTCATCCCCAAGCCCGTCTATTAATTTAAACGGTCCCGCACGATCCCACCCATATCTTATTAAAATGGTAGTCCAAACCTGTTTTTATAACATGCCAGAAGGGTCGGTTCTAACGGGGTCGTACTGCCCATGAAGTGCTCTAATTAACGGGTAGGGAACTAAACCAAATACTTTTACATACCACAAGAGTTTTCTTAGGATAAAATTTTCATAGAGGCCCAAACCAAGAGAAACAACAAACCATAGGGTCCAAAAATTGCAATCTACTCTTGTTTCAATGTTTATTATTAACTTATGTCAAGTCAATCTCATCAAAATTTAAAGATAAATAATATAAACATATAATTAATATTATTTTTGAATATTTATAAAATACCACGCATGTGAAAGCCATGGACAAATCTTCTACCAAGTACCAACTGCTCAAGCTTCTATGAGTGCTTTTATTTGAAATAACTTGTATAATAAAATATCTGGTCATCAATAAATTCTTTAATCTAGCTAAAGTTCATCATAGCTAGGTTAAAAAAGGACTACAAGTAATGCATAAAACTTAATATTGTTTCAATATGGCATCTGAAGAAACAACAGGGTGAATTAACATTATGTATATCTATTCCATATTGCCCACATAATTATGTATTTTAAGACTTTTTTTGTTGCTTAATTATATAAAATAAGCTTAATATGTAAATATATTTAACAGCAAAGATGCATTAAAAGTTGGAACAGAGAGTCAGAGATCTAAGTCAACTGGTTTGAAACAATCAACCCCATGGCCATATGTTTCACGTGATATAATTTATATAAACATATGAGGAGCTTGTAATTACCTACAAATATTGTATATTGAAACTCTAAATTTATTTCAAGTTTTCAACCCATTATTGTATGCACCCCACGAGCATCTTAACCGGATTCTTTAAAATGGAAAAAATAAAGATTGTGAACAAGTTTTTTGCTCCAATATATTTTCCAAAATAGAAAGAGTAGGTGAGTGTGTGAAATCCTACAAAAATGATTATTTTTTTAAAGAATTGTTGAAGATGCTCTATAAAACTGAAACAACAAAACAAAAGAACCCTAAACTACAAATCAAAGAAATGAAAAGCAAAGAATAAAAGATTCAACCCATTATCATATAAATCACACGGGAGGATGGGTTATGGGGAGCAGTAAATAGCCACATATTGTCTTTTTTTTTTGAAAGGCAGGCTAACACACACTTTTCCGGGATATTCGGACTCCTACTTAAGGGTGCCACCCGACTAATCCCCATCGACCACAGCCAGCCCAATTAAGGGTACCACTAAGTGGCAGGCCCATGATCAGGATATCTCCACAGGCGCACCGCGGGTTTCGAACCCGGGTAGTCAGGGATACCATCCACTGACCCCCAGGATGTTACCTTACCACTGGGCTAAACATGTTTTGATAGCCACACATATTGTCATGATACCTGATTCGAGCAGGGGAGAGAGCTGAGTGAAGAAGAATATGATGGATTGGTGATCGACAAAAGTATCAAGCATGGGAAGAACATGAGATGATGTTTAACAAATAAGACAATGCAATTGTTCAATTTGTTCTTGGGCTTTTGGTGAGCCAACAAATTACAACAAACAGATCAATCATTTAGGTGTATTAGGCTTGTCAAAAATGTTTTATAGGTTTTAAGTTCAATTATGGCATTTGTGTATCACCTAATGGATATCAAGGATACATTGACAATGAAAAAGTTTCACCTTATTGTATTTAGATCATCGGTTTTCTACAAGAATCATTCAATCAGATTGCTAGCTAATACCAAAAGGGATCGAATAAACGTGAAAATAAGCATATGGAATGGTCAGAATCTTACAGTGCAAACAGCTGAATCTCTGATCAAAGTTTTAGGTTGGTGGAGGTCCATAATAAGAGCTTTGATCATCTGAAGAGAGGATGAAACCAGAAGAGACAACAAGAATACACAAGCCAAAGCTCAGCAGCACAATCTTTACTTTCCTTGAAAACAGCTCAACCACCATGTCCCTCTCTTCATGCAAACTATAGAACTCTTCAATCAGAGTCTTAACCAATGCATCTAGAAGCTTCTTATACTGGATATCTATATCGGCTGAATGCAATACCTGTGACATTGATTTCCTTAGATGCTTTACCAATGATTCTATATGAAATGAATCAGTCACTTCTGTTGTAGCTCCATCACTAGTTACCGAAGCAACAAAACCTGCAACAGATTCAGCAGTTATTTGGGATGATGATGATGATGGAGTCATTTCAACAGTCGACATGGATGACAGAGTAGTCGATTCAGCAGGCGACCAGGATGAAAATGGAGTAGTTTCTACTGAACCAAGCCTAGCAGATGATGGTGAAATGAATTGATCCAAAGATGCAATGTATCTCTGAAATATAGAAAAGTAAATATAGATTACTACAAAAACAAAATCTTATGAAAACAAAATGCCAGTACAAATCAATTTTTTAATCACAATTCACATGCAAATGTTATTTTAATCCGTCTATCATATGACATTCAGGTGATAAGCTACTTTACAATACAGTGGCATTACCAGCAACAAACATTTTTCTGGTTTTCTGCCTAAATGTAAGTTCATATCAACTTCTAAATAGAAAATATATCGTATCCTAAAAATAAGCAACCATAAACGTCCAATTTGAGTAGTCAACGATAAGTGCGAAAACAAACTGTGTTTGAATTAGATCACGTAAATTGCAACAAAATAGGACAGTTTGTGAGGAATAATTGCTAATCACTGGTTCTAATAAGCAAACAAGAACTTTTACCTCTAAATTTCTCTTCGTAATGTAAATATGTGTGTTTTTTTGCAACTTACTAAATGTCGAGTAAGTCAACATCCTATTCATTGCACTTCTCAACAGCTCTATAAAATGATTTAATGATGATTGGAAGTGTTAATTGAATTAACAAATATACCTCCATAGATTTGCTGGATTGATCTTCGTCAAAAACAAAAGCCTCTGAGATTGGAGAATTTCCAACCGACTCTTCTGGATGTTGAAGCACCACGGCGTTGTCAGAAACCAGAATTTGATTGGAATTTAAGCTTGTTTCACTGATCTGCGCATAAAAAATGATAGGATCAACTACGCAGAATGACTAAAACCAAAAAAGGATATAAGTAATCAAAATACCTCTACGGTGGACTCATCAGCGTCAACAGATTCTGAGATTAACGAGATCTTCTCGATTGATTCCTTCTCCGAAAATTTCAATACGACATCTTCTTCAGTAATCGGAGTGAAAACAGAACTTAAATTCTTTTTGATGCTCTGTTACATGAAATCAATAAGTGTTCCATTTAAAACACATTTATATACATAAATTGATGATCTGTGATTAAGCGCATTGAAATACTTATTGAGATTGTTTGACCTTTTGCTGCTGATGATGTAGCTTCTTGGACGGAGCAGTAATCGATTTAGCCTTGCGATTGGAAGAAACCGGCAAACATTCCTTCTTTGGTGTTTGAATATCATGATGATCCTCTCTCATCTCTCTCTCTCTCTCTCAATTCAAATACGCATAAATGGAGATGTTTTGGCGCCAGAATTCCGAAAGCTTTGTATTTATATGTAGTGCAAAAGAAACTAGAGCGACAGCATTTAGTTATTGCCAATTGGGCTGGATGTTGGAGAGTAGCTTTATTAAAACACTGGATTGGGCCGAACTTTTTGGACCGAAAAAGTTTAATTGATTTAATCCGTTTTTCTTTTAAGCTCTTAATCATCATTTGTATATGATTCATTTAGACGTATCATAACTATTTCAGAACTGAAATCAGACTTTAGACTTCAGCATCTCTTAGAAAACAAATGTCACCTTAATATATTTTATTGGTCCATATTCACCCAACTAAAACATACGTATTGAATATTGATTAGAGTGTTTCCAATCAAAATCAGAATTCACAAACATGATACTCATCCTTCCCAAAATAAATGTTTAGAATAAAAGTGGCATATACTATTTAAAATATACAATTATTATACTTTTAAATAACTTAATGATATTTTTATCATTGATAATAGAGATACAAGTTTTTTCCAACCTATAATTAGGGTAGAATGAAAAAATAAAAACTTACGTTTGAAATTTGACATTTATTTTAGAACAAACTAAAATATAAATATAGAAACTTAATATGAGACCGCGGAAGTACTATTTTAGGAGAATTTAGATAAACTGAGAGCATCTCCCAACAATTATATTATATTTTTTTGAGATCTTTAAAAATATTATATCCAACTCTAATAATAATTCTATTTTGACAGTCTCAGTATTAATTATATTATTAAAATAACACATAAATCCATCATCTCAATACATTTAAAAAAATTATAAAAATGAAAATGATAACATATTCACAATCAATATAATGTATATCTTTTTCCTCAATATTAAGTCTTAGAGATTTCCACCTTCTCCCTTTTTTCTCTCTTTTAATATAAACATTAGTATGGTTGTTGCAACAAAGACGTTCCTAAATCTCCAAAAATTATACTTTAACGTAGTTGTTGAACTCTTAGTGATCGTTATCAAGAAATCATAAGAAGAATACTCCAAGAGGTAGAAGAGAATTTAGTGATACCAATATCAAAGAAAAAAATAGTGGTGAAGTTTTGAGAAAGAAATCACCAACATAGGTATAATTTCATAGTTTTCGTCAATTAAGAGTTGGGTTCATACCCTAATATGATTATGAATTGCTTAGTATCGAATTTGTGGCAATGTAGGGCCTAGAATCCATCAAAATGATTGAAGAAGTAAGTTTCTTGTATTTATGTATAACGAATAGAAAACTAATCAACTAATGACCTAAATGTTGTTTAATCATCACACTGTAATAACATGTGATGGAGAAACACATCGGTGTTGATTTTATGTTCAAAAATTGATGTCTAAATATATACTTATGGCCAAAAATGGGCCTAAACAATGGTCAATGGAAAACCAGAGGCCATTATCACCGAAAGCAAGATTGAGAACAATTGAGCAAACTTAAGGAGCTTGCATAGACATAGAGAGACAGATAGAGACAGATAGAGAGAGAGAGGGGGGGGGGGGAGGGGAGAGAGAGAGACGAGGTTGGGAGCTCATATATGATCCCACCTTAAAGAGTGAAAAGCAAGTTATAGAGCTCGCAAGGGAGCTCGTGTTTAGATAGCTAATCCCGACCAAGAACAATATGAACTTGTAGTGGTCAATGAGGGGTCATAAGCAACCTCATAAAGCTCGTGTTCAAAGTCGCGTACAACTTTTGGGATTTTTCAGTTTAAAGTTTATACATGCTTTTAGTATGAGTTTTACAATTGTTCTTAGCAATATCTATGAGCGGTTACTATGTATATTAAGCAGGTGCTTTCAAGTAACATACTTGTTCTGTTCAACTTTGTATACCCCAGCTATTTAGGTTGGTTTTCATGCGTTTTCCAAACAAGAAGATATATGAATAATATTGTGTTCAAAATCACGTGCATGTTATCTGTTGCAATCATTTTTTTTACATGTTACAAGTACTTAAAAGAATCACTTATGATATGCAAAAAAATTATTTTTGTATATTTGTGAAAACATAAACTTTAGTTCAATTTCATAAATAGAAACAAGCTCAGAGATTCTATCCTCCAAAAAGGTCAACACATTACACATCTAGTTGGGAACTTTGACATTTTTATGTTGAATGATTCTGAATTTTGCCAATTGTTGGCATTTTTCTTGTTGGTATTGTTTATTACTTTATTAGCTAAATTGATCATCTTCAATTACTTAGCATTTCAGTATTTACAAATTGCTTGATTCTTGATAGTGTAGTGAAATTGATGGTGGTGTTTGTTTGAAAGTGTTTATTTCAATTTGAATGCTTGAATCTTGATATTTCTGAGTGAAGGTGTATGTTTGATGGTGCTTTTATCTACGTAATATGTCACCAGGGGCGGAACACCATGGTGGCCTATGGGGGCCATGGCTTCCCCGGCTTTTTGCATGAATACAATTCATGACCAACTAAAACCACATATCACAGCTAGCTTAGTTGGTTAACATGCCATGGCCCCTGCCCTTTGGTCATGGAATCGAATCCTATCATCCCCACTTTTTCAATTACATTAATTTTTTCTTCCCACTTCCCACTTCCCATTTACTATATATTTAATTTAAAAAATATTAAAAAGATGATGTTTAATTTTCCCTTCACATTTCCCATTTACTATATATTAAATTTAAAAAATATTAAAAAAAAATTCTTCCTATTTACTATATATTTAATTTAAAAAATATTAAAAAGATGATGTTTAATTTTCCCTTCACATTTCCCATTTACTATATATTAAATTTAAAAAATATTAAAAAGAGTGTATAAGATTATATTATTAATCTGAAAATTCACATTTCCCATTTACTATATATTAAATTTAAAAAATATTAAAAAGAGTGTATAAGATTATATTATTAATCTGAAAATTCTTTTTATTAGTTTATAACAATCTAAAAACATATTAAATTTATCACTATATAAAATTGGGTTTAGGTTCTCATCAATTATAAGGGTTTTAATAAACTACTTTATAAGATTAAAAAATAAAACGTCATATTTAAAGATATAATAAATTTATAGACCAAACAGAGTCACTTGTCATCGACATCCGAGCCACAGAGAGCCCTTTCGCCGAACGAGACTCATTTATCTTTTTATATGACATTTTTTAATCCTATAAAATTGCTAATTCGACGGTTTTTTTATTTAAAATATTCTAAAAAAATTGTTAAGACGCACAAAATCATCATATAAACTTATTACAACGTCTTTAAATAGAACGCTTTTATTTTTTGGTCTTATACATTAAGTCTTATAAATTGGTCTGTTATGATGCTTAATTTTTTTGGCTGCATATAAACTCGATTTCATTGTAGTGTATATTACTATTTATCGGTTAAGAGTTTAAGGTTATATGTTTTAGTCTATATTAACAAAAAAAAATTCTAAAATTTAATGATAGATCATAACAAAAAAAAGTTGCATTTGTATCATTTGAATCTTGAATTTTTTGAATATTATATTTCGACCCCCTAAACCACAACAGTCATGTTCCACCCCTGTATGTTACCATCAATTTTGAGTTATGTAAAAAAGCTATCATATTTTATTTTTTGTATAAGGTATTTTTAAACTTGATAAATAGTAGATATTTTACAAGCATTTTAAAAACACTTTGAACAACTTTTATACGTTTCACCCACTTTATTTTAGGCATTTTTAACTTCACCTATTTGACCAATTAAAATTAATGCATAACCTAAATTAATGAAAACACGTTTTTTTATAATTATGTTAAAATTGTTATGATTCCTACCAACCCTAAATCAAACCAAATCTTGTATACTTATTATTATAATGGTTTTTTCTTCTAAAGCAATAAACACACGTAAGTTTAAAGACACCTAAGGCAATAATCTTAAATATCATAGAAACTTGACTTTCCAAATGTTCATAGTGTCTCAAAACTTGCCAAATTTCTCTTACAAATCAAGGATTATAATAAACACGATCTCTTCACCTACAAAGAGAGAGAAAGGTTTCACATGCATTACATTCTTCATATACCCTACATCCAAATATTATGCAGCGTCATTAATTACACCGGTTTATAATGTGAAACCAGTCATCCACCATTAGATCGATCCACAAAAAGATAAATTTTCTCTCTAATCGATGATAATTTGACCTTAATCATAATTATTTTACTTGGTGGCAAACCTCCACAATAAATACCACTAAGTAACCCACTACACCTTCCAAATGCATATATCGACCCTTTCTCCCATATAAATCCAACTCTTGGTGTTAAACTTTTACCACACCCAAACATACAAAGAGTAAGCATACTTGAAAACCCTTGTTTTTGCAACTTATATTGCTTGATAAATCCTACTATCTTAACACTTCATTTTATATACATGCGTATATATGTATTACATGTGTATCTTTGTTTATTTTATTGAGATATCAATCGGTGTAAAAAACTGCACATGTACACAATATTGTAGTTTCCAATTGAATTGTGCTTTCAGTTTTGTTCTATCTAGATTTAATGTGTCTCATGTTATTTTATAAATGTGATTATTATTTTGAAGGAATTATGAAGTTTGAAGTACTAGGGGTTTCTCATAAAAGTATAAGTTTATATTGTGACCTTTTATATATTATGTGAAATCAATGTTACGTGTCAGAATATAAGATTTAAGTTACAAATGAGAATACACAATCGGAAAACAAGATATCCTTGTACTTTCACCCATAAGTTTTTTGAAATTTGTGTCAGAGCTTCAATACATTTAACATGCGTTAAGAATAAAGAAAGTTTACTCATCTGTCTCTTTTCAGAATAAAAGGACCATGAAGAATGTCTTTCTAATGCTTGTAGCAATGGTTGTATTCCTTGCGATCCTTGGAGGTAATGCAAGTAGGCCAATTTTGGAAGAGAGTGCAGTCTTCTCCTCGGGTCATTATAACTTGGATAAGACTGAGACCCTTCCCGTTGATGCTAAGGAATCAACTAGCACGATGAATGAAAAGAGGGTTAGTACAACTAGCACGATTGAGAGTTATGAAGATGAAAAAGACGCATCCACGAACACTCACCATTACTTTCCTTGTGCCAAACAATCCGATTGTAGTAGTGAGATCCATACCTAAAAGATGGTCATAACTTTCCTAGTGGTGACCGTCAAATGTAAATTAACATGCATGATATAGGGGATTGTACAGCTCTAACTCCTAAGTGTGTGTGACGATCAAGAAGCTTTTAGTTCAACAACATCAAATAAGTTTCTTAATGTTTAAGTAGTGAGTTTGAATCTATTTTGAAACATGGTACACCATGCAAGTCATTCCAGCTTAAAAAAGCGTGTAACAAAGGGTGAATTTGGGTTTTCCTATATTGTAATATATTATGTAATATTTGAGGTTGTTATGTGGTTTGTTATGATTGTCATGTATTGCGTCTTGATATCATATCTATTTTAATGTAAATATCGAGTATTTAAGGTGGATCAATATGTATTTAGCAACTTGTACTGTGTGCCCAAGAGCTACTCCACCGTGTGGAGAGTGATTTCCTGTGAAACCATAAAAATTTGGTGCAAGTCTAGCTCGAACTAGAAAACCTCAAGCAAACTTAGGGATTGTTTGATGAGCTTGTAATTAATATTTTCATTAAGAACCTTTGACTTATTTTTGATTGTCCTTAGGGGGTTGTTATCCATACCCCTTCCACACACAACTCATTTATTCCTTACCCTCTACCTCACTCATACGCCTATACTTTCTACCCATTCTACTCACTCACATACGTCTCTATAAGAGGTGGTGTGAATATAATGCCCCCTTTTTTAACTACTACTCCACCATAAATGAAGAAAAATATTGATCCAATGGTTTCAATCAATGTTAAATTAGAAGGAATAAGAGTTACTTCTTAGTGAAGGGGGTCATTAAAACTATCAAACATAAATAATTTTTTTAATAAGGACAAGGAGGTTGTTATTCATACCCCTTCCAGACACACACGTCACTTATTGCTTACGTCCTACATCACAGACATATCCCTATACTTTATAGTTTATACCCCCTACTCACATACATACATACATACATCTTATAGGAGGGTGTGAATAGAATACCCCGTTAAAGAACAACCTCTTGTGAAGGTGTGTTTGAGGGTGTTTTAATGTAAGATATGGAATTGAACAACCAAAATTATTGGGGCTTATTTATATATATTTTATCATTTATCCCGTTTTATACATGTTTTAGCTCATTTATAATGTTTTACCCAACTTTAATGTCTTGATCCTTTACTTTTTTCATTGATATGATGCTTCCCGATTCCGACTTTTGTAAAATGCTAGAAGAGTTATTCTATTTAATTGATTTCATATGTTACCTTATCATTTTAAGGCATATTTGATATTTGTTTGTTTTAGTTTGTAAGACATTTTTATGTAACATATGATATGAATTTTATATTTTGTTTTGTTTATTATTCGTGCAGTCAATCTATAGTTTTGATATAAGTATTACAGAACCTTCAAAAATATTGGAACACGCTCTTATTCGAGCATCATGAATATGATACCATTTTAATAAATATAGAGTTTAATAAAAGTATTTATTGGTAGTTTTACAATAGATTGTTTTGTTTTTCAATAATTTATCACTATGGTAGTTCACACATTTTTTTATTGATATAGTCATATATTTTTCTTATCATGTCAAGTCATCAAATTTTTTATATTCTATATATACTTGTATATTTTTATGATGCTATATATACTCGTATATTTTTATCTTAATAGCATCTTCAACGACTTCTTTATAATTTTTCTATAATAGAGAATTAAAAGTTAAATCTTTAAAATAAGGTGTAATCAACTCTAACAGATTATTTATTTTAGAGATTTCTTCATTGATTATATTATTTAAATATTCTATAATTTTATGATCACAATACATTTTAAAAAGTATATATATATATGTAAAATGATACTAGTTTAACTCTCATTAAATGAATGAATAAAAAACTCATTTATTTTTCATCTTTTTCGAGTCTTAGAGAAATCTCTATATTTGGAGATTTTCCATGAACCTCTATTTTAGATAACAGGACAGAGAAGTGGTTAGAGTAGTTTAGAGAATAAAAATGTAATGTCTTTATTTCAGAGAAACTGTTAGAGATGCTCTAATAATGTTTAGGGGTAGTTTTTCTAATATTAAAACTCGTATGATATAAGATGAATTAATATAAATAACAAACGACTGTGACATATATTTCCCCGTTATCTTTATTCATTGTTTAAAATTAAGTTAAAATCAATTAATGTTTAATGATTGAGCGAATAAAACATTAAATTTGTTAAATAAAAAACATTCCTCAAATCACACGTCTCAACATTGAACTTTTATCGTAATTAATTGAACATATTAGTCTCGAATGGGGTGACAAAACCCTAACAAATATTTGTAGAAGCGAGGTCGAATACAATTACATAAATTTCACTTAATTTAATTCTCAATATTGATATAAGTATCAAGAATTATAGTTAGATAACAAGATTGATGTGGCGTAAAGAAATGATATAAACCTAATCTAAACAATTTCACTTAGTTTACAAGAGCTCAACTAGCACTTTTAATTTTATGTTTTTTTAAGAGAGTAGCCGATTTATATTTGATCACGTAGACAACTGTTGGAAAGCGTAACCTTACACGGGATAAGAACTTTGCATTAAATATCAACAAATTCATGTGGACACATATCATTTGGGGATTCAAAGCTTTGGAGAGTTCTTTTCATCGTATAAATTTGTCGTTGGAACAATTATCAGACATTTCTGATGGGTCACATCAAAAGCATATTAGGACAAACATGTATTTTTGGTGCTTCAGAGAATGTCTTTGTCAAGTACAATGCTGATGAGATTTGGTCATAAAAGTCTTGCAGACGTATCTTTAATTTGACCAACCGATAGTCTGAATGACTATCTGTTCAAAGAATATCGACTAATAGAAGATAAAGCTTGGTGCGTAAGTCGGATAGTAGATCTTGGTCCGCAGCAGTCAATCCACTTCTTGAGATATCGGTTACTCTTCGATTTGCCGAACTGATTTAGTTTAAACCAAACCTTTTACAAGTAAACGAACCAAAGACTATCAAGATACAAATGATAAGCATTAGAGAAATAATCGGAGAGTCGTCACAAATCTATCAATGACCCAACAAAACAGTTAAGAGGTTTAATCAGCACAGGTCATACGTGAAAAAAGTTATAATTTGGGATGTTTAAATCATTAATCGTGAATTCGTGATTAATTAATTTTTAACATACAGTTTATCCCACTTAATTACTTTTTATTGGTGATCTTTTTAACATTCCACTACTAAACCTTTCATGATTATAATCCACCTGACTGATTACATTTGATTCTATGTTTATCTTTAAAAAAATATGTAGAGCATTTCAAAACAACTTTTGTTGTAAGACTTGTACTTACACATAAAACCGTGGTTAGCGTCCTATGGTTTTTTTATTGTCTTTATTGTCATGCTATTACGAGTAACAGGGTAAGGAGAATGACTTACGAATTTACACTTGTGCCTCTAGTTAGTTTTGACATCTTAAATTGGCTTTGAATTTTGATATATTCCTTCTGCAATGAAATCAAAACAAAGTAAGAGTCTCCATAATTGGAAGGATAACCAATATAGAACGTAGGAATAGAAATTCATATGAGATGCCAACTCCATTGCCATTAGAGGTATTTTTTTAGTTGCAAGATTGTACGTATACAGGAATTAACTTATTTCCTCATGTATTCCTAGATCACCAGACATTATCACAAACTTGAAAATTTTGTTCGATGATTAACGGATTGTATTTTTGAAATCAACTTTCAATGTTTTTAATATATATAAGTAACACCTGTTTAAGTTGGAATATGCAATTTCTTTTAAAGGAGGAGGGCTACATAACGTCAAGCTTCCAATGTGACAAACTTAACCATCAAAAGAATGGTTGCTTGAACCTTTAACTTGAAAATTGAAGAGTAAATAAAAATCAATATGTTTTATGATGCTTTTATAATATATTTTTCTTATAATAACAATATTGTTAGTTGTTACATGTACTTTTGCATAAGTATCTTGTTATTTACATATTTGTTTCTTATTTCACCATACATCGATGGAAACGGAAAATACTTATATTACTAGAATATATACAGGGTACGTTAATATCGTAATTTTAAGAAACCTTAATCACACATTCCTACAAAATAAAAGGTGTTATAAATAAATAAAGAGGGAGTCTAATGACACCCTTACATATTACTAATAACAACTCTAACCATGATTTTATCCTCACACACGTTAGCAATATATAGAGGTGTTATTAGCCTCTCTCAATATTAAAACCAAAATTTTATATTTTCAATACAATAAAAGTAAAAAAATTATGTACATAGAAATATTAATAGCATTGCCCATAAATAAAACCTATGGTATAAATACTATAGATAATAATATTATAAACTTTTGATTACCATTGAATAATGATTTCATTCTAATAAACCAATCAAAGATGGAGGTAGTCTCCATTGACGACCCTAAGATGGGAACATGGGCTAATGTGTAAAATATCTTAATCCCAATTCCCAAATAATGATTACTTCTCTTTTGTTAGTGCTAAACTTTCGTATCCTCCCACTAATATCTTAAATGAGTAATGATATAAAATTTTATTAACGGATTTTTGGTAAAAAGTTACACATTTCATTTTCAATATTTTTATCACTATCGAAAAAACAGTAAAAACATTCACTTATTTAATCAACTCCAATTGTTACCTCATTAAAAAAGAAATATCATAAGGTATACATGGCAGCTAAGACTTGTTTCTTCTCATATGATACCAAATCTTACACACACATGTGATTAGAGTTTCTTTCTTAGTTTTCTTTTTCTATAATGTTACTTTTTGAAAATTTAAATTACTTTTCTTTATAAAATGCCTTACGATTTTTTCATGACTCAGTGTAAATCTCAAGGTGAGAATGATGAAGAAGACGTGGCTCATGGTCGTTGTAGCCTTGGTGCTAGTCCTGGGAACTACTGAAGCGGATGTAGATCTTGGGCGAAAGGGTGAGTTTGGACTAACAAAAAAACCTGTGACCAACAAAGAGGATGATGAAAACAATGATGCCGGTGTGAGTAATCACCACTCATATCACTCAGCAACGCGCCCAGAGACTCGCAATTAGCTACTCAACTGAGCCTTGTGTTATCATCTATGAGGTATGCTTGTAATGTATGAATGAATAACGCCTGTTGTCTGAATCAACTCAGATCTAGTAATGAATGTTTGCAAGTTTTTCATTTTCTAGTATGCTTTGTTGTATGATAAATCAAGAAGCAAACATGTATTTGTGCTTTCGGTTTACGTTATATCAACTTTCTTCGTTATGTATTTTAAGAAAAAGTTGTCTTGATATTTTGGACTTATTTGTTTACAGGTTTAGAATCGTGTGAGAAAGAGAGTTAAGGTGAGAAACGTAATAATATATATGAACATTTGATCACTTTTAATCTCATACCCATCTATGAATTGCGCATTAAAAAGAAGTTTATCCGGTGCATCCCGGTACACCTCATTTGGTGCATCTCATCATAATGTGCATCCAAGAGTGGAGACACTTCTTACATTTTTCACCGTAACTCTCATTTTTACCGGAACCCAACCATTTATTTATATTCATTTCTTTAATATCAAAAATAGAAGATTTTATAACACCCGTAAAATGGCTTAATATTGTACATTTAATCTGGGTTTTGATATGGGCCTCCGTTTACGTGCTGGAGCCTGGAATCCATAATCTGAAAAGCTGGCCCGTTATCGAATGGAAACCCTAATCCCTAAATCCATCGAACCCTGCTATATAAACTGAAGCTACTTCCAGACTGTAACATTCACCATAGCTGTGTTCTTCGTAAGCTATCCGTCTGCATCTCTTATGGTATATCCAAAACTTTGCTTGATTTTCCGTTACTAATTACAATTACAGATATCTGAGAATTTTTGCGCCTCTTCGTGAGAATTCGTTTCGAAAATTTTAACAATCGAAATGATTTTTTCATTGATTTTTGTCCGTAAGAGGCGTAGATTCATTGCGGGAGCGTTGAGTCGCTTCGCCTCTGTTAATCTCCGGGCGCAGCTAATAAAACCCCGCTAAATTCGTTTACATATGTGTGTTTGATCTTTTGTAGCTTTTTAATTGATTTAGCTTTGTGAAATTTGAGTCTCTTATTTAGTGATCCAATGATGGCATGATATCTTTGAGACCTGATTTATCCTTGATGACAACAATAAGCATTTACGCTGAGGATCCCTTTGAAAACAAATTCTTCTTTGAAATCATTAACTGTTTTTACGTATTGTTTTGTGTTAAATAAATTGTTATAAATTTGATTTTTGAGATGATGAAATTTGCACTGGGCTCTGAGAGCAATTGATTAATTGCTTGATTTGATGCATAACGCAGCCTAGAAAGCTAGTCTGATCATATTTTCTAACAAAAAATATTCGAAATCTGTTTGTTTGATTTATGAAGTATGTTTGATCTGAAACTGTTTGTTTATTTTTGCGATGATGATAGAACTTGCATCCCAGCTCACTATGAGACCTTAATTTGTTTAAGGTTGTGGATTACAATTAGTTCATTATTTATCTGAGCCTTGTTCTCTACTGTTTTCAATTGTTTTGATCTGTTTGATTTTATGCTTAAGTTATTTATAATTTTTTTATTTGTGCAATGATGATGAAACTATCTAATCCCAGCTCTATGAGACCTTAATTTGTTTAAGGTCAAGGAATTACATTATTTAGTGTTTTATCTGAGCCTTTTAAATTACTCTTATATAATGTTTACGATTCAACTAATGATTTTTTGAGGATTAACTAATCTAGTAATTTTTTCATATACATTGCTTTTATGTTCCCTATGATGCTTCTATTTGACCATGCTAATTCTGATATTGATGATATCTTTTTCTGTCATTTCTGAGGGAACATTGGCCAAATATTTTCTGATATGCTAATTATGATTGCCTATTGTTGTCAATGTTTTTTTTGTTAAATTTTATAAACAACAACAACTAAATCTATAGTTAGCTAGTTAACTCTTTAGACCCTAACGTTTAGAGTCTGTTGTTGGCTGGGTGGACTAATGATGTTGATTGTTAGGAGGCATTGAACTATGTGTGTTTGTATGTTTGAAATAAATGAATAATGTATGTGAATTTTGAATCCCTTATTCAGCGATCCAATGATGGCATGATATCTTTGAGACCTGATTTATTCTTGATGACAACCATAAGCATTTACGCTGAGGATCCCTTTGAAAACGGCTTCTTGTTTGTTTTAATTTATTAACTTTATTTACGTATAAAATACTCTGTTAAAATTTTGGTCTTTGAGATGATGAAATTTGCACTGGGCTCTGAGTGCAATTGATTAGTTGCTTGATTTGATGCATAATGCAGCCTAGAAAGCTAGTCTCATCACCTGTTTTATATTCTGAAAATGGTTTGTTTGATTTATATAGTGTTAACTTATAAAGTACCTTATTTAAGTTAATAAAAGTAAGGTTCTGATAAGTCACAAGCTACCTTATAAACTAATTTTGCCAAACATATCCAAAGTATGTATGATCTGAAACTGTCTTTTCATTGTTGCAATGATGATCGAACTTGCATCCCAGCTCACTATGAGACCTTAATTTGTTTAAGGTTGTGGATTACAATTAGTTCATTTTTTTTATCTGAGCCTTTGTGTATTTTATTATTTTCAATTGATTTGAACTGTTTATTTTATGTCCCAATTTAGTTATGATTTTTTTATTTGTGCAATGATGATGAAACTTTCTAATCCCAGCTCTATGAGACCTTAATTTGTTTAAGGTCTAGGAATTACAATGTTTAGTGTTTTATCTGAGCCTATCAAAGCAACTCGTCTGAGAGCTACAACTAATTAAGTATTATGATTAAGTCCGTTGTTTTGAAGTTCCCTATGATTTTTAAATTTGACCATGCTAATTCTGATACTGATGAAATCTTTTTCAGTCATTTCTGAGGGAACACGTATAACATTTTTTTATATATATATATATTTTAAAATTGTAAAAAATATTTATTTAATTTCCTTGACCAAATTTTTTAAGTGGTTTTTGTAGCAAGTCTTTTTTCTACATAAGTACATATAAACATTCCAAAACCAGCAAATAAAATTAATTAAAACCAAGAGCAGTCAAATTGTGCCTCTCAACATTGTGGTAGATGAGGTGAAAATAGATTTCAATTCGAAGGTTATATATTACATGGATGTTGTCATCGTCAAAAATTGAGAAGTAACGTTGATGAAAGAATTGATGGTTCAATGGCAAACTAAATTATATAGTGGTATTTTGAAGTCTCATCGGTTGTTGGTGTTTGTCATAATTTGTATCATGTGTCTGTAGTTATTCATTTTGTAATAGTCATTTAATAGAAGGATAATCTAGTTATATTTATTATCATTTGTGCCTTTCTTTTTTAAATTTTCTCTAGAAGATGAATTTAATTTCATTCTTTCTTATTGGATGTTTGGTTCATGGATTTTTAAGGATTGGAATTGTTATAGATAGTTTTTTTTCACCAAATTTTTAATATGTTACAGAATTGTGATTCATTGTAACGAGTGAAGGAATTGAATTCCATCGATTGTGTGGTCAAAGTTTGTTTCAATTTTTTTATAGTCAAATTTTTTTAAGGGTGCGTTTGGTACGCAGTCAGGACAGAACAACTGAACAACTGTTACATGTTTGGTAAAACATGATATGACGTGACGGGACAGAACAAAATGACCAATTTATCCTCATTGTGTTGTTTAGTGTGTTTTACCAAATAACCCACACATATATATATATATATATATATATATAGAGAGAGAGAGAGGAGAGAGAGGGACGAGAGAGAGGGTGTGTGTGTTAGGTTGGAGGGTAAGGTGGTCATTTAATCTTTGCTCCACTTAGTTCTAGCAGGGTAGGATAGAACAAACTTGTTCCACATGTGTTCCACTTAGTCCAATATTCTATCATACCAAACATGAGACAAACTTGTTATGTTCCATTATGTTCACCGTATCAAACGCATCCTGAAGGATTCTAAATTCATTAAATTCCATTGAATTATGCGCCCCCTAGATTGAACTAGCATTTACCGTGATAACTATGTCTTGAGTAGGGGTGGCAATCGTGTCGTGTTCGGGTTGGCGTGTCGCGGGTTGGCGGGTTGGCGTGTCATGGATGCTCAACCCTAACCCAACCTGTTTAGCTAATCGTGTCGAGATATGCAACCCTAACCCGCACACATTCGTGTTGGCGGGTTGGCGGGTCAACCTGCGTGTTGGCGGGATGGTCGCCGGGTGGCAGTTTGGCGAGTCAACTTGCGTGTTGTCGGGTTGGTGTGTCACGGGTTGGCGGGTTGGCAAGTCGTTTGCGGGTTGAGGGGTCATGAAATCTCTTGTTTCTAGGTAGAGCGCCATCGTAGCTGCTGTTGAGTATTCTGAGTTAGGGTTAAGGTGTTCGTGTTTCACATTTCTACGTTTGAGTTTTGACAGGCGGGATTACAATTTACACAACAAAACGAAAGAAACTCTATTGATTAGACTTTTAGATTTTAAAATAAAACATAAAATATATATATTATTATTTTTAATAAATTTTGGCGGGTTGGCGTGTCAACCCGAACCTGACCCGTTTATTTGGCGGGTTGGCGGGTTGACGGGTTGGCGTGTCAAAAAGTTCAACCCTAACCCGTTTATTTTCGTGTCGGGTCGAGAATTGCCACCCCTAGTCTTGAGTTTGAGATTTTGATCTTTCAAAGTCCTGACAGAAATACCAAAGACTACTAAAATTGCTTTTGTTAATACAGAATAATCAAACTTAAAAATGAAACCTGCTTGATAAGGCTTGTTCATATAAATGAGACATCTAAGGCTTAAAAATAAGCCTTATCAAGCATAAAAATTTAGAGAAATTAAACAAAATAGTTAATCTTATCAACCAAATTCAATCTCTAGCCAAGAGATTCTTCCCAAAATACCCAAAGTTTGTGCAAAATTTTCAATACTCACAAAAAAAAAATCTGAAAAAAAAATAGAAAAAAAACCCCTAGAAACTTGAATCATTACGCAAAAAGAGCTTTTCGAAGTAAAGATTAACTTCGAATATTTGAGGCATTGTCACTTCCAATTCACCAAATTAGGAACTTATATATATATCTACAATGAACCAAATTAGGAATTTATATATCTACAATGATAGTTATTATAAGAACCTCTTTTGTGGGCCTCATTCATATAATTTTTCATATCCATAGTTGTTATTTATTTATAATAACTATCCATTATTTAATTTTATAATATAACAAAATGTAGATAAAACCCAAGAAATTTGTACAAGAACTCAAATCTTTTGAGGTTCTTATAAAACACCAAGTTTTTCACTTATAAGAACCTCTCATTAGAGATATGCTTGAACATTGCAATTCTTGCTACTTTCAGTTGCAACATTCCAGCTTCCAGATGATAAAACAGTAAACAAAAATAACTTGATAAAAGCCAAAATTTGACAACAAAAGGAGTTATTTTCATTATATGGGTCTTCTATTTTCAAGTCTGAACACAAGTATGAAATTAGTTGTTTTGGCCCCCCAATGGTTGGGGCTTCAGACTCACTACTAACCAAATTATATCCGACTGTTTAATAAACAAAAGTCCCAAAAGAGAGAGAAAATAACGTTTTACAAATTGGTGAAAAGTTGTGAATTAATCAGCAGCAGCTACCTAACACTAACAGGAGACGAAAAGAAAATGACAATAAAATAAACAAAGACACCTGCTATCAGAATCCCAGCATATACCAGATTTTGCGATGACGATTGCGTTGGTGACTTGTAGTTTATTTCACAGCATTTCATTTTTTCCTTCTCATACTCCAGTACATGCTCCACATACCTGCATAACAAATATATATATATATATATATATACCATTACCTTCCATTTGAGATACAAGAGAAGAGAGGGTTTTTGGATAAACAAACTTACTGTTGTGTGAAAATGGAGCTTTGAAGAATCTCGGAGCTGTTCACATTTGCATCTTGTAGACGATGATCGTATAACAGGGAAGATAAGTCTACAAGCTGTTCCTCCAGACCCTGTTATTTATTAAAAAATTACACATAATAAAAAAAGGCAATCATTCAAGCTATTTATATATATACATGTAAAGATATTAAGGTAAAACTTACATCCAAATACTTCTCGAGCCGCTCGACTAGTTCATGTGGAAAAGGCTCAGGCAAGTTTGTTTCTTTTTTGTAGAACTTCTCTATCCATAACTCAGTAGTTGTTTTGTTCTTTTTCCCCTTCACTGGTTCACCAAGAGGAGTTTTCAGATACTCACTGGCAAAAGCTTGGACCGACTAATAACAAATTAGACTAAAATAAGTACCATCATGTGAAGAAATAACAAATAAATAAATAAAATAAACACCATATTTTACCTCTGATGTCTCTCGAATCCTATGAAGAGCAGAATCTACACGTGCATATATCGTGTTTCTCTGTCAGCATAAGTAATAATAAATCAGTCCAAGAAAATTATACATAAACTTATATTATAGTTGTATAACCTTGAAACCTACAACGAAGACCATTAAGCATAGGGGGAAAGATGTGGTCTTACCAATGCAACATCTTGTAGCAACTGACTGATTCGGGAAGCATTAGAAAATGGTCCAAATGGATGACAACCAGCTGCTAAGAGCCAATTCATAACAGGTCTTTCATGAATATGAGAAGCTTTCTCATAAGGTGCACTTAATCCACCCACAACACCAGCTAGTCCAGCCACTATATGACGTTGAACTTGTGATGGAACAACATGCCTTCTCTCTGTTTCTGAAACGTAACTGCATCACAACAAAAACCAGAAAAAATTGCCATAATATGAGAAAATGAACATGTCATAAATCGAATTTGTTGCAATATATATATATATATACACACACACACCTACCTTAAAGGTATCTTTTCACCTTGATGCTGAAGTACAATAACAACATCATTACTTGTCCACAAAAGGCTTTCGTCGTCCATCATCAGGTGTGGATCCACATCAGCTAATGATAGAACAAACCTGCAAAAGAAGACACTTATCTTATTTATCTTTTTCTATAGTGTTTAACACAAATTAGAAAAGTTGCTAATAAAACCTAAAAGATTCGATGTTTGAAAGAAACAACTTACACAGGAACGACCCTTGTTCCATAAGTACGATGAAGGTCCCCTTGTCTCTTTTGCACTGTCTTAGTTTTCTTCTTTCGAGATTTAGGGTTATAATCCCAAATAGGTTTATGCTTTAAAATGGAATCACTCCCACCATCTGTGTCATCCATCCAGTGCTGTGGGAAATAGAACACTCTCAGTGTACAAGTGTGACACCACAAATAAATAAATAAAATAATAAATAGATAAGTGAGATGTGCCAAAAAAATAGGAAAGACGAACATAAAGTTAGACCAACCTGGCGGAGGAAAAATTTATCAGAAAGGGTTGGCTCGGAGACCTCAAGTAAACCAGCGGCTAGTACATCAGCAGATCGTTCCATTTCCTATTGATAAGAATTTGAATAATAAGAAAGTATATTTGTTTTCTCAGCTAGTAAATTCTAACCAAAAAAAATTATATAGAAATATAGCCTTGGAATGGGGGTGGGGCGGCACCTCTTTAAGGATTGCGCCATCTAGATATGTCTTAGTATGCACATGGAAACGTCCGTCCTTTTTTGTTTCCTGAAGAGAATGACCACGTGTAGCTTTTGAAACAGCGATTGCCAATTTCTCATGGAGATGTAATGAATGTGAACCACCCACAATCACTACTTCTTCTCCTTTGTGTACTATCTTTTTAACCTGAAAAGGATGAGAGAAACCCACAATAAATAAATTATTACTTTGCTACAAGGAAGAATTTAGCCATTAATTAGTTTATAAATCACGATTCTAAGAGAAGACAAAACAAAAAAGACCAACTTTCCAAAGGAGAAATGCACCTCGGTCTTAATGGCTTCAATATCTATGCTGTAGTTCTTGCCTTTGTCCATGATATTATAACGGTTATGATTTTGTAGCACGATTATTGGTATAAGCAACCTTGTTGCAAGATCTACAGTTTCAAACCTGAATCCACCAGATACAATTGCAAAAAAATTAAATAAATGAATAGAACAAAGAATCATTATAAAAACCACTTTTAATTTTAACATCAACAGACCTGACATCAGGAGCAATAACATGCTGAACTGTTGTGCCAATCAGAGCAGCAAGTTGGCCAATAAAGTTGTGATGGGTGGTAGAATGATCATTTGCAGAAATTGAGCCTTGAGGAAACATCGCATTCCGCAAGCGTGGAAGGGTCTTTGAACTAACACTCCCTTCTTCGGTTTCAATTTTTCCATATGTACATGGCCCTGCTGAGATGTCAATTACAACAAACCTGCCACCATTTTAAATAAGATGCAAAGGTGATTAGATAAATCTATAAAAGTGTAAAAACATAAAAGATAAAAAAAAATAAAAACTAAAAAAAATATTTACTACTGAGTGGAGAAAGAGAGTACCTGCCAGACCCAAGCCATACTTGAGATGCACCCCCTCCATCATAATGATACCGATATATGTAGCCTCCCTCTTGTTTCTTAATATCCTCTTCAGTTAACTCATTTGGTTTTTCATACATTAAACTATCAAGATCAACATCTTTATTCCTAGGATCCATTCTAACCTGAAAAGATAACCAAGAAAGTAAATAAAAGTTCATAATAGATGCAAGTAAAGAGAATGAAAGTGAGAAGAATGGTAACAATTTCAACACTAAATCGTACTTTGTCAAAATTCACAATAAATATTGCAGTTGGCATAGGTCTGTCATTCTCTTCAGCAGTATCTCCCATATTATCAAAGTCAAACAAGTAGGAATAAAGCTTCTGAAATTCTGACTCCACGACTGATGCATCTACCTCAAATGCCGGAACTTCCCTTCCAAAATCATACTACAAGTTACAAATGTGAAGTG
Organism: Silybum marianum; assembly: GCA_036898165.1. Lineage (NCBI taxonomy): Eukaryota > Viridiplantae > Streptophyta > Magnoliopsida > Asterales > Asteraceae > Silybum > Silybum marianum. The sequence continues at coordinate 26,257,816 of CM072539.1, forward strand.
TTTAATACCAAGATATATGTATATATATATATATATAACTGTACAAATCACTTCCTCAAAGACCAAAAGAAATATACAAAGCACTTACCTCTCTGGCAGTTCCAGCAGGAACCATGGCAGCTTTCAGAGCTTTTTCAAGTGCTATCAGTTCTGGCTGTGCAGCCTGTTGTAGTAAGCAACAACAAAAAAAACACAAGGATGAAGACTAGAATAGAAGAGTAAAGAGGTTAAAAGCAAATATGTGGAAAGAGGCGTACTGGAAATGCATTGAACACCATGTGATGCTCAATATCAAGGGGTTGGCCAGTCTCTAGACATGAGGGCCTGTGAGATGGAAAGCCTACTCGCAGAAACTCTTCTAGTTTTTGTGAATCCATTGTGTATCTATAACCTCCATCTCCATTGAAACCAAGCAGGACAACATTTACTTCAAGTGGGACTTGGAAGGGAACCTGCATTAAAAAAATTACATCATACTGTTAGAAAATCACGGAGAGTACCCTCTAGCATCAACTTTGCCATCATTTTTGTTGTTTGGAGGTTACCTGAGCCGTTCTACTACTTAGTTGGGTGCAAAGTGTTGCATCTTTTAGACTCTACTAAACATATTTTATGTTATTATTGGATGCTCCTTTAGTTGTCGAATCATATAGTTGTACTAAGCATGGATATCGTGCATGCTTATAGAAGTTCTCATTCTAACTTAAATCCCTATGAAAGTGGTAAAGTTCTACTACTTGCATCAATTGGTAATGACAAAAGCTAATAAACCACTTTTGTGATGGATCTATATTTAGTCTTGACATTGGAAATAAGAAAATTAGGATATAACCACATATGTGTTTATTAATGCAAATCAACAATAGTTGTTGACTACTAGCTAGGTGCCCAAAATGCCCTCACAATCAGCTTAGCATTTTGGTAAGTGCCAAAGGGTTGCTACTGAATCGTAACAGGAATTCACGATTACAGAAACATCACACCTCGATTTCGAGAGCCAGGTCCTCTCCACAGTGAGAAATCTCACAGAAACATCCCATCCCCTCTTCACTCTCTTATTTTATCGACTCCTAACCGACTGAAGTGAAAATAGAAAAAGACTTTCTTGCCCTTTTCCCCAAGCAGAGCAAACATACATTTTGTTATCCCTTATCTCTCCCTTTCTTTCTAGAATACACCTTGACTATTGGTGGCTTATCAATACTTCCCTCATTAAGTCACCTTGTCCTCAATGTGAAACGAAGAAAATTGTTGGCAAATGACTTTGTGACCCAAAATTAACACCGCATACTTTCGTAATGATTCATATGCAAAATGGTTAGTGTTGTGATTCTCGTAAGACATCAGAGAGAGAGAGAGAGAGAGAGAGAGGAGAACAGTGCAGTCTTTCTACGACAGTTTAAGAGAGAAACTAATGATATCATGGTGATAAAAGCTTGCACTTATATTAGATAAAATTGTAGTTGACTTTTGAGTCTTACAAAATTCATTTTAAAATATGAACTTGACCATACTTTATCACTCTATAAACTTCGGCTTTTGACAACGTCACAGGTCCCAAAACCCAAACAAACCTCTGAAGCTATAAACTGGTAAGCTCGATATAACTAAAGAGTTACTATCATCATCATCGTCATTAGTAGTAGTAGCAGTAGTAATAGTCTTTTGAAACTGTACTGCAATATGGCACACACTAATTTAACTCAAAAATGATAAGTAGATGAATATTTATACATAAGCACACCTAATAATTCAATCAACACTAATAACTTGAACAATCTTTATATGGATGAAAGAAGAGATTAGCTATATTGATACGCTTCAAGTCCACTTGTTGATATATTCAAATGCCCTATAAATTTTTTAACGAAATTGACGAAATTGCATAGTTATTAGAAATACATATGTTTAACCTAGTTAATCTACGGAAACTGTACTCCAAATTCATGATAGATTAAACAAATTTGATATGTATATAACAAAGGGATTAACTAGATTGCTAAACTTCAGATCAGATTGTTAATGCGGATTAAGGATGTAACTTGGATAAGATGATTAAATTTTAACGAGAAAACATGAAACTTACAGAGAAATTACAAATCGTTAATCTACAGAACTCGTGATCCGTAATTGTGATTGATTATAACTAAACTTGATCCAAATATAACAAAAACGTTATGTAAATCAAACAACTTCAACTCGATAAATTCATACAAAGTCCCATATTTACACAGAAGTTACCGTCAGATTGGATTATCAAGATTCTACCTCGGCGCGAGAATGGAGCATACTATGAACATCTGATCGGACACTCTCTTTGACGTCATGAAAAGCACCATGGTGCCATTGAGGATGACCCGGATCTCTTCTGTAAGCTTGACGCGGCGCTGATTCTGAGTCTTTGAGTATAAGAATTACAAAAACAAACAACAAGATGCTACGAATCGACTCCATTTTTGAACATCAAAGGTTTGCTTAAAACCCTAATTTCCCTTGTTCTTCATGCAAGAACTTATTTTTCGGTCGGCAAGGATTTTGCGTCTTTGCCCGTGTCCAGGGATGGCGTTTACTGGTGAAGACTACCAAATGACTGTCCTTTCTTGTAATTATTGCATTCCTAAAATTGAGGGTTATTTGTTTATTTGACGATTGCGGTTAGCAGTGAAGTTAAAGTTGAGAAGAGATTTGATGCATGTTAGGATGAGATACGTATGGATATACCGGATTAATCCATATACCAAGTGCGATTTGATTCATGGATGGCTTTGAGATTAAAAGTGATCAAGGGTCAAGATCCTTTCTTACGCTTTTCACGTTAACTTCATTTCTCACATGATCCAACGCTTGAGGATGGGATGCATCGAGATACGTCCGATCATTCCCTGTATGAAGCGTAATTAATGGATGGGTTTGAAAGTAAAAGTGATCAAAATTCAGATCCCTTCTTATACTTCTCATCTTTAATTCAAACTTCTCCCACGATCCCACGCCTAGGTTGGAATAGAAATGGTTAAAATGGTATTAAAAAAATCTTAAAGCAATATTAATATAAATGTATGTTCGTCTAATCAAATAAAGGTTATGTATAAATGTATTTTCGGATACAAAACACACCTGGACGTATCAGATACGTGTATCAACATTGTATGTTTCATATGAAGTGTGTGAAAGAATACGTGAAAATCAGTTTACTAGTTTGTAACATTTATTAAGTTTATTAGATCTATTCAATTTGGTTTCAGTTATTTTTTTTAAGGTTTCGATAAACTAATAAGCAATATACCAATTTTTATATATCTTTATATTTATAAATCATCTTGAAATTCCAATAGAATTCATCGAAACTCGTTCAAAGATTCATAACCCTTTTGCTAACCAAAATTCCTATATGGAGAACTTGGTCAAAACTTCAATTTCTCACATACGATTTTGACAATAATCGAACTAAAGAGGTGTTATTACATTTTCCTTTACTTATTTTATTATTTTGTTACACCCTAAAACTCCATGGGGAAAGAAGGTAAGTAGAGAAAGCTAAACATAAAAACTTGGTTTTACACTTTTTTATAAACGAAAATCGTTCATATAATAACTCTCTATACAAAACAATCGCAAAGTGTTCCTTATGGATCACAAAACAATGGATTCATTTTTTCTTTTTTCTTTTTTCTTTTTTCTTTTTTCTTTTTCTTTTTCTTTATAATTATAACAAGCAAACCAACATGCAAAAACCAACCAACAGGTGAGGTGAAATACTTTGCAGGATTAAAAAAATAAAGGATCAAAGTGATTTCATTTCTGCTTTCTTGTTTTTCTTTCACGATTCCTTTGTGCTGTTGTTTTCTCCGGCAGCCGTGGTGGAGGCGGCGGCGGCAGTGGCGGCGGCACCCGTTCGTGATGCCTGAAGTTGAACCGTGAATTTCTTCTGCAAATCTTTTAGCTTATCTAGTATTTCTTGAAACGTTGGTCGGGATTGTGGTTCGCTGAATACAAAAAAAAACAAATCGTTAGTTTATCAAGCGATTGACCACATGTCCACCGAAACTTGAAACCGAACCCAATGTAAGTGGTTTCTGGTTCAACAATACGAAGATGGTCAAGACCATGGAACCAAACTGACGTTGGCCGGTTCGATTTGGTTCAAAAATTGGAACGAACCTGCAGCAACAGCTTTCGATAAGCTCAGCCCATTGTGGGTCCACGTCTTTTGGGATATCTAGCCGTTGATTCATGAAACCTACAGCTCCGATTACCTGTAAGTATCATATAATACACACAAATCACATTTTGACTTTTGACTTTTGAGGTCAAACAAACAATTGGTCAACACAAGGACCAAAAAATTGTACCTGCATTGAGTTGAGACTATCCCAAGGGATCTTCTCGGTTGTAATTTCCCATAATACCACGCCGAAGCTGTATATGTCGGACCTACATATTTCAAACAAATGTTAACATAAAATTTTAAAAAATTTCATATGTATTTATTTAAGTTATATCTAAAAATATGACCGCCTTCATAGATTAGACATAGAGCTTACTTTTCGTCTGCTTGTTCATTCCGAAGAACTTCAGGAGCCATCCATTGAGGCTAAAAGTGGAAAAGGAGAAGAATGTTAAGGGCTTTTTAGACAATTGATCAACCGTCAAAAATACTTTCATCGAACCACTTGTTAAGTATAACATTGCAATTATTTCATGGGATTGAAGGAGTAAATTTTTCACAAGTTAAATGACTTATTTACCCATAATCATCATTTTTACATATTATCGATGCTAGATGCTTCATGTCAAAAATATTTACTTATTTTATGGCCATTTTACACATATGATAACAAGTCAAACACTTCTATCAAACTACTATTCTAGTCAAATGTTTTTCATGGGATAAACGAAATCTATATAAAGTGAATCAAGATATATATATATATATATAAGATAAATACCGTTCCCTTCCCCGTCTTTGTTGTAAGGTACGTTTCATGCTTGATACGCGAAAGACCAAAGTCGCCAACCTATTCAATTGCAAAAAATACAATATACCCTTTTATTCATATTCGTCTAAATCAAGAACACAAAATGAGAGCGTAAAGCAAATAAAACAAACCTTAACGTTCCAGTTCTTATCGACAAGAAGATTTGAGGACTTTAAATCCCGGTGAATAATAGGCGGGTGACAATGATGAAGATAATTCATGCCACGTGCCTGTACGACCACCAAGTATAAGAACATGGACTAAATATGAAGTAAATGGTGTTAAAGAAACATAAAAAGGTTAATACTTACTATATCCATGGCCATATGAACACGACGTCTCCAATCTAATCTAGTTGTATTTCGTTGAAGTAATCGGAACAAACTTCCACTGCATAAAAATAATATATAGCTCATTGAAAGAACCGAGTATGGAGACGAGAAGAGAATGGAGCATCAACAATGCTTGCACATAGTCATCAAAGAAAGATCCTGGTTTTCACAATTTATATATGTACATATGCGTAGAGAGGCAAATGTGTGTGTGTGTATATATATATATATAGAGAGAGAGAGAGAGGGAGGTTAAGGGGAAAACGCTAAAAAAAAGAAATTTGAAGAACACCTGGGAGGCCTCCATCAAGACGGTATGCACAAATACATACAAGCGATTGAAGCTGTTTTTTTTCTATGCACAAATGCATGTTACAAATTACCAGTGTATACCGTCCGGATGGAGGATTCCCAGGGTGTTCTCCAGTTTTCTTTTCTTTTTTGACGTTTCCCACCGAACCTGACCCTACATATATATATATATAGGGTCATGTTCAAGGGAAAACCGCAAAAAAATGATAAACCGAGGAACACCCTCGTAACAATGCATCTGGACGATATGCACATGTGCATACAAGTAATTTGAAAGCAATATGTCTGGTATGCACATGTGCATAAAAACCAAGAAATAACTTCAATTCCTTGTGCGCACATCTGCATATTGTCCAGATGCATGGTTACGACGGTGTTCCTCGGTTCTTCTTTTTTGGGGGGGTTTTCCCTTGAACCTCCATCCCTCTCTCTCTCTCTCTCTCTATATATATATATATATATATACACACACACACACACATACATGCGGGGTGGTTAAAGGGAATTGGGAAACTAACCGGGGAAGGAATTCTGTGACAATGCATAAACGTTGAGGTGAGGTTACAGCACCCATGAAGAGTAGAATGTTTGGATGCCGAAGTCTTTTCATGAGGGATACCTTCAAATAATAATAAAAAGATAAGATTTACACAATTTTCATACATCCATCAAAATTTTAACAGTTCCATTTTTGGTAAGTTTTCAAGTTACCAATGACCTATTTATCCATTGTCATCGTCACGAAATATGAATTACTTGATTTAGGTGTACAAGATTCCTTTATTTTGTCATATTGAAACGGTATTTTTAGCCAAAATACAAATAGTCAAACAATTGTTGGATCGCAGAAGCAATGAATTGACAGAAAATTACCTCCTGTCGAAAGGATAATATCACATCCTCTGAATATTCTTGCCTCGAGAAAACCTTCACAGCAACATCCTGCATACACAAACATAAGTTAAAATTTCATATTTCTCTCCTTGCAACCTTTCCATTTTTCGAAAGTTCTAAATATAAACTACATATTTGCCCATTTTTCATGTTACAGAAAAAGTTTAAAAACTGATGATATTGATTTAAAGCTACAATATTCATGGGAAATATGGAGTATTAAAAACAAAGAGATGAAGAACATACCGATCCATACCACATTGCATGATAAACCGTCCCACATGAACCTATCAAAATACATATAAAAAAGTAAAAAAAAAAATCAGAAAAATGCAATGTTGATAAATGTTAAAAAAGTATTTTGTTATATATACCTTGGCCAATTTGTTCTCCAATTATTAGATCTTCCCACAAGATTTCATAATCCAAGCTATCTGTATCCATATCCACTTTATTAATGGCGCTACTATTTGTACTCCCACAACTGCTAGCACTGCTCGTGCTATTGACATTAAACGAAGAAGACCATGACCCAGAAGCCTCATTACGATTAGTATTCTCCCACGGTTGACTTTCTACTTTTGCAGAAGTTGTTTGTAAACCCGACTCATGTTCTTGATCATTATGTAACCAATGCAAACCGAAACGACCGCCTTTTGAATCAGATGAACCTCCTTCTCTTTCGTTTCCTTTCCATGGCCATGTAATTCCCTTTTTGCCCATCCATGCCTCTGCTTTTGAAGATAAGATCTTGTGGATTCCAGGCTTGATTTCACTCTCGTCACCGGAATCTGTTGAGGGTTTTCCGGTAATTTGATCTTTATGGCCTGTAGATGATGAAAATGGTGCAAATGGAGATTGTGGGATATCGCCCCTTGGGGTGCTGGCTCCACTCGAATATCCATCTTCTTTATGATCGGATGCAGTAACATCGTGTTCTTGATAATGAGCGTCTCCAATCCCACCACCATCTTGATCTGTGAAATTCTCGCCGGTTTTCATTTTTGACTTCACCTTGTTGCTAACTTTTGTAGCCTGTTTTTCGTGTTTTTCAACAATCAAGATTCAAGATCCATTTGTTATATAATATAATCCATTGGGTTTTCTGTAATAATCGGTCAACAACCAAATCTTGTTAACGAAAAAACACCTTTTTGATCATAATTTGAAAAATAACACCTCAACTAGTGCTTCTTGTTTTCTCGATACTTAGTTTGGTTAAATCAAGAAACCTTTATGTCCCATAAGAATTGCAACAATTTTCAAATGTGGGTTTTAAGTTTCTACTGGTTATCGTTAAGCAAACAAATAAAACCAACCACATATAGCAATAAAGCATAAATTTTTACTGACCAAATTGGAAATCTTGGAGGCAATTGCGGTTTGCAGAGGTTGTTGAGGATCAAGTCCGAGTTTAGCCGAAGCAATCCTTCTTGGTGCACTTATGGTTGCCAGAGGTTTCATTTCTTGATACGGGCGTGTATCACTCGACACACATATAACCCCAATTAACGTTCCATTTTCATCACGAAATGGCGTATTTGTGGCCATAATAAGAAGTCTTTCACCTAATTTGTTTCTAATCGGAAACTGTCCAGACCAGTTCTCTCCCTTTGCCGTTCGTTGTAAGATAGCCTCAGCTAAGGGAAAATCGGTTGGGTCTACTAGAAGCTCATTTGGTCTTCTCCCTAGAGCTTCAGCAGCCGTATAACCATAAAGATTTTCAGCCATTCGGTTCCTGCACAATTTCGTTAATCAAACTTTATTAAAATTCAACACCTTTTTATCTCCTTCAAGAATCCAAGTTTTGCTTCTATGATTTGCTAGAATTCATAGATTATGCATATAGAGGGAGTTCAGGGTAAAACCCTAAAAAAGATGAAAATTTGAGGAACATCCAGGTAACCATTCATATGTGCATATCATATGCACATGTGCATACAAGTAATTGAAATTGTTTCCTGGTTTCTATGCACGTGTGCGTACCAGACAAATCACGTGCATGAAAATGTGCATACCAGACAAATCACCTGTATGCACATGTGCATACTGTATAGATGAATGGTTACCAGGGTGTTCCTTAGTTTTTCCTTTTTTTTGTGGTTTTCCACTTAACCCGACCCCATGCACATATCTACATACATAGAGGAGGGAGGTTCAGGGGAAAACGTTACAAAAAGAGAAAACTGAAGAACACCCTGAAACCCTCCATCCCGACGGTATGCACTAATGCATACAAACGATTGAGGCTGTTTTTTTCCTATGCACCAATGCATATATATATATATATATATATACATATATACACACACATTAGTGCATATGCACAGATGTATTTTACAAATTACCGGTATGCATTCGTGCATACCGTCCGTTCTTCAGTTTTCTCTTTTTTTGGTGTTTTCCCTTGAACCTGGCCCTACATACATACATATATATATATAGAACATACAAATTCAATTGAAATGCCTCGACTCACCAGTAGATTATGCGAGCATTGAGATCGCATATATGCACAGCCTGACCCATTGACTGCAATATATTCAAGTACTGTGTTTCCGTTAGCTTCATAGCTGAAGGCCCAAAAGCTCCATCGCCCTCCCCAGTGATGGTGGCGGTGGCGGCACCGCCACTTGTGACAGAGCCGTTATGGTTGTTATCATTGCTATAACTAACATCAACACTCCGAGTTTCTCTCCTCAATGGCGAAGAATGGCGGAAAGATGATGAACCCATCTTGAAGGCAGCTACAGCCCCACCCTCAAACACCCCACCCGCCCCGCCCATGGTTCTCCGGCGGGGGCGGCGAGGGGATACCGAACTAGACCTTTGACGCTCCGATTTTTGCTGCTCATCTGAAAGCTTGAGTTTAGACATTTCTTGTTTGAGATGAGCATGGCTCTCTTCAAGATCATGGATCTTCTTTAACAGCTCCTCAGTTGGTGGTATTGGACTCTTGTTGTTGTTATCCATTTTTCACACACTTTCACACAAATACACACACTGTGATTTATGAATCCAGAAATTGCTTCTTTGAATCCCAAGCTTTCATTTTTGGGGGGGAATCCCAGATCAAAAAACTAACAAAAATACAAGTTTTTTTCCACAAAAACACAAATCAAGAAACCCACATCAAGAAACGAATAAAATTTGCAAACCCAATTTGATTTGTACAAAGATAAACAGACAAACACCATAAAACACACTCTATCTCCATCTTCACATACTTCCACACAAAAACACATTGATCAATTATATGATTGCCCTTAACCCTCTTCATAAACTTCTCATTTTGCACAAACCCAAATCAAAAAAAAAAACTAAAGAAAACCCAGGTTTGATTGCAGACAAGTAAAAAAAAAGAAGGGGGGAAAAACACACACATACACACAAAAATACACACTACCTGTGAATATATTGAAATGGGTACAAGGGTTCTTCTAGTTGGAGTTGATTTGAATGATATATAAGCTGATTGTTGATGGATCAATGAACTGATTCTTCTTTCTTTACTTCCTTCAAATCTCTTTTTTTACGCATAAATGGTCATGCAACCTCTTTAAAGTGTAAAATGAGACTCTCAGATATGGAGAATTGATGATGAAGATGATAAGATAAGCTCTCTTTGCTGGATCAATTAATTGATTCTTTCTTTCTCTCTCTTTCTCTTTCTCTTTCTCTTTCACACACACAAACAGACATTAAACCCTAAATTTAACCCATCTGAATATGGGCAAATTTGTATATCCCTGAATAGACAGATGTATGTAAATCTTGAAATGAAAGAATCAAAGGAAAGATGCTGTTTGTTGTCTTGAAAGGTCAAGACTCTCTTAGGAACAAACCCCCCTCACCTCAACCTCTTTCTCTCTTTGATCTTCCCAAAAACCTTTTGTTTTTTTAATCTTTCATAACTTTGATTTCCAGCTTTCTTTCTCTCCTATTTTTTTTAGAGTATTACAAAGTTAACCCTTCAAGTTTGATGGTTATCTCAATTTGGACCTTGACTTCATTTACAATCTTTATCTTTTGTTTATTTATTTCATCAAATTAAGTTTTTGATTATTTAAGAATCCTTTGGTCAAACAAGAACTACACGTATGGATTGAGGCTCTAGATTTACTTTTGTGAATCATTTTGCTATTCCCTATATATATTTATGGTTAATTCATGGTTTTAATAATTAATCTTTTTCATATATTTTAGTTTGAAAGGTATTTTTTTGGGTCTATTTTATGTAACAAGATAAAATGTTTGAAATTATCAAATATAAAAAAAGAAAATATATCGACTCTAGTAGAAAATATTATTTAAATTTGACTAAAGATATAAAATATATATATATATATATATTTAAGTTATAAATGTTGAAAACAATTTGATGAAATAAATCAAGATGTTTGACAAAAAGTTCATTTTGTAACAATTGTAGTTACTTGAATCTTGATACCTAAAATATCAACCCTAAGCAAATAAATGAATTATAAAATATACTATGGGTTGCATACAATTATTGTTGCTAAATGTATTAAGTTAATTTGTGCACAGCTATATTATTCGTATTTTTTTATCACTAATTTTATTATACATATGGATCCTTTGGAAACAGCTTTAAAAACAGATTATCCAGTTTTGCTAACACGGTATCTAGCATAGATCCATAGCAATTTTCCAAAACATTTTGTAAATTTTGCTAACACAAACCGATGACAAGGGATAAATATGTAAATGAAAAATGTCTTCCAAACAATTTTGTAAATTTTTGGAGACCAAGTAGTTTTACTACCATAATGAAAAATAATGACAAAATATTAAATATTTAAAGCAAATCAAATCAATATTTTGTAATAATAATAGTTGACAATTTCACTAAAAGAATTATTAATAATCTATAAAAGGAAATACTCTTCTCCCTTGCAAGTTGCAAAATCGGTCTTATAACCATTTTATAGCGGATATTGAGAAATGTTCAAAATAAGCATATTAATTTTATTATGAGAATTTTTTTTCATGTACAAAATTATATATTATTTTGTATTAATTGAAAGCGGACGACTTTTGTTATGCAGTCGCCCCAAAGTCTCCAGCATCAAGTTTGATTTTGTACATGAACGACATTTCTCGTATTCACATAAATAGTCAGCGTTCTCTTTTGAACCTGCCCCTAAAAAATAATCATAATTCTTTCGGTTAACAAATTTTATAATCAATGTAATGGTAATCAGGTTCACACGGAATTTGGAAACAACAACTAAACAAGAGAATAATAAAACAATTTAATCATATGTGATTCACGCAACTTTGACCGCGACCCCAGGTCACATGCTACATTCTCCTGCATAGGGATGAGCGGAACGGACCGAAATCCCGAACCGAACCGGTAGCGGTACCGGTACCGAATTTCACTAATCGGTTCGGGATTCGGTATTGGGATTTATGACTTTCGGTTTTCGGTACTTTCGGTTTCGGTACCGGCTCGGTACGGGACCGGATCGGTTCGGGATTTCGGTACCGGTTTGGTTAAGTGATTTGGTTTTTGTCATTGCGTTTAACAGTAAACGGTGAAAACCCTTAGTCGTTCAAAAAATGGTACCAAACGGTTATAGTCCCGAAAATCCCGGTACCGAACCGGTGCCGGTACCGGTATCGAATATCACTAATCGGTTCGGTATTCGGTATTGTATTTTGACACTTTCGGTTTCGGTATTACCCGGTTTCGGTATCGGTTCGGTACCGGTCCGGTCCCGAGCTCATCCCTACTCCTGCACACTCTGCATTGACCGTTAGTGTCAAATCATATGTGAATCTCCTCTCTCTCTCTCTCTCTATATATATATATATTTGTGTGTGTGTGTGTGTTATAGGGAAGGTACAAACGATAACACCTTCGTTTTATGAGAACGGAAGAACACCCTTTTTACTGTTTTACTATAAACAATCACATATGATACTATATTTCATCACATATTATACAAATGTAATACTTAATCAGAGACATAGACGACTTTTAACGTGATCTAGGTTGCGGACCAAGTCGCCCTTACACCACCAAGCCCCCTCAATTGTATCATCACATGTAATAAGAGTGTTCTTATGTGATACTATAATCAATCATATATGATACTAAATTATAGACGTAGACGGCCTTTGGCACGACCTAAGTCGCAGGATACGTCATCTGCACAATACTAAGTCCTCTCACGTGTATCGTCACATGTGCTAAGGGTGTTCTCGCGTTCTCGTAAAATAAATGTATTCTTATTTGAACATCCACCTATATATATATATATATGCGTGTGTGTGTTATAGATAAATAATAAAGAAAGAGTAAATTGTATGAGAATACAATGTATTTTAATTTGTCGTGATTCTTATATTGGGTAACATGCTTTCAAAATATTCATTTTGGTACTTTAGACGTGACATCTCAAATATTTAAATACATAGTTTACATATGAGAATTTATATATAAAAAAAATACTACCTTTGTCTTGTTCCTATTTTGTATAACTTAATTAGTGTGATCTAAATATTTGAGATATCACATTTGATGTACCAAGACGAAGGTTTTAAAAGTATGTTATATAAAATATGAATCATACTAAAATACATTTCATTTCACTTGCATGTATTTTGAGAATTAAACTATAATCAAAGTCTATAGATAGTAATTTTTAAAAATCAATATAAAGTTTCTCATTATATGTGTGTATATTATACATATATATATAGAGAGAGAGAGTCAGATTCAAACGAGAACAATAACTAAATAATATAACAAAAAACGGTCGAATCACATATGATTTTATACTAAAATCACGTACAAACTCACATGTGATTCACACGACTTTGGTGACGACCTGAGGTCGCGGGCCACGTCGCTCGCACACCTTTTTGTTGACGTTTAATGTAAAATGATAAAATCACATGTGATTTGACTGTTTTCGTATTTTCTTATTTAGTTATTATTCTTGTTTGAACTTCCATCTCTCTCTCTCTATATATATATATGTGTGTGTGTGTGTATGTACTCGCACAATGCATCATGATCGAATGTCGTTTTTGAAGCTAAAAAACTTGAATATTCAATATTGTTTCATGTTTTGTTAGTCATCAATTGGTTATTAGTTTTATGAAGTATAATGACGTATTAGTAAAGTTCGACACTTACCTTAAAAAGTAAACATGTTTATCATTTGGGTTTTTGAAACTCAAACGTGAGATTTTAAAAAGTTGTACATATGAAATAATAAGTTGCAAATTTGAATTTTAAAATATTTGTAAATCATGAAGTAAACGAATATTGATTATAATATAATAGTATGACATTCTTGATGAGAAAATACTCTTGATCTAAATTTATAAAACCCATTAAAAACAATATATATATATATATATCTCGATATATCGATATATCAAATTAGAAAAGAATAAAATACTCATTTGTTGTATATTTAATTTGTTTGATTAAAAACTTAATTATATTTAAGATGATTTGGATTTTTAAAATGAGGCAAATCTATGGAGTTCCCGAGTTGTTATCGGTTGGTTTACTTAGTTCGAATATAAAGTTTTAAAAAGTTATATTATGATATAATAACTTGTAAACTGTTTATATTAATAAATTGTACGTGATGCTTAATAAATATTCATAAACTTTTTACCAGAATTTTATTATATAATATATACATAATTGATAAAAGCAAAAAAGTATTATTATTATTAATGCTTATGAATTATTACTTTCTAAATAAAGAGTTCTGCCTTAAAATGTTTGCTTGTCGTGTCCTTTGAGCAAAATTATTGTTATATTCCATCATATAATTCAAATTGCAATATTCAATGGATAGAGTATTAATTCAAAATACCATACAAACCACATTTGAAGCTTTAACTTTTCAACCCACATATTCACATGTCTTTATAATTCATTGATTAATATTCAGGCCATACGACATTGTGATATCTATAATGTCAATGATTAAACAGTCTAATATAAAATAAGTACAAAGACATAATATTTGATAATTTGTTCATGTTTTTTTTGGCTCAAAGCAATGATTATATTTGTCTACAGCCGATACTCATATTTCTACTTGTTTGAGCCAAACTTACATGATTTCTTTTATCATAAATATTTTATTTGTAGTTTAATTATATATATATATATTACATATATATATAATCAAATATTTTAGGAAAGTTAATTAAAATAATCATTTTCAAAGTTGGGTTGACCTATTAGTCACTTTTCTTCAAGGTTTATCAAAATAGTTATAGGACCGCAATTTTTTTTCCCGGACCTAGGTAAAAAATTGTAATTTTTTTGCAGACCTGGTGTGAAATGTAAATACCTTTGCGGACTTGGATGAAGAATGTAAAATTTTAAGATAGAAAGTGTAAGTTTTTTTTTCTTTTAACTATTTTGCGAACTTAGGACTATATTTGTAATTTGACCAATTTTCGAGACAACGTGGCTAGGAGATCAATTCATCAACAACAAATGATTATTTTAATTAAGGTACTAAGATTTAAAGTATCACTTCACCGTAATTAATTTTGAGTCTAGAATCAAACAAGAGTTATAGATTCACAATATAGTATGGTACATTTGTAGCGTAGTCTTATTATTGTATATATTCACTTTGCAACAAGATGACAATATCCTATTGTTTTATGTTTGATTTATTTATATCATTTTATACATGTTTTAATTATTCACTTTGTTGGTTTTATCTTAATTTCTTTTTTTAGATTAAACAAGACCACAATTATAGCTTCAATTTTCGTCACAAGAACCCTACAAAATGAAAATTTTAAACGACCAAAACGAATACGATCCTTTTAATGTATTTAACACGTTTAAAGATGAATATATCAAATTGTTGAAATGATCTCTCACTTCATGATAGCCTACTTTTAAGATCTTAGGTGTGAATCAGATATACAAAACCTATCTTAACTGTAACACCCCGCCTTACCATGACACAATATTGTCCGCTTTGGCCTAAGTCGTACGGATTTGTTTCTGGCGACCTGGCGAAGACTTCCCAGGGGGTCACCCATCCTGGTACTACTCTCACCCAAGCATGCTTAACCACAAAGTTCCAAGAACCTGCCTTGCGTGTGGCCCCAAAACGCATTGTGTTTAGGAAGGCCAAGGTTTACTTATGAACTCAACATCACTCCTGTCCACGGCCGACATGGGATCTGCCTAAGGTGTTACATTAACACTTCATTACTCATAAAAAGTATATACCAAATTACGAACGGGATCTCAAAGATCCACCATTGATAAAGTTTGGAAGAAAAACAAGTAACATTTTGGAATGAAACTACAAACAATCATCAGTTGCTTCTACCATTTAACTATAATAATCAGAATCAAAAAAACCTTAACTTCTTGGATCCTTGTTTGAAGGAACCCATAATCTTAAATCCCACAAAACAAAAAGTTAGTCGATCAAAAACATAACAAATACAGCAAACCATAAACAAGTATAAAGGACTAAAACGTAATTATTATAAGGCCAAAGGGTGAAAAGTGTTAGAAAACAATGTTTTATACATTTCACTTTCACACCACCAAACTTGTGAAAATTTATGTGTTGTGATTGAATCCTTTCTCTCATGTTTATTTGTGTAATTTTCATTCACTCCCAAAATTCCTATTCCCAATCATCGTCTCAATATAAGTTCACAAGTTGCCATTTATATATATCTAGACGACATACACATATATATATATATATATAATATATCACTCTCTTCGATTGGCGCGTGACATCCACGTGCTTTGGTAACCAAATGTGCCATTGCTTTTGACCAATCATGTGGTTGAGAAGATGTAGTCGACGTGGAGGCGCGTGTGGCCTTCTTTTTTAAGGTTAAAAAAGTGTCATTCCAAATCCAAAGCTTTTTTGTCCACTCGTTAATCAACTTGTGATGTACGTATTTTAAAGCAAATAGTACAAACTTTAATGCAAGCAAACATTTTAATGTCACTTTAATTTTTGCCAGCTGATATCTTATCAAAACCCATATTAGTTTTTGTCGGATGTTATCAAAATTTTAGGATGATATATGTAAATTTAGGTTGGTATTGTTTTATGGACTTTTTTTTTTATATTAGAATCCGATTAAATATTTTATTAAAAATATAAAACGAGTTTTGATGTTAATGTTGTTATAAGTAACGATGAAATTAGTTGGTAGGAGGCATTTAACCTATCTATTTAGGTTTAGGGTTAAAAAAATAAAAATCAAAAAATACATTATCATCTAATATAGGTTAGAGCATCTCCAATAGCTTTTCCAACATGGAAAAAAAATGAGAATTTTAAGCAAGTATTTTGCTTCAATAGTTTCCTCATAATCATCTCTAAAATGAAGAAAATAGGAGAAAGAGCGGGTTTTTATCTAAATATGAAGTTCACTCCAAAAATAATTACCAAATAAAATGACCAATAGGAAACTTTGAAAAATAAATATTTAAAAAAATAAATAATATTTTAATAGATAATGTAATATTTTAATATTATTTTTGAAAGATTATAGAAAATTTGTTGGAGTTGAATGTAATTTTTTTAAAGATTTTGTCTTTTGATTCTCCAATTTGAAGAAATTATAAGGAATTTATTGGAGATGTTCTTAATTCATGATGTGATTAAAAACGGTTTTAAAAGTTTATTTTTATATTAAAACCTCTACCCCTATTATTTTTAAATCTAAAAAGATAAAATATAATAAAAAGTACAGAGAAAAAAATTACATACTTTTTTTTTCTATCTTTAACTTGATGTATGCATATCGGTATACTTTTTGATCCATGATTTTTTTTATTTGGCGATTTTCATTGAACTCAATTCTATAGATATAAATCATTATAATATGTCTACATATAGTTTCTCAAAAAACAAATAACATTTTATCAAATCGATTATTAGTCAAAAGCTTTAGGAAAAAGATTAGTTTTTTTAACAACATTTATGAAATATTAAATATTTGTTATTGAAAAAATTGGTGTTGCAACCCTTCCGAGGTATAATTTCTTAGGTTGCTCGTTCTATATTGTTAGATTTTTCTTATTGTTTTGTTCCTTTCCCTTTTCAATTTTGTGAGCCTTGCAAAAAGAATCTTTCATGTTCTTGTAAAATTTGATTTTTTCTTTTATTTAAATTTATTGTTTTAAATATGGAAATTTGTTGTGCGGTCATGTTTATGTGAAATAGATATATTTAAAGACACTTTTTAGATTAATAGAGGGAAGATCAACCGAGAACATGATCAAAATAAGAAAACAAGATATCGATAAAATCATATGTGATTTTGCATTGAAATCACATGTGATGCGATTATGGAACACGGTCAATGCAACAGACGACTTGGTCCGTGACCTCAAGTCATGGCCAAAGTCACGTTAATCACATGTGATTTTTTACGCGATTCTAGTATAAAATCAAATGTCATTTAATTATTCTGATATTATTTTATTTGGTCATTGTTCTTGTTTAAACATGACCCTAAATAGATAAAATGACAAATGCATAAAAAATGTTGAGAAATTTTTTACGTAGCGTATATTTAGTATGGTAATCACAAAATGTTGTGAAAAAGAATTATTTAGAAATATATGTTTATAATATGAAAATAGAGGAGTAATCATTTACAAATCGTTTGAAGGTTACAAACCTTACAACCTTATTAATTTGAGGCCGTCCTTTTTCTTGATCAACGGTTGAAATTTTTCCGGATTTGAATTGATTAAAAAATTAAGGAAACAATAGTTTTGAAATATGACTTGAAATCGTGTGAGACCAGACTGTTTTCGTAAAACCCGTGAGACCACTCACGTGAACCCAACCCTTTGGAATAGATATTAAATGTTTAAAATTAAATTTTATTAAATAATTAAATTATCTCCACTATTTTCTCCTTAAATTTAAGATTTATTAAATAATTAGAATTATTATCTCCATCTCTCTCTCTCTCTCCCACCACTTCTCATTCGTCTATCATTTTCTTCTCTGGTTTTCATATATGTCTTGGTTTTCGTCCCTAGTTCGTCGAAGAATGGGAAGTCGGAGTTTCAACATCTGGGTAAGGATACATTGAAATTGGATAAAAGTAACCAGAGTTTTTTCTTGAAATCAAATTATGTGTTTAAGAAAAAAAATTATGTACTTTTTATTGAATTGTTATTATGAAATGTTATTATAGATTGGGCTGATGGTTTCACATGTTTGAAATGTTATCATGAAATGTGTTGTTTCATATGAAACTAGGATAACAAAAACTGCTATTGTTTCATATGAGATACAATAATTTGTTGGTTTTCATATAGAAACAAAACGGTTGAAATAATAGTCAGGAGTCGGTCAGATAAGCGAATAAGATGTTTTTAAGATAAATTATTTGATTTATTTGATATTACTATAAGGGTACTCGCCCAATGCAGCGACATATATCTCGATTTTAAGTTTCATTTTAGTTTTTGTTTCTATCGATGTTCTAATGGTTTTATGTGGTTTTGAGAAAAATATTTTAGTATTTCAATTAAAAATTCTTTTTTTTTATATAATTTCTTTAGTTCACCTTTTTTATTATAATTTAATTTAGGTTTAATAACCAAATAATTTAATTTTGGTTTAATAATACAATTATTTTATTTGTTAGAACTCAATGATTATCCTAATCATATTTTAGATTTTTTATATTTAAAATTAAATGTTTATCCTGTAGTTGATCATAATTATCTGTAGTTAGTTACACGAATTTAGAGATGAAACTTTAATAAGTTATACTTACGCTTAATTTACTTGTAATATTGAAAATTAAGTAATTAACATTAAATAGCAGTAACTAAAGTTTAAAAAATTGTTTTTAAGAGTTTTTGGTCAAATGTTTTATAATATAGTATAGATATGAGATATTTAAGAAAATTAATTATTCCTAAATTAAAATACGAATGTGATAAAAAGACCAAAATATCTTTGATTGTAAGGTTTGTAACATTATGATGATTTGTATTTGAAGATGAGTGAATACTAACGCATTCGTGTGGACATTATATTTAATTGGATATTATTATAAATTGTTTTTATTTTTTTAGTAGTGTTTTATAAGCTAATTAAACAATACAAGCTTTATTTTCTATTATTTTTCAGTAACTTATATAAATTATATATATTATGGACAATCATATGTTTTATTTGTATATATTCATAAGTAGCATTTCAACATAATTTCTATCTTGTATGATGTTATAACTTTGTGGGTAAATTTCAAATTTATAAGAAATAAACTAAGTTTGTGCTATATTATTTTTTGAATAGTAATGATTGATAAAATTAGGATAGTAATACCATAAAACCATAAGTAGATGCATAATTTTTTTAAGGATGGTACAAAATAATTACAATAATATAAAATAAAAATAATTATAGTTACAAAATACAACATAAAATACCTAGAACATCATAACTAATTTTAACGATTTACGGTCCGAATTTTTGTGTTACCCTATTGTTGCCTGTCAAAACTCATTTAAGCTTCGATATATTGTTGTAATCTCTCAATATTATGTCGATGATGTCATATACAGTGACACAAATCTAATCACCACTGTAACACGTTTAAGAATCACAATTTTTTTCTACTACGTTTAAACAGTTAATTAAGCAATGACATGTCACCCTCCAACCTTTACATAGATTTGACTGTGTGTAAAAATTTACACAATGTTCAATGAAACTACCCTCATAAATTCACATATTCCAAACGTAGAATAATGGCTAGTATTTGCTTATGCACCTGATCAACAGTGGAGTCATAAGATATATGGAGTTAAGAATTAAAAACATTATAACCGAATTATGATATTTGTTCTTCGTAGCTGAAAATTATCTAATTTACAGTTTTATAATGAAATCTTTAAACATTTTTATAACTAAGAAAAATAAGGGAGACAACGATACTTGTTAATAATCTAATTCCGTTATTATATATGGTTATAAAAATTTATACATAACCGTAAAACTGCTAAATCCATTCTAAGAGATTACACGTAACTTGGACATAAAATAAAAATATACTGAGATATCAAATGTCAAGGTTGATATAAATTATTAAAGTGATAGGTATTTCCAATCAAATATCAAAAAATAGAAGGTATTGTAGCTCAATTTTGAAATGTGAAACTATCAAAGATATTTCTATTTTATAAAAAAAAAGATAGGAAATAAGGCAATGTTTTTGTTAATTGAGGTAACATTTATATCCATTATCTTAAGGTGTCACACTCAACACCTTTATCTCATTTTTATATGGTTCTTTTCCATTTTAGGCCAAACATTGTTATACACCCTTTTAGGTATTAGGGGTTATGTAGTATTAGTTTATCATATAATAACAATAATAATTGTTATTTTATTTTTATTAAAAATTTTGAAATATAAAAACATTGAGATTCACATTTTTATCTAAAAATGCAAACAAAAATATAACGTGCTTGTTTTTTAACAAAGTGTTTTCTTTTGTATTTAAAAAAAAAACTTAAACATTTAAGTTGAAGAAATGAAAGGAAAAACCCACCATATTCAAATAAAAACTGCATTATAAATTGCATTTAACATTTTAGATATGCTATTTGTTGATGTAAGTATATTGAATATATTTTCTATTTATTTATTATACTTAACAATTATATTGTTTTTTGATAATTGACAAATGAATTATGACCGATCTTCTGCTCTAATTATTTCATCGTATTTTTGTATGACGTTTATTATAACTGTATCAAAAGATACGATAAAAAGTTTATGTTTGGTAGAGTACGCAAAGATTGATGTTTGTCTTAAAGTATGTTGTCCCCTAAACTCGAATAAATAAATTATTGGGAAGTATGACGCAAAGAAAAAAACTAACGTTTTTAAAATATTTTTGAAGAAAAGGAAAAAAAAGAAGGAAAATGGAAGGAAAGTAATACATATATATATAGATGGAGGTTCAAACGAGAACACCTTCATTTTACGAGAACGCGAGAACACCCTTATCACATGTGATAATACACGAAAGGGGACTTGATGGTGTGCGGATGACGTGCCTTGCTATTTAGGTCGCACCAAAGATCGTTTGCGTATATGATTTAATATCACATATGATAGTTTTGATTGATTATAGTATTACATCAAAGACACCCTTATCACATGTGATAATATATGTGATGGAGCTTAGTGGTGTAACAACGCCTTGGTCGGTAACCTAGATCACGCCAAAAGTCATCCGCATCTCTGATTTAGTATCACATGTGTATTATATGTGATGGAATAATAGTATCACATGTGATTTTCTATAGTAAAATGATGTTCTCGCAAAATGAAGGTGTTCTCGTTTGAACCCTTCCATATATATATATATATATATAGTATAATAGCCTCTTCTACTATAATGAACTCGATAGTGGATCCGTGCGTGACGAGATGGATGTAGAAAAAGCAGACTAAAATGTTGGTGAATCATTCTATATCGCCACATTTGATCTCTCTTTCTTACTCTCTTATTTTTTTTTCACATATTTGTGTTTGTGCTATTCAAATAATTTAAAAAAAATAAAAAATACAAGGTTTATGTTTATATAACTTTTCTTCCTTCCAACGTTGTCTAACACCATTTTATCTAGTTTTATAAATATTTTTATCCAAATTTGTCGGCAATATATAAATTAAGTATTAATTACGGTTTTGTTAGATTTATATAAACATGAATTTTGACTTTGAAAAGTCAACAACCAACCAAATTTGCAACTATATTTTCTAATCTTGATAATAATTTTTAATTGAATACATCAACACACTATGAATATTGAAGATTATCTTTAAAGGTAGAGCCTCCTTGGGCCAGCCCTAAATATATAAAATTGAATTGATGGATACATGCCCTTTGACCTTTGGTCTATGATTAATTATAGTAGGTTTTCTCGTTTTAAACACACATAATATTCTATACCCAAAACCCAACAAAAAGTATGAATACTAGATGCAAAATTTAAGTACCAAAAAGTTATGTAAAAGGATAAACATGTGAATTTAAATTAAAAACAAATCTTTTGTTTCATATACTTACATATGGGGGTTGTGTCCTTTAAGGGAAATGCCTAAATTTGGAATCAGAATGTTTTTCTTATTTTTATTTTTGATTAATTTGGATATTCAACCTGTTATACGAGCCGATTAATCTCAGGACAATCAGCTGTTTCGCGAATAGCCTGGAGTCACCGCATTTGAACCTCCGTGGCGACAAGAGGATTTTTACTCCTTGGATTCGAACATGAAACTCCAGGTACTTTTGGCCTTTGCAGCCCAAGCTCAAATCATTGAGGCATCACCCTTGTGGTTAAATCGGAACATTTTAAATAAGCAACTAAACTAAAAAAACAGAAAAAAGACCATTCAATTTTCCAATTAAGGGTGTTTACTCCATCTTTGATCAAACTAGCAAAAAATGGTTGAAATATTGTTGATTTGTATTTATTGTATGGTCAAATCATATCAGCATAAACTTTTGATGGACAAAATAGAAAAAGAAGGTGGGGGTAGTTAAACGAAGACTGAAAGGGAGGTTTGCTACCGAATACTGGAAAGAGAAAGGGGGTTGTTGACAGTGACTTGTAAGTTTGGGGGTGAGGGAGGGGAACATCGTAGGAGCAACAAGAAGGGGAAGGGGACGTCGTTGCGGTGGGGGTGGGAAGGGGGGAATGGGTACGAAAACAGGGGTGGGGGTGGTGATGGTTGTGATTAGTGGAAGTGGGGTTGGAGAGTTAGAAATGATACTATACAATCATTTATATCAAGTTTTAAAATTCTATTAATTTTTTTTAATAATGTTCGAACTTAAAATTGAACGAAACAACATAATGGTCACTTTATCATTTATGGCAACATTTTTGCTAGGCTGGGTATAAATAACACCGATTGAAAAATTAAGTAGATTATTTTGATAATTTTGAAGGTCGAATAATCTGTTTGAAACTTCAATGATGTTCTTAGACATTTTGGTCAGATTTGGAGTAAATGACACCGATTAAAAAACTGAATAGCTATTTTGATTTTTACTTAAGTCTGATTACCTAATTGAAGCATAAACATTTTTAGACATTTTATATTTATTTATTAATCTTGACATATGATTCTGTTGTTGTATGCAACTCCTTTTTATACCTTTAGGATTGAAGAAGAGTGCCTTTAAATTTTAAACTATAATACTACGATCATTTGAAATATTTGTATTTTCCTTCATAATGTTAATAGTTGTTTTTTTTGTTAGGAAATGTGTAACATAAATTGTTAAATATTTTTATTTTTGTTTTACTATTAGGAAATGTGTAAGATATAAAAATAAAATATATTCTTTTTCTAGTCATTAAACCGGATATATGAAAAATCATGAATACATGAATACTTTTTTTATGAACCTGGATATACAATCTGCTATATGAGCCAACTAATCGTAGGACGACTACCCGCTTTGTGGGTAGCCTGAAGTCACCATATTTAGACTTCCATGGCAACAAAAGGATTTTTATTCTTTCTTGGATTCGAACCCGAGACCTCCAGATACTTTTGAGTCTAAGTTATTCTAAACCGCCGTAGCGGCTTGGTTTGTGGTTTGAGGGGTAAACCAAAGAGACACCACCCTTATGGTTGAATATTTATGGCACACCCAACAAGATTCCTTACCAACCTATTATGTTGCGTTTGTCATATTGAATTATTGGACATGATACAATAAAACAGAGATCGTTATTTCATATTTGACATGATTTTTATGTGGAACAAACGATAACGTAGTGATATAAAGTAAACATGTGTGTTCCACCCTTAATCCCATATTTGAACAAGAAGGAACAAACTTATATTTTACCAATATACTCTTAAAGTAAAACTTAATTCCTTTCTAAAACATCAAACACGTCTCCCTCTGTACACTTTATCAATTCTTTAAATTTGTATTTGTTGTATTTTATTACTTTTAAACTTTCACTTTATATGTTTATAATATTATTTATTAATTTTCATTTAGATTGATTATTTGGTTAAAAAAAAATACTAAACAGTTCATTAGAAGTAAATTTGTTATTTTATTAATCTTATCTTACAAACCACTTAATAACTATTTTATCTTGTCTGGATAACAAACACTCTGACTCGTTAATTTTGATGGTTTACATGTTTGTGTATTGTTGTATATGACAAAAACAAACTAACAACTACTGAATAAATTTTGATATATAATATATAATTGCTTATATGTCCACATCTTTATTTTGTGTGCTTTTGTACCGACTACCGAGTAAGAGATTGCATGTGTTTTTTTTTAAATCGTTATCCCGTAACATGTTTTTTACTAATTTAATTTATTAACTATATCATATAGATAACTTAGATATACATATGTTGATATCATTTTAAACTGAGATAATTTTTATATCGTATCATGTCAGCTTACTAAAAAGTGTGTGTTATATTTATTTGTTGAAACATATAGATATATCATCACATTTATCACATAAATATTTATTTCAAGAATGACGAAACAATTCATTCTCTCTCTACATGTATGTTCAACAAATTTAATTGTTTTATTATATTAAATCATGGTATAAAAATACTTTATTTTAAAAACTCATGAAATTGTGATAATCTTAAGAACTAATACATCATGTGCTATTTTACGCGTTACGCACCTGTTCACCAATCTTTTGGCGAGACAAGCTATCTTTAGCCATGAGCCTCTTTTCCTTCTATCCAGCTCTCTAAAAACAATGTTCGACTTGCATGTGTTAACTGTTAAGCATATAGCTAGTGTTCTTTACGAGTCAGGATCAAACTCTGGTGAATTGGACGTACGACTTCTCAACCTTCTGTGAACTTTTCTTCTTTTAAAACTAGAATTTAGAATATTCACCAACATATATCTGTTTCACAACGTGTCTGTTTAACATCTATTTGTTTCATAACGTGAACCTTTTTAGCCTATTTATGAAACAAAAGTTACACATAAAAAAGTTTCACATTGTGAACCAAATAGAGATAAAACAAACACATTCTTAGATACGATTTTTTTTTCATTGAGACATACTTTTAAGATAAAAGTTGTTACAATTATTACTTACGTCCCTCATGGTACATAGAGTACACATTCTTTCCAAAAGCTTTTTTAACTTTCTATCAAACAACAAGAACCATCTCCATTCCATGAATACTTAGCCAAGAAGCATTCAAATTCCCATTTATCTTGTGCTTGCTAACCCAAAATTACTAAATAAAATCTTTGAACAAACTCAAGGCTCAAAAATTGACATTTATACGAATTAGATATATAATAAATCTTATAAATCCATACCGAAACGGACATGTTTATTACATACAAATTAGTACTTGAAAGTTGACGTGAAGAACAACGCTACTCGTAAACTTCCTTCCCTGTTCAAAGTTCAAAAAATGCCGACTTGCAGCCATACACCGAGCCATGAAAACCGCTCCCGATAGAATGCTTCAGCATGATAAAACCCGTCTCAAAAAACAGTCGAAAACCCCAAATACGTCATAGCTTAACACCCCCCCCCCCCCCCGAAATGGCGATTTGTTATTAATTTGATCAAAATCATCAAAAGTCTTGACTTTGTTGATCTAGTCAACGGTTTTTGATCTTGGAGGAAGTTCAAGAACCACGAAGAAATAACATCTTTCTGATTCTCTGATATATCGGACTTCACCGTTCATAAGAGTTAGAATTTTGCGACACATACTTAGCCCTAAACCTTCTTCACTCGACCATTGGCTGCTATTAAACATGTCTTGAACCAGTTCCGGTGGAAGACCTTCACCGGGAGACATGATCCTTTACAAAAATACACATCAATTCAATTAAGTTCGAAAAACTATAAAATAAACCAACTTAAGCTCTTAATCACCACTTATGTCTGATTCGTTTAAACGTTTCATAACCATTTCAGAACT
Source organism: Silybum marianum (assembly GCA_036898165.1). Classification (NCBI taxonomy): domain Eukaryota; kingdom Viridiplantae; phylum Streptophyta; class Magnoliopsida; order Asterales; family Asteraceae; genus Silybum; species Silybum marianum. The sequence goes on from CM072539.1 coordinate 26,284,348, forward strand.
GAAATCAGACTTCAGACTTCTTAAAAAACAAACGCCACCCACATTTCTTTTATAGTTGTTGTCTCAAAATAAATGTCCATTTTTTAAATAAATGTCAAATTTCCAATTCTACCCTTTAATTATGAGTGGGAGAAATACATTACTAAGGGTAAAATTGTCATTTTAGTTAATTAAAAAGTATAATAAATAATTAATGAAGGGAGTAGCAAGATGGCAGATAAAACGTACCTAAATGCAATATGAATGACGGTCTTTCCGTCAGAAGTGTGTTTGAGGGTTGGGCGAAACTGAATTTCGACCCAACCACCGGGGGATGGGGAATGGCGAACCATATTCAACAAGAAGTTGGTCAAGACCTGTTGAACCCTAGCTTGATCACCGTAAACGGTCAACGTCTTGACTTCCTCCGGTATATCACGGATCAGTTGTACACCTCGATCCCGCACCACTAACATTACTTGGCTCACTACAACATCGATCACACTCCCTAGCACAAATTCATGTTTCTCCAGCTCCAAACAACTATTAACCAAAAACCAAACCAATTTACCAACTATATATATATATATACATACACATATATATAGAGAGAGAGACGGAGATGGAGGAAGTTCAAATACAAACCAGTTGACGGGTACAAACTATACAAACATGTTCAAATAATTTTTTTCATGATTTTTTTTTCATCAAATACTATGATTCAAGAAATTATTACACATATGTTTGTTTCATAATGTAAAAGTTTCACATGTATTTGTTTTCATAAGTTGAAAGTTTCTCATCATCTCATGTATTTTTTTTATGAAAAAGTTTCACATGTATTTGTTTCATAACGTAAAAGTTTCACATGTAATTTTTTCACAAGGTGAAACAACATATATGCAGTAATATCTTAAATCATAGTATTTGATGAAAAAAAATCATGAAAAAAATCATTTTATCATTTTATATTGATTTGAACCAGTTTGTATAGTTTGTACCCTTCAACTGATTTGTATTTGAACCGGCCTCTATATGTTATACATCGTGCATTAAGTCCCAAAAAATAAATGTCCAAGGTAAAAAAGAGAGACGATTTTAAAAATGTGTAATCATTACACTTTTACCATTCATATTACACTTTTACCATTCATAACAAACAGAGTAATGAATTTCTCCATTTCATACCAATAACGGTTTAGATATTACTTTATTAGGGTTTTACATTTGATAAAACTGAGAGAATTTCAAATTTTCAATGTTTCATAGATAATATTAGACATTGTAATTAAAAATAAAATAAAAATATATAATATTTTAAATGGGTTGAAAACCAGGTCGGAAATTTCAACCCAACCCAATACATTTATTTAAATGGGTTAGACGGGTCGACCTATTTAACTTAAATGATTTAAAAATCTCAACCCAACCTGCTAATTTTGGGTTGGCTTAGCAGGTTGGGTCGCTTTTTATCACCCCTAAATAAAGGTACATTTTGAAATTGGACACTCATTTTGCGACAGATGGATTAAGTTTTTTTTTCTTCAAGAATGATGGTTTGTTTGCATCAAAAAGCCGAAGCACAATGGATTATTAGAACGTAATCTATAATATTGAAAGAAATTAAACTCACCCTTCTTCGATGTTTTCCTTATCGACGTCCTTTATGATCTTGAACATTTGTTTCTCGCAAGCCGCACACGTCTCGATCAATTGCTTTTGATCTTCGTTTAAATCGGACGCTTCCAAAAGAGAATTCGCAAACCGAATTCCACGCAACGGATTCTTAATCTCGTGACAAATATACGCCAACTCTTTCATCCTCGCGTAACATTTCTTTTCCTGTTGCATTTGTAGTTTCAAAACTTGTTGCAACTCCGGGCTCGCGATTTGCAAGAAACAAAAAGCTCCGATAACTTTTCCGGCCATATTCATCCTTTTATTTGCGGTCAAAAGAACTTGCACGAATTTCCCGTTTTTATCAAAGAACGAAAAAGGGTATTTATCCGTATCTTGGCCTCCGATTGCATTATGTAAAATGATCATAAACTTTGTTAATGAATCGGGACCCTTGAGACGACAAAAACTTCCGAAAATCTCGCCCACCAACATTTTTCCGATGATGTCACCTCGGCTCCACCCGGTGAGCTTTTCCATGGCCGTATTCCACTCGGAACAACCGGTGTTCTCATCGGATGCAAAGATTGGTGGGATTAGAGCACTAGGGCTATGGATAATGGCCTTATAATCGCCTTGAATTTGGATGAATTTGTCCATTACGACCTTTTGACCGGTGACATCTTGACCAACAAAACAAACTCCGACTATGTTATCGGTGTAATCCCGGCTGGAACAAGCGTTAACCACCACGAAAACCGGAGTTTCTTCCATTTCCGAATTGAATGTCCTCAGTTTTATCTCCACGTTTTTATCTTCTTCACCTGTGAATACAAGAAAACAGTTTTTAAAATAATCTCATGTAAAAAAAAGAAAAAAACTAAATGGATGCTTTATTTCAAAATTGTCCTAAAAAACTTATTAAAACGTTCAGAAGTATGTAAAGCTATGTTTGGCAGGTTGCTGATGACTTATAAGCTAGTTGATGAACAAGTCATGTTTGGCAAAAACTAACCGATAAACATGTAAAATGACGAAAAAGAGCATCTTAAAATATTAGTCGCTTATAATATAATTAAAATAATATATTAATTCAAACAAGATAGTAATAAATAAATAATATAATATGTTTATTTGAAAACATTAAATTGATTATCATATATATTATAAACTTTGGATTTGTTAAAATACACTTTAGAAAAAAAAATTAAATTAGTTTATGATTTTAAGTAACCCATTACAATAACTAGTAAACCATGTTCTAATTAATTAGTAATTTTTCAAAAAGTATAAGTAATAATCCTAAATAATAATTAATTAACATTAGTGAATCGTTTAAAATTAAAATGAATTAATAAAATAAAAAATTAAAATTAATTAATAATATTGAAAATAATATTAATTAATAATAAGTAATATTAATTGGTGTATAATTGGAAGAAAATGATAAAAAAAACTTTATAAGTTATTTCCAACTAGTTTTTCAATAAGTTAGCTTATAAATTAACTTATAAGTCATAAGATAGTTTGCCTAACATGTACGTAGAAAATAATGTCAAACTTATAATCTTACCTTATTTTTGCCAAACAATGCCTAATTAAATTATTGTAATTATGTCTTAACGCACAATTGGTCCTTTAAACTTAAGTTCCGTAAAACAGTCTATTAGAATATTTAAACATATATTGATGTCCCATGAAGTCGGATTAATTGCGGTGAGTACAATGGTCGAGCTTCAAGAGATAACGAGAAAAAAATACCTCTTAACGCGCGATACAAAAGCTTAGCAACGGTTTCTTCAGCTTCCTTATAAACAAGATCTTGAACCAACGATTTCCCGACCGCATTCTCGACGGACAAACCCGTCAATTCCGCAACTTTTGCATTCCATCCGTTTATCCGTCCGCTAACATCAACCGCAAATATCGGTGCAGTTGCCGTCTCGATCAACCGAACCATTTCTCGAGCAACCGAGCTAAGCTCATCCACACCTTGCAAATCCATATCGTCACTCCCATCTTTCACTTTCACAACCGCTTTTGAATTATTGTTATTTTCTTCAACATCTTTAAATGAATCCCGTAAAATAAGTTGTAAAGAATGAATCGCATCCATTTCCGCATTCTCCCACGGCAAACTCCGGCTTTTCACCACTTCTAAAAACGCATTAAAAGACGACCGTGGATGCATTCTTTGACCATCGTCTTTATCTTCCGGATGATGTTTAGCTCCACCCCATTTTATCTCTTTTGCGGTATTCGATCTAAACCAAAATAAGATATCTTTAGAAGTAATATAAGCAACCGCCATCCCACAAACCGCATCCCCGAGTGAAGCCACACCCGGATAACCGGCATCCGCCAAACTATCGGTACTCAAACCGGTTGAATCCCGATGGCATGCCGATAGCCATTCGACTATATCTTTAATTTGGGGTTCGGTTGGTGTGACGCCTAACGGATAGTATTTTCCGTTATTATAAAGCGCGGCCCCATCGCATTTCACTAGATCCATAATGCTCGGAGTTTGGGTAACGATACCCGTGGGCGAATCGCGAAGAAGCATATCGCATAATAAAGTTTGAGTTCTTAAAATGTGTTTTTCAGACATTTGAGACGCTAATTGTAGTTCCATATTTAATTGGAGTCCGAAAGCTTGCATCAAGAACTCACAAGCGTAACGCAAAGGGAACGGAATGCATCTAGCGGACGTATGATGGCAAACGACTAACCCCCAAAGTCTCATCGAAGCTCGACCGCCTACATTTTCGTCATCTAACCCGTTGATAATGACCGCCATGGCTAAAGAAGCGATCGAACCCATGTTAGCCATGTACTGAGCGTGGCAACCGTGAGGGGCTCGAAGGGTCGAACCGACTAGACTCAACGGTTGCATCAACGAATCGTCTTGGATCACACGAACCGGAGTCGTGTGACAATCGACGATCATCCGAACTCGGTTTTGTCGGAATAAGAATCTTGAAGCTTGTGGGATATCGGTGGCCGGATAATGTAAACCGATATAAGGATCTAAATCTCCTCTTTTACTTTCGGCTACAACTTCACCATGTTCATCTTCATGAAATTTATACACCATAACACGGTCGTAACCAGTGAGCTCTCTCACATTCTGCACGACCGTGTCACACAAAAGCTTAACATCACCGCCGGCGAGTGCCTGCAAGTTTGAAATCGCACGGACGGCGAGTTTCTGAGACTGAACGGCGCCGGCGATTGACAACGCCGGATCTTCCGTTCTAGCGGGTTCTAAATCAATAACAATACCTACATCAATCCTATGCAAAATCGCGTAAAAGGGTTTACCGGAATTCTTGGAGTGAACCCAAACCGGATTCAGAAGCGTGATTTCACGGGCACGAAAAGCCCTTTCGAGCAAAACGGAACTGGAAGGGGTGAAGAGCGATTTGACGTCGGTTCCAATGGTTAAGATTTCTGGTTTATCGATACTTGGAACAGATTGTGGAGCGAAACCTAATCGTTCACGAGCATTTTCGCTGAACGCGATGACTTTAAAAGTGGAATCATCGATAGCAATCATACAACCAAAAGGTTGAATGTGACCACCTCTTTGAATTCTCGATAAATAAGCAGTGATTTGTTGTTCAGGGATGGATTGTTGATGAGTTGTGGTTTTGATTGATTGCGAGTAATCAAAAGACTTACCAGAACCACCAGATTGTTCAAAAACAGCATGTAATCTTGCATCAACTGTATATTGTGCAGTTGCTTTACTCACTGAATCAGTCCTCCTATTGTTATTGTTGTTGTTTGATGTTGATGATGGCCGACCTGTGCTAATTGGATGAAATTTTGAGCTCGTTTTACTTCCAGAAGCCATTTCTGAGGGTTGAATTGTATGTATGTATATATGTATGTATATATATCTATGATGATGAACTTTACTGAAATTTAGTGGTGGATTTTTTTGTAGTTGTGAATGGAGTTATGTGTGACCATTTGAAATGGGGTAAGCAAGCCCCTTTTCAAGAACTGGAAGATCAATGTACAAGTTTTTATGCATGGATTACATGTGGTAAAGCATTAAGATTCTGAATTGTGGGAATTATTTGTTTTGAAGAAAAAGAAAAATTACTTTTTTGATTTATTGCTTTGATAGATAGGAGCATCAGATTGTATCTGGTCTGGGAGTGTTCCAGTCATACTACTCTAGAACATCTTTTTTTTTATTATTATTATCTTTTTGAGATTTTTCTTTTAATTTTTTTGTAAGCAAATAAATTATTTAAGTTTTAATTATTTGTCAAGTATATTTTATGGGTTTTTTTACCCAAATGTTTATTTATTTGGTAAGATTTAATACTCTAATTTACTTTATCAGATAAAATTCTGATCCATAAAAAAAAACGTTGCATGTAACAATTTACTTGACAAATATTAACCGGATAAAATTGATCACTTTTATTTATCCGATAATACTTTTGGTTCTTATCTTATCTTATGCATGTTAATTTAACTGTTAAAAAAATATAATAGCAAACTTAAATCTAATAAATATAGTCAGACTAAAAATCTAGCATCAATGTTTAAAAAACAATATAATCTACCAAACATTATCTATTTTTGATGAAAAGAAAGCAAATTATGAATTGAAAAGTTAATAAAAAGCCAAAATCTAAATTTGAAAAAAATCCCCAAAAAGTATTTAATGCTTTTAAACAATTAAAATAATAATTCATAGACAAAGGTTTGTCGGGGTTTTTGACCCATTTATATATAAAAACTTAATATTTAATTTGTTCTTAACAAATGCAAATTTAGGTTTATATACATTTGGATTGTGCGAAATTCTTTTAGTTAAAATGATAAAATCTTTTATTTTATAAAGTAATAAATGGTCTAATAGTTGCACCAACCTCTTGATCTGATAAAGACATTATCTTTTGATTCACTAATATACCCTTAATTACATGAGATTGTTATTAATATGGTTCGATGTACATGTTTGCATTTTAACAGTTACAACTATTATTTAATTTTTTCTTTTTTGATACTTCCAGAGTTTTAGCTATAATGACCATAATTTTATGTGAAAATTTTAATTTTGAGAGTCCTTTGATCAAAACTAAATATAACCCAAGTATAATTTAATTACTATGAATCCAACAATCTCAATATTAACAAAAGGCAAGAACGTATTTTAACCATTCAAAATTATATATATACATAGTTAACAGAAGTATTAAAATGGTATATGTACAAATTAAAGGACAGGTAATCTTAAAATTAGTTATAATAAAAATATTTCAAAAAAAAACTAATAACATTCTTATGTGTCACTAATGATCAAAATCAATTTTTTTTTATATTTGTAAATAAATAAAAAGTATAAAGTTTTAATATTAGCATTGCAACCTTCAGAAGAAAAAAGAGAGTGGGGCCCACAAAAGGTACTGTGGGTGGAAATGCAGTAATTTGTTCTTTGGATCACGTTCAAGCCACGTGAAGTTTGTACCGTAATTGACCCTTCTTGTTTCCGCCATCAATTCCTTAATCCAATGAGAATCTGCCACGTCTGCAGTTTATGACCATTAAATATGTGGGTCAAAACCCACGTGGTGTGGGCCATGAGGACGTAATGCATCACACGTGACATCTAAACGTCAGCCAATGAACACATGCCATTTGCTTGTGGGCCCCATGGTTTTTGGAACGCGGTGGACCGAGGGAGTGAATCACTATTCACGTGGGCGTCTGCTTTTTCTTTCACTTTTGAAATTTGGACTATGAACGTCTTTTGTTTTCATCCTCGCCTCGGACCCCGCCTTTGTTTTATTATTCAATCGGTTTATGATATATATATATATATATTTATCAAAACCTGTTATATATATATATATGTATATAGTTTGATTTGTGATTTTATATTATAATAATAGTTTTTTTAATGTATGTTGTTGGGCTTCGATGAAAATAAAAGTCATGTAAGAACGTATCTTATTATTGTATTAATTCTAATTGAAGATCAATATTAATACAATATACAAAGATGTTTCAAATCAATTTTCATGATAAAACGGAATCCATGGGGTGGAGGTGAGATTAAGGAGATGTTTGGTTTGCATAATGGAATTCGATAGAATTGGAATCCGTCAAAGATATTTGACTTTGAAGGAATTGGAATGGAATTCGACCACGTGTTTGGTTGATAGAAATTGGAATGGAATCTCGTAAAAGAATAAATGCATCTATCGGGGGATGGGGGTGACAATTGTGACGATGACATTAGTGGTGTGGTGGTGGGTAGGTGGGGTAGGGGGGGGGGTGACTATGGTGGGGATGCCGGTGGTGGAATGTTAATATTATTGATGGTATATGAATTGACGATGGTGGCAGTGACGACATTTGTGGTGGTGATAATGGTGGCGGCGAATATGTTTCTGGTAAGGGTGGGGCGGGGAGAGGGCGGTGGTTAAATTTACTTTTGTCTTTCTAAAAGAAAAGTATGAATTATGTTACATTTGCTATGAAATGGAATTCAAAATCCTTCATATATGCTAAGGAATGATCAAATCCCTCAATAATGGAATCTGGTGGAATCCGATGAAATCAAATCTATTCATTCTGCGAACCAAACATAATTAAGGAATTTGGTCAAAAGAATTTATCATTCTAATTCCATCGATTTTTTTTGAATTTCGTGAACCAAATAGCCCCTAAAAGTGATGAATGGTTCAATCATTTCTTATACTTCTAATCTTAACTTTTATTTTCACACGAGCATTCGTTTTAACATACACATCTATATATAATAATTTATATTTAAAAATTCAAATATAAGTATAAATTTATTCGTTCATAACAAATAAGCTTTAGTTTAAATCAAATATTCTCAAATTAGAGTGAAACAAGAATTATATAAGTAGGATAAAAATTGAGATCGTATGAGAATTCGTTTTTCTTAAGTTATATTATGATATGGACCCATAAAGTTATCACGAAATTAACTCAAAGATTATTTAATTGTTTACATTTCGATTTTGACAAAGTCGTTCCATTTTAAAGTTAGAGAAGCGTATTACTCTACTACTCCCATTAAATGGAAATTGTTAAAGAACTTAGTGGGTGGTTAACCGTAGAGGAGTTACAGATACAACAGTTGCAAGACTGCTTACACAAATAAGAAATTAACTCAGAAGACATTTCAGAGTCAGAAGCTCCTTGCTCCTTAGATTCAAAAGTTTATTTTAAAATTAGAAGTTCATGAACAAGAATTCTGAATCGTTTACCCAACGTTTATCCGGGTAGTCGCTTACCAGTAAAATTCAATATGATCACTTACTTATTGGAAAAGATTTTAGTCCACCAATACAATATCGTGTACAACAATTTACCAAGTAAAAACTAAGCGTGGTAATACTCGTCGCCCTTACTTATTAAATAAGACTCTCAGTCTTTGTGTTTTACGAGGTAAGATTTTGGTGTTTGCTATATTCATTCAGTAAAATAATATGGCTTGATATACACGTTTATCCAGGTAAATGTTTGGTAACAGTAGAGGCATATCAGGATGACTCATAAAGCTTCTGAATACGAACTAGAGGCTTTAAAATTTTCACTTAGAACATATGTACATCATATCATTTGTTTATTTTGTTTTAAGTAAAATATAAAAATAACAATTATTAAATTAATGCATATTTGTATTAATTTGCTCCACACACTAATTTCAATCCATCTCGCTCACTACATTAGCTTAAATAAGTTAAATGTAGGGAAGTATGATTGGAAATGATATTACGGGTTTGATTTGATGAAATGATTTTGAAAGATTTAAATTTCATAGAAGGATTTGGAATTGGAATTTTTGTTTTGTTTGATTTGTATTTTGTAGTATTTAGAACGGAAATGAACTCTATTGCTTATACTTTTTTTATTATTAAAATGAGCAAATTATCTTTTTATTAATTGATTATTACAAAACAAATATTTTCAACATATTTTAACCATATTACATACAAATCATACAAAATACCGTGAAATATCAACCCCATTGGTATTTTAAAAAATCCTATGTTTCAAGGATTTCAAATCCATGAAATCCTTCAAACCAAACGTGGGATTGGATTGAAATTCAATTACGAATCCTCCAAATTGTTTATGCAACTAACCCCTTTTCAAAGCTTTAATTCTCGAACACAGAATAAGGGGCCGTTTACCAAACACTTACCCTGGTAAGCACTTATCAAGTCATATTAGCTTACCGGATAAATATGACAAGTATCAAAAATCTTACCCAGTAAGAGCGAAGACAAGGAAATTAAGGACCAAGAGTCTTACTGAGTAAGTGATGACGACGACTCTTACCACGGTAAGCGATTACCGGGTAAATTGTTGCATAACTGATAGTGTTGAATTTTACCCGGTAAGTAACTGATAGTGTTGAATTTTACCCGTAAGCACTTACCCGGGTAAGATTTGGTAAATATACAACTTTTGATACACGACTAAAGAATAACAGTAACAATAACAATTATAAAAGTGCAAACAACAATGTTATTCAGGACTTCCAAAACCTAGAAACAAAATGATCAAACTAGTTTATGAAATATAATAAAAAATACAAACAAACATTACAACATGAAAAATGATTTTGAATCACTTGGTGTAAAGAACATCTTCCCATGGATGCCTGTATAGTGGCTGCTTCAACCTCTTTTGGTCAAATGTATGCCTGCAATTTATCCAACAATTCATTCAATTATAATACAATTTAACAAAATTCCTTTTTTTGGAAGTATATACTATTTATATATAGCAAATTCTGGATACTTTTGGGCCAATGACCGTTTAATTATGTATATGGAATAAGCATTGAATAAAACTTACCCGATGAGACCAATGGAACGAGCCAAGACGAAGAGGCCATTGAGGTAACCAATTGCTACAATTTCGTCGATTTCTTGCTTTGTGAACATTCCGCTACCCGCAAGAAGATCCAAGAAAAGGGTACCAATGGCACCATCAACGTTCATCACCAAATTGTTTGCCTTTGAAAGAGTGTATGCCTCCACTTCCACCGCATATTCCATGTATTTCGTTGACGGGAAATGTGTACGAGCAAATAGTTGTAGAAGCTCCACTCTTTTATCTCTATTATCACCTCTCTTGATCCTAATATTATTATTATTTTAAATGGAAGAAATAGATTCATTTTAAATTTGGTTCCATAACGAAAAGAACTTTATCAAGCGAGAAAAAAAAAACGCACCTGTGGCCGATTCCCGGCACACGAATACCCTGCTTTTTCATGCTTTCAACAAACTCATATGGTGAAAGTTTCTGTTACCAAAAAATGCGAAAAGATATTAAGTTGGTTTAAGATTTGGCCCTAAAAGCTGAATAGAAATGACAAATGCTATTCTTTGATTTTAAACAAACTCACCCTGTCGTAAGCATCCTTGAAGTATCGAGCAGCATCATCAACGGCACCACCAAAACGTGGACCAATTGTTAGCAAACCTGTTTCAAAAATACAAAAATTACTCAATTGCTAACTTAACATATATATAACTAAAGTGTAAATAGTTGTCATAGATTTGCTAACTAGATGAACTTACCTGAAACAAGACTTGATACGAGATCTTTTCCTGCCCTTGCGGTTACTATCGTGTTGTGAGCACCAGAGACACACGGACCATGGTCGGCACATAACATGACGCAAATCTGACAAATTGTTACGTATGTTAGTGAGAAAACGGCTAAAATATACAAGATTCTAATCAAGTTCCAGATATGTCCCCATAAAAATTGTGACGCTCCCATTTTATGGGAGGTTTTCAACTTACAGTTACATATTTGTCCACAAGATAACCGTTACCTAGTGAATGATGTTTTTAGACATTTGACAAATAGTCAAAAATCATTCTTAAATATTTGGAAGAATGGAATTCGGCCTTAACGAACCTCAATGAACTGTGTGCAGTAGCGTGGAAGACTACGCTTGAACCACAAAAGAGAAATAACGTCACCAATTCCCATTCCTTTTTCGACAATTGTGGACATCGGCACCCCAGCATAGCACGGCTCTTCACCTGTGAATAAGATAAAAAAAAATATCCGTTAACAAGTGTTTGTAAATGCATTACCCATAAAAATTCGGGCATAACGTTCGTACCTCTGTCGTCAGATATGGTTGAAATAATATGAGTAGGTGCTCGTACTTTTCCGCTCTTAATTGCAGAGTTAAGATCCTCAGGGATTTGTGGAGGAGTGATCTCCTTAACTTGGGTAATCTTGCCCTCCTCAGCCTAACAAAAAACCAAAGAAATTTGAGTTTCTGAAGGGCAAAAAAGGGAACAAAAATATGAGATTTAGGAACCGAAGGTTACCAGCTTTGCAAACGTTTCCTTGATCGTAGCTTCAAATGATTCGAACGAAGTGGGTACGACAGCCCCAGCATCTTTGAGTGCTTGATTTTTAGCTTGTGCAGACTCCATTTCACCGCCACTTTTGGCTCCCTGATTGTTGGATGAAATTTACTATATCGTCCATGGAACAAAGTATGTATAGGAAAATAAAGAAATAAGTTTACCGCATGACCGAATTGAACTTCGGATTTAAAGAGGCGTGCACAAGTTCCACTAACCCAAGCACATACGGGTTTATTGATTTTTCCTGATTTGAGTGCTTCAACTAAAGAATACTCATCTCGACCACCAAGTTCTCCAAGCACAACGATCACTTTTATCTAAATTTGACCATACATATTTCATTGTTGATAGACGATAATCTACATGAACAATACTAACTAAAAAAAAGAAGCTTAAATATTTCAGTTTTTTATAACAGATATACCTGCGGGATGTTGTTGAAACGCAAAACGTGATCAGAAAGAGTAGAACCGGGAAAAACATCTCCTCCAATAGCAATGCCTACAAAAAGTCAAGTTTAGCACACATAAAGACAATAGGCTATGTTTTCAAGTTTTTTATCTTTCTTTTTCTCACTGCTTTCTACTTCCGACTTCATGTAATCGTCTCTATAGCCCTTCCTTATCTATTACTAATATAACCAAATAATTTTTAACCTCTTTAATTTATATCATCTTAGTTAAACAATATTAGTTGAAATAAAGCTTGTTGCAAAATTTCAACTTTTATGATTCTTTTTTCAGATCTTACATTTTTGAAATGAATATGTTACTAAACTCATTTATGTATAGTTCAAAATAACGGAATTGTGTACATTATCAGAAATTGTAAACTAAGAACATGCATGTTACCAATGAAGCATACATATGCACAAAACAGCGGATTTGATGAACAAATATACAGAAATATATTATATATATTTATGTATCGGTGATACCTTCATAGATTCCATCTGTCACACGAGCAATCGTGTTGTACAACTCATTAGACATGCCACCCTGTAGTTTAAAAAAAGCATAAAATTATTTCTGAAAATTACTAATAAAACATCAATCAAGACATGTAGAGTTTATGTGAGATGGTCAACAGCATAAGGTGAAACATGTTTACGCACAGATTTGGAGACAAATCCGACAGATCCAGGCCTGTATAGTTTGCATTGGATAATATTATCGATTGTTCCAGCAGTGTCACCAATCTTGAAAGCTCCGGCTTGAATCCCACCCACTGTTGCTGGGCCAATAACAACCTGCAAGAACCATTGGTGGTCAACTTGGGTTTTTGCATAAAGCTCCCCCTACAAGCTTACTGAATAAGTCACTTTCTATTTAAGCCACTACCAAACAGTCATGTATAATTGAACAAATAAGCTGCGAGTCCCATTAAGCTCATTAAGCTACTAACAAAAAGCCCCTTAGCCCCCTACCTTGTTGTTTGACCTTGCATAGGAAATCAACTCCTTGGTGTCGAGTTCGGGAACACCCTCGGCTATAATAGCCACAACTCTGATGGTAGGCTGTTTGAGAGCAAGCTTGGATGAAGCAGCAGCACTATATAATTTCCAAAATATCAATAACCGTCCATTATAATTATCAGAAATAAAAGCTTAACAACTATTTATCCACATTTATACTCATGGGTGCTATAAAATAACTTAGAACGGACCTTCTGAACGATGCAAAGTTTATGAATACGTCAGCAGTAGGATGTGCAGCACAAGCCGCTTCAATACTGCAAAATGGATGCAAGTATATAAAGGTGAGAAAAGAGGCCCTTTTCAAAAAAGCAAGTACCATTAGTCATTTGAACTATGATGTATAAAGAATAAACAAATAAAATAACAATCCTCTATCCCAGAACTTATTATTGGATGTTCCAATATAAATACATCTCCCTTGTTGGCAAATTTTTAAACAAAAATCACTTTTTTGTTATACAATGTTCTAAAGAGCATTTAGCAAAGCTAGGTAGCTGAATGACCTTCTAGCACTTATTCGTCTAACCAGAGGTTCAGCAGAAGCTTAAGAGGTTAGTTATATATAAATATAATCATTTTTAGGTTATGTATCGTATGAGACTTAAAGTTTTAATACTATATTAAGTTGATGCGGTTACTTTTCTAAATGATAAGTTTGATACTTTGATTGTTCTATTGATACAATTACTCGAAATTGATTGAAACAACTTCCCTCAATGTGAAAAAAATATATCAAATAGATGAAAACAAAATGAGAAAAAGTAATTAATATCACCTATCTTATTGTAATGCTTATTGAAGCAGTAAGGATGCTTAACTCCTAGGCAGTCGATTAAACAACCATAGCTAACAGGAGTGATGGAGGAACGCTTATGCCAGGCCGATCACTGATATGGCTCTAAGTGAGGATTTTTAGAAATTAGAACAGTAGCTAGAGTTCATACAGCAAAAATTGGTGATTTTTTTTGCTGGCTTCTTAGTTGCTCTACCGAGAACTTCAGTAATAACAATTGAATATTAAGGTTCTATCAGTTTTAACCATTTAACATTTCCATTTTCTGGCCCATTTATTTTACTCTTTTCTGAAACAGCAAAATGAAAATATAAATACCAAAAAATGGATATAGAACAAGACTATGAATCATCCAAGCTACACATCTTAGGACCAAAAGACTATAAGACAACATCCAACAACAGAGATTAACCACAACATCCACTGCTAAATTGAATAACAAACACTGAGACTAAACCTAATCTGTAATATCAAAAAAATTATTCACTTGGCTCCTGTTTACATGGTGTGACAATAAACAAATATGTGATTACGGATCCATTTACATGATATAAGAAAAACTAACATGGGGCCCATAAATAGATAATTGAGGGAAACGGTATAAAAGATATGAAACTTAACATTGTAATTCTAATATCAAAGCATAGTCATGTTTTATATTGTGTCAAAGTACGGGTGATCGTATTACACTAAGAAATACATAATTAAAAAAAATACATACGTTGAATGTACTGGTATGGCAATCTCTTCTTGGCCAAAAAAGAGTTTCTGAAATCCCTCGGCACCAGGGTTTATGATTCCAGCAACTGACGGTGTTTCCCTCCCTTGAAAATTGATAAAAGATTTGTAAATTAGTCAAAAGCTACACCTTTATGAAATAAAAGTAAGCAAAGTTTAGAAAGTTAAAAGATGGGTAATTCACACACCACAAAGGAAGTCAAAATCAAGCATCCGTTGAACTGGTAATTGCTTATAGTTATAGAACAATGCTTGTGTTGCTCGGGAGAATATTTGTCCAGTCGCCATGGTGCTCACCCAAAGGTTCCTGAATGCAACTAAAGTATAAGAAATACTTTCCACATGGAAACTGAGAAATCAAATATATAGAATTCTGTGGGCTTTGCAACGATGCCAATGATCGATAATGACTGTAATTTCAAATGTATGCCAGAAAAAAGAGATCTTAAATATATTAATGAAATGCAACTTAATAGTACCCTTTTCTACAATTTGTATAAGATGACAAATGGTGATTGCTCTCCACTTTTACGTCAGTAATGCTAAAAGGTTGTATGAAAAGAAGATTCGAAAACACCACCTAAATCTAGATGGAAAGCTAAGCAGTTGTTGATTAGAAACAACATTATGATAGAGCAAATCCAAATCAGAGTGAATCGGCAACACGCAACAAAGTTTCAAAAGTTTTCACGGGTTGTGTGCGGGAAAGCTCAAGTGATCAAGCAAGCCCACATCGATAGTGATGTGATAATGGGGAGGAAAATGTTCATCCCCTTGGCGAATCCGTGTTCGTTTAGCTAGGTCATAAGAAAAACAAAGCAGATCCTAAGATTCATCAAATCAGATCACAATTAAACAACAAAAATCGATAAAATTTCCAATGATCGATGCAAATGGTCCTGATCTTCAGGTATGAGCAATCATATATAGAGCTTGAATCTCAATCATGAAACAAAAACCCCAACTATCGCTACAGCCATAAATCAGATCTGAAGATCAAACTCAACTGAAAAATCGAAAACCGAAAATCGTGGATTACTCTGTCAACAATCAATCAAAATGACGGCATCTCGGAAATATCAAATGCATCAATCACATCGAATGAATCAAATCAAATCAAACTGATCCAAATGAATAAAAGAAGACCAAGTCAAGAGACAAATTCGAAGCAGAAGACGCAAAGAAACACCGAAGAAAACACACATGAGATGAACTGGATATTAAGGTTACCTGCGTAAGTAAGAATTGGTTGCAACTCGTCAAATGGGTGAGCTATGGAATACAAATGAGGGTGCTATATATATATATATATAAGAGAAGAGGAGAAGAGAAGAGAAGAGATGGGTAGTGAAGAGGGGTGGTTGGGTCTGGGTGGTTGGGTGGTTGGCACTTTGGTGAGTGAGATAGCCTAAATTGACCCTCGAGTCCTCGACCATGAATTTTACCAACTTTTTTAACTTATAAAAAAAAAACAGACGAAAGTTCAAATGCGAATCAAATTTGGTTGTGAAAGTTAGGATAAACGAGAGCGTGATGCATGTCTAAATATAGATAATTCAGTATGAATATAACACATGTCATACGTTCATTTGTCCTCACGTTCACAACCAAATTTGAGTTCTCATTTGAACTTGTCCCTAAAAAAAATAATGTATTCATTTTTGTTTTTTTGAAAATTATTTAACTTTTTTGAAATGATTCATATAATACAGTAAATATTTTAGGTAAAAGCGAGCATCTCCGACCTATATTTCTCACTCTTCTTTGAAATTTAGGAATTTTTCGTTCTTTTTCTATTAAGAGTTTAATGAATATAGGTGTTGGAATAAAAAAAAATTATAAAATAACATAGTTACTCGAAGTACTCTTCGAACATCTCTAACCCACCTCTAATATAAAGGTTTTCTTTTTCCAAACCACCGTTACAAGGCCTTATTTGTTTTCCTAAAAAAAACTCCTAGCAACCTCTTATGTTTGATTCGTTAAGAGGTAAGGGATTTTCGATCTACATGCTCTAACTTGAGGGGGGGTATTACAATTAATCCATATCTTCTCAAATAATGGAATATATGTTTTGTATATTAGGAAGATAGAAAGAGGTTCATGTGAGGACGGTAACTATTTACGAGAATGCGAGGACAATTCTCAGCCGATCATTTTGTATATGAAACTTTTCATGTACAAAATCACATATGATTTACGTACAAAATCATATATGATTAGCCGCGACTTTTCCCACAACTTGCCCACGAAAAAAGTTGCGCGTGTCATTTTTGATGCTTACAAAATCACATATGATTTTGTACATGAAAAATTTCATGTACAAAACGATTGGCCAAGGATTGTCCTCGTATTCTCGTAAATTGGTATCGTCCTCGTATGAACCCGCCTCTAGGAAGATATGCTTTATCTTTTAGGAAAATATTTGTTTAATAGTTTCCTTTCTTTTCTATGTTTCCTAGTTGATCTAGGATTCCTTGTGTATAAATGGTGGCTTCACCTTGAATGAATGATACACACAATTTTACCGATTCATATTTCTTGTCACTTATGTATTATGGTCCTGTTATCTGGTAGGAGATAAACCAACATCTTATTTACCTCTTATTGCTCTTAATCAATTTTTTTTTATCTCAATCGATTCTTACCAAATCAATCCCCACTTCTCTTAATTGATATATTTCTCCCAAACTCATCTTAATGTGCATCTAAGAGCGGAGATCCCCTCTTATGTTTCTCACCGAAATCCAACCTTATATATATATGGTGAGAAGCGTAATAAGAGATCTACACCCTTGGATGCACAATAAAATAATATGCACAGAGATGAGATACATCGAGATACACCAGATCAATCATCATACCAAGCGTGATTCATGGATGGATTTGAGATTAAAAGTGATCAAGAGTCAAGATCTCTTCTTACGCTTCTCACATTAACTTCACTTCTCACATGATCCCATGCTTATATATATACACATCGGATCATTACAAAACATCATATTGGTACAAATCAATCACAACAGTTCATCTAGTCTAATGAATAATTGGTTCAATGAATATTTCGATTATTTCTTAATATAAATCATTGATTATAATAAATGAACTATGATAATTTTTCATAAATATCCAGTTTTATAATAAATGGACTTTTATCATTTCCATAAATATCAGTTAATTGGTTTGTATGATTTCTACTAATAGTTGGACTTCAAAATTAAAGTACCTATATATATGCCTACATTAATACGGAAAAGAGTCTAAAAAACCCAACAAGTTATCTGATTTTAAATGATTAAGTCTTTAAACTATTTTTTTTGAATGAAAAAACCCTTAAATTTTTTAAATACATTCTTGTAACCTATAAAAACAAGTTAATATGATAACAATTTGAAAAAGTCTAAAAAAACTTAACAAACCATCTGATTTTTACATGTTACAAAGATGTATTTAACCGGTTTCAGAAAGTTTAAGAGTTTTATCATTTAAAAAAATAGTTTAAGAACTTAATCATTTAAAATCAGATAGTTCGTTATGGTTTTTTAGACTTTTTCTTATTAATATAGAGGAAAGGAAAACCCACGAAGATTGAAAATTGAGGAAACGCTTATATAACTACTCATTTTGTTTTCAAGCTTTAGAAACACCTATTATTAATAAGAACTAATAAATGAAATAAAATTTCAGACTTTAATCCATCCCAAAAATATTCCATTTCGTTACATCATACAAATACACAATTAATTTAAAAAATATACATATATACATGATGTTTTTCTTAATTTCATTTTATGTTAACGTTTATAAATGAATTTAGTTATTTATACTTTTCAAACGTCAAATTTATTGATGTATGTATTGTCGATGGCTATGACTGAAGTTTACATAATTTTGATTAGCAGCCACCATGCTCTATCGATCATGTGCTATTTATATTTTCTTTATCCTTTTTAATTTACTTGTACAGCTTTCATATATGACAAGTCAAAATTAAATCTAACATAAATAAATGGTTTCTTTAAATATAAAACTACGCCAAGGAAACTCGAATTGTAAATTGTGAAAACTTGATTTATGGGGTCATTTACAAATACTCTGAATAAATGTTTATTGGTAAAAATTATTATACTTAGTTTATAAAACTGGGTAAAATTTTTGGTCATCAAAATGGTAGAGTAGGCAACGACACCACCATCAGTTACAAAGTATAATTCTCGGTTTTTGTCATGCATCCTATCAGTAAAAGTATCAATCTTGATCATGCTCACGGAGGTAAGGTAAGTGATCGGCTAAAATTTAACGGCGCTATTTAATG
This sequence comes from Silybum marianum, assembly GCA_036898165.1. Taxonomy (NCBI): domain Eukaryota; kingdom Viridiplantae; phylum Streptophyta; class Magnoliopsida; order Asterales; family Asteraceae; genus Silybum; species Silybum marianum. The sequence goes on from CM072539.1 coordinate 26,303,679, forward strand.
GAGAATTCATTATTTTGTGAGATCCATGAGATACAATATCAACTACAAATCAAAGGTTAAATTAGGAAATTAATAATTTTGATAATTTTGACTTAAATTTTTGATTAAATGACATTTTAGGTATTTTGAGAAAATTTATCTCTACTCTCCCTCTCCCTCTCCCTCCCATCTAACGTGAACATTCCACTGTGATACCCATTGTATGTAAGATGTGATACATTAATTACAATCACTTTTTCTAGATACACACTCTGATATCCATTGTATCAGTGTTTTAAAACCAGGGTCAACCCGGCCGGTCAAACCGGTTGGACCGGGACCCGGGCTGGTGACCGGGTTAATAAGCAACGGGTTAAAGCGTATAACCGGACTGGTACAACCCGGCCGGGTTTCTCATTTTTTCCGGTTAAACCGGTCTCAAACCCGGTTCAAAAACCCGGTTTTCACTAAAATGAATAAAAACTTAAAAAACTTGAAACCAAAAAAAAAAGAGAAGCGGCTTCTTTCTACTAAAAACCCTAAAACGCAGTCGTCGATCTCTTTCTACTCACCTGCTCAACCATCGATCTTGCTCAAGAAATCGATCTTGCTGACTTGCTCACCCATCGATTTCATCTCTTCAGCTCTCGATCAAGGAAAGTAGGTAACTGATTTTGTTAGGAAATTTTGTTGTATAAATGTGTAAATGGGTTTCTGTTCTTGTTACTCTTGAAATCTTGTTTGGATACTTCATTAGCTGATATTAATAATCATATAAGCAAACAACAATAGAAGCACAGCTGAATTCAACATTTTCAGCAGATTAATATATATATATATATATATATATATAAACCTTTTGCTAGTAATTCAATTAATAAAGATTGAAATATCTCAAAAACCCAGATGAGTTTTCATCATATTGAGAAAGAATTGATGAACTGAAGCAAGAAGTAGGCATTTTTTTGTGCCATTGAAGACAAAAGAAGCATCTTCTTTTGTACATAATCTTGAAATAAAAAAGAATGAAATCTTTTGAAACCGGTTGGACCGGTGGTTGAACCGGTTGAGCCGGTTAATCCGGTCATCACACCGGGTCAACTTGAAACCCGGGTTTTAAAACATTGCATTGTATACATGTGATATCCTTTTGGTATTTATTTAATAAATAACATCATTATCCTAAATAAATGATTCATCACACTGGATTTTACGGATCTCATAAATTATAGAGTTCTCATTTGATTAAACTCTGACATTTGTAAACACTCCCTTAGTGTTTTGTACTATGTTTGATCAAAATATCAAGTCATAATTCATGATGTGATTTACAAGAATAAAGAATTTGTTCGAGAACTTCTGATGACATCTATAACAAATTATTTCAAAAAAGATTTTGGACAATTTTCTGCTACAACATATTTTGCAGAACCCTTTTCAAAATGGAGAGAGTATGAAAGAAAACATAAAAAAATTTCAAATTGAAAGAAATACCTAAAAAATGTATTATGAAAGAGAAATAATGTTTATACTATATTCTATTAATAAGAATTTTGAAATTAAATATTTTACTAAATATATAAACTTCAAAATAATTTTCATTTAATTGTCACCAGCATACTTGTCTCGTTTATCTTGAATAACACCATACTTTTCTCGTTTATCTTGAGTAACACTTTAATTCTTTTAAACGACAAAAACATAAAATATGATGACATTTTGCATTAAACAACAAAAATATATTGTCTAAAACTAACAAAGAATAAAGGACATTTTTATTCAGTAACATTTATCATCTCTTTTTTTTTATTGTTATTATTATAGTTTCTTCTCAAAAGCTTTACCACCCATTTCGGACCGCTGCTAGTCACATGTTGACTGCTGCCTGCCACTTGGATAAACAAATCAATTTGGGTGCTATCATAATGTTCATGGGGATGTTGGGTAAATAAATAATTAGTACAATCGTCTACAAAGGGTCTTTTATCATTAGTTTAGTGAGTTTAAGGAGATCTATGGTTTATTAGAGTTTCAGATAGTTTTTTTAAAATAGAGAAAAATATTATTTTATTCTTGAAATGACTTATTCAGTAAATTTTTAATAGAGAGCTTTATGTATATCATAAGTGTTTTGTAAACATGTGTCTCTCAATTAAAAAACACGTTTATGCCATTTATAGAAAAACATCACAACCAAAAACTTTTTCAATCCACGGAGACAGCTTCATCCATACAAGATTTAATGAAAAAGCAACCAAACAGCCTCTACATATTATATACAAAAAGGTGTATATAAATACCATATATCAGAGTAGTTCAAACCAGAACACATTTATTTTACGAGAACGCGATAACCCTCTTTTACTATACACAATCACATGTTATACTATATATCATCTCATATGATACAAATGTGATACTAAATCAGAGGCCCGAACGACTTTTGGCTCGATCTAGGTTGCAGGTGAAGTCGCTCTTATACCACTAAGCCCCCTCACATGTATTATCACATGTGATAAGGATGTTCTTGACGTGATACTGTAATCCAGATGACGTGGTACTAAATCATAGACACACACGATCTTTGGCATGATCTAAGCCACAGGGAACATCGACCGCACATCACCAAGTCATTATAGGAAAAGGTTTAAACAAAAAAACTCAATCTATAAAAACGTGATAATACATTTTAACAATAAAATAAAACGATTCAACGTTTCTAATTAAAAAGATGATCATAACCAAATTTTTAGGATAAAAAAGCGACCCAAATTATTTTATGTTGAAATTAACAAACCAATACCAAAAACAAACAATTTATGCCTTTTAATTTAACAACTATATTATTATAATTTTTATGTAGTTTCATGACATTCTCGGAAATAATAGAAAACCTTTATAATTGTATAAGCAACTATACTTTTATTTTATTTTTATTTTAAAATCAGGGAGGGATCCATAAATTTTTTCAAACGGTTGCACCGTTTAACTATAAAAAAAATGTCGAGATATTTTTCATAACATTATAATTAGTCTATTGGTTAGTTCATTGATTTTAATAAATCTTGCAAACCAACTTTGCTAAGAAAAACTTGTGTTTACGTTGTAGTTTTAAAATATATATGGTGATACACAACAAAACAATACGGTTGCATCTTTTACAAACTTAATTTTTTTACCTTTCATCGAAGAAATAATAGATGGCTCGTACCACCGTGGACACCACTACAGGTCCGCCTGGTTAAATCATTTAATTGCTTGTATAAGAAACATAGTCAAACTTTATATAATAACAACATAAAAAATATCTTCTATTTTATTTTATGTGTTTATATTTTCTTTCCATAATAAAAGATTATGTTTTAACTGGGAAAAACAAAGCATAACGTCACATACATGATTGGAATGCTTATTTGTTATTTACTTATTTTTGGTCAATTGTATTGTTTTTTAATCATTTTTTCTATAATTAGACAATTTAAAATATATTTAATATTTAAAATCCGAGTCAACTAATTTTATAAGGGGGATAATCGACCATTGTTGAATATTTGACGCTAAAATGACAACAACAATATTTCAATTGTTAAGCAATAAATTTATCAATTGAACATCTTTGAGAATAACATGACAACAAATTTATTTATCCAGGAATTTCGTAGAACAATTGTTAAGTTACAATCAATAGTAATCGATAACAATTTTTGCACTGAATCCATAATAGTTTGTATTTTTGAGTTACATTCAGATTAGTAGAACTTTCTAGTATAGTTTTACTACTCGAAGTTTTTTTTTAACGACAATAACACACACACGTTCTCGGGGTATCCGGGATCCATTCGGGCACCGGATTAATCCTCGGCGACCAGGACCCACCACAGAGTGGTAGGCCAAGGTCTGGATATCGCCACATGCAGCTGCGGGAATTCGAACCGGGGTAGTCATGGATACCATTCACTGACCCCTTAGGATGTTACCTTACCACTGGGTCAAACATGTTTTGATTACTACTCGAAGTTTTAACCATCTATTAGAGAAAAAGGAATGAACAGATCTTGTAGGATTCTCAAGAAATTCTTCGAATTTTTCGGATGGTAAAATATTAAAAAAAATGTTGCAAATTAGTTGATGAAACGTCTATTAACCGTTGGTAAATAAAAGTTTTACTAACACGTTTTCACTACAAATCAGACGTTGATTTTCTTTCCAACATGTTGCAACAACCAGCTTTTTATTAATAAAATAATCTTTTGAATTTGTTTTCCAATAGAATATATGTTTGTAACAGACCCCATTTTTTTTGAACGACAAACAACACTTTTATTACCAACCGACAAAATACACGTACAACACAGGAGAAAAACGAAACATCAAAAACTATAAAAGAATTGCTCGTTTGTGAGGCACAAAACAAACAGAAAAACGACAGCAGAACTCAATTACAAAAATCATCGAAACCATCGACAACGCAACTGTAATCCAAGAAATCCACAACCCCCTTCTCCCACAGCAACAACTCTAGATGCACATCAAAACAACCCCTGGCTTATGGATTTTAAATAATTGGATAATTGTTTACCAATTCTCACTTAGACACTTACCTTATTGAATAAACATGACAATGATAAATAATCTTATCTGATAAGTGATAAATAAAGATACTAACTTTTACCTGATTAACGTTTATTAAAAAAATATAAGAATGATGGCGGTACTTTATTTTATTCTAACAAATTAAAATTAGATCGTAGTAATATTATTTTATTTGTTTGCCACACTAGAGAATGTCACCCTCCAGTTTGGACTTCTGCCCAATTCAAGTCGACTGATGTGTCAAGGGTTACATAAATTAATAGTATTTAGCCTTTGACAAGTACGTTAAGAATTAAGAGTAATTTTTAATATATTTTTTTAATTTTTTAAATGGAGAATAAAAAATAATTTTAAAAAAAAGATATTATGCTTATGAATTTAGTTTTTCCATTTTAAAAATTATAATAATTATTAAAATATTTAATATATTTAATAAAATATTTTTTACTTAAATATTTAATTTAAAAAAACTTTATTAATAAAATAATAAAATATTATTTCTCAGTCACAAATAATTATTTTTAATGAATTCTACATATTTGAAGAAATTTATCTTTCTTTCTTACTTTTTTTATTTTGAAGAAGATTTTGAAGGATCTAAGCTAAAAAACAATTAAAATGTCTATTTTCTCTATTTTAAACAATATATTGAAAATTTTAATAATACAAACATCTGATTGATGATATATTTATACATATATATAATTAATAACAGATAACAATAAAATGATCAGCCCATCTATCTATATTATTCCATAGTATCTTTTTGATGGATACAAAGTAACTGTTGTTTAAGTCGTTCATTTTAAAGGAAGAGTCTAAAAAATCAACCAACTTTTTTATTTTGAATAAAAAATCATTAGACCTTCTTACTTTGAATGATTAAGTCATTAAACTTTTTTTTTGATTAAATAAACTATCTTACTATCAAACTTTTAAAACTGGTTACCTATATCATTGTAATCCAAAAAGCTACATACACTTGATAGAAAGTTTTAATGTAAAAAAAAAATCTAAACTAGCTTTACCTCCCAAGCCCTGCCTTTTTTTGGGAATTGTGTCTCAGGCTATGCCTGGACAAATCCCGATAAATTATGACGGCAAGACATTAGCCCTGATAAACTCAATGACCACATTTGTTGTGTACGCCTGGATTCGAACTCTATGCAGATGAGATATTCCACCACATCCCCCGGGGACTCAACCACTCCAAACCCTACGTTATTCAAACCCCTCATCGTCGTTGGCCCCTGCCATCAATCTCCCTTTTTTAATTTTGTTATTCTTCATCGTTTTTATATGTATATACGTGCTCCATTAAGTTGTTGTAAAATACAGAGGATAAAAAAAATTAAAAAAAGGGAGATCGATAGCAGATTGGCAGAGGCCAACAACGATGATGGATTGTATAGAGAATGAACAATGATTGGGTAACAAGGAGATACGAGGGGGAGCAATGTTGTTGTGTACGAAGGGTTTGATTGACGTATGTTTGGAAAGAATAAATTTGATTTAATTTTTTTTTACTTTAAAACATTCATAGTTAGTCACATGTGACCAACTTTTAAAAATTCATTTGTTTATATAGCTAAAAAAGTTCAGAGACTAATTTGAAATGAAAAGGTTCCATATTTTTCATTCAGGAAAATAGTTCATGATATGATTTAAAATGTAAAAATTGATTTGAGTTTTTCTAAACTTTTCTCTTATTATATATATATATATTCTAATAAGTATAATAATTAGTTTACAACCATAGTAAAATAATTGATATAAGTAATTTTCTTGGTCTTAAACTATTGCTTATATCTATGTTCTAAATCAAAATCGTAAGACTTTCCAAGACAAAATTAGAGGATTATATTTTCGTACTTTTATTAAAACTAATTACTTTATCAAACTATATAGGGATGATATCCGTTGCAAACTATTCAATATTTGCAGACTTGCAAACTCACCATTATCCAATAGAAATAAGCCATGTGGATAATATTGTTTTAATATTTTATTAATTTTTTTAATAATTTATTAATTCATTGAGGGTATCATTATCATTTTATAATTTAATCATTTTTAATTAATATTTACTAATTTGCTGCCATGAACACACTGTCCGACGACTTCGTCTTCTCCGGCGAGTTTTCCGGCAAGTTTCGTCATTCATGAATATATACTTTCGCCATTCGTGAATACACTTTCACCATTCATGAATATCCAATTGGTGCTTTATCATTGTATTCACTACGAGTTTGCACAGTTTGCAAAAATCGATTAGTTTGCAACGGATACCACCCCAACTATATATTAGTAAATCATTTAAATTGCAAGAAAATAGGCTTTATAAGATGTAGTAACACATAGGCCCAATATAATAGACCAAAAAGCCCACTAAAGTAATAGGCTAGAGTTGCTACTGGTGAGCATTACAATATTAGCTTTGGTCCGGCCCAAATAAAACATAAAATGATTTATTAAATCATTAATTGTGAATAAGATTCCAAGTGAAATAAAAACACAAAATTCATGATGCAACATTTCAAAAATGCCTTACTGTTATATTTAGCTTGATAATAGCTCTCAAATTTGGAATATCAAGAAACTCGGTAGTCATTATCCCATACCCTTTCACGAATCGAAAATAACCTGTTCCCGAGACAACTGAAAACTCCCTCTCCTTCAACACAAACGGATCAGCTCCCTGAATCTCCAGTGTGCTCCCCTTGTACTCTCCATCAGTGAACATGACGGAAAATATCATGTACAACGCTTTTCCATCCAGTTGGCTATTAATGTACATACCTTGGGCCCTTGCTACTTGTTTAGACTCCGGGTCAGGGGTTGTAGTCACAGGGTCATCGTGTGCTAAAAGGGTCCCAAAATGCATGATGCTAGTGGTGGGCCCGTCTTTTCCAGCTACTGTCATTGCAGACGCATCTTCACCCGTAAGGTTGTCATGTACATATAGAACAAGATTAGTTTGCTTGTACTTATTCTTAGGGTAAGTGTATGCCCAATAAAGAAGAGGAATTGCAAAAAGTGGGATGGAGAGTGAAGCAAAAAAGATGGGATTTGGCATGGTGTTTTGGGTTTTGGAGGTGAGATTGAAGATTGTGTTTAATGTGGTAGTGAAGATGCTTTTATCATGGCTTAGAATCTTTTAACAAAAGAAAATGACAAAAGGGTTTGATTAAGTTTCTTATAATATGATTTGTGTATTTAATGATTGACTATTGTTTAATGTGTGATGGAGAGTGGTAAACCAATATTTTACATGAAAACTATTTTATATTGAGAAATTTGATAAAAATATTATTGGATTTCACGATTTTAAGGTATTTATATAACACCGTGCTTAATTAAATAATTTATGATGTAGAAAAGACAACAATATATACATATTTAATAATACAAAGCATTTTTTTGAAGTTCATTTGTTGTAAAGGAAACAAGCGACTTTATCGAGAGGTTGATGTGGGTGTTTTCAATGTAGCAAAAAACCAAACTTTCCCATTGCAATTCTTTTTCTTCTCAAAAGGAAAAAATAAATAAATAATAATGTATAAAATTGATATGATCAGCCAATCATGATGATAAATCAAACAAAACAAACTCACTATATTCCATCTAATAATAATTAGGGGTGAGCACGGTGCGGTTTTTGGCCAAAACCGAACCGAAAACCGAACCATTCGGTTTTTGAAAAACCAAACCGTTCGGTTTTCGGTTTTTCGGGTTTTTTTTCGGTTCGGTTCGATTTTAAAACCGAATGTTTTTGGTTTTTGGTTTTCGGTTCGGTTTTCGGTTTTTGGTTTTCGGTTCTATAATTCTTCTCTATTTCCAACTTGTAAATTCTTTTAATTTGTTCAAAATCATGTTATCTTATAATAATGCAAATCTCATGTTAAAAAATCATGTTTAGGGAAACACAAATATCATATATCATAATGCAAAATTACAAATTCAATGTTCAAAATCATGTTTACGAAATGGAATAATGTTTACGAAAATATAAAATAGAATCTTATATCATTTTTAGGTTAACTAATATATAAAATTAATAATAATAATATATATATAAATTAAAAATTAAAAATAATTACATTTATTTCGGTTCGGTGCGGTGCGGTGCGGTTCGGTTTTTATCTTTCGGTGCGGTTCGGTTTTTTCGGTGCGGTTTGGAAACCAAAACCGAAACCGAACCGTTTGGTTTTTCGGTTTTCGGTTCGGTTCGGTTTTTTCGGTTTTTTCCCCGGTTTCGGTTTTTTCGGTTTTCCGGTTTTTTTCGGTTTTTTCGGTTTCGGTTCGGTTTTTGCTCACCCCTAATAATAATTCACACTGCTCATTTGCTGATAGCACATAACATTTAAAACTCTGTGCTAAAATGGCATTTTATACGCATGTATAGATCCCGTATAAATTGCATGAAACTTACCTGAAAACTTGCTACTAAATCAATCATGAATTTGTGCATGCAAAAGTGAATACACACATATCATAACGTACACATAAAATACCCCTGTTTGGTGAGTAATATTACTCTGTACTCATATGCTCCTATTGATCAAACAATGGAACGACATGAAATAACAGACTATAGTGGTTGTATGCGACCGTGGGCGTGTCCCCAAACTTGCTCATTTCTCCTTCTTCACGAGTTGGAATGTGAGCTCAATGAATTCGATTATGGTCTCGCCTTTGACACACATAGGTTGTTCTTCGAATATAGCTTGTGTTGCCTCTATGAAAACTCCATGAATCTTCACTTTTATTCATTCTTTTTACATATGAATACCACCAGTATTCATATAACTCTAAAAGCAAGTGATTATGGATTTAACGTAACAAGAAGTAACATAATTGAACCTTTGCGTGCTTCTATACAAGATAACTAATTTCTTCATTCTCTAACAATTAAATGGCCTTTATGGCCTCAACCCGAACGATTTTTGATACCAAGTATTTCTAAAACATATTATGCTACTAACCAAGTAAAAACAAGGATACAAGGATTTAACACAAGGATTGTATATCAAATTGATGCTTTATTCTATTGCACTTTAGTGCCTCTAATTCTTACTATTTGATTCTGTGAATAATGAAATAAAGACAATAAAACAATGTTTTAAAACCTGGGTTAATCCGGATGATCGAACTGGTTGGACCGGGATCCGGGATAGTGACTGGGTTAACTAACGTCGGGTTAATGCATATGACCGGCATGTTTCAACCCGACCGGGTTTCTCAAAAACCCGGTTAAACCGGTGGTAAACCCGTATCTCAAACCCGGTTAACCCGTTTTTATATTAAAAAAATGTGTGTTATGTGTGTTTTTTAATGTATTTGGATTGATGTAAAAACTTGTCGTTTGTGTATTTTTAATATTGGAACTTGTGGAAATCAAATTATTACTTTATATATATGTATGTACGCAGGATAATGAAAAAAATACAAGAGATTAAAGAAATTATTGAAACCGGTTCAACCACCCAGTTAACTCGGGACCCGGTCACCACACCAGGTCAACTAAAAACCCGAGTTTTAAAACATTTGCATTAAAGATACTTTTTATACTCGTAATCAATGTTTTATACAAGATTGTGATCCTATTCCTATTACCACCACAATCAATTTTCTTCTTGATCATTACCAAAATATTACACCTATTTGAAACTAAAATTTCTCAACTCCTCCCCTAGTCCTCTATTTTGCAATACTAGACAAATTGAACCCTTATATAAACTACTTTCATGAACTTGTCATATCTGGTCCCTTTTTATAATATTCATTACATTTAGCTCTTATTTAAATGTCTCGCATCCCCATACATAAATGCAAAGAAATCCGGTTGTTTTTTCTTTACAACAATCTTCAAAATACTCCCAAAAGTATGACAATTTTCTAATAAAAACGTGGATATTACCAAATCTTCTTTATGAAATTGAAGAACTGTATATTTGTATCTTTCATTTTTTACAATAAAAAAATATAAATATAAATATACAAAAAATAATTTCACTTACGAGAAAAAGAGTTCTTATTAGATCTACAAATACATACAAATTTAGTGGGCGAAAAGTTTGAAGGTCAAATCTTTTATTTGTGGGCCTTTGATAGCAAATTATTAGCCTGGCCTGGCTCAAACAAAACACAAGACTTTCAAGTGAAATAAAACACAAAAATCCATAATGCAACATTTTCAAAAATGCCTTACCGTTATATTAAGCTTGATAACAGCTCTCAAATTTGGAAGATCAAGAAACTCGGTAGTCATGATCCCGTACCCTCTCACAAATCGAAAATAACCAGTTCCCGAGACAACTGAAAACTCCCTTTCCTTAACCATGAACAGATCAACTCCCTGAATCTCCAGTGTGCTCCCTTTATACTCCCCATCGGCGAACATGACGGAAAAGATCATGTACACCGCTTTTCCATCCAGTTGGCTATTGACATACATGCCTTGAGCTCTTGCTATCTGTTTAGACTTGGGATCAGGGGTTATGGTAATTGGATCATCGTGGGTTAGAAGGGTCCCGAAACGCAAGATGCTAGTGGTGGGCCCATCTTTTCCGGCCATTGTCATTGCTGACACATCGTCGCCAGTGAGGTTGTCATGCACATAGAGAACAACATTGGTTTGCTTGTACTTATTCTTGAGATAAGTGTATGGCAAATAAAGAAGCAAAATTGCAAAGAGTGGGATGTAGAATGAAGCAAAAATGATGGGATTCGACATTGATATGGTTTTGGATTTGGTGAGATTGACGTATGTGTTTTATAGTGGTAGTAAAGATGCTATTAGGGTGTGCTAGAATCTCTTAGCAAAAGAAAACGACAAAATGATTTGATTTCTTTTACTATATGATTTGTGTCTTTAATCATTTTCAGTATTGCTTAATGCTTCATGCAAGGTGGTGAAATATTATTTTGAAGATATATGACAAAAAATCTGATTGGGACTCGTGATTTTTATAGGATTTATATTGGAATGTGTTTAATAAGATTATTTATGGCGTAGAAAAGACAAAATTATATACATGTTTAATAAAATGGAACATCTTCTTAGTGTTTGTTTGGTGTCATTTATTGAACGAAAACAAGCTACTTTAACTATAAGGTTTGTGGCGTACTGGTTAAGACTTATGGGGGATGAGACTAGATAACCTATCTACCCCAGGTTTGAATCCAGGCGCAAACAACTTGTGGCCACTGGAAAATTATCTCAGGGTTGCATACTTTAGCAGTCTTAAAATTGTCAGGGATTAGTCTAGGCAAATGTCTAGGACACCCTTTCTAAAATAAAAAAACAAGCGACTTTATCGAGAGGTTAATGTGGGCACTTTTGAAGTAATTAATGAAAAACCAAACTTTCATGTTGCAATTCTTTTTCTTCTCATTTATCAAAGGAATTTTTTTTGAAGGACAAGGATATAAAATATTGATGTGGCCGTCATTTTATATAACCATTACAATAAAATTGGCTTTATAGGACAATTAGATTGTATAAGCGTACTAATAGAATATTTTATAAAACTTAGATTTATGGAACCAAACATTGTATCTAAAAGTGTTACAATAATTTTATGTGACGCTTTAAGCATTCATGTTTTTAAAATAAAATGGCATAATAGTTATTTTGTAGGACATTTTTGAGAAATGCCATATAAACTCATTTTATGAACAATTTTTCAATTAGCGTCGTATAAAATAATTTATACGACACTTTATTTTAAAAACGTCATAAAAACCTTGTTAAAAGCGTATAAAAGCGTCAGATAAACTTCTTGTAACACTATTAAAAGAACATTTTTTGGTTTGGTGCTATAAACTAAAATCCTATAAAGTTTCTTTTATGACGCTTCTACATTTTAGACATCATATAAAATCAATTTTGTTGTAAAGAATTTGCTTGGAGGTTAGGTGTGGACGTAAAATGGCACACGGTTTAGACATACATAATATATTAACATTTTTTGTTAACCAAATAACAACCTTATTCTTAAATTAATTCATCTATCTTCTTAGCTCTTAAATATTTGTGCTTTAACTAAGAATAAATTTGAAATTGCACTTTTATTCTAGGACAATATAAATATAAATGTTGACACTTATTGTCAGACGGAAAAAATATCATAAATATCTTAAAATGCAAGTTGTTTTATGACTCAAAATCTAAAAATTTCTAGTTGTTTTATAACTATCAATTTTTTTAAAAAGGCAAGTCTTGCAACAAAGTGTATATGTTCTTGTTTCATATCTCATACATAAATCACATTTTTAATGCTTTGTAACTAATATTCGGGTGTAATCCTTAGGTCAAACAGTTTTTCAGAGAAAACTCCACAATAAAAATTGATTGTAGCATCATATGAAGATCGTTAAGATGGTGTACCTCTTCCCCCTTCGTAATTGTTTGGACTATGCCATCTAGTTGTAATTCAGTTAGATCACATCTCTATGATGCTTAATGTCACATCTAGCACGAAGGTCGTCCAAGAAGTCAGGACATTATAGATCAATCAAGAGTATGACAGAACCTTGAAGAAAAGATCAAGAAAGGCTAAGCAAGTTTCGAAAAAAATCCACACATCTCTATTACTTGTTTAGCTAAAATAGTCCTTGCAAATATCAAGTTGATAGTCTAGATAAAAGAGTAGTATAGATAAATTACAAACCTTTAAACACCTTATAGAATTTGAGTAATAAGAGAGTAGTTATCCATATTCTCAATCATGCATTCTTGAATCTTGTTTGACCATCTTAGCATTTCTTGTGATTAGGCCCACCTAGTTCGAGAACCAAGGCCGAATGTGACAAAAAGCTACTCGGCATTATCTGTTGAAGCCACCCTTATGGTCGCATAAACGATTCTTTCATAATGTGACGGCGAGTACGCTCATGCCAACCGTACCCATGTGACGAGCTTCTTCCAAAACGACGCACTTGATTTTCTTTTGAGGGGGTTTGTTTTAACTTTAGTTTTTGTTTTCTTCCAAATATCAAATGTTTGTACATGTGCTTTACACACTTGTATAATAAAAATATATAAAAGAAAATGAAAAATGACCAAATACTAGCGTTTAACACGCTGGGCACTTAGCAAAGGAACTTAAAGCCCGATAGCCGATAGGGTCATAGACGGAAAACGTAACAAATTAGAAACCGGTGTATTTTCGACAGTTGATTAACGAAATATAGAGTTTTCATAGATCATAAAGACGTTTTTTTTGTAATTTACTCAATAATAAGACATATTGTGATTGATTTTATACCGTCAACCCTTTGACATTACGTTTTTAAAGCAAAAAAAGCTTTAGCTAATTGTTCTATTTTATCACGACAATTTTTAAAATGACACCAATTTTTGACGTCTTTTTCTACTACCAAAGTGCATCAATGACTTGATCACTAGTTGAAATCTATTTTCTCGAAACCCTCTTTCCATCTATCTTCTTGGTGCATTGCCTCAAAAACAATCTCCTCTGTTACATTACCGATTACTTTTATAATATAAAATTCGTATTTTAAACCTTTATAATTATTTATATTCATTTAAGTATTAACATTATTTAAGACTTTGAGGAATCGACAACCAACCAACATGCATATGCATGCAGCCACAATACGATGCATAGAATCAACAAATGAAAATTTTCATATTGTTTAACACAAAATTAAGGTTGCTTTTCTATGAAAACTTGTTGGAGGAAAACACACATACACACATAATGATGCAATCGGGTATGAGTATAAAAACCAGCTGTTGGGTTTTAAAGAGATCAGGGACTGAAGAGATAAGACAAAATCTGATGGCCAAATAAAAGGTGGCTCAACTCCGTTAGAGCTCAACTTCACCACTATTGGCTTCTTCGAAGATAATTATATTGGAAAAATGTGGTTCTGATACCATGTATTGTGATGTATACTCGGAAATGGAAGGGGGTAAAGGGGAAGCCATATCGATGGGAAAATGAGGAGAAAGACCATATCAGAGTTTCTTTCAAGTTACACGTCACAATAGATGTAATAACCAATTCCTCTTGTGTGAACGACATATAGGGACATTTAACTATTGAAAGATAACTGTCGTTTGTGGGAGAGGCCAAGCCGAGCAAAAGTCTACACCAAAAAAATTTTTTTTTTTTTTTTTTTTTCTGGTAATAAATAAATTATAAGGACCGAAACAAAAAGTACCCAATATCATAGGATTCAAATCTGTATTTTGCACTAAAAATTGGTTGTTTATAAAATAATAAATTGGATTGAAATTGTTTTTTTCTTCTTAAAAGGTGAAAATTGTGCAAAGGTGAGGATTATAGTCCATGCAGGCCCATTATTCCCATTTTATATAATAAGACCTTCTATAAGAAATAATTTTTTCAGTAAATTGTTTTTTAACGTAAATAAAATAAAAATTAATTAAAATAATCATTTGTGACTGACAAATTGATATTCTAGTTATATTCTTTTGAAAACTACAATATAGCATAGGTTTTGTAGCTAAAATACAAAAAATTTACACTTCCTACCCAAAAAATTTATATTTTTCACCTAGGTCCGCAATTTACTTTTAAGTTTTTGATCTAGGTCCAGAAAAAATATTTACATTTTTTACGAGATCCATAAAAAAAAGTGGACCTATGACTATTTTGATAAATCTTGAAGAGAAATGATTAAGAGATCAACCCAACCTTGAAAATGACTATTTTAATTAATTTTCCTAAATAAAATTCAATTAAAAAAATATCAATAATTTATTAAAAAAAATTCCTGGGATTTCTAGAAATAAAATCAATCTGATAGTTGTTATATTAATAATCTAGAATATCTTTTTCATTAGTATTGTCAATCAGTTACCATCAATGACATCTAATGTTAACTATACGAAGTAACACTTTATATGAAACAATATAAATCAATTGGTTGATCACGAAAGCATGATAGACAGTTAGACACTATAATTCATAAGAATAATATATGAATCACATAAATAACAATAACATGAAACAGTAGTACAATGTCAATTATAGAAGCACAAGTACTAAAGTATAAGAAATCAAGTAGACAACGAAAACAAACAGAGATAGCCAACCAAAATAGAAGCCGATAACTATTGCCAACAAAATATAGTAACAATAGACTCATATGTTTAAAAGTTAAAACTTAAATTTCTTATCTTTGAATTGTTAAAATATGAAAGCAATTCAGTTGTCAAACAAACGAAAATAACAACAAACGGATCTGATCGACTCCCTTCTAGGAACGGCCTGACTCTTATGGAGGTTTTTATAATTTCACTATTTGGTTTTTTTAATTATAAGCAAAACGATTTTGATATTTTTATTATCCATGAAAAATATGTGTTTTAAATTTTCTGTGTTATAAGCATTTTGATATTGTAAATAATTTTTTATGATTTAAATACAAACAACATTTTTGACTTGATAAAAAACTAAAAATAAAAGTGATCAACTTATCTGATACTTTCTGGCCAATGAAAATCTTCCACGTATAAAGAAAATCTATTGTCCATAAACCTCATCCACCTCATTCACCTTTGCAACGTGGCTTCTCTTTAACCAGTGGCTTTCTATATTCAAATTACAAAAACACCCCCATCAAACAACATTTTCGAAAATACTATGAAGGGTAAAGTCGTACTTTTAAACTTCACCCACCTCAAAATCCCGCCAACACGTTGGTGGTGTGTGTGAGAGAGATGAAGCTATCTTCCTCACAACAACACTTTCCTCTGTTTTCTCCTTCCAATGGCACCTCAAAGTTACACTTTACTACCCTCATCAAACTCCCATTCTCACATCCGCACCTTCAGTTTTCATCTCTACCACCTCCCGACTCTTCTTCCTCCTCCGCCGCATCGTCTCCGGCACCGCCGGTACGTCGCGAAGATGTAATTCAGGTCGAATTCGGTGATACTGAAAGCAGCGAAAAGGAGAAACGGACATTAGAGGAGTTGTTGATCGTTCGGCGTCCCGTGATGGAGTCTACCGACGATGGTGAGTTTGGAGAAGAAGAAGGTGTGGAAGTGGAAGTGGAAGAAAGTTCGTCTTCTACATCGTCGTCATCCTCAGTGATTGATACTGAGTTATCTAAGTTTGCGAAAAAGATGCCGATTTTTGAGCCGATGAGAGTTGGTTCTTCGAGTTCAGGCGAGCAACCTCTTGTTGTTAATTTGGATTTGGCGTTGTATAGAGCTAAAGTATTGGCGAGGAACTTTCGATATAAGGAAGCAGAGGAGGTTCTTCAAAAGGTATAATATTCTCGTAATTGCTATTCTGTTACCTCGATTTGATCCGAGTATCAATGGATTATGGATGTCGTTAGTAGGTGCATTAAATTAATTTCCACTTCGGTGTACTTTTTAGATAGTTTTTGATAATTGGATTGGATGCAAACCTGTTTGTTGATTAATCCAGGAAAATCCGACGAAGAACATTTAATCATTAAACAGTGTTCTCAAATTGAGTATTTAAACTTATAGTGTTTGTGTGTATGCTAACAATGCTTTGTATTTTATTTCTCACCACTTATATTCACTCATGAATGATGTTATCCCAAGTTTAAACATGAGATAAAATACTATTGTAATTGCTCTTGATCTGTTACCATTTTATTGTGAAGTGCATATCTTATTGGCCTGAGGATGGAAGGTCTTATGTGGCACTAGGGAAGATACTGGGTAAGCAATCAAAAGCAAATGAAGCAAGGGCAGTCTATGAGAAAGGTTGTCAGGCAACACAGGGTGAAAATGCCTACATTTGGCAGGTTAGTCTTGCTATTTCTTCACTCTGAATATTTCCCCATTAAAAAGGGATTTCATCTTTAAATAGGTTTACTATCTAGTTAATTACACTGATCTGAATCTCATATATGAAACCTTTTACATGTATCTTTTATCTGAAAACAGTGCTGGGCTGTTTTGGAGAACAGAATGGGAAATATAAGGAGGGCTAGACAACTATTTGATGCTGCAACAGTTGCGGATAAGAAACACATTGCAGCCTGGCATGGATGGGCAATTCTGGAGCTGAAAGTTGGAAATGTTAAGAAAGCTAGGTATCTTCTTAGTAAAGGACTCAAGAATTGTGGTGGGAATGAGTACATATACCAAACACTTGCAATGCTTGAAGCCAAGGCAGACAGAAATGAACAAGCTCGATACTTGTTTAGGCAGGCTACTAAATGTAATCCCAAAAGCTGCGCGAGTTGGCTTGTAAGTTATCTTTCTTTCCCAGATAACTAGCTTGATCAGTATTCTAAATATCCTCAGTTAGAGCCTCTCAATAGGTTTTCTAGGCGTTCAGCATCTTTGCATCATTTTTTGCAAGTACATAAACATTTATATGCAACAAATGCAACAAATAAACTCAAACACTCTCATTGCCTTTGGTGAGTTTTGAACCCTGACCCCTGACCTCCTGAGAGGCCAAGGACTCGGATACTGCTAGGCTAATGGCATGTTGGTTTGCATAATTTTTTTAGTAACTACTCTTTTCAAAGTATTTTGAGAGGTAAAATAGAAAAATACTGAATTACATTTACCGGCTTAAAAAACAATCTTGTTGGTTCTCTTTGGGTGTGTTTGGTATGCTGGACAGGACATAACAGAACATGGAAATTAATTTTACTTTAATATTGTTTTATACTTGTACTTAGAAATGCCTTGGATTTCACGCATGCAGGCATGGGCTCAGCTTGAGGTACAACAGGAAAATTATCGCACTGCCAGACAGCTTTTTGAGGTAAGATTCTCTAAATGTTGAACCATTGTATATATTGCAAGCTAATTGATCATTCTTGTAGAAACTTCATAGAATACTATAGTTGGTAATAATATTGAACAATTTATAAAAAACGTAAATGAAAACAATAGTTTATTTGCAATGAGAAAACACAAGGAGACCGAGTTTGTAAACTTGTTGATTCATACAGGTTTTGAGATGCATATCTTCCTTTTCTTTAATTGTAGTTTTACTTACACAAATCACAAAATCTGCTACCAGAATGTGTGATGCTAGCTTTCTTCTCCTGAATCAGAAAGCTGTCCAAGCTAGTCCAAAGAACAGATTTGCATGGCATGTATGGGGAGTTTTTGAAGCTAATATCGGAAATCTTGATCAAGGAAGGAAGCTACTAAAAATCGGTCATGCTTTAAATCCAAGAGATCCTGTTCTACTTCAATCACTTGGCTTATTAGAATACAAGCATTATTCAGCTGCGAATCTAGCTCGAGCTTTATTCAGAAGAGCATCAGAATTAGACCCCAAACACCAACCAGTCTGGATTGTAAGCATACATTTCCTTTCCTTAAAAAAACATCAATTTAGGTTGTATAATTATATAACCAAATTGGTTTGTTATTTATTCCTGAAATTAGGCTTGGGGTTGGATGGAATGGAAAGAAGGGAACATAAAAACAGCTAGGGAACTCTACCAAAGAGCATTATCGATCAATTCAACAAGTGAAAGTGCTGCTCGCTGCCTTCAGGTTTGGTTTCAGTTCTTCTTGTGTTTTACCTTTTCGAAAGCTTTTAAACTGTAAATTGAAGCAAACTCTACAAAATGTTATCGGGTGTTTGTAAACCTTGGATGAAATATTTTTATGGTATCCAGGCTTGGGGTGTTCTGGAACAGAGAATCGGTAATTTATCAGCTGCTAGAAGACTGTTCAGATCATCATTGAACATAAACTCTCAAAGCTACGTAACATGGATGACATGGGCATCTCTCGAGGAGGATCAAGGAAACTCTTTACGCGCTGAAGAAATCCGAAACCTCTATTTTCAACAGGTACTTTTTAGAATCTTTTTATATGATATATATATATATATATATATTACAAATCTTTTTAGTATATATCTATGTCTAGTTCTCATGATATGTCAAATATATTGATATAAGTAGGGGCAGGTTCAGTTTAGAACCATGAGAACCAACTATTCATGATGAATATGGTGATAGATATTCATAAATGTTTAGTATATTCATATTGAATATGGTGATAGATATTCATGAATGTTTAGTATATTCATCATGAATAATTGGTTCCCACAAATTTCAAAATATTTATGGTTCCTAAATCTTTGTTTCGATGGTTGCAACAGCGTACAGAAGTGATTGATGATGCTTCATGGGTTACGGGGGTGTTAGACATCATAATAGATCCAGCCATTGATAGTATAAAGAAACTATTGAACATCAAGCAGAAGCCACAAGATTCTTCAAAAAGTGAAGATGGCAGCAATTCAGATGGTGTTGGTGGTGAAAATAAGATAGCAAGTAGAAGCGGGTTCGATTTAGATGGTTTTATAAGTGAAAAACTATCTCTTGATGCATCAAAATTGGATGTCGATTTGGGATCAAGCTCTCAGAATATGGCGGGAATGAAAAACTTGTCTCTCAGAAAGGTGTGGCGACCAAGTAGAAATACCGTCTCAGTATAATACCCATTCTGTAGGTAGTAGTAACACATTAAGGAAACAACGAAAACAAAGTGGTTATAAAGAAAGTATTGAATTTTATCGGAGATTGAAGAGACCAAATTATGGATCACATATAATGTATATCATTATTGTTTCATTAACATTTCTTGTTGTGAAACCCTGTTAAATTACTCTTTAAAAGAGCATTTGAGGAGATAATTGCGGTTCCGGTATATATTGAAGAGAAAATGATCCAAGGTCGCTGACAAACTTTAATAATTTTTCTCCAATACATAGTGGACCTCTTATCAATTGTGCTTTCAGGGAGTAATAGGTTTCAAGTATTTCTAAATAGAGTCGGGGGCTATTTGGTTGGTTTTCATTAAGTCCTTAATGGATAAAGCTGTTTGGGAGGGTTTTTTCATAGATGTAATGAACGTATTCTTTAATTAATTGGGAATGACAGGTTTGAAAAAAAAAACTTGATTTTCTGCATAAAGGTCCTTACTAGAAACTTACTAAATAAGTCATTTTCTATATCAAAAGATTTAAGCCACTACCAAACAGTTCCATTAAGAAATAAAAATCCCCAATTAAAATTGGTAATTAGATTTAGAACCATTTAGAAAAACATAGCGGGCCATATCGCATATTTGCTAACAAGAAACCAAGCATGCATACTACTGAATAGTTGAGGGTAGTCTATTAAGATGATGTCTATTAAGATTTAAGATGAGTAGTAGTCTACATTTCTAATTACACCAAAATTATAATAGTTAGGTCGAACCATTATGTTAGGATCTCATATCAATTAGATACATATTATCAAAAACGCATATATGCATTACCGTTCATTTTCTTTATAAGGGCCTTCTTTAGAAGAGATCCAGAGGGGGTGTATGATCGTGTGAGAAGAAAAGTTAAGGTGAGATGCGTAAGAAGAGATCTGAACCCTTGATTACTTTTAATCTCATGCCACTGCCACCCATGAATTGCCTATAGAAGGGAATTGATCTAGTGCATCTCGATGCACCTCATTAGTGTTGACAATTCAATTAGAATCGATAAAAAGGTGGTTTTTCGCCAGATACATAATAGTTCCACATATTCCAACACATTAATCTCATCTAGATTAATACACAGTCATAGTTAAAAGATATAGAAGCAGGCTCACTAATTAAGACATAAAAAAAACACTCATGGAGGCAATGTATATATAGTATTTGCATTCTTTCTAGCAACTGCAAACACCTTTTAACTTGTCCTTTATTTGGTTACGACTTGTATTACACCTTTATCATTTTTCTCAATGTCGAGTTCACGCAGTGACCCAATGGGCTTGACATAAATTCCGATTGAATACACACGTCCGAAGTCAATTGTTCCATGAAATCCTCCAAAACAGGATCTTGGTCCGAATTTATAACTAAAATGATCATCGTTACCATTGACCCTTCCAAAGGGTCCATATTTGCTTTTGTTGGTGCCAAATGCAATCGAAGCCAATCCATAGGTGCCATACTCACCACTTACCGTGGTTAAAAATTCTGATGGGTAATCAAGCGTCACCTGAATTTGACTCGATCGATCAGTAAAGAAACTATTTCACCAAAACTTTTGTTTTTAAGAAAAAAATGACAAAATATCATAAGTTTGATTCCATGAGTTATATTGCTCGATAATGGATTTGTAACAAAAGTTTAAGCAACCGAAAATGGAAATGGTAATATATACTTACCATATCGAAGTTCAAACCAGTGGATTTTCCATGGATTTTTGAATGATGAATGTTCCCATTTGCACCATATACGAACTGGATCGAATTGATCTTAGCATCTTGATGTGAAATTAGAATTTGCACAACTTCAGAATTCCCTACTTCGTCCCATGTCGATCCTTGTGATCGTTCTCCACCCAATTTCAGCATCTTTTTCCCCTTCAAAAGTTTAAATATTTCATTCATAAATGGTCAAAAGAGATATGTAGAAGTTATTTATAAGATTTTTTTTAAGTATATAATATTTATATACGGTAAATGGAATAAAAAAACTCACACACCCTCCTCATGTTTGAACCCCCCGACATCCTAGAAGGTCATAGGCTCACATACAGCTAGGCCAAAGGCCCTTTGGTTTTATAAGAATATAAGTTCAAGTTGCCTCTCAGTTGGCAAAGAACAAGATGATTTTGCTCAAATATAAGAGTTAAGACATGTTCGAGGTTCGATTGAATTCATTAACTAACATTAGTAAAAAAAAATTGAAGAATAAAATAAAGCGAACGGGTGAATTTTATCACAATTACTAGTTTACAAACATAGCATGATGCAGTATGATACATCAAGAACTTGAACCCCTCAATTCTAATTCTTGTTTCGTTTTAATCGTTGTCCCACTCATTTTTATTTTATGATTTTGTGTGCATTCTTGATCTATAATTAAAATAAATTCTTTAGTATAGTACATATATACACTATTTTTAGTTACATACGTTAGTCATAACTAATAGGAATGCCAGTGGGCAGAGGTCCACGATGGATTGATAGAAAGCATAAATGTCTAAGAGGAGTTAACGATATTTTAATAACTTTTTTGTTTCAACAATTATGCTAAAAAAAAAAAGAGGAAAAAGAAATAAAAAATTTCAAAGTTAAAGAAATCTCTAAACCAATTTTTAAGAAAGAAAAAATATTTTAATCATTCCATCCATAAATAAGATAATGATATTTTATTAGTGTATTGATTATATTAATAATATAATAAATACTACAATTTCTAAAAATAGAATAACGTAATTATTTATTTAAGAGATTGTGGACTTTTTTTTTTGTTTTGTTTTGGAGATGCTTTAAAACAAGTAAATCAGATTTGGTGATCCAGATCTATGAACAACAAATCAAACCGGAAGATCAGAAAAAGCAATGGAGGAGAAAAGTTGAGTTATCAAATTATCAACAATAGTGTGAAATCAAAGCGGAAGAATTGAACGCAATTAAAACCAGTAATAAAAAAGGGAAAACCTAAAAACCCAGAAATCAGATTGGATGCAAGTTTTAAAATATCATCAGCACATAATCATGGATATAGACTGTAACCAAAATGATGCAAAAAAACATAGATTCAGAACCAAATACACAGAGATCGACGCAACTGGAATTTAGTGTACCTGAATTCGTGAGAGAGTATTCAGGCGACCTATCAATCAAGTACAATCTTTATTGTTGAAAGGAGAATGAATCAACAAGGAAACTATCGTGTATGTATCTTTTCTTTTATGGGATTGCATATTTAAAACAACTTATTCTTTTTTAATTATCAACTTTATACGATGGTAAATCGGAGTTTTATAACATGTGTTTGGATTAGCTACCACACTGAAATAAGTTAATAACTTATTTCATGTAAAAGGGTAAGAAAATGGTTAAAAGTCATAAGAAGATTTTGATAAGATTCAGGAGTGTTTAACTTATTAAAAACTCCTTATCACCTGTGTGGGAAACCAGTATAAGCTTCTTATTTTTTTCAAAATCCAAACATTCAAAATAACTTATTATCGGTACCACACCGGAACAAGTTCATAAGTTATTTTTATAAGCAATCCCAAACACCTATTTTCAGGGGCGGCCCTGGCCACATGCAGCCCGTGCGCCGCACAGGGCATCACAGCCCAATGGGCATTAAATTGCCATCAACAGTTGTATAGGGCTGTAAAGGAACAGAACGTTAAATCAAAAATCGACGAAATATAACAAAAACAGGAGCAAAACGAGTTGCACCAAAAACAATTACTTAATTATCTATAATTTGATATTTATTTTGATATATCTTTTTAATTATTATTGATGTTAAAAAAACAAATGAGACCCACAAAAATTAACTTATAAAAGCTATCATTATAGAGTTTCTAATGAATTCAATGATTTCGACTGCAATAGAAAGTGTAAAGAGGAGGCATTAGAGATGCTCTTACAATGCAAGCGTCCATGTTACCAAATGGTGGTGGGACAATTTTTGTGTCTCAAATGTAGGAGTGACAATTTTCGACACGACACGAAAATAAACGGGTTAGTGTTGAATTTTTTGACCCGTCGACCCGTCAAGTAAACGGGTCGTGTTCGGGTTGACACGAACGGGTCGCAGGTTGACCCGTCAACCCGTGAAAATTTATTAAAAAATAATAATATATATTTTATGTTTTACTTTTAACTTAAAATGTTTGAAAATTCAAAATAGAGTTTGTGAATAATGATTTTAAGTGTATAAATGGAATTTTTGACCCGCCAATCCGCGACCAACCTGTCAACCCGTTTTTGACCCGCCAACATGCGACCAACCCGCCAACCCGTCAACACGACCGTGTGCGGGTTGGTGTTGCATATCTCGACACGATTAGCTAAACATGTCGTGTCTGGGTTGACCCATCCTGACCTGCCAACTCACGACACGCTAACCCGAACACGACACGATTGTCACCCTACTCGAATGGAAGAAAGTTGAATTATAGTCAAAGACCATTGAATTATAGTCATTATTATGGTGGTGGAGTCACGAGGAAAAAGAAATACGCTTTTGCTTTTTAAGCTTTTCCTTTATCATTAATATTATTCGATATTATCATTACCGGTTATTAATGGAGAAGGTTGAAATTAGTTTAATAAGTATTATACTTTGTTTTGTTTGACAAACTAACCAATAAGTTATATGTTAGCTAATAAGCTACTTAACGGCTGATAATTGGACAGTTTACAGTCTGGTTTGGATGGTTTAACCCACAAATCGCAAACCAAACTATTATAGTTGTTTAGAAAATTTTCAAACAGAACGATTTGATAGCAAGTGATCAATTCCGTCAAAATAAACCACAAAAGACGGACCGGTCTGACTGACTTATGCTATTGCTTATTATGGGATTTAAACTAAAAAAACTTATCATCTATCTTAAAAATGAAATTTCTGTCAATATAACATCATTAAAATTTAATAATATTATAACGAATTATAAAAGAAACATCTAAAAAAACATTGAGCTAATTGAGAAAAGTTATTGGCTATTTGTTTGCATCTTAATAGTGTTAGGCAAAAAAACTCTGCCTCTTAATAATTGTAAACCTCAGCGATTTTATATCAGTAGTCTCCCAAACTGTTCAGTGTCCTAATTTTTTTTTCCAAGAATGCCCTCTTCTTTCGCATACTCTCTCTCTCTCTCTCTCTCTACACACAATCAAGATCGATTTGTTCAATATTCCAAGAATCGAATCTGGCCCATTCTTCAAGTACATTATCAAATCACTCACGAATCAAATATGCTCATCTATCACGAACGATCTGTTTCTTTGTTTGATTCATAAACAATATGCATCTATTCCATTTTAAACCATCAATTTGCTTAAATAATCGACGTGTTCGATTCTTAAATAATGTTCTTAAAATAATTGATTTGTTTGAAGTTTAAACCATCGATTTCTAATAAGTAATTTGCGTGTGTTTGATTCATAAAAATACACATATGTCCTCAACTTCTTTAAATAATCGATTTGTTCCGTACAAAACCAAACAACTGTACGTGTCATAATATTAAGTTGCTACGATCCAAAAAACTGAAACATAAACTAGAGTGTTGTTCTAAAAATACGCATATGTTTGTGGGATTTCAAATCCAAGGAATTCTTCAAACCAAACATGATATTGGAATGAAATTTGATTCCAAATCCTATCCAATTCTACAAACCAAACAAGATGTTAATTGTATTTGATGGGAGTGGATCATAAAAGTTGATCCTATAACATGAAAACTAAATATAATTAATAAATATGTATTTTGGCGGTCTATTCGGTCTAAACTGCTCAAAAAATGGGCAAACTGTAGACCGACTGAACTAAGCAGTTTGGCTATATCTCAGATTGGACCGAACCGCCAGACTGTTCAAACCGTCAAAAACGGTCCCGTTTGACTTGATTCGACCAATTTGAGTAATCCAACAATTTTTTTTGAAACACCCCTAGCTAATAAGATAGTTGATAACCGATTAACTAAACTAGTTGAAAAATGTAAAATGACAAAAAAACATTAAAAGATTAGTAGAGTTTAACAACTCATAACGTATTAAAACAAAATATTAATAATATAATATTTTAATTAAATACAAACCAGATCATAAAGAAAATTAAATAACATAATATATTAATTAATGAAAATCTCAATTTTATTATACGAAAACAGTAACCAAACAAGAGAACACATAAACGACCCACTCACCTTTGCGTTACCCGTGTTTCCTAATCACATGTAAATGCATAGATGATATGGCCGTCTTCTTATTATCTTATTTTGACCCAGTTTTCCTATAATCGTCCGGATGCATGCAAATGTATAACACTATAGTTCTGAAACAAAATACAATTAATATTGCCCGATTCTCATCGATTGTTGGTATATGGTTCTATCAAGTCCTGATCCTAGTTTGTTTCTTGCAACAATGTATACAAGTTATCGATGGATGACAAGAGTTTTAGACATTGTAACTAAACCTAACCATTGACACCATACAAAAATACTAAGCATTGATCATAACTCATAACAAGCATCGATCCGTTATTGGTATGCAATCGAGTTCTTTTTTCCAAATCCAACTTTTGTTCATATAGCATTTCCGATATCTTTTTTTTATTGTAGTTTTACAGAAATAACCACATCTTATACCATACGTAGAATTAGCCAATGCAAAAAATAAAATTACATGGCATGTATGCAAAAACTTTTGTTCATATTTCAAGTCCTATAAAATAAAAACGGGTTTATTAATTAGGCATGGGATAGAACAAAATAGAAAGAAAAAAAACGAAACAAAGTACAAATGTATCACCATAATTCTTGAATATTTGATCATAGTTCAAAAGGAATTCGTCCAAACCATAAAGTGACCACATCTCACTAAGAGAAAAACAAATCAAACTTTTTTCGATTTCGTTAGTTCTCTAAGCACCATTATTTTTCGGGTTTAGTGACTCGATGACCCTAACGTAAATTCCAATAGAACAAACACAAAAGTCGCAAACACATCCATGAAATCCTCCAAAGTCACTTCTCCAAATTCATAGTTAAAATCATTAAGAGTAGAACGACATGATTGAACTCTAATTAACCTTGGAGGATCGTGAGCCATACCAAAAGGTCCATACTGGCGTTTGTTGGTGCCAAATGTAATTGAAGTCAGCTTACCATTAAGGTTACCACCACTATACTTGCCACTCACAGAAGTTAAAAACTCTGATGGATAATCAAATAACACCTGTCAGGGCCGGTCCAATGGTTTTGGATGTCCTGGGCGGAGAGTCAAAAAAATACCCTTAATGTAAGAAACAAATAACACACAAATACATGGTTTTTAAATGTAAACATTTTTGTGTAACGAGTGATATGTAATATAAACAACTGTATATAGTCTAAGACAATAAACCACACAATTAGTTATAACAAAATTGGATTGATGGGATTCAACATCAAATCATAAACATAAAACAAAATGAACAATAATTTTCGAAAAACGTATTTATGCATGTGGAAATAATTTTTTTTAAAGTAATCCAAAT
Organism: Silybum marianum; assembly: GCA_036898165.1. Taxonomy (NCBI): domain Eukaryota; kingdom Viridiplantae; phylum Streptophyta; class Magnoliopsida; order Asterales; family Asteraceae; genus Silybum; species Silybum marianum. Next base: position 26,331,283 of record CM072539.1, read on the forward strand.
TAGTTCATACATGGTTTGATTTTAGAAAACATAACAAAAGATGTTTGGGGTTTCAAGTTCAAATTATCTAGTAATATAAATGTTTCATGTAAAGTTTGATCCTACCAATTGATTCTCTACAAAAAATGTTTGGCGAAAATAATAATAAATTACAAATATTATCATATGGTTTTTCAAAACAAAAACACATACAAAATAATAATTGTTATATAGCTTTATTTTATTTTATGCTAGATAAACAAATGTTGTTATGAAAACAAGCTAAAACGAGAAAAAGAAAAAAAACAAATCAGAAATAACAGTAACAAAAATATTAAACGAAAAAATAAATACGAAGTGGTTTTCGTAATCTAGTGGTAAGGAAACATTTAAGTATCCTAATAAAGGTTAAGGGTTCAAATAATGCCCCTTAGGCTTTGCTTCTGTTTGAGTAAGTTCTGTTTGGGTAAGTTCTGTTTGGGTAAGAGTGCTGACCCGGGTAAGTGCTGTCCCAGGTAAGTGCTGTCTCGGGTAAGAATGTTTACCAAATGTTCTTGGTAAGTGCTTACCAACCATAAAATTACCATTATAACCTTATGTGTACTATATTTTGAATAAAATGTAGCTTTTTCTATTATTAATAGTTTAATGGAGGAAAAAACATCATACATACTTTAAATAAATGCTTACTATTTACATCAAAAAAAATGTTTACCATAGAAAATGATAAAATATTTTTAATGATTAATTGCCAAATAATATATTTTTTAAGATTAATTGCCAAAAAATATCTTATTACTCAAAAAAAAAAATTGAACACACACACACACACATATATATATATAGAAAGAGAGAGAGAGAGAGAGAGAGAGAGAGAGGAAAGTTGAAATGCGAACTCAAATTTGGTTGTGAACGTGAAGACAAATGAGAACGTGACACGTGTCATATTCAGAGTGAATAATCAAAGAAATATTCAGACTAAATAAATACTATATTCAATCTGAATAATTCTTTGATTATTCAGTCTGAATGATGCTTATTCAATCTGGATATTTCTTTGATTATTCACTTTGAATAATCTACATTCAAAAACGTGTCGCGCTTTCATTTGTCCTTACGTTCACAACCAAATTTGAGTTCTCATTTGAACCTGCTCCTATATATAATATACATATATATAGAACGATAATCAAGTAAAAATCACAAAAAAGTTACAAACTCGTAAAAACCTATATAAATATATTTTTTTCATGATTTTTTTTTATCAAAACCTATAATTTAAGATATTGTTTCACATATATGTTTGTGTTCACCTTATGAATATAATTACATGTGAAAAAAAAATTGATTCACCTAATGAAACAAAAGATATGCATAAAAAAGATTCATATGGTGAAACAAATACATGTGAAAAATTTCACCGTATTAAACAAATATATGTGAAATAATATCTTAAATCCTAGCATTTAATAAAAAAAACCATGAATTTTTTTATTTTTATATCGGTTTTTTTACATTTGATAAAAAAATCATACATGTATCACGTAATCACATTTGAATTAAGAGAGCCCCAAAATTAAACATATATATATACACACACACATATATATATACATATATATACACACACACATATATATATATATATAGAGAGAGAGATCATAGTGGAGTGAAATGAAAATGTTAAATTTGAGGGTAAAATGTGGAAATGTTAAATCTGAGGCAAAATATGAAAATTTTAAATTTAAGGGCAAAATGTGAAAATGTTAAATCTGACCCGGGTAAGCATAATTTTGAAGCTGACCGGGTAAGTTTTCGGTCAGATCGTGGGTCAGATCTCGGTCGGCCAATGATTTTAGTAAACGCTCGATCGTCGACCGAGTCGTATTTATCGACTCGCCAGACGAAGATTTTAAGTAAATGCAGACAAATTATGAAATAGCTAGCCAGGCTGCATTTAGATTGACCAACCAATATGTATAATTTGTCTTCTTCTAAAATATATATATATAAGAACTTGATCCGCAACAAAGTAACTTGAAATTATATAAAAAATAATTGTCATTTTATAATTATACCCAAATTAACACATATACATATATACCTCTTCTATGGACTTATCAAATGATTTTTTTCATATAATTTAAGATATTGATTAATATATATTTGTTTCACAATGTGAACATTCTTTTACTCTTTTTGTGAAATAGAAATTTACATGTAAAAAACTTTCACATTTATGAACAACACATTGTGAACAACATACACATGAAGCAAACACATACTACAACATATATATAATAATCAATAAATTAAATGTTAGCCTTAGATGTAAAAATATCATTTGAAACAATTGGTAAGTGAAGTTATGGTGAGAAGGGTAAGAAGGGATATGTACCCTTGGATGTCCATTAGGATTAGGATGAGATACACCAAGATGAGATACACCAAGATGAGATACACCAGATCTATCATCGTATCAAGCACGATTCATGGTAGCTTTGAGATTAAAAGTGATCAAGGGTCAAGATCCCTTCTTACGCTTCTCACCATAACTTAACTTCTCACGTGATCTCATGCCTCGAAACAATACCTTAAAATAAAAGTTGTCAGGACTACCACAACATATGTTTTTCCAAATGATTAAACCCTACTAATTTATAACTATATATATACATATATATATATATATGTGTGTGTGTTTTTTTTATTATAAGTAAATAGTTGGAACAGGTTTAAAAAGAGATCGAAGAAGCTGATAAAAAAAAACATGGAATGGAAGTGGTAAGACTTACGGAATTGAAGTTGGGACCGGTATGTTTTCCATAGATTTGGGAACGATGCAGGCCTGCTTTTTCAGCATATACAAACTGGATGGATTTAATAGTGGATGTGTCATATGAAATCAGGATTTGCACAATTGAAGTATTCCCAATTTCATCCCAAATCGTTCCCTTCATTTCCTTTGGACCTAACTTTACCATATTCATCTTTTCAGATAGATAATTAATGTCGAAATGTGAAAACCCTAATTCAGAATATTAGATAGATGATTGTTGGAGGAGTATTTAAATTGGAGGTCATCATTTTTGGGCTTAATTGAGCCAAACCCAAACCAGCCCTAAGCTTAATTTTTTCCGGGTTTGATAACTTAAATATCCGGCCTATAAACCGGTTGGATCGACTTATCCATCGACTAACGAGCCTAATTTATTTTTTATATTTTAAAAAAAACAAAACTTATATAATATCAGAAGTCATGTACAATGCAAAATATACGATAATATTTTCAACTTTAAAACATAAAAATATAACAAATATATATAGAGTGAAAGGTTTAAGATACAAATCTTGTAATTCTTACGAACCATACAATCAATCTTAGTTGTCTATTTACTATAATAAATATTTGATTTCGCTTTGTTTTCTAAACCAAATTAAACCATGATCATAACGAATGAATCCATACATGTCTCAATCATAATTAATGAATCGAAATAATCGTCCGTAAATATCTTTATTGTTTTCTAATATAAGTATCGATAACGGTTAATTACATTGTTTGTATTGGATACCTCCTCTCTTTTTCTATCTAATATTAATTAATAATGATTGTTTAATGAATAATAATTAATAGAGTAAATTACAAATTTCATCCTTGTGGTTTGATAAAATTTTGGATTCGGAAGAAAGTGGCAACCTGAGTTTTATTGAAACATTACTCCAAATAACGTTTCAATAATAATTTTTGTTTATTCAAACGGAACTTTTAAAATAATTTCAAAAAATAAACTAATGTATGTTTACCCAACATGGCTTTAAATTAATTATCAAACATAGTTAACTTTAAAAAGATTGTGAAAACCAATCAAATTACCATCTCAACCCGAGAAAAACAAACCAAATTAACCCACTTCTATTCGATTGAAATAACGACCAATTCGTTAATCAAATATTAATATCGTTGATTTTAAGTGATTCAATGGCTTGAAAGTGAATTCCAATGGAAGAAATACACAAGATGCAAATGCATCTACAAGAACCTTCAAGGGTGTCTGGCCAACTTATACCACCGATTAATCCTTCAATATATTTTGTAGATTAATCTGATGGATTTTCCACAGATTTAAACATATTAAAATGGGCTTGACATTAATTTCCGATTGACTACCCACCTTAATAGCCAAGAGTTCATAAAAACCCGTCAATAACGAATTAATAATTGAATTAATCCTCATTTGTAGATCTAGGAGCATCGACCCTTCCAGAACGGCCCATATTCGCTTAAAGATTACGCTTCAAAGTTTATTATCACAAACTTAAACAAACTCATGTGAGCAATTCATTCAAATTAAGAAATAATAAGATGCTTGAATCACAATATATAGTCATTCAAATTAATAAACAAATTATCATGCATGTTATTGACAAATTCATTGATTGATTCACAACATATAAACACATCCCTTTAGAAATATCATCCATGGAGACGTCATTAATTCTTCGTAGCAACTACTAATCATCAAAAGTCTTCACAAATTTTCATTTTGCAATGCCTACTTTGATCAATCATCATTATTTGATGTTGAGTTCAGCAAGTGACTCGATGGGTTTGGGTTCATCATCAGGTGACTCGATGGGTTTGGGTTCATCATCAGGTGACTCGATGGGTTTGGGTTCATCATCAGGTGACTCGATGGGTTTGGGTTCATCATCAGGTGACTTGATGGGGTTTAGTTCAGCAAGTGACTCGAGAGGCTTGATGTAAACTCCTATGGCATACACACTTGACATATAAACGCTTCCATGAAATCCTCCAAAACAAGACCTTGGTCCAAATTCATAGTTGAACTTAGATGAAGATTTTTCCAATATAAATTCAGGAGCATCGCCTATATTTGTTTTTCCAAATGGTCCATACATGCATTTGTTGGTACCAAATGCAATTGCAATCAATCTGTTACTTGCATACAGCCCACTCACTGAAGTTAAAAACTCGGATGGGTAATCAAACGTCACCTGTATTTTTTAATTTTTTTTAGAAGTAAGAAACATCTGAGTTGATAAAAGAAAAAAAAAACAGTTACAGTTGCATTATAATTGTTCAAATAACAATACTAATAGCCAATAAGAACACATACATTATAATCTTAGGCTAACTAATTATATATGTAATTTCAATTCGACATTTCACTAATGCTACATAATACTCCTAAACATCATTTTAAAGAACATATACATATCCAAGTGTGTGTGTTCAAAAAATACTTTGAATAATTAGTAAATTAACAAACATAACAATTAATAAGATATTTCACTTACACTAGTAAATGGAAGACTTTTGTCTACGGATTTTTCCCTGGAAATCCGTCGCTAAAAGTGATTCATCACAAAACCGTGACACAAGTTGGTAGATAAATTGTTGCTGGGTGATTCAAATCAGTGACATATTACCCATGTATTCTCTCTGGGTGATCTGTTCGGATTTTTTGAAAATATCGGACTTTACTGAACCATTGATATTTATTCTCGATAATTACCAACGAATTTTTTTTTGATGATTTTTATGGGTAAAAGTCACTTTTTATAGTGTTACTATTAATTATAACATAACTTTATCACTCGTTTATTGCCTTCTGTAAAAAAAACAACAATCAAAAGAGAAAACCAGATGGAAATGGAAATGGAAATGGAAATGCTTACGACATTAAATTTAAACCCATCACATTTTCCATGGATTTGTGAATGATGCAAGTCCCCATTTTCAACATATACAAACCGTAACGAATTGATCTTACTTTCTTCATGTGAAATTATAATTTGCACAATCTCAGACTTCCCTCCTTCATCCCAAACCGTTCCAACCAATTGCTTTAGCTCCAATTTCAACATTTATTCCCTTCAACAAATTAAGAAAATCTAAATATTTATACTCATTCAATGCATAAAAAAAATATGATCGTTTTTGTCGAACATATGCACTTTTAAAGTGGAGCAAAACTCATAAAATCGTTTGATGTGTTTTTAGTCGAATTATACCAAAAAGTCCACCATTGTCAAGCCTCACATATCATCATGTTTAAATATAATCTAAAAGAACATTGGTTCATTTACTCAATTTCGTGATTAATCTAAAATAAAAAAAAATCAACCAAAGGGCCTCTGGCCTAGCTATATCGGGGTTTTACAACAACCTTAAGGTCTCGGGTTCGAGCCTTGGGAGTGGTGGTTTCCCCTAAAATGGTGGAGGTATTATTCCTCATAGGTGATATGGCTCTGTAAAGGTGCGAGGGTTCGATCCCGCGCTGCCCCAAGGGTTGGAGTCTAACTCGTTACTAACATAACCACTAACACTAACGCTGTCGTTTAAAAAAGAAAAATTAAAAAAAAATCGAAATACAAAAACTTACACCCAAGAATTAAAAGCTATTGTACCTTAGATTTTTTTTTTGAAACTCGTCAAATGCGTTAGCGATTGTGGTGGTGCCGGATGGGGATTTGCGAATATATATAATAGACAAGTTTACGAAAGTAGTCCCTCAACTATACCAACATCTACAAATTTGGTAACCTGACAAAGTGGCAAGCTGTTTTATCGTTATCTGTTTTCGACCTTTGCGTTTTTAAATGCATGTATTATATATCTTAAATATTTGATTATTTATTAAAATAAAGGCGGGTTCATGCAAGAACGGTAACAATTTACAAAAATACGGGGACAATCCTTAGCCAATCATTTTATACATAATTTTTTTTCATGTACAAAATCATATGTGATTTTGTAATTTTGTACTAGCATAAAAAATGACACGTGTGACTTTTGCCGCGGAAAAAATCTTTGAGGGACCTTGTATGTTAATATTTTGTAAACCAAAGTGACCAAATATGTATTTAACTCTAAATTAAAATATCATTAAACTGATTAAGTGTTTAAACTAATTTTTTTAAATAAAATATCATTAAAGTTTTTTTGTATAAAACTAGCATATTTTTTAGTTTCAACATTTGACCATGATCAGATCATATTAAGATATTTGCATATATGTTTAAGTTCGTAAATATTTATGAACGAAGAATACTCACACACATTCTTACATTTGAAAGTTCAACTTAATTACAATCATATAATCACTTTTCTTACGTTGTGTTTTCGAGTTTTTTTTTTTCAAAATAAAGGAAAGAAAGGGGAAGGAAAGTAGGGAGAAAAGAAAAAATCTTGTGTTCTCGAGTTTTTTTAAGGAGAGAAGGGGAAGGAAAAGAAAGGAAAATCCTTTTAATTTTCCTCTCAAAACTTTCCTCCCAGATGTGGGAGGAAAGGGAAGGAAAGAAAGATTTGTTTTTAATAATAATTAGAAATATTTATAAAATTACCTATTTACCCCCCAATTATATTCTCCTATAAAATAAATAAGGATATATTAGCAAAAATGACATCTTTCCTTTCTTTTCTCTCCTACTCAAGAACATGAAAATTTATTAACTTTCCTTTCCTTTCCTTCCACTCTCTACAATCTCAAGAACACAAATAAAAATATTACTTTCTTTTCCTCTCATTTCATTTCTTTTCTTTTCTTTAAAAACTCGAGAACAGAACGTTAGTGTCAACAAAAGAGTTATGATGAGGTTTAAAAAAAACACATAAAATGATCTTACTTGATTTCAAATCTAATCATTATTTATGAGTTAAACTTACAAAAACTATCAACACTATACCAAAGTCCAAAAATATTATACTATTAGTCATTTTAATTGGTATTTCATACAAGTCGAACATTGAAAAGTCAACTTCTAAAAGTCAAAACACTGTTAAATTCAATCAAATAATCCTAAAAAGTTAAAAAAAAACAATTGGGAGAATAATTGCAAATAAAGAAAGGTATTACTAATGATTATACGAACCAACACAACTTCGGAAGATGGCAAAGCATAAAGACCCCCAAAACGATTATCTTATAATTAATATATATATATATATAAAATAAGAAATGAATTTATATCTATATTTATTCTATACTATTTTATAGTGAATTATAAATTTGGTTCCTGTATTCTGATGTCTATTTTGACTAGGGTCCTTATGGTATGTTTATTAAGAATTTGGTTCTTGTGGTAATCAATTTATCTCGGTAATGGTCTTTCTGATTAACGTCATTAAAATAAATCCGTTAAATTCGCAATCAAAAGTCATTTTAATCTTTTTGGGGCTTGTTTTGTCTTTTTCATATGAAAAAAATAAAAAAAACATTATTTTTACACACACACATATATATATATATATATATATATATATATATATATATATATACAGGTGGGTTCAAATATGAACTCAAATTTGGTTGTAAACGTGAGGATAAAGGTGAGCGCGACACGTGCCTTATTCAATCTGAATTGCTGATAAATCATTTGTTTATGTAACTTGTGACAAACCTATCAAATCTTATCTTGCATAATCTCATACTCTCAACATAGTTTCTATGTGTCGGTGAAATATTGAATGCATTCACGTTTTTCTTTATTAATCACATTTATTTTTTGTTAGAGTTTTAGACCTTAATTCTGATTTCTGAGTTGGAGTTGCCAATTACAAATTTACAATCTAAGAGTATAATAGGGAGATGAAAGAAGAATTGGTTTGAGTACTATTATGTCCATGTAAAAAGATGTAGGAAGAACATGTTTGAGTACTATTTATTTTTATTCAAATGGTGAGGCTCACAAGTGACAACAAATTCATTTATTTATTTTTATGCTCAGAGATCAACCCTATCTTTTTTTTTTCTTCAGAACCAAGGGTTTGTTTCAAGTTCAAGTTCACATTTTAACCGCCAAGGATACCAATGAGAAATTCCGAAGTTTCAACTTCAAACGCTTATGCTAAAAAGGGCGAAAATGGGAAGAGCATGCTTCAATGGATGATACTGCTTCTTGAATACTCAAAGAGAGGGCGGTAAGGGGACCTCTTTTGGATACAACTCCTTTAAAGTTCAAAGAGGATTCTAATATATATCTTTTTGGGTGACGATGTTTTTGTGGAATGAAAATATGAGCAAATATTAGTGGAAGCCTTTTTACTTGAGTAGTGTAAGTTGATAGCAAATTTGTTAAAGAAGTGTAATGTGCTGATTTAAATCAATTATTTAATTTTTGATTGGGTTGGTTTGATTTATTGGATTTTGAACTCTCCAACATTTTATATGGGAACACTTACGATATTAAAGCTAGGACCAGTATGTTATCTATAGACTTGAGAACGATGCACACCGACATTTTCAGTGTATAGAAACCATATGGATTATATTGAATAACTGTTATATGAAATTAGAATTCGCACAATTTAAGTGTTTCCACCTTCATCCCCTATTGATCCTCTCATTTCGACTTAAAAATATTTTCCATATGAGAATGTTGCAAATTAAGAATGAGGAAAGTAGATCATTCATCATCCAATAAGACCATACGTATACGATCCATATTTTGGTAGTAAGGACATTGGTTGTAGGTGAGGCATGAATAGATTGGGTTGGTTGTGGCTAGGAAAGTAGGTGATAGAGCCGGTTAGAATAGCTAGATTTTGTTGAAAAGGTTTTCATGGAGCTTTTTAATGGATATGGGGTAGCAATAAATCAAAACAAAAAATGTTGCAACAAATGGAACATTTGGAGACCAACATATAACATTTTAACCGCAAGGCTTGTGGCGTACTGGTTAAGACTTATGGAGGATGAGGCTAGATAACTCATCTACCCCAGGTTCGAATCCAGGCGCAAACAACTTGTGGTCATTGGAGAATTATCTCAGGGCTGCATGCTTTAGCGGTCTTAAAATTGTCAGGGATTAGTCTAGGCAAATGCTTAGGATACCCTTTCAAAAAAAAAACATATAACATTTCCGACAATAAATGATTGATTTCAATTGATCATAAAGAAATGACTAAAGCAAATAATGTGTTACAACCATTAAAATTCATTTAGATTAAAAGCCAAACATAGTTTAAAAACAATTCGAAAAGTCCATTCAGATTAAAACAATCCCAAACATATCTTACTCACGATTGCTTGGTAGTTTGACTGTCTGAACTGGCTTGACATAAATTCCAATAGAGGATACAAACGAGTTATAAGCAGTTCCATGAAACCCTCCAAAGCCTCTTGCTCCAAACTCAAAATTAAACTCGGAACCATTTTTCTGGAACTTACCAAATGGTCCATACTTGCGTATGTTTGTGCCAAATGCAATAGCACCCAATCTATCACTAACAAATCCGCGGACATACTTGCCACTCACAGAAGTTAAAAACTCTGATGGATAATCGAACAACACCTACAAATTTTAATTTTAAACATTTTAATACATTTAAAAACTAATAAAATATAGTCACATGTATTTTTGTCATAAAAGTAAAATCACAATTTTTAATTTCAAAACTATCTATAACTATCAAATGAAAAAACAATTACACGTAAGATGATTACAAATTCTTATGACTTACAGATTTAAAGTAAGAACCAGTAGTTTCTCCATAGATTTTGGAAAGACGCACCCCGGTTGGTTTTTCAGCATATACAAACTGGATCGATTTGATCTTATCTTCTTCATATGAAATTAGGATTTGGACAATTTCAGTATTCCCACGTTCGTCCCATTTGTCTCCATCCTTTGAATTTGGACCCAATTTTAGCATATTTTGCATTGGAAAATGCAAGAAGGATGCTTGACGTTGCAATTTGAAAACTGTAAAGAAAGGAAACAATTAGTTTTAGAAAAATTAGGCTAAAAATAAATCCCATGTCATTATTCTTTTTAAATGTAAAATATATGTTTTCTAATTAAGCTAAACATTCCATATTATTCTTTATTAAATTCTAAATTTTCTAACAATTTTCTTAAAAATTAGGAAAATCAAATTAACGTATTTTTTTAAATAATAAAATTTGTAATTTTTTTATTTATATATAAAATGACTGTGAAACATGAAAAAATATAGATGACTGTAATTCTCGGACATTTTTAGGCAAAATTTTAATTTTACGTCATTATATTGACAAATAAAATATATTATTTTTTAAACATTTACGACGATCGGTTAATATTCATAAATTAATAAAAAAAATACGAGTAATAGTTAAACGTTTTTATCTTTAGTTTTAAGAGTTTTCTCACGCTTATAGGTTCTGTAAACAATTTCTTAGAAGTTTTTCTAACCACACCTGTGAGAGTGGGAGAACAATTTATTTAGATAACAAATCATAGTTAGACTCTAACCCTAGTTGGTACAAGATAACAACCCCTTATTTGTAACAAATTGGGAGACCTCTCTCACTTATAATTTGAGACTAATTTGGACTCTTGTCAGGTTCGTCATCTGTTAGGTTTAGACATATGTCGACCCTTCCATGCTATGTCAAAAATATATTTATTGCATGTTTTTGTGTCGTGGTTTAACGTTACATTAGGTGGGATATAGGGTTGCGACATTCCGAAGTAGGCTATGGTAACTTTTTATCCAAAGGAATAGTATGATGGTGAGTGGTGTAATGATATGAAACCTGGTTCATAGTGATTGTTAAAAACTTGAAATTATGCAATTTGTTTTTGTACGTATAACATAATTAAAAACTATTTTAAAACTTGAATGGAATATAAATTCTAAATCTATCTTCGGATTTGTATAGGACAAATAGCCATGGTGGACACACCTAGAGTACGAATAAGATCGAGCTGCGACATTAGATAAGTTTTATATTTATATGTATATTAAGAAAACTAAATAAATCAAAGCGCTATTAGTCCAATGGTACCAATTAAGGGTCCAAACCTCACGTAACACCAAGTTATTTAAAATCCCAAAAAACATGGGGTCATTTCCCTAATTTCATGTTTTATTGGGGTAAAAGTTGATTACCGACAATCTTAATTATTCCTAAATGGAACCTGTCTCTAAAGACATCAATATGGTCATTTTTTGGCTCACTCAATGGCTAAAGCTAGTGGAGATCCGAGATTAAACTGATGATATATCTTGTATTTGGACAAAGTCATCCCGTCCATTAATCAACTGAGTTACAAACCAAAGGCAAATTATAAATGTATTTGTATGAAGGAAAGACAAATTAAAAGATCAAAATATGAAAACACATAAACATTGCACCCATAAAAACTAAAAGTTATTGTACCTTGAATTTTGTTGAAACTCGTCAAATGCGTGACCGATTGTGATGGTGCCGGATGATTGGAATTTGCCAAATATATAATAGACAACTTTACAAAAGTAGTCCCTCAACTATACCAACAACTGCAAGTTTGGTACCGTACAAATTGACAGTTATTTTATCGTTATCGGTTTTTGACCATTGCTTCTTTAAACGTATATTGTAAATTATTTATTAAATATGTTTATATATTTATTTGTTAAATCAAATAATGTATTTACTTGAATAGTTAGGTGGGCAATTACATTGTTGACGAAATGGTAACAAATTAAAGTTAAAAAATTCACTATCAATAATCGAATAATCCTAAGAATTAACAATAGAGATAAATAGGAGAGTAATTGCAAATCAAGAAAGGTAACTAGAACCTATAAGGTATAAAGTCACCAACTTCTTAAGATGGCAAAGCATATAATACCCCCAAAAAATATAGGTCTTTTCATGTAGTTTTCTTGTTTTACAATATAGGTCTTTTCATGTAGTTTTCTTGTTTTACCATCTATTTTAAAACGTACATTTTTCTAAGGAAAAAGTTTTAACATCTAATAAATTATTTTATTTTAAATTAAAATATCATTAAACTGATTAAGTCTTTAAACTAATTTATTTAAATAAAATATTATTAAAGTTTTTTAATTTTGAATGATTAAGTTTATGAACTAACTTTTTTGAATAAAAATATCATTAAACTTTCTCATTTTGGATAATTAAGTTTTTAAATAATTTTTTTTCAATAAACTAAATTATCGAACTTTTAGAAATTTGTTACAGGATTCCATTTTATCACAAATCCAGTCCCAGTTCACGTTTTTTCTTTTTCTTAACAATGAATGGGTCTCTTTACTTGTATGATTTAGATGCCTCATATTTCTCGAAAAAGTGATTCGGCATCCTTTTAACCAAAAAGAAGCTATTTGTAATCAGTTATCTTTTGATTATCACTCTTTAGATGGACAAAAAAATAGATAAAAAAGAAAGAGATCAATGGTTGGGGCCAAAATCGTGTTAGACAATATAGAGAAGGAACACCGTTGGGGCAACGAGCAGTGGCGAGGGGAAACAGCATTGTTGTTTGCGAGGAGTTAGAGTGGCGTGGGGTTTGGCGGTAAAACTGATTTAGGTTTGTTTTAACTTTAAAACATTCATAGTCAATTACAAATTAGTTTTTTTAACTAAAAGATGTAGGTAACCAATTTTTAGAAGCTCAATAGTTTATTTATTTAAAAAAATATGTTTAGTGACTTTATCATTTCAAAATGATAATGTTTAATGGTTTTTTCATTCAAAAAATTAGTCTAGTAACTTGATCCTTCAAAATTAGAAAGTTTAATGATTTTTTCAATTAAATATCCAGTGTACTCAAAACATTTGGAGGCTAAACGGCCTTGTTATGTGATAATATATTGTTGGGTCACCGATGATTTGGTGATGAACCACCTGCCTTTATATGAATGAATTTTTACAGGTTCTTTTGAAGGTCTGAAATATGCTTCAAGTATTGAAGAGTCAAAGACTATTCAATCAAGGGGTTGTACATCAAAAAGTGGAATTTTGGATGTATCAACCAACTTCAATATTCAGACCATCTTGCCAAGTCAAGATTGGGTCACCAATATAGTGGGTCACCGATGGTACACTCAAAAGTCATCAAAAGTACTAAGGACATCAAATAAGATGAGGTCATCAAGTTTGATGTCATGGTCACCGACACTATGATATTGGTCACCGAAATTGCAGGTATATTTTCTAAGGCTGTGATATCAACTCACAAGGGTATACACTTTTGTCACTTAGTGAAAAAAGAAGTTATCAAGCAAAGTGTACACTTATCAACTCCAGCCTTATAAGGTATCCACCGATGTGATACATAGTTAGATGTATCACTTAGCAATTTCAAAGAGATAAGTTCTTGACTCACATCAATTGCAAGACACGTGAGCCAGCAAGAACTTGGGCACCAAGCCTTAATTAAAGACATTCTCTTTTATTCTTATAAAAGGAATATTTGTCTTTTAGCTAAAAGGCTTGATGGGACTTCACAGAGCATGAAGAAAAGAAGATAAAGTTATCGACATTACGTGCTACAAGGAATGGTTCATCCATTATTCTAGTACAAAGGAAGTGGTCTCTTCCTTTGTCCATCGAATAATCTTCCGGCTAATGAAACCTTGACGGTACATCACTTGCATCCCATGCATGGACACTATAAAAGGAGATGAAGTCCTTCCCGAAATCTCACGCTTTCAACAAATCTTGAGTGATTATTTGTTTGAGTGGCAAAGCTGTGCTATATAACGGTATTGTTTTAACTTGCTTAGTGTAATAGTTAATTACGTTATCCGTGTGTTTAGTTTGATAGAATAGTCTTTCTTTTCCGCATCAAACTATACGTGTGTAAATTTTTAATATTTATATTAAAAAATTTAAAAAGAGTATATTCGTGGGTTTTATATTCAACCCCCCTTCTACAAAACCCTCTCTTAGTTAGCCATCTCTCTTTGGGGACTAACAATTGGTATCGGAAGGCAGTTGGTTTAATCTCATAAACCGGATCCGTGATGGCTACTACCTCAAATGTTGATGGTACCTTGCGGACCTCTTCCCGGTAATACATATGATTTAGGATCTTTGGCTAAACCCCCAAGATTCAACCCAAACAACTTTGGGTTATGGAAAAATCGCATGTTATTATTCTTGGAAGGGATAGATTGCAGTATCCCAACATTCTCGGTGAGGGACCTATTATTCCTAAAATATGGGCTCGCTTTGGCCCTCAAAAGGACGCCGAAGGAAAGGACATAGAGTCGGATGACGAAAGAAGTGAGAAAAGCTGGTAGATATATCATTAAACCTTCTAACAAATTTAGTGAAGATGATAAACGCCTAGTTGCTTTAGATACTAAAGTCAAATCTGCTCTTGCTGTTTCTCTTCCTGATGATGTGTATCATTCTCTTCTTAACCTTCCCACTGCTAAAGAGATGTGGGATACCTTGAGTGTCTTATATGAAGGCACCAAAGAAGTAAAGAAATCTAACGAGGATCCTGTCTTGTTAGAAAGTATGAACTCTTCTCCCATGAAAAGGGAGAATCTCTTTCTACCTACTTTAATCGTTTTAATTGTCTTCTTAACGATCTCAAAGCTCTTGGACGAGTTTATGATAATGAAGAAGTTCTCTGCAAGTTTATGGATTGTCTTCCCAGTTGCGGGAAACTATCGTACTTGCATCAAGCAAACCAAGGACTTAGAAATAATGCCTTTAAGCTGCTCTCTATGGAACTCTTCTTCACTATGAACAAACTAAGAATCAGAGAAAGTCTCTTATAAAGGATATCAAATCCTCCTCTATTGCTTTGATAGGTGATTCAAAACCTTCTTCTTGTATTCCTAGAATCACCTATCCTTCTTCTAATTCTGAAAAAGATATTAAGGAAGACTCTTCTCATCCGTCGATGCATACTATAGTCTTGCCGATGATGAAGGAGAAGAATCGACCATTGACATACTTTACGATAGTATGGCAATGCTTGCTTCGGAAACCTTAAGAACAAAAGATTTTCTTCAAACCGCTCCAAATTTAATAGAAAATCTTTTTATCAAAAATCCTCTTACGATAAAGCAAATGAAGAATGCTTCAATTGTGGAAAGAAAGGTCATTTTGCTTCGAATGCGGATCAAAAGCTTCTTCTTCTAAACCTTCTTCTTCTTATGGCCATGACTTCTCAAAATCGGCTTCTAGGAAGCATGAAGAGAGAAATAGCCAATCCTCTAAGGAAAACTCGAATCAACGAAACCTCAAAGTACAAGAAATACAAAGCCAAATACAAGAGAGAAAAGGAGAGAAACCAAGGTAAAAATAAAACCTTAGTTCTTTGAGGCTCATTCTTTGGGAAGATGAGCAAACCTGCGAGAGTGAGAGTGAGTATGTCACTAAGTGCCTCATGGCCAAAATTGATGAGATAGAAGACATGGAGAAATCACTCTACACCACTCTTGTATCTGCGAGGGATCCACTTCGGGGACAAAACCTCGGGTACATCCTTTTACCTTTCTCTCTCGATGATCAAAAGGCGATGCCTTTGATTCTTTAACTGTTGACTTCGTGACTTAAAGATTCAAAAGAAAAAGGTGATATACACATAAAATGTCTAAATGATCAACTCCTCTCTTGCTTTTCAAAACTAAAAGATTTTGACAAAATGAAAGGCGATACGGAAAACCTTCGGTATTTAAATGACGGTCTTTACGAAGAAAAATCAAAGATTTCTTCCACTCTTGAAAAGGAACAAGAGGTTACGTCTAAATGGACTAAATCCTCTAAGAATCTAGAAAGGATCCTTCAAGATCAAATCACCGCAAGGATAAGTACGGCCTTGGTTATGGAAAAGATGTTCCTCAACCTCTTGACCTTCCACTCCCTTCCTCTTCTGAGTGTCAAGGTTTTCCTGCTGGTTTCCTTTCCGATGACGATGATGATCTCTTCGGTTACTCATCTGGGGATTCTACCTCCGTTCACTCTATAGATCTACTTGACATGCTCAAAGTAGAATCTGGTTCCAAAAAGTTTGGAGTCTTTGTTAAAGCTAAAGAAATCTCTTCTGAGTCTTCAATGGTTTCAACTCTTCCAAGCTCTTCTTCTTCTCCCAAACCTATCCAAAGACTTTTAAATTCCTTAAGTCTTCATGAGTCAAGGTACTCCCAGGAGCAGCCTTCTGAAGTTGCTGGGTATTCTTCTTCAAAAAGATTTTCTCCTCAAAAGAAAAATTTTTCTAAACCAAAATTTTCATCTAAAAGGAAATCTCAAATAGCTACTGACTTTATTCCTCGGTCAGTAAACTTGAAGAAATCAAGAAATCCTGGTAAAGGTATTCTTGGACCAAGACCAGGTGTTGGACATCCCTCTTCTTCTCTTTCCTCAACCTCTGTCCAAAGTTTAGATAATAAGGATTTCAAAAAGGTCTTTCCTTTAAAGAAGTGCTATAACTGTGGCAACACTCTTCACCTTGCTAAAAATTGCCCAATAGACTTGGCTCCTTGCAAATCTAAAATACCTTCTAATCCCAAAGGACCCACCTCAAAATGGGTACCAAAAGTCTAAATTTGTTTAAGGTGCGGTACCAAATAAAGATCATATATGGTACATGGATAGTGGATGTTCAAGACACATGACCAGGAAACAAACTTCTTCTCTCTAACTTCTCAAAAGAAAAGGGACCCACCGTTTCCTTTGGAGGAAATGGAAAAGGGGTCACCAAAGGATATGGTACCATTTCAAATGGAACCATCACTTTCTCCAGAGTAGCTCATGTTGAAGGGCTGATGTACAATCTTCTAAGCATAAGCCAAATATGTGATTTGGGCTATAAAGTCATGTTCCAGCTATGTGTATGTTTGGTCTTTGACGTACAGAACAAGATTGTACTAGCAGGAACCCGACTGAATGACGTGTACATAATCAACATGAAGGAAAGTGCAATAGGAGAAGCTGTGTGTCTTCTTTCTCAAGAACTAGCCAAACAAAGTTGTTGTGGCATAAAAAGGTTCTCTCATCTAAACTTTAAAACCTTGAACAAACTCTCCAACAAAGAGTTTGGTTGTTGGAATGCCAAAAATAGCTTTTGAAAAAGAAAAGGCATGTGGGGCATGTGAAAAAGGAAAACTCACCGAGAACTTCCTTTAAAACAAAACAATGCTCTTCTATCTCTCAACCTCTTCAAATGCTTCACATGGATCTATGCGGTCCGGTCGGTACACCCGATGCGGGTGGTAAAAAGTATATGCTAGTAATCGTCGATGAATTCTCTAGATATACTTGGGTGTTCTTTCGAAACACAAGAGTGATCTTTCTTTGAAGAAATCATCGGGTTTACAAGAAAAATTGAAAATTTGAATGGTAAAGCGGTGAAGTCCTTCGAAGTGATAATGGCACCGAATTCAAGAATGTTGCTCCGGAAGATTTCTTTGACCTAAAAGGAATCTCTCGTAACTTCTCCGTACGCACTCCTCGGCAAAATGGTGTTGTTGAGAGAAATAATAGAACACTATGTGAAGGCAAGGTCTATCTTTGAGTGAATCCAAGTTGCCAACCTATTTTTGGGCGGAAAGCGATTAACACCGCATGCTTTACTCAAAATAGGTCTATCATAGTCAAAAGGCATGACAAGACCCCGTATGAAGTTTTCCATGGTAGAAAACTCAGGATTGACTTCTTCCATGTGTTTGGTCGTGCTTGTCACATGCTAAATGACAGGGAACAACTTGGAAAGTTTGATCCAAAGTCTGATGATGGAATTTTCATGGGCTATTCTCTCTCCTCAAGAGCCTTTAGAATCTTCAATCTAAGAAGACAATGCATAGATAAATCCATGCATGTAAAGTTTGATGAGTTTGAAACTTCTTCATTATCTTGTGATGAAGAAGAATTAAACCTATGGATAAATTCATGTGTTAGTGAAATTCCATCCTCCTCTCAAACCAATCCTCCAGATAGCAACCCTTCTCAGCCTCCCATAAACACCACCTCACCTTCTGAACCTTCTCTTTCTTCTCCACCTCCTGAAACTAACTCTTTAGAAGACCTTACCCACCAAAACACCATATCTCCCTTAAACCCTTCTTCACCATCCCAAATTCCTACCTCATCCTCTTCTACCTCCCTCCTTACCTCCCGCACTAAAGTGGACCATGGATCATCCAATAGATCAAATCATAGGTGATCCACAAGTTGGTGTAAAAACCGGAAGAGGCATAAGCAATGCTGTGCCTATATGTCAACTTTGTTTCCATTCTTGAGCCTAAGGCGATAAATGAAGCCCTAGGCCGATCCAAGTCGGTAATTGCCATGCAAGAAGAGCTCTCACAATTTGAGAGAAACAAAGTACGGAAATTAGTTCCTCGTCCATCCAACAAAACAATTATTGGAACAAAATGGGTGTTTCGAAACAAGATGGACGAAGAAGGAACTGTCATAAGGAACAAGGCAAGGTTGGTTGCTCAAGGATATCGGCAAGAGGAAGGAATTGATTATGATGAAACCTTTGCTCCTGTTGCCAGATTGGAAGCTATCCGAATATTTCTTGCCCGTACGAATACAAGAATTTTCGAGTATTCCAAATGGATGTCAAAAGTGCCTTCCCGAATGGTGAATTAGGCTGAAGAAGTGTATGTGAAGCAACCTCCGGGTTTGAAGATCCGGTCCATCCATATCATGTATATAGGCCGGATAAAGCTCTATATGGACCGAAGCAAGCTCCACGTGCACAGTATGACACTCTCTCAGAATATCTACTTAGAAATAAGTACATACGAGGCAAGGTTGACAACACTCTCTTCTTCAAGAAATCACAAGGTAATATCATTCTTGTTCAAATCTATGTAGATGATATTATTTTTGGAGCCACCGATGAATCCTTGTGTGATGAGTTTACCTCCCTCATGCAAAAGGAATATGAAATGAGCATGATGGGGGAGTTAACTTTCTTTCTTGGATTGCAAGTAAAACAATCTTCAGAAGGTATTTTCATAAATCAAAGTAAATACATTAAAGATCTTCGAAAAAGTTTCAATTTGATACTTGCTCTACCATGAAAACTCCTATGGCTCCTCCTCTTAAACTCTTTTCGATCCCGATGGCATTTACGTAAATATTACAAATTATAGAGCCATGATAGGATCCCTTCTTTATCTAACGCAAGTAGACTCGACATTATGTTTGCTACTTGTCTATGTGCCCGATACCAAGCAAATCCTAAAGAATCACACCTAGCTGCTGTGAAAAGGATTTTCAGGTATCTGAAAGGTACCATAAATGCAGGTCTTTGGTATCCCAAAGACTCGGGTTTCGATCTCATCGGTACTACGATTACGATTTTGCGAGTTCAAAAATAGACGAAGAGTACAACCGGAAGTTGTCGATTACTTGGTGGAAAGCTTGTGAGCCGGTCAAGTAAGAAACAACATTCGGTGTCTACATCTATCTGAAGCGAGTATGTGAGTCGTCGGAAGTTGTTGTGCACAGATATTGTGGATGAAAAATCAGTTGTGTGATTACAATCAGGTTTTCTCAAAAATCCCAATAATGTGTGACAACTCAAGTGCAATAGCCATTGCCAACAACTCTGTGCTTCATTCAAGATCCAAGCACATTGATATTAGGTATCACTTTATAAGAGATCATGTCTCTAAAGGTGATGTGGAGTTACATTTCATTCCCACCGACTATCAACTAGCTGATCTATTCACAAAGCCCCTTGATGAAGCAAGGTTCAAGTTTCTCATCGGTGAGTTAGGTATGGTAAACATAGACTAATATTTTATATTTATGTATGTTTTATATATATATATTCCATATATATATATATTATATACATTCATATATTTATAGGTTATATGTTTTATATATATATTATATATATACTTCATAGATATATTATATATTATATTATATATTATATTATAAATATATTTATATAAAAAGAAAAATAAAAAGAAAATAAAAATAATATATATATATATGCATACAAAGTCGGTGACTTAGTCACCGACAGTTTCTCTCTCTCTCCTTTCTATAAACCTCATAAAACCCTAACCCTAAAACCATACCATCCACCACCGTTTCTCTCTCTCCGGCCACCAATACCCACCGAAAAAAAAAAAAAAAAAACCACCCACCGTCGACGCTGCCACCCACCGACGGTGGCTGTATGCCCACCGACGAGCCACCGACGCAACCACCATCGCCAAGCCACCGACACCCACCGACGGCGACACCACCGTAGTCACCTTCCGACAAGCCACCGATACTCCCATCTGTGCTCTAGCCGCCGACGTCACCGAGTCTAACCACCGAGATCTTTGAAGCCGTGTATCCACCAACGGTCACCGTGTATCCACCGACGTTGGTTGCCTCGACCCACCGACATCTCTCTCTCATCTTGGTTCAAGCCACCGACGTTTTTCTCATTACTGAGCCACCGACGTTTGTTCCTTTTATGAAGCCACCGACGTTTTAAACTCTCCAAGGTAACCATTACAAACCCTTCACCTTCTTAACCCCTTAAAGATAACTCTTGACTTACCACTCTTGATAAGCAAGATTATTTGTTCTTATCCCAAATGACATCATCAATGTCAGACCATGCGCCGAATTCAACCCTAAACCCTTAGAATTCTGACCTTTCAATCACCAAAAATAATCATTATTTTTGAAAGTTGAAATTTCCCTCTCATATATAACCTCTTCCCCCACTACTTCACCACCTTTCTCGCACCCACCTTCTCCTCACCTTCAAAAGCAAAAACCTGCAACCTGCAACTTCATTTTCTTCCTCAATGGCTTCTCCTTCAAGAATTGGTGAAGAACAAACAATCACTTTTGGATCTCTCTCCTTCCCTGCATGCAATTACTTTGGAAGAATAGGAGTTGACAATGCTCATCCAGAGTACAATGATGTTTGCTGGTTTCTTCGTAGATGCCTCTACAATATGCTCGACAAAGAAACCCAAAATGAGTAAGTTTCTTCTTGGAAACTTTTGGTTAACTTGCACATTTGATGCCTCATCGGATCAAATTATTGCATACTGTCTAAGCAATGATGAACATGATGTGATCTTCAATGTGGAAGATGTTAGAAGCATTCTCAAGCTTCCTGTTTATGATTCTTATGAACCATTCCCTCTTGGTAATGAACATCAAATGGTGGTTGATGTGTTAAACTATTTGGAAGAGAAGAAGAGCTCAAAGTCAAAGGGTCCGGGTACTTTATTGCGCAAAAACATGGGAAGTATTTGGAACTTTTTCTTTGCTCATCTGATTCTGTGTCTGAGCAAGAAGACAGGTGGTCCGGATCAGTCACCTTCTCAAGTAACTGAGCTGGCACATGCTCTTATTTTTCAGAGAAAAATAGATTATGCCAGCTATTTCTTTAATGAAATGATCTCCTCGTTCTCCACCCTCCGACGTCCTCGGTACCACTTCCAACGACTTTTCTCTCTTATTATTCATGCAAAGTTGGCGGATAAATTAGAGAAAAGAGATGATATCATATATGATCTCCCTCTCCACCAAGTGGGTAACCAAATCATGAAAAAGGCCGTCTTAGCATCGACAACCCTCTCGTACCTTCTATGGTTGAGTTTGCAAGGAATGCAACTCTTACTGGGAGCAGAATGAACCGCGTCTTCGCAGAACTTCAGGTATGTCTTCTACCCCCTCTGTACCTAGAGTCACTGGTGTGCCCAAATCTCTTAAGAGATCCAAAGCGTCGGGCACATCTACCTCCGCACCCACCGATGCTACGAAGCCAAAAGAGCCTTTGGCTTCCACCCAAGCATCCAAATCCCATAAGCGGAGAAACTCTAAAAGCCCCCAAAGACTTCCTCAAAGAAGTCTAAGGGAACCCAAAGGGTTAAAGCACATGATCCATCTTGCTCCCAAAAGCCGTGGGTGTTGAAAATATCCTCACAAAACCCAAGGAACACTTAGCTACTCCCGGCTCCTCCATGCCCTCTCAAAAGGACATGGTTGTACAAAGGACACCCCTCTTATTCCTTCATCAACTTTCTCCTTAGTTGATAAAGATGACTTGGAGTCTCCCATCCAAGGTACCTCTTCTTCACCCCTAGAGCTCTCTGCCTCCGTGTCCACACTCCACGTGAGAATGCACCACAACCAGGTGCATTTGATGGAGCAACCCTCTTTACTGATTTTCTGATGTCCGACACTACTCCTTGGATAGGTACGTCTCCCGTACATGACAAGGGTGTGGAGGAACCCATTACTGAGGAATCCCCTCAAAGACACTCTCCTAAGAGTGTCTCTCCCTCATCTCCTAAATCCCCCCCAAGAAAATCTACAGGTTTGGTGGATTATTCTTCCAGTAATGATGATGATACTGATCAACCACCAAAGCCTCATCCTACTGCTCCCATGTCTTCAAAGCAAGGGAATGACCTTCTACAGGCTTTCACCACCTTTACCAGTGATACTATCAGAAGGGTGGAGGTCTTAGAAGAACATGCAACTAAGGAAAAGGAAAGAATGGATTCCCTTTCCTCATCTCTCAGATCTAACATAGAGGAGTTGTCGGTGAGTCACCCAACTCTAATGACATGTTTAGATCTTCTACATTTGGATATCCTTGATCTTCAGCAAGGATTCTCTTCAAGCCAAGCTTCTATGCTTTCATCCATTCAGGATCTTCGAAGCACCTCTTCTAAGCAAGCCACCGATATTTCTACTCTTATTGCAAACCAACAGGCAATAATGGAGTCTCTCTCAAGTCTACATACCAAGATTGATAAAGTTCCAACCTCTTCCCCAACGGTTGAACTTGATATTGGTGATTCTTTCTTCCAAGATACTGACAGGTTTGTCCTTCAAAGGGTAGAAAAGAAACTTGGGGGTCTCTGCTCTGATGTAGAGAGGATTAAGGAGTTTCTCTCTTCAGTGGGTTTCAAGGGTTCAACCACTGAGGGGGAGAAAAATGTGAAGACCTCCACAACAGCAGCCAAAGCCGCCGACACAGCAGCAGCCAAAGCAGCCGCCGACGTCAGCATGCCAGCCGCCGACGTCGGCCATCCAGCCACCGATGTGGTTGTGGTTCCTGTTCCTTTGGTACCCGGCAGTTTGTTGAGGGGGAGAGTGTCGTTGCTCAACCCCTTGAAACCGAAGAAGAGAAGAAAAGAAAAGAAAAAGCCAAAGGAAAGAAGCCTCTCCCTTTTGAAGACCAAGAAGCAGAAAGAAAGAGAAAGAAAAGGATGAGAGATCCTCATGCAGACACTCTCGGACTTCACCGCCCAAAGACTCACCGATCCTCTTGGGGTAATTCTCCGAGGTGAAGAGAGGAAGCTATAAGGGCTCGGAGTATGATCGGACTAATGTACTCAAGCTAGCTCATGATGAAGTTGTTCATGCCAAAGTCACCGATGCAATTCAAGCTCAAAAAGATGAGCTTGAAAATATAAAGAAGAAATGCAAGGCTCGCAAAATTGGTTGATGAGGCCAAGAAGGCAAAGGAAGTAGAGTGGTTCAAACAGAGGTTGAAGAATAGAAAGGATGATTCAAAGATCATCGGTGCTATCATCCATCCCCCAACTAAGAATTCTCCCAAACTTCTTATCACTCTTAAAAGAAATTCTCTTATGAAAGTTTGTGAGGTTGATTGGCTTGAAGCACTTGGGATCTCTGAATGGATAGAGGTTGGAAATTGCATTGACAAGAGCAAAAGCAAACACAAGGAATTGATACTGAATACCATCAGAAAGCTCTTTGTCAAAATGGTGAAGATTCAAAAGGAGCATAATATTCTTGTCACCTTTCTTGAAGGTCAGCAGATGTACCTTATTCAAAAGGGTCTCTCTGGAGAGTTGGTCCAACCCCCAAAGAACAAAAAGAAAGGACACTTTTCCATGCTTCATGAAAGGGGCATAAAGATTGACGCATCAGGTATTAATCTTTCTATTCCCACTCCTATTGCTTATCCTGAGCAAACCATGATCACCGAGCCTGAACTTGGAGTATTCTTTGAGGACATCTATGGTAACATAGGTTTCTTCAGAGCCTCTGACATTCCAAGGGCTCACGCCTCCTTCCTCTCGCTATTCTTGGAGTGCCTCCCATTGAAGACCATGGCATCACAAGAATGATCCTGGATGAACTTAAAAGAAGAGAACCCTCCTCGGATCCTTGATCCTCGGACGTATAGTGCAGTATGAACTTTATTAATCATGTACTCTGATCAATCCTATGTGTTGATTAATAAAAGTTCATACTTTTCTTCCATCCCATCTCTTGTTAATATTTTTACAAGCTTTGCACATATTTAAACTTATACTTATTCTTTTATTCAGTTTATACTCTATACTGTACATACTCAGTTAAAAAAAAATCAAAAAAAAAATCAAAAAAAAAAAAAAAAAAAATGCGAGTCAAAAGAACCCAAAAGAAAAATAGAAAGTGGTCAAAAAGAATTCTTTTCTAACCTACAGTATCATCATCAAATAGGGGGAGATTGTTGGGTCACCGATGATTTGGTGATGAACCACCTGCCTTTATATGAATGAATTTTTACGGAGTTCTTTTGAAGGTCTGAAATATGCTTCAAGTATTGAAGAGTCAAAGACTATTCAATCAAGGGGTTGTACATCAAAAAGTGGAATTTTGGATGTATCAACCAACTTCAATATTCAGACCATCTTGCCAAGTCAAGATTGGGTCACCAATATAGTGAGTCACCGATGGTACACTCAAAAGTCATCAAAAGTACTAAGGACATCAAATAAGATGAGGTCATCAAGTTTGATGTCATGGTCACCGACACTATGATATTGGTCACCGAAATTGCAGGTATATTTTCTAAGGCTGTGATATCAACTCACAAGGGTATACACTTTTGTCACTTAGTGAAAGAAGAAGTTATCAAGCAAAGTGTACACTTATCAACTCCAGCCTTATAAGGTATCCACCGATGTGATACATAGTTAGATGTATCACTTAGCAATTTCAAAGAGATAAGTTCTTGACTCACATCAATTGCAAGACACGTGAGCCAGCAAGAACTTGGGCACCAAGCCTTAATTAAAGACATTCTCTTTTATTCTTATAAAAGGAATATTTGTCTTTTAGCTAAAAGGCTTGATGGGACTTCACAGAGCATGAAGAAAAGAAGATAAAGTTATCTGACATTACGTGCTACAAGGAATGGTTCATCCATTATTCTAGTACAAAGGAAGTGGTCTCTTCCTTTGTCCATCAGATAATCTTCCAGCTAATGAAACCTTGACAGCTGTCCACTTGCATCCCATGCATGGACACTATAAAAGGAGATGAAGTCCTTCCCAGAAATCTCACGCTTTCAACAAATCTTCAGAGTGATTATTTGTTTGACTGTGGCAAAGCTGTGTGCTATAACAGTATTGTTTTAACTTGCTTAGTGTAATAGTTAATTACTGTTATCTGTGTGTTTAGTTTGATAGAATAGTCTGCCTGTTCTTTTCCGCATCAAACTATCTGTGTGTAAATTTTTAATATTTATATTAAAAAATTTAAAAAGAGTATATTCTGTGTGTTTTATATTCAACCCCCCCTTCTACAAAACCCTCTCTTAGTTAGCCATCTCTCTTTGGGGACTAACATATATCATATATGTATTATGAGCATCACTACTAAAATGACAGACTTTCACTTACGGACATTTCCCTGAGAAATCCGTCTCTAAAGGGTGATCCGTCACAAAACCGTCACAAAAATTGGTGTCTAAATTGTTGGTGGTTAAATCAAATCAGCGACAGATTACCCAACAAATTTCTGGGTAATCCGTCAGTATTTTCTTGAAAACATCGGATTTTGTCGGAACCATTAGTATTTCCTGGGTGATCTGTGTGGTAATCACCCACGGATATTTTCCTGGATGTTTTTTTAATGGGTGAAAGTCATTTTTATTGTAGTGCATATCCTATCCAAATTGTAGAAGTAATGGTAAAAGATATGCGACATGAAAAACAATCTATAGTTGCAAAGAAAGGGGCTGTGCGACCTAGCTAGGCGAGTTGCATAAATAGATGCAATTTGGAATCATACAACCTGTTCATTAAAAGGTTCCACTAATACCAACCATGTTATTTTTTTATAAAACAATTGTTCACATAGGATCTTTGCTATTTTAAGCAACAACATGTCGTTCAAAACTCTCTTTTGATTATTTCTAGTATGTAATTGTTTTTCTAGCATCTTGGTAGTCTTAATAAAACTCTGTCGTTCAAAAAAGAAAAACAACATTCATCAATACACACACAACTGGTATTTATGCTATATAATATAGACTCTTTGATTTATAGAGGTTCAAGTGAGAAATATTTATTGTTTTAGTTTTATAAAAATCACAAAACGTTATACGATATGAAAAAGTAAGTCCAAAGAACAGAATTACACGACACATCAACATGTATAGTACACGAAACACAAGCATGAATGTATGAGAAGTTATAAAAAGCTTCATTTAGATCAATAAGGATGTATAAGAAGTTATAAAAAGCTTCTTACAAGAAAATAAACAAACTAACAAGAGGAGATTTGTACCAATAGGAAGTTATTAAGAGAGAGAGAGAGAGAGGTCTTCTAAGATTAAATTAAAGATCATTTACTAAATACTTATCCGATAAGTGTTTATCAGCTTACTATATTTTGTCAAATTAACATGACAAGAATTGAGAATCCTGCACGATAAGTGTTTACCGGCTCACTATATTTTGGCTATGTTTGGCAAACTAGCTGATAAGGTAGCGTATGACTTATAAGGTAGCTGATGACTTATAAGCTAGCTGGCAGCTGATAAGCTAGCTGATGAATAAGTTATGTTTGGCAAAAACTAGCTTATGAGCATGTGAAATGACCAAAAAGGGCATGTTGAAAATAAATAAATAATATTAGTTAGGGGTATAATTGGAAAAAGTGTCAAAAAGCTCCTCATAAGCTACTCCAAGTAGCTTATCGATAAGCTAGCTTATAAGCTAACTTATGTGCATCCAAACGATTACTCAGAAAATAAGCTAGCTTATTTTTCCCAAACAATGCCTTTATCAAATGAACATGACAAGAATTGAAAATCATGCACGATAAGTGAGAGTGAACACCCTTACTGCTTACCGAATGAAAATGTTGCATACTATACCGTTTTAAGAAAATAAAGCTTTACCCGAGAAGTTAAGTTAAAGCATTGACTATTACATTTAAAGCAAACACTTACCGGAAAACATTGGGTTGAATGTAGTTAATTAACAAAGATTCACATGAAAAGGATAAATCAAACGATTTGACCAACATGTGTTTGAATGAAATCTTAATTCAGGCTATGTTTGGCAAACTAGCTGATAAACTAACTTATGACTGATAAGCTACCTGATAACATCTTTAAAAAAATAGTCAATTACAAAGATTTCGTATTATAATTCAATTAATTTTTCAATAGTATAATTAAAATAAATTTCTGATAATATAATATGTTAATCAATACAAACAAAATATTAAAAAACTAAACAATATAATATGTTAATGAAAAGAATTTAAAATTGATTATTATATATACATAATATAAATTTTGAATTAATTAAAATAAACTTTAGAAAAATATACATTAATCTATGATTTTAAATAACCATTACATATAATATGAATAACAATCAAATTGATCAAACTCACATATCATAATTAATTAATGTTTTTCAAAAATATAATTAATAATTAAATTACATATTTCTTACAATTATTTAACATATTTTTATTATTTATAAAATAAAATAAGTACGACTTTAATATTTATGTATCTTACATAAATATTTTTAGAATTGTTAGATTTGTTTTTTAATATCTAAATATATTGAATAATAATTAAAAATAATTTTTATGATAGTTAATAAAGTTTATAAATAGTTACTATTGATTACTAGTATCTATTGTGTAATTAAAATTAATTAATAATGTGTAATTAAAAATAATTTGTAATTTATAATTAATTTTAATTTCTATAAATTAATGTATATGAATAATTAATATTTATTTAAAATTAACATTTATTTATAATTAATAATAATTGTAAATAAATAAATAATATTAATCAGGGGTATAATCGAAAAAAGTGTCAACAAACTCCTCATAAGTTACTCCAAGTAGCTTATCGATAAGTTACGTTATGTGAATTCAAACGATTACCCCAAAAATAAGCTAGCTTATTTTTGCCAAACAATGTCTTAAGAGTCCGTTTGGTTTACGGGATTGTTTTTGAGGGATTTGGATTTCATGGAAGAATTAATTTGGATTTGGAGGGATTTGGATTGGAATGAATTTGAAAATCATTGGTGTGTTTGGTTTGTAGGATTTAGAATGGAATTGGATTTCCATTATTTATAAATAATTTATATAAAAATAAAAAAAATTATAAAAAAAATTAAATTACATTTTTACTAATCAATTATTACAACACAAATGTTTTTATCATTTTTAAAACATTATTTCATACAAATCCTATGAAATCCCGTGACATCCCGAGCATCCGTCAAAGATTTCAAAATTCTATGTTTGTAGGATTTCAATTGAATCCTATGATTTTAAATCCTTACCATCAAGCAAACCAAACACCGAAATAGATTGAATTTGAAATTCAAATCCCTCCAAATCTCGCGAACCAAACGGGCGCCCTTAAGAGTATAATTTTGATATGGTAGGAGGATTCATGAGTGAGCAACATTAAGTGTTCAAATTAACAATTGAAATGGTTACTTGAGAGGGTGACATGCATTACGATGAATGCTGCTCTTCCATTTCTATTGGCATAACCGAACCGAACCGACCTTGGGGTGTAGACTGATTAGGTCGACTTATTCAATACAAGTCCAAAAAGGCCATACACTCATGTCACAACCATTGCATATATAATAAAGTATCACCAAAGAATTAAAATCCTTTATGTAAATACATATACTGTGTAAAATATATACTTTGTCAATAATCTAGAAATTTGATGGAGCAAAAGGAATTTTTTTTAATAATTAATGTTCTATAATTACTTTTCTTAAATAAACTTGCCGATTAAGATTAACGTAGTGAACTAGTTAAATTCGAGATTAAAATTGTAGAACAAATGTCATAAAATTGCTTTCGTAATTCACAAAAATTATACCAACATTTAAAACATGATCAATAATTAAATTAAGCAACAAACATAACAAAAAAAGAAATTACAACGCAAAACAAATGACTCACTTATAATTTCTATGCCATTGAATTAGCCAACAATATTGCATGATCTCACTTATAATTTATATTCCATTATTTAAGCCAAAGATTCCTTAATTAATCAACACTAGTAGATTCTGAGTTGAGTGACTTAATAGGTTTGATATAAATTCCAATAGAATTAATACACTCGAACCGATCGGATCCATAAAATCCTCCAAAATCCTTTGCGCCAAATTCGTAGTTGAAATCATAAGAGAAGAGATATTCACATGTAGTATCACCTTCAACCATACCAAAGGGTCCATACTTGCGTATATTTGCACAATTGCAGTTTTCCCACATTCGTCCCACTTGGTCCCCTTCATTTGTGATAGACCCAACTGCACCATATCTTCCATTTGATAATATATATGCAAAAAAATGCTTAATTTCAGAATGATAGAGGGAAGAAGATATATAGGTGAAGGTTCGGGTCCCGCATACTGTCCATATGGATGTCACTGTGGGTCCGAATCACTAACTACTAACTTGCCGTTCAAAAAAATAATAATATCTTCGTTCGTTAGTATGGGAAGTCCAAAGGACGGATATTTAAGGAATCTGAGGCATTGGAAAAGACAACAGAGAGCCTAGAACGGGGAAGAGCCAAAAAGGGTAAAAAAAAATATGTCTATAAGCTAAGAAAATTTATCTTTCAAAAACTTTGCAAGAGATTCCTTCAAATTTATCTAAAATAGAGATTTAGAATTAAAAATCTTTAAAAATCAATTACATTAATCTTTAATAAATTTCCTATTTTAGAGAAACAAACAAGGATTATGAAATTAAAATTATCAACTCGTCGATTAAAATATTGTTTATCTCTTAAAATATTTGTTTTCAAAATTTTCTAATGATGGTCTCATTTTGTAATCATTTTTGGATTATTCTCTATATTTGGAAAAAAAATTCTCTATTTTAAAGATAGTCTTGAAGAAGGAGATGCTTTTATAAGATAGACAAAAAATTTAAAATTACCAAAAAAAATATCTTGAAAAATAGATATTTTTATAATATAATTAAATCAAAATTTTAACAATATAATATGATACAAATAAGTTATTAAAGAAAAACTAAATACTATAATATGTTAATTAAAAGAATTTTAAATTGATAATTTACATGAACTTATTGTTTTAAATAACCATTACATATAATATTGATAAAAATAAAATTAATCAACCTTATATATCATAATAAATTATAATTTTAAAAGATATATAATTATTTTTTTAGTAAAATCATTTGCAAGAATTTTGTTTTTATAAAACAAAGTAATATTATTTTTATTGTTATGTAACTTAGATAAACATTCATAGAATTATTATATTTTTTTAATAACTAATATGGTGATTAATAAATTAAAAATAGAGAATTTTGGTGAAATAGTGATAACTCTCATTTTGAGTGTTATTTATACTTAATTAGTGTGTCTTTTTATTCCTTTTAGTGTGTGTTTTTTCCTTTATCTGTTTGTGTTTCCCTTTTTTAGTTATCTATTTTCATTTGGAGTTGTTGAGGATAAAAGTTTGTATTTTGATTAGTTTATGTGTCGGTTTGGAGTTGGCAAGTGGCAGTGGCGAGTCACCACTGTGGCAAGACAGTAACTACCAAATATTTCTGCAGAATTGATTTCCAAATTTGTGTAAGGACTTGCAGATTTCAGAATGTTCAAGGAGTTGTGCTTTCATAAAAAAAAGATAAAAAGAGAAGTCAAATGATGAAGACAAGGAAGATGAGGACAAACAAGATGAAGCCAAAGAGGAAGAAGACAACCATGAGAGGTCTCTTTTTCCTCAATCATCACCATCACCATCACCATGGATTTGTCCCTTTCAACCCCTCTCTCTTCTTCCATCATAAAAGAGAGCTCTTGTGACTTTATTTCAGATCCATCCATCAAGCTTGAGAGCATTCAGCTGATATTTCAAACTCTATCTTTTTATTTTCTTGTAATTTAAATTTATGTAATTTACTTTCCCGTGACCACTGTGGCCAGTTACGATTAATGCAATTTCTGTTTTTGTATTTCTACTTCTGCAGTATTTCTTTACTTATGTATCGTAGCTAAACCAAACCCCCTTTGGGTGTGGGTGTAAGCCGAACCCGAGAATCCAAAATGTAACACATGGGTGTTCTTACTTTTTGCTAACTCTTTGGTTTGGTCAATCGAGTCGAAACTTCAACTCAACGCGGACAATCTGATCACTTTAAGTGTTAATATTATATTTTAGCCCTCGAAAGGGACGGATCAGAAATACGGCTTGAATGATGCAAGGAGGTTTGAGAAAATCTTCAATAATCGCATAGAGATATGGGTTTTTGCATAATCGTACTAAGGTTCAGATGTCGGTCGAGTGGGTGTGTCATAGAGATATGCGCATCCCTCCACACCCGGCAGAGCTAAGATCTTCGAGATCTACTTATGTACGATTGGCAAACCGAAAGTTAGCATTTGTGGCGACTTTATAATAAAACCGTTTTCACAACCTATATGACGTAGCTTCGAGAGAAGGAAATTATATGGGACTACATTCTGACCGGCTTTATTAACCATTTAAGTTATTAAAATACTCTCGGGAGAAAACTTACACCCATACCCGCTTTTATTTAATTGTTATTTATAAAGTTATTAAATTTCCAACAACAAAAAATCATTTTTATAAACTCTAAACTTTGCACCGGAAGCTCGTAAGAAAATCTTTGATTCTTAATAAGCAATCACTGTGGAAAACGATCTTAGGACTTGCCTTTGTATTACTTGAAAAGTGAACGCAACAGTGGTGTGCACTTGCACTATTATTGTGACACATTTCACGTATGTTATTTTGCTATCAAATAGCCATTTCGATTTCAGTCCAAATTTTTCGTCTCAAACTATTTTCTCCCAAAATTGACAAAATAGTCTCCACATGTAGGGTCTCCATGGCGATATTATTAAAAAACACAATTTTAATTCAATTTGATTCTTGTGTCGCCATTAGGTCACCATGACGACCTTTAACTCTTAAGATCGCCATGAAGACCCTACATATGGCGACCAATAGACCAAATTGTAATTAATATTGGTTTTTTAACGAGGTCGTGATAAAGACCCTACATATGGCGACCCTAATACCTATTTTGTCATTTTTGGGAAGAAAAATGGCTAGGAGACGAGATAACTATGCAGAAATGGTTATTTCACCAAAATTCCCTTAAAAATAATAATAATATAAAGATAATTCATATTATTAATAATATTCCTATTTATTAGTATTAGTAATAATTATTTTTTATTAATATTTTATGAATAAATAATATTTATTTATAATAATAACTAACATTTAATATTAATCAGATTTATAATTGGAAAATTTGACAAAAGACTCCTAAAAGCTACTCCGATTAGTTTAATCAATAAATTAGTTTATGTTCATCCAGACATACATCCAATAAATAAGTTATCTAACTTTTTCCAAACAATGCCTAAATTAGTTTATGTTCCGTATTGCTTTTCTAACTTAGAAGAAATCGACTTGATTTTCATAAGTAGTTCATGTCTGGAATATAAGAGTCTAAGGTGGCGTTTGTTTTTTAAGAGGTCCGGAGTCTGAAGTCTGATTTCAGTTCGGAAATGGTTACGAAATACCTAAACGAATCAGACATAAGTGGTGATTAAGAGCTTAAAATGAAAAAACAAACAAGGCCTAACTGATTTATTTTATTTTACTATCAATATATATGTATGAGATATTTTGGTGCTCAATAATCTTTTATCACAACAAATATAGTTTTTGATTATTCTTATATACTATTTTTATTCAAACACAAAATTTTGTATTTTATTTTCAATTACAAGTTACAAAACTATAAACCACTAATTAATATATAAATCAATCTTTAAAAGAGATGAACAACAAATGTTTTAGGTTAAAAACATTGTTATTGAACTGTTATATTTCAACATCTTAACCAATATAACATTTTAAGTTTGAATTTATAATCCATATTATATAAAATTTAAAATCATAATAAACTATAAAATTAGCTTGGAACACATAGAGAAGGTCAAATGGAATTCTAAACAAAAACAGATATATAGCACTAGAATGAAACTTGGAAAGAAAGACGTTTTTCTGTACCTATGAAGAAAACTGTAGGTGAGTATCAAAAACCATGCATCTTGCCTTTGATAAATTGATTCTTTGTTTTCACTTATGCTTTATTCCCTGAGGTTTAGAAGCAAAGAAAGAAATAACTTGAAGCAAAGAAAATAATTATTCAAATTCTTGAACTAGATAGAAAGAAAAAAAAAGATGTCATTTTACAATAAAACCCTTATATATTTTGTATTTTTGTAACTTTCCTTCATTTTCCCTCGTCGAAGAAAATAGGGAAAAGTTTAAAAAAAAAACAACCAACTTTTCGATTTTAAGTGGTTTAGTTTTTAAACTATTTTTTTGAATGAAAAAATATTAAAATTCTCATTTTACATAATTAATTAAATCATTGAATTATTTTTTGAATAAAAAAACTATTATACTCTCTCATTTTAAATGATCAAGTTCTCAAACATTTTTAATAATTAAATTATTTCATTTTTAAAACAGGACAGCTACAACTTTTTAACCAAGAAAAATAGTTACATGTAACCAATTAGCAAAATTTTGATGGTTTATTTATTAAAATAATAATTTGAAAGTCATAATCATTCAAAATAAAAAAGTTTAATGATTTTTTATTTAAAATAAAATAATTTAAAGATTTTTTTCATTTGAAATAATAGTCTAGGAATTTTATCATTTAAAATAAAAAAATTTAATGATTTTTTCATTCAAAAGATAATTAGAAACTAAACCATTAAAAAAAAAGTTGGTTGGATTTTTTCAAAATTTTTCCAAAGAAAAACTCAAAAACACAACATTTTTCTTTCCGCTACTTTCTTTCCTTTTCCCCTTACTTGGTGACGACTTCGGTCTTCTGAAAGGGGCTTAGGGCATATCATCAAAGAAAGAATCCCGATCATTAATTAATATTAATAAGGAAGCACTTAACTTAGGGCAGCCAGTCTTCCTTTATTCCCACGGCGGATTCCCGATAAACAGTTTCAACTCCACGACAAAAAACTCAAGAAAAAACAACGTAAGTTTTGTCAAGGGTGGGGGTTGAAGAAAAATAAAAAATGCAATAAAATAAGTTGTCCACAAACAAAATTGGTCCACAAAGCCACCTTATTAAAAGATATAAATTTGTCCCCATATATCCATCTACAAATCAAAGTACTCAGTACTAGCTTCTTTTCATTCCATTGATTCTTTAATCGTCGAACATCGAGCGTTGAGTGTGTGAACAGGTTTGATGTAAATTCCAATGGAAACAATACTTTTGCCGTAAACACATCCATGAAATCCTCCAAATGCGGTTGCTCCAAGCTCTCCAAATTCATAATTGAAATCATAAGTATTAGCTTTATCTATAGTTGTACCAAAGGGTCCATACTTGCCTTTGTTGCTCCCAAATCTGATCGAACACAGTTTGTAATTATAACCATAATCATCCTTAATATACTTGCCACTCACACGAGTTAAAAACTCTGATGGATAGTCAAACACCACCTGCAGGTTTAACATTTTAAGAGCATCTCAAACAGCTATGCTAAAACTTCTTTAAAATAACATAACAAAAGCTAAAGTCTCAAAAAAAATTTGCATCCAACTCCAACAGCTACTCTATTTTAGCAAATTTATTATAATTACTTTATTAAAATATTCAATATATTTAATGTTCCTACAACTTTTTTGAACAAACTTTCAAATAATCGGTGGAACTATTAAAATAATACTTTCTCTTTCCATTTAGAGATTCGGTAGAGATTTTTTGACCCTTTTTTAGCATTTCTCTATTTTAGCATTAAAGATACCATAGCTGTTGGAGCATTAAAATGCTAAAAATCTTCTTTTTTCTATTTTACAATAACTGTTGGAGATGCTCAAATACATCCATCTATAGTTTCCATCAATATTTTGTGATTAAAAATATACGATGCTTTACTGTTTAATAGAATATTTAAAACTACTTAAATCATGTACTATACCATGCAAAATCTGTATACAATTTTAAAATAATTATGCTTTGTCGCTTAATAAGTTGTAACATATTTGATAAGAATAAAAAACAAGGGAAAGAAGAGTTAACAATGTAACACTTACGGCTCTAAAGTTGACAGCAGTATCAGGTACTCCATAGACTTTGGAATGACGAACCACCCCACCTTTTTCAGCATATACAAACTGGACCGACACAATTTCAGAGTTCCCACTTTCGTCCCAGCTCGTTCCTCTCGATATATTAGATACACCAAACTTCATCATATTTTCCATCAGAGATCGAATTCAAGAAAAATGCTTAATCGATGTTCTAATTCGAAAACGCTTAAGGAATTTAAAGTAATTAAATAGACGAATTGTGTGTGTATTATATGTATGTATATTCACAAAGTTGTGGCAAGTCGAAGAGGTACAGACATGTATATAATTACGAATAATTAATGAAGGGGGTTGATTCTTGAGAATTGTATGTATGCGGTGAAGAAATCGGGGAGCCATGCACGCTCATCAAAACCAAAACTTGGAAAAGTGAACCAGGTGTGACGACATTCATAGCATCTCCACTATTTTCAAAAACGATTTTTTGAGATTTTAAATTGAAAAAAAACGTGGGAAAATTTCAAAAAAACTCAACAAACTATCTCATTTTGAATGGTTAAGTATTTAAACTATTTTTTTGATTAAAAAATCCTTAAACTTTCTTATTTTAATTGATTAAGTCCCTGAACTTTCTCATTTTCAATGATTAAGTCCCTAATTTTTTTTTTAAATAAATAAACCATCAATCTTTTAAAAATTAATTACCGACATATTTTCTTAAAATAAGTTACTTGTAACTCACTAAAAAAGTTTTTAAGTAAAATAAACTTAAATTGGTTTTTCCGTTCCAAAAATCCTACGCAATTAAAACCCTAATAAACAATGGTATCGCTCCCTCTCGTCACTCCACATTACCCCAATGTTGTCTGTTTTTCATTAATAGATAACCGGTTAAAAATAATTTATTTATGTTTAAAAGTTGTAAGTAATCAATTTCTAAAAATTCGATGGTTTAATTTTCTTGAAAAAAAATTCAGGGACTTAATCATTCAAAATAAGAAAGTTTAATGGTTTTTCTATTTAAAATAAGAAAGTTTAATGGTTTTTTCATTCAAAAAAGTAGTTCAGGAACTTAATCATTCAAAATGAGGAAGTTTAATGGTTTTTTCATTCAAAAAAATAGTTTAGGGACTTAACCATTCAAAATAGGATAGTTTGTTGGGTTTTTTTAAACATTTCCCTTATTTAAAATGAACAAAAGATAAAATAAGTGCATCTTTGATACCAAGGCATTGATTGACAAAAATAGACTAACTTATAAGTTAGCTTATAAGCTAGCTTATTTTCAGTTTACATGCTTGGATGCACATAAACTGACTTATAAGCTAACTTATAAGCTAGCTTATTGATAAGCTACTTTGAGTAGCTTATGAGGAGCTTTTTGTCATTTTTTTCCGATTATACCCTCATTAATATTAATTATTATTTTTTCAAAATGTTCTTTTTAGTCATTTAAATGGTTATTAGCTAATTTTTGCCAAATATAATTTGTTCATCAGCTAGCTTATCAGCTACCAACTAGCTTATCAGTCAGCAGCTAGCTTATCAGCTAGTTTGCCAAACCTAGCCCAAAAGAAGGTGTTTACATGCAGTGCGTCCCTGGAGTAAAAATCTCCCGTCCCAACTTTTCCTACACCATACATGTTCATCCAAAAAAAACATTAGTGAAATGACATTTTTTACAAAAATCATGGTAACAACCAAGGTTTTTGTTGGGGGTAAAAATAATGGTAAGAACCTCTGCACAATATTAGTTCTTATAAGATAATACATTTTTTACTTATAAAATCTTGCATTAGAGATGCTATAAGAGCATCTCTAACGAGGGTTCTTACAAAAACCTCTTTTTTGTACATTTTTTTACCAACTCAATGCCATATCATCAAATTGGGAACTCACAAAGAATTTCACAATGGAGGTTCTTATAAGAACCTCATTTATGTGTGTCTCATTAATTAAATAAGTTATATTATAATAATTAAATAAGTCAAAAAAGTAAATAAAAATAAATGAAATGACATTTTTTCACGAAAATCATGGTAAGAACCAAAGTTCTTGTTGAACTACCTATGGCTTGTAGGTTCCTATAATTTTTTTTCCATAATGGTAGTTCTTATAAGCTAATGCATTTTTTACTTAAAAGAAACTTGCATTGAAGATATTTTTATAAGTCAGTACACTTTTAACTAATAAAAACTTTACTAACAAAATAATGAAATTAATTATAAAAGAAAATTAACATGAAAATTCTTTTCAATCCTATTCTGGTGACACCCCTTTAAAACTTGCATTTTATTAGAAGGGTTAAACATCTTAAAATTAGTTTAGTATCTTCAACAATTATGTTAAAATAGAGATTTTAAATATATTTTACTTTAACAACTATGCTATAACGTCTACTAAAATAAAAAAAAGTAAGAGAGGGTAGAAATTTTAAAATTTGAAAAAACTTCATATTTAAGACAGATAAACAATATTTAATTTTTTCTCGACAATAAAAGACATTGGAATTGAATTTTTAAAAAAGAGATAATATCTTACTAAATATATTGAATATTCTAATAATATAGTTAATAATAAAATTATTAAAATATAATAATTAAAGTTAAATATAATTTCTTTACAAATTTTAACTTTTGATTTTCCTCTTTTAAAAAATATTATATGAGATAGCTCTCAGCATCAGCGCGATTTTCAAGATGAAGAATCAAAATGCATAATCATAAAAGATTTCATTCAACTCCCAACTATTCTTTATTCCAAAAATTACAACATTAACTATTACATTTAATAGAATATTTTTTTTTCTCTCGTATATATTTAACATTAATGTTTTTGATTCAATAAAACATTAATCATCTCATACTTTCCCGATTGAGGAGGATCCTATCCTATGAAAGAATCATCTCCAACAAATTTGCTAAAATAAAAAAAAATGGGATTGTAACAACTTTTTTGCTCCAATAACTATGTTATCTTGAATGTTAAAATAGAAAAAAGAAAAAAAATTCATGTTTGTAGAAATATCTAAAACTCACTTTTTGAGAAGAAAAATTAGAAATAATATTTTAATTTTTTCACCAATAGAAGACAATTGAATTAAATGTTTAGGAGAAATTAATAATATTTAAAAAAAATATAATAATACTAAAAGAATATCTAAAATAGAATAATTGTGGAGTTGTAAGTAATTTTTTTTAGATATTTTAATTTTTGTTTGAGATGGTCTAAATTAATCATCTTGATAACGTTACCTGACATTCAGAGACGGGCCCAATTTTTTTACACGGTAACAGTACCGTATAACATAGACAAAAAAATAACTACAAATACAACATTTTTTTTTGACATATCTTATGTTTTTTACCAAAATTCAACATCGCTCGATGTGTTTTTAGACTAGTTTCACAATTTCAGATCTGTTCTATAGTTTCTCATATTTGTTCTTAAAACTGAACTTTTACGATCTGTTCCTCATGATGTGTTCTTAAAACTAAACTTTTAGGATCTCTTTGTCATGACCGATTTTTTTAAAACTTCAGATCTATTCTTCAGATCTAATCTATATTCTATGCTATGATGTGTTCTTTAAAAATCAATGGCAATATGTATTCTTTTAAGATCTGATCTGATAAGTAGATGGCACTTGTTTTTGTGATTGTTGAATTTACAAAAAAATATGTTTCTTGATGGTAACCCATCTGGATAAACATAAAGAAGAAAACAAAACTATGCTCCCTGTTTTATGTGAAATCAAGATTTGGTTTTTTTAAATAAAATGGAGGAATGGAATGAACAAGCTAGAAAACAAATGATGAAGGGAAGTTGAAAATTAATGCGTCTGTGAAGTTCCAACGCAATTTTGCTTCCATTGAAGAGGACAGAAATCAAGAAATAAAAGAGACTTGATTCCTCTCCTATCGATCAATAATTACGTTTGTTAAGAGTTTTTTATTCTAAAAATTATTTAAATCTACATTTTTATCGTTTAGAATCAATAATTCAACACATTTTTCGAACAGTTATATTAAGCGGTGTTTGATATACAATTAGGGGTAAAATAGTCATTTCTAACATTCAGACGGTTTATTCAGCACAAACAACCAAACAATAACATATTTCAATTTATACAGATAGATTAATCTATATTGCCAGCTTTATCCATACAGGACTTTATGGAAAATCAACCAAACAGCCCCTTAATGCTCCATGTTCTGATTTGTTGTTTGGTTCAGGTGCTTAATGCAATAAGGTCATAGGTCATAAGGATGTATCCCATAAGCATTAATCAACCGGAAACATTGACACTACTGATATGGTGGTTAAGTTGTGTGTCTGAACAGGCTTAACGTAAACACCAATAGAAAATAGACGCGAGTTGTGAAGAGTCCCATGAAATCCTCCAAACGCATTTTCTCCAAATTCATAGTTAAACTTCGAACCATGTTTGTACGGCGTACCAAATGGTCCATGCTGTCGCTTGTCAGTTCCAAACGTAATAGAACACAGTTCACTAGATATACCGGGACCACTATAGATGCCACTAACACAAGTTAAAATTTCTGATGGATAATCAAATATCACCTACAAACAAATAAATAATGTCATCATCTTTTTTATTGTGTATAATTATTCGTTTGATTAAATCTTTTTATAATAATTCAAAGCATGATTTGAACATGCATGCAACTCGATGTATGTATACTTGAAACCTTAAATGCTTGAGTTCATTGCTTAGTTGTTAAGCTGTACGTAATTCATTTTGAAAGGAACCAAAATAGAAAAGACATGGATAAGGTTACACTTACAGACTTTAAGTACGAACCAGTAGTTTCTCCATAGACTTGGGAAAGACGTACCCCAGATGGTCTTGAAGCATATACAAACTGGATGGAATGGAAGCTATATTCGCTATATGAAATAAGTATTTGCACAATTTCGGTGTTACCA
Source organism: Silybum marianum (assembly GCA_036898165.1). NCBI lineage: Eukaryota > Viridiplantae > Streptophyta > Magnoliopsida > Asterales > Asteraceae > Silybum > Silybum marianum. Next base: position 26,372,378 of record CM072539.1, read on the forward strand.
CCTTCGTCCCATGGCGATCCATTCTTGGGTGTTAGCAACTTCACCATATTTTCCATGAAAGATATTGCTTGAAGTTGCAATTTGAGAAGTGTAAAAAGGTAAATGGTTATATGAAATAAATTCCATCAGACTATATATATAGACATCTCGAAAGTTCAAGGGACGGATTAGAAACAATTGAACGGTTGATTTCCAAAGCATTGGGACTTGTATGCGGTGAAGGAAACGAGGAGCCATGCACGATCCTCAAAACCAATAAAAGGAAGCAGGTATCCACATATGCATCTGCCATATATTTATTATTTATAATTTATAATTTAATAAATTTATCTATATCTATACTACCATATAAATAGGATTTGAGAAAAGTCTTAAAAACAACTTTATATGGACAAGTTACTACCTTTTTAAACATAAAGTCTTAGGCTATGTTTAGTAAAAGTAGTTAATAAGGTACCTTATGACTTATAAGTTAGCTTATTAAAACCTTACTTTTATTAACTTATCAATAAGGTACCTTATGACTTATAAGTTAGCTTATTAAAACCTTACTTTTATTAACTTATCAATAAGGTACCTTATGACTTATAAGTTAGCTTATTAAAATCTTACTTTTATTAACTTATCAATAAGGTACCTTATAAGTCATCCAAAAAACTACACTAAAAATAAGGTACCTTATAAGGTGACTTATAAGTCACCTTATTTTTGCCAAACAATGCCTTACTTACAACATCCTAAGCATAATGTATAACTTGCCTATGCTTCACTTCCCGAGTGCCAAGATCGACCCGTCTTTTCGAAGCCCAAGATGATGATTCACACATATGTCTTTCCAAATCCCAGATGACGATTGAAACTCCTAAGATTGTCCCATTCATCTTCCTCTCATTTATCCTCTTCCCCAACAAGTTGGTTTTGCTTTGAATTTGGGTTCACAGGGGAAGGTATAAGGTTTGTTTTATGTTTTCGTTTTGGATTCGTTTGTAGGGAAATCACTCATACGAAAATGCTTATCCAATACCATGGAATATTAATCTATCATGGTTCTTTCATTTTCTGGTTTATAAGTATATTCAAATATGATGAATGATTAACTTATCAAATATTTGAATTAATCTTCAAATCATTTTTAACCATATTCAAAATACAAATGTTACATAAAATAAACTCTTTATTTTTTATTCTTCATTGGATTGATTTTATTTTATTGGATTACGAACTATCATCTTTTTAATTTATCGGTGGCAATTGGAACCATAACTTTTAATAAAACCACCAAGGCTTTAAAAATCGTTTACATTCATTGATCCCGTCGTATTGCGCAGGTATACAACTAGTTATATTAAAAAGAATGAGTTTTAGTTATTCTTGAATTCTTGAAGTTAACAAACTAAACACTAGGAGAAAACCCAACTTTTTAACAACTAGTTATATCTAATTTTAAACGATTAAGTAATAAAATTTTGAGCTTTTTTTAAACAAATAAATCCCATTTTTTTTAAGAAACAAAAGTATAAACTTAATTTTGAACATTTAAATTCGAATATTTTTTGGAACAAAATCATGAACAAAAAATAGATACAATTTCTATCATCGATAACAAAAAATAATGAACCAATTAAACAAAGAACAATTATACCATTTCCACGGTACGGAAAAAATGACTTTCACCTACAAAAAAATCACCCAAGAAAATTTCCTTTGGTGATTACCACGGATCATCAAGGAAATACCAATGGGGTTCATGTAAAATCTGACATTTTCAAGAAAATACCAATGGATTACTCAAGAATTTCTTGGATAATCTGTAACTGATTTAATTTACCCACCATCAACTTAACTACCAACTTTTGTGACGATTTTGTGACAAATCACCATTTAGCGACGAATTTCCCAGGGAAATGTTCATAGGTGAAAGCCTTCCATTTTAGTAGTACCATAATTAATTCTGAAACATATAAAAGTCGTTTATAAATTATAAATAGATACATATAAAAGTCATTTATAATGTATAAATAGATACATACTAGTTGTGTACCCGCGCAATGCAGCAGGAGGTAAGAAATATGTACCAATGCATTGTGGTAGGAGGTAAAGAAATATGTACCATCATTGTTACTTACCTTATGGAGTAAAATTTCCGACAATCAAAATAGATCAAAAGGTAACTTTGTAACCGAGTAAGAGTCATCATCCTCACTTAGTATTTTTCACCCTTTTACCGGGTAAGAGTCATCACCACCCTCTTACCGAGTAAATTTTCGGTCCTTATTATTTCACCCACTAAGGTAATTAAAATGGTAAGTGCTTTCTTAAAAATCATTTGCAACTTGCTACTGGATGAATTGCGTTTGATGGATGTAGGCATGTAGCTTCAATAGCATATACTGAAGTATAGCCACCATAGGCTCCAAGTGCAACACCGATCAAACAGAACGAAGTAAGGTTATTAAAAATAACATAGAATCAAGTAGGTCCAATATACCAAATCCTAATCGTCAACAAAAAAAAGTTTGCTTATGGAAATGTTTAACAATTTTGAAACTAAGCCCTGCCACTGTCTTGCATCAAACATCTCATTTCATTCCTAAACAAATACATCCTGAAAGTTTGCTAAAGATTCCTCTGTTTTGTCCAAGATCACCAATACTCTTTGGATGGGATCTTCTTGGAATAATGAACTGCTGCAAAAAAGAATAGACTTTGTAAATACAAAAATATGAAAGACAACACACAATTCATGAACCATATTTTTTGGAAGGAAAACAAATAATGCAAGGTGATGTAACTTGGTAAGATTCATGGCCAACATTGAAGATCCAGCATTAGTAGTTGCAAATGGTAGACAGAAAGAATTCATCTTCCAATATTAGAGCCTCCAAGCTTTTATGCCAGCATTGAAAACCTATGTAACCACAAACAAAGAATGCTCAACATAAATAGAAGCAAAAGAATATACATTCCAAAGCCATTGGATTATGTAAAATATCATTAATTGTAAACAAAAAATTGGGATAAATCTGACAGAATTGTTTGTGTTTTTCATACAATTAAGTGTGCAGCCATCAAAATAGTACCACACAACCATGGACACGAAAATGAGTGCAAGTAAATAAAAAAGACTAACCAAATCCTCTATGAGAAAAATCTTAAACAAAACTCCTAAAATTTACCGGACCTTCAAAAGGCAATTTATCACTGATACACTTAAATCTTAAACAAAACCCGTGAAATTCGAAGAAAAATAAAAGAAAAGATAGAACATTTACAGTATCCCATCTTACCTTCCGTTCTTCATGTTTCCTTCGTTTTCTCTGCAAAAGATTTGAATCGAGAGACCACCTGAATCTAATTCGAAGAAAATTAAAAGAAAAGATGGGTAATTTTGATTATCCCATATTACCTTATATTCCCTTCGATTCATCGTTTACCTGAAATCAATCATTTACTCGACATGAAATACCAACGCATGGAAACGCATATTGCGATTTCACCAAATGAACCTTGTAAAAATAACGGTGACTAAGGGCAAAAAAGCCTTAGTCAAGGGTTTGGATCTCTTATGGATATAGATTAATGCATAATTCATGGGTGATTAAATGTGATCAACAGTTTAAATCTCTTATAGATATAGATATAGATTAATGCATAATTCATGAGTGATTAAATGTGATCAACAATTTAGATATCTTATAATTTGGCTGGTCTTAATGAACCAAAAGTTAATATGGGCTGGTCTCTTATCAACAGAAACAGTTTTATAGAAAAACTACAAAAGCAAGATTCATCTACAAATTCAAATTCTGGGTTTTGGCATCCATCAAGGATTTCTCAACAAAACCTCAAAGAAAGGGATGGGCACAAAAAGGAGCAACTAAGTTACAACTTTGTAGACGGTATTCATTTTAACAATTTTTTTCTTAACTCCATTTAACTTTTTGTGTGTTATTTGTTCGGTTTATGCTTTAAACCATGGCCGGTTTCTGTCTTTTCACACTTCCTATTGAAGCCATGTTCACTATTGTAGCCATAAAGAACAAAAACAACAGAAAACAAAGCATTTTATTTCTTGTTGCTACGAGAATGGTTCTGGTAAATGGATTTTCTAAGTTAAATGGAATTAAGAAAAAGAATGTTAAAATGCATACCATCTACAAAGTTGTAACTTAGCTGCTCCTTTTTGTGCCCATCCCTTTCTTTAAGGTTTTGTTGAGAAATCCTTGATGGATGCCAAAACCCAGAATTTGAATTTGTAGATGAATCTTGCTTTGTGTGTCAATAAATGTAGCCCTGCGTTAAACACAAAAAAAAAAGTTTAAAGAATGAACCTGTGTGAGAAAACCATTGAAACAAAGTTACTCTTGGTAAAGAATGAAAAAAAATGAAAAAAAGTTGTCCATGTTACTCTTGGTAAAGAATGAACCTATGTAAGAAAACCATTGAAACAAACACAAAATGAGAGGGAAACATCAAAAAACCAATGAAGACAAAATGTGATGGAAAAGAAAGTTCAAACCTGGAGAGCAAATGGAGAAATCCAAATGTATAAATGAAACCCTGTAATCGACATCAAAGAACAAAGAAACACTCAGAAATATATCACCAAAGAAACAACGATTGATAAAAATTCGGCAACATTTATAAGAAACGACAACAAAAACCAAATTAAAAACAGAAGCACATATATTACCTCAAATCAAAAATTCATTCAACAGCGGAACCAAAAACAGTGAAGGAGAAGCAAAGATGGAGGAACCAGCAAAGATAATGTGATTGGAGGCAGAGATGGAGAAACAATTTATTTATGGTCGTGGAAACATAAAACTAAAAATCAAAGAAACCCTAAATCGACGGTCTACCTGATATGAACAGAATGAGAAGACACAAACTTTGCCAGAAATTATTGGTCATAGATCAAACAGAAATCAAATAGAAAACTATAAATCGACGGTCTACCTTAGATGAGGAGCGAGAGGAACATATGGGAGGAGAGAGATAGCGCATGAAAAGAGGATGGATAACCAGTAGTTAAAAAACCCTAAATCTGATTGCATGAATCGTTGTATGTTAGGGAGCTTGAATCCTCCTCTTTGAAAACTGAAATTGTTGGAGGTGGAAAAAAACCTTTTTGTTGATCTGACTTTGGGAATAGGAGAAATGAGGTGAACCGTCATATTTGGGATGTGAAGAGGTTTTAAGACTTTTAAGACTCGTGCATTAGAGGGTTGTATTTTATGTATTGAAATTTGTTTTTTAAGATTTTTAATAAATTCCATTTATAAAGTAGTATAGATGTTAGTCTCGAAGGACAGATGGCTAACTAAGAGAGGGTTTTGTAGAAGGGGGTTGAATATAAAACACATAGAATATACTCTTTTTAAATTTTTTAATATAAATATTAAAAATTTACACACAGGTAGTTTGATGCGGAAAAGAACAGGCACACTATTCTATCAAACTAAACACACAGATAACAGTAATTAACTTATACACTAAGGAAGTTAAAACAATACTGTTATAGCACACAGCTTTGCCACAGTCACACAAATAATCACTTTGAAGATTTGTTGAAAGCGTGAGATTTCTGGGAAGGACTTCATCTCCTTTTATAGTGCCCATTACGTAGGATGCATGTGGATAGGCATCAAGGTTTCATTAGCTGGAAGTTTATTTGCTGGACAAAGGAAGAGACCACTTCCTTTGTACTAGAATAATGGATGAACCATTTCTTGTAGCACGTAATGTCAGATAACTTTATCTTCTTTTCTTCATGCTCTGTGAAGTCCCATCAAACCTTTTAGCTAAAAGACAAATATTCCTTTTATAAGAATAAAAGAGAATGTCTTTATTTAAGGCTTGATGCCCAAGTTCTTGCTGGCTCACGTGTCTTGCAATTGATGTGAGTCAAGAACTTATCTCTTTGAAATTGCTAAGTGATACATCACACTATGTATCACATCGGTGGATACCTTGTAAGGCTGGAATTGATAAGTGTACACTTTGCTTGATAAACTTCATCTTTCACTAAATGTTGAAAGTGTACACCCTTGAACTTGTGACTTGATATCACAGCCTTAGAAAATATACCTGCAATTTCGGTGACCAAGATTATAGTGTCGGTGACCATGACATCAAACTTGATGACCTCATCTTGTTTGATGTCCTTAGTACTTGTGATGACTTTTGAGTATACCATCGGTGACCCACTATATTGGTGACCCAATCTTGACTTTGGCAAAATGATCTGAATATTGAAGTTAGTTGATACATCCAAAATTCCACTTTTTGATGTACAATCCTTGATTGAATAGTCTTTGACTTTTTAATACTTGAAACATATTTCAGACCTTCAAAAGAACCTGTAAAAATTCAATCATATAAAGGAAGGTGGTTCATCACCAAATCATCGGTGACCCAACAATAGATATAGATAAAAGTCATTTATAATGTATAAATAGATACATATAAAATATAAAATATTTATACATAGAAAATTAAGTTACTGAATTTAATTATGCTTTAAGCAAAACTTTTGTATACTTTGTAATCAATACTAGAAATGGTATAATTCATCTATGTATAATTTGTTTATTATACTTTGTTGTATGCTTTGTAATTTGCATGCTTTGTATTTAGGAAAAATAAATTGGGATTTATTGGTTAAAAAATCAAGGACTTTAGCTTATTTTCCGTGTATACGTTTGGCAAACCATAAGCTAGTTTATTGAAACGCTTCTTGGAGTAACGTTTTGGGAGCTTATTGTTAATTTTTCCAATTATAACTTTCATTAATATTAATTATTATTTTTTATTTTTAAATATTTTTTTTTTATCATTTTACATTCTTATACGCTAGTTTTGTCAAACATGATTTTTTTTCACCATCTAGCTTATAAGCTATCAGCTAACTTATCAGCTACCCGCTAGCTTATCAACTAGTTTGCCAAACATAGTTTTAATCATTAAAAATTAGATAGTTTGTTGGGGTTTTTTTAGATTTTTTTTCCAATTTTATATAACATTAACCCGTTTTTACATATTACAAGAATGTATTTAATCGATTTTAGAAAATTTAAAGATTTTATCGTTCAAGAAAATAATTTAAGAATTTTATCATTTAAAATCCGATAATTTGTTGGGTTTTAAACTTTTCCCTTTTACAAAGTTGTTAGAGATTTTTTTGGGTGAATCTATATAGGCATCCCCTATTTACTATATAGACACCACCTATCTACTAATTATCACTTAGGCCTTGTGGCCTTGTTTGTTTTTTCTTTTTCAGTTTTAATTACCTCTTATGTCTAAATCGGTCAGACATTCTCACATTTAAATTGTTTTTTTTTCTTTTATTTTTAGATTTCAGACTTCAGCACCACTTAAAAAACAAACATCACCTTAATCATTGTAATTTAGGCTATGTTTGGTAAAAGTAGTTTATAAGGTACCTTATGACTTATAAGGTATCTTATAGGTAGTTTATTCAAACTTCACTTCAATTAACTTCTCAATAAGGTAAATTAGAAGGTGACTTATAAGTCACTTTATTTTTGCCAGACAATGCCTTAATCATTTTTTTTATAAGTAATTATTATGTATTATTATTTTTTTACTTTTTAAACTAAAATATTATATAATTATTATTCAAATTTTGTATATTACTATTAATACACAATTTTAATTATTTTAAATATTTGATTTTATTAATTATTATAACTTATCATTTTTTTATAAGTTATCGTTATGTTTTTATTAATATTTTTATTCTTAAACCATTGTATCATTATTAATCATTTTTGTTTTTTGTTTTTTTTCAGATAATTGTTATATTTTTATTATTATTTAAAGTTTATATATAAATATATATTCTTCATTTGAAAATAGAATTTAGGAGTGTTATTAATTTGACATATTAATTATAATGGTTGTAATGTCAATAAAAATAAATAATAATATAAAAATCATTAATTATAAAAATACAATAATAATTACTATAACAATTATAATAACATAAATAAAATAATAAAAACATAAAAACTATATATTAATATTAATTCTATGATGTACTTTTTAGTTATTAAAATAAAATAAAATAGACACAAAGTACTTAAGTGTGAAAACTTATTGAATCAAATTAAAGTAATTTAACAATATCATGAAAAAAATATAAAATAATATTAATTTATAAATTTTTTATAATAAAAATGATAAAAAGTATTAAAAAATAACATATTCTTTGAAGCATTTGGTCTTGAAGGAACGATATTTTATGGAATTGAGGTCCGCAGGATCCCACCTCTGTTGTCCAGAGAGCTTCCCGGATTTGTTTGGACTGGACGGTTACACGTAGGTCCACCACTGTCGATATGTTCCATCCTCCCGACCCAAGGCCCGACTCAAGGCCAAGCTCATGGATGGCCCCAAGGCAAGGCTTTTTCAAATGCAACACCGACGTTGTCACTTTTGCTGACTCTAATTCCGCGGGGTTCGGTGCTATTATTCGAGACTATACGGGGACATTCATAGCTGCTAGTGCCACCCCCTTTATCTCTCTCCCTCCGATCAGAGAATGTGAAGCTTAGGCTCTCTGGTATGCTATGCTTTGGGTTGTCTCTCGGGGTCTTACCCATGTCATCTTTGAAGCTGATGCGAAGGTCGTTGTTGATACTATTTATGACACTAGACGGGATTACTCCGAGTTTGGCGACATTATAAATGACATTCGAAGCCTTCTTCTTACTCATGGTAACTTTTCGATTCACGCCGTTGGAAGACAAGCTAACGAGGCGGCCCACACTCTTGCGCGTCACTCTCGTTTACTTTCTTGTCCTAGTATTTTCAATGTTATTCCTCACTTTCTGATTCCTTGTATTTCGGATAATTGTCAACTCTCAAGTTCTAATAAATCGAATGTGCCTCTACCGGTTGATGGCCTTGCCGAAGCTCGATAGATTCACATTCTTCCCCCTTTCAAAAAAAAAGAAATTAAAAGATAAATAAAAACCTAATAATTACAATCAATGTATTAATTGACTCTATTTATATTTCCAAGACACATCAAAAGTATAATATAGGATCAATGTCAAAAATCACTTTTTACATTTCTAAAGCTATAAAAATACAAGAAGCCATTAGCACTCCCCAAATAAAAAACCAATTTCCACCATTCCCTACAATTCTAAACCTGCGCTACCTGCTCTTTCTTAACTATATTTACTGCTGTAACATCATTTATCTCTTCTACGTATTTTGTCCATTTCGATTAAACTTTAGAAAATCTGGTGAAACAACTAATTAGTCAAAATACCCAAAATCTAGAAAATTATAAGTTTGTCAACACACTTTTATCAGTTTGATAATAAAATAATGACATATTTTATGTAATTTATAATTTAAATCTTCAAATAATATTTTTGTTTGTTAAAAATTCCTATTTAGGTAATTAACTATAAAAGAAAATTTACATCCTATTTTGTTTTGAATCCTATTTCTGGTGACATATACTTTCAAAACTTTTATTTATAGATTTCTAAAACGAATAATAAAAAATTCAAAATCTCAAAAAAAAAAAATTATATTCAACTCTAATAATTCTCTCTTTTAAAAATCACAACATTAACTATTTTATACATTTAACATCAAGGTTTTTTATTCACTATAACAACAATAGAATTAGAGGATGCCAAAAATGTCTACGTGTTATATTATTATACTGACTCAAGTTGGAAAAGACCCTAGAATCATTGAACCATAAGCCACTGGAAATAAACAAATGAAACTACATTATGCAACTGAACAAGAGCCTAAAATTGAACATATATAATACAATCTTCGACTTACACAATTCAAAGTTGAAAAAGCTTTCCTATTCCATCCCCACTTCCAAACCATCTTCACCAAAACTACATTTTGATTTGATTCTACATAAAATGAAGCCAAAATATCCTGTAAATAACAACAATGAATGGCTCAGCTCAATCAGTCATTTCTCTTGGTGTTAACAGCAGTAGAATTCTGCTCAGTCAGCATTTTCAGAACATTAACCAGTGCTCGCAATCGGTCCCATACGTTCAACCCATATAAAGCCTCAACAAGCGACTGCTGAAACTCAAAGCAGTTTTCTGCAACAGGATACTACACCAAAATAAAAATAATTATAAGTTAGTTTCCATACAAGCTTTTATTACAACCTTTCCTACAAAAAGAAAACAAAATTTCTTATGGTTTTAGAATGTAGTTAGAACAATTAAGACCGTCTGAATGCTTAATTTGAGGTTACCTGAATTGGCTTTGGTATTTTGGTTTTAATCAAAGGCCACCATCTATCTTCTACGACTGCTTTAACAAGGCAGCAAGCACGCAACCCTTCAATGCCAGCAAACCGTCCAAATCCACTGTCTTTTACACCACCAAATGGGAGAGACTGCCATAAAATAAAAAAAACAAAAAACAAAAAACAAAAAACAAAAGCATTAATAAAGAATATTATTTTTTGGGCAAAGAAAAGAAGACATAATTTTTATATTTATATGTATGAATGTAAAATGTTACCTGACACATGTATGTGGATGCAAAGTCATTAATAGCGGCAACTCCACAATGTAACTGTGAAGCTATGGCTTTGGCACGGTGTTGACTGCCAGAAAAAACAGCACAGCCAAGACCATATTTTGAGTCATTTGCAAGCATGATAGCCTCCTCATCAGAGCTGAACTTCATTATTGGCATAATTGGTCCAAAAGCCTGCTCAAGAAATTAGAATTACATCATCAAAGCCGTTCTTGGTGAAATCAAACTTAAAAACTAAAAAAAAAACAGTAGCTTTCATATGAAAGAATTCTGATAATTAGTTGTTACGACTTACTTCCTCCTGCATCAATTTCATCTGGTGGTTTACGTTAACAATAACAGTAGGAGGGAAGTATTGATCAACAGCACCTTCACTGATATTTCTCACACTTCCTCCACCAACAATCTCTGCTCCTTTATCTAAGGCATCATTTATGAGGCTTTGAAGCTTTTCAGAATGGTCTTGCATGCAAATGGCTCCCATGTCATACTTTCCAGATTGAGGTGGACCCTATATAAATTTATCATCTTAATAACGAAGAATGTGCCATTATTTATGTATTTGTATCATATTAACGCCCAAAGGAATAAAAATAACGACATTTTACAGTTTACAACTAAAAGCATAGTAGAGTACTTACTGCAGTAACGGATTTAACAATCTTGACAACTGCAGCTACAAATGAAGAATATACGTCCTTATGAACATAAAATCTCTCAGCTCCAGCGCAATTCTGTCCACTTGATTGCAAAGCAGCCCTAACAGCAACTTGTGCAACCTATATTTAGTTCTAAGAAATATTAAACAAATAATGACACTAACAAATAGACATCAAAAGTCAAAAGACATGTTCAGAAGCAAGAGTAAGAGCACAATCGAAGTTAATTATACAAATTGACTTATTCATACGTGAGGCACATCTACATCTTCACACACAATAAATGGATCTTTTCCACCAAGCTCAAGTGTCACAGGTATTAATGTATCGGCAGCCTTCCTCATTATCTGCATTTACAAAAAAAAACAATGTTAAAATAAATCAAGGGACCCCCAAAATAAGGGGTTTGTAGTCAAAAGAAAACAATCCCTATTAGATATAGCTAGCTATTCCTTTGTAGCCAGAGAGTATAGCTAGAAAATTGACTTTTTTACTTTAGAGGGAAAAATATCTTAAGGATATGTCGAATTAAAAATCATACCATTCTACCTACACCTGGTGATCCAACAAATATGATTTTATCAACCGAGGACACCAATGCTTCTCCTGTCTCAGCAAACCTGGCAAAATTCCAAGTTTGTAAGTACCTAAGAAAAGCAAATTGACAGCATGATCAAAAAGGCTTACCCGGTTATTACTTCAACAAGATTTTCAGGAGCTCCAACAGCTGCAAGGGCTGCTTGAATAATCCGCACATAGAAACATCCTGACCAGCTTGCGTGTTCAGAGACCTGCAAAATCAATCAAATAAGTGAATCTTAAAAAACATTTCTTCTTAACTATAGACAAGATTTGATGATTTTCAGGTTACAGTTTTGGATAAACATGTAACATGAAGTTCAGGGGCGATTCAGTCCTTAAAATGATTTATTGGAGAAACAAGAATCAAATGTAAATAAGAAACAAGACGTAGACTATTGGAGATGAGCAGCCTACTAAATGTAAATACTATAATGATTAGTGAAATTTCTATTCCAGATTCAAATACCTTCACAACTATGCCATTCCCAGAAAAGACAGCTGCCAACACTGGATTAAACAAGTTATGAAACGGATAATTCCACGATACGATAGCTCCAACCACGCCAAGAGGGTGAAATTCCACCTTGGATGTCTTGTGAAGCATTGATCTTCCACAGGATCTTAGAAACACCATGATACAAAAAACATATTTTTAATCATATTGTTGTAATATTCTCTACTAATTGCAAACAATAAATTCACTAAGCACATGGGAATTGAAGATGAAACATGGCACAAAAGTATGGAGGGTTTTTCAGATAGGATGGTGACAGTGGGAAACCCCTTTTCAGTTGAATGAACCTCTTTAAATAGGGCTCCTTAACTCATGGAAGTAACCAATGTGATCATTATAAAACTACCACTATCATATACACTTGAAGATAGAAAATTTAATACCTGTACTCAGGCTTTAGCCACCTCTCACCCTCTGAAAGAAGCCAGGTAATCTTCTCACATGTTGTCATTATTTCTCCCAAGGATGCATCCACCATTGTCTTTCCAGTATCACGTGAAGAGATTCTAAAAGTCAAAATAAATTAGGATGATTTGACTCTCCTTTTTCGTTATTAACAGATGTTATGGTACATACACCTTGATCAGCATAATCACTTTAAAATATGCCAATTTAACAAACTGACATATTAGAGCTCAAATAGCATGCTCAAAAAGTGATACTATTAATAACTTATTCATCCTTCTATCAAACAAAAAAAATTCTTACTCGCATATAAGCTCTTGATGTTCAATAATATACTTCAAAAGTACACGCAAAAACTGACGCCTTTGCTTGAAGCTACTCTTTGCCCATACTTTCTGGGATTTCCTAACCTGTGCCACTCGCTCCTTGACCTGAGAACACACTGATGATTGTTTTCAACCAATATATAATTAAGGAAGCATGCAGGTGGCAGATGTGTATTATACTATTATCAACGAAACAATTTACTGTTTATATAAGTTTTAAGGAATTGGCAATTATTGAAAGATAAAAAACTACAATCCAAGAAACACCCATTAGAATAGGAATGTGCATTTGACAACAATTATAATCATACAGTGGTTCAGCTTTATAAAATGGAAAACAATAAATGATGACAGAAATAATGCCCAGTGCCATAAAGTTAGAATTTTGATAGCCATTTCAATATGCATAGAAACTCTTTGCTAAAAAGAAGTTAATTCTAATCACCAACCTCATCAGGCTTCAGAGCAGGGGAGTACCCTAGGTACTTCATAGTTGCAGGCTCGTAGCATTGGACTTTATCAGTTTGTCTCCTTGAAGGTATCTATAATATGAAGATTCCATAAAAGTAATGTTAAAGTGTTTTGAATCTTGAAAATCCATACACATCGAGCATGAAATAACTTGAAGGACAAAAGTTCTTATTTGCAATAATATACAAAGTCAGTTATGCAATGTCTAACATCATTCCCTTAGGTGCAAGTTCAAGTTTATCTGTATCCTGTATTAATAAGTCTAAACACTTATAAAAGTTTATTGAGTACGAAAAAGGAAAGACAATAAAAAAGCAGGATATAGTTCCACAAAGCCTTTTTTCTGAAAATTTTGGGGTTTCAGGGTAGGGTAAAAGCACCCATATAAAATTGTGATAAGAACGAGAATGCGGTCAAATTTCATGGGCTCTGCTTTATGAATTGCAGTCCTCTACCCTCTCCTATAATCCCTATCTAAGATCAAATAGTCAGTTGTATTCTACAAGGTGAACTCCCTTAGCCTATGCCTGCACTTGCTTTGCTCTCTCTAACTACAAGTTACTCTTACAAATGCAAGAGGTAATAAAAAAAAAGTTTTCATTGATAAAATAATATACTACCAGAAACATAAATAAAAGAACTTACATAAATGAAGCTATTCTCTTTTGGATGCCCATCATCTATAACTGTTAAATATCCAAGACGTGTGAAGTGTCAAAGTGTCAAAACACACACATCATAAGCAAATATCAACACCAAGTGAAATGCACAAGCACACATTAAAAGAGAGAATCAAATAAGTATCACAAACACCTCAGAGATCAAGAGTGATATGCTTTCAAATGGATATGAGGTTGTGAGTTGTATGTTCTTCTCTTGATGCCACTTTACGTTTGTTTGGAAATTGTTCTTGTAAATTAGAAAGATGGTTGTCCCTAGAGGGAGCATTAGATCCTCAGTCATGAAATTCTATGGTTTCAAATTTAAGATGCTATGCATTGCAGCATTGGCACAGTTGCACTTAACACAATAATCACAATCTATATAACTTGAGGGGATCCAGAGCCCTCATGGGATGTTTGAACGGATATTGTTGTTTACAGCTATATCAGTAGCATATGGGAGCAGAATGCAAATGCAGGTGGGTTTTCCCCCAATGATTCACCACTGCTACTTCATTATACTGTTTTTCAACTAAAATAAAAACCAGCACCATGAGCAATTAAGTTTAACCCAAAAAAGGTATATAAATATATCCTTAGTTGGCTTGAATGATGCCCCTTAATAATTGACTTCTGTTGCCTGGATAAGCCCCCAAAAATACATTACTCTCGAGTTGCATTAATATCCCATACCATAGAAACAGGTACATTATATATTTATATTGATTCCCATGATCAAACCTCTTAACTTTCCAAATTAAAAACTGATTACAATTTTGTTGCATTTCTAACACCAGATTTTTTCTATCTATTTCTGTAGTATTCGACATAAAGTATAACACTCTTACCACCAAATTTACTCAAAAACTAATAAAACTTGAAATAGGGAGAATTAATCCATTTATCCTCTGTTTTTGGAGAAATGTAAAATTTTCCAGTGTACCTAAAACGAGCATGTGTGCATGTAAACCAAAACATCACTAGCAGTACAAAGCATCCATAAAACACATTACAAAAAACCAACAAAACACGATGTATGCTGTACGCATACTGGAGTATGGCTCTATACACAATACTCACACACATATAATCTGTAAGATAGACACATTCATTTTTATAAACAAACTGTACTACAAGAGTACGATGCTCATCAAAACAAATGCAACGTCGCAATCTGCAAAATCATTAGAAATGTGGAGTGGAATTTCGATGAAGAACTGATGTTAGTTAAACAAATCAAACTGAGAGAAAGAGAACGTATACCATCGGAGGCGTCAACGTCGATCGAAGGCACATTAGAAGGAATGAGCATGAGTAGAAATTTACAAATCACAAAAGCGAATGCTATAACGATCAGAGCCCACCAAAAAGCCATTTCTTCCGATTGATTCAAAAATCTCAACCGTTACACAAGCAATCAAGCGGAGAAATCTAAAACTAGGGCTTGATTCTTGATTTTGTGGAATCTAAAGCTCATTTGTTGCTTAGGGAAAAGAATATATGCTTCACTTGTTGATGCACCCACACCTTGACTCTGTCCCATTAAAAACCCCCCAACTTCCGTAATTATTACGATCAGGCCACTCAAGATTTATATTCTAGTTTACATGTTTTTGTGAAAATATAAAAGGCCAAATATGGCTATAAAAATATATTTATTACCTGTAATTCTTTTTAATTGCGTATTTAACTAAATTAAATCTCCTAAACACAGGGTTTTATAGTTTTTGTAATATAAGAACTTGTTATAAAGTGTATGGCTGTATTGAAGATTCTTAACTGGCTATTTGTTAATGGTATTAACACTATTTCCAATCTAACTATTAAAAATGGAATACTGTAATATTAAAAAGAGAATTTAATTATTTTGACCATTTTAGAAAAATCATTTATTAAAATAACCAATTTTTTTTAGTTGACCAAAAGCTAATCGAAATACATATCGATGATTATTCACCGATTAACAGGATAATTGGCTTTAAAAATATGTAATTAAATCGAAAAATATTCAATATTGGGCTCATTTCGAAGGTATTGTCGAGACGATTATAATGGTGTAGCTTGTTAAAATAAAAACGTAATTTTTAGACGTATTTTAATTGATATACGAGTATGTGTGTTAATGTGATAAGGATGTAAAATGAAAAATTAAAAAGTAAATGACCTAAAATGATTTATTAACTAACTTCTAAGGGTAAAAAATGTAAATAAAAAATTGGTAAATTAATTTGGCGGAGGATCGGAGCTGTGGCGAAGGTTTTAGAGGTGTGGCGGAGGTTTTAGAGTGTTTGGGGCGGAGGTTTTAGGCAACTCGATCATCGATATGTATTTCGATTAGCTTTTGGTCATTTTGGTCAACTCAAAAAGAAAATGGTTATTTTGATTAATGATTTTCTAAAATGGTCAAAATAATTAAATTCCCTATTAAAAATCATAGATCTATAAAATATTAAAAAAATTGACTTCAACAAATCAATCATACATTAAAAAAACATCTTTAACATTATAATAATAATAGGAAGAAAAAAACTTAGGGGGCGTTTGGTTCGCCGGAATGGAATGGAATCTGGTGGAATTGGAATCTGATTCCATTGACCAGATTTCAATTCCTTTGTTTGGTTCACTATTTTCAAGAATTGGAATTTGTTAAATTCCAAAGAATTCCAAAAAAGGGCATTTGAGATTCCTTGGGTTATCCATGGGATTTCTATGGAATTGAATTTGATATATTCCTAATACCTAAAATACCCTCATCCTAAAAAAATAAACCCTAATCTCTTAAAATTGAAGCCGACACCCATTCATTTGGATTTTCGGTTCGGCTTTTTCGGGGTTTTTTCAGTTTTCGGTTTTTCGATTTCGGTTCGGTTCAGTTTTTTCGAGGTTTTTTTTTTCAATTTTCGGGTTTTCGATCTCGGTTTTGTATTTCGGGGGGTTTTTTAGTTTTCGGCTTTTCGGTTTCTCGGTTTTTTTTTCAGTTTCGGTTCGGTTTTTCCTCACCCCTAGCAGTTAGGTTCTCCATCGTCTCTTGCAACAACTAAAATATGTCTTGCCCTAACAGATATTCTCTTGCTGTAGTTTTTTGCTTTTTTCTGCAGTGTTTAGCTATTTTTGCTGTAAAAAAATATGATTTTTGCTGTTTTAGCAGTTTCTGTAGTTTTTGGCTGTTTTATATAGTTTTTAGCTGTAAAAAAGCTCAAATTATTTTTAGTGTTAAAAAAATTGAAGTAATTAATAGTTATTTTATTAAATTAATTTTAGTTTAAAGAATTAAACTTAATAAAAAGGGTATTTTAGTCATTTACTGTCATTCCAATTCCAATTCCAATTCCAAAGCTACATTCTCTGAACCAAACAGAGAGATTCCAATTCTTTCAACAGATTCTATTCCAATTCTTCCAACCAAACAGCTGGTCAAACCTGACAACATTCCAATTCCAATTTCTTCAAAGTCAAATTCCTTTGACAGATTCCATTCCATCCAATTTCATTCTGCGAACCAAACGCCCCCTTAATATTATTTAATATATTTTCAAATCAATCACTAAAATAGACATTAAAAATAGTAGGTCCCTGGACACTAAAAACCCACCTCAACGACACTAAAAAAAGAACACCGAAAACATTTTTAATCTTATAATAATAAACTTAATAAAAAAACCTAATTAATGTATTAAATTATTAATCTATATATGGTTATATATGGTTATAAAAGTTGAATAAAATATTAATATTTAATTTTAAAGACATACTTTATTGACCTCCAAATATAGAGACAAACATTTTTTTCTTTTTTTAGTGTTTGTATTTGGTCGGAGATCACAAACATACAAGAATGAGAGGGTGATCTTACTTGTGAATTTGATGCTTGTTTTGATATGATTGAAGTTGATTTGTCTTAAAGGGGCTATAATGGTAATTTTATTGTTGATAAACACTTACTATAAAAAACACTTGTTAAACACTTTTATCCGAACAATACTTATCCGGTAAGAAAGGGTAAATGGGCCCATATAATGTATTCAATTTGTTAATTTAAACTAAATTTTAGAATCATAATTTTTGAAGTAGAAATGAATATCATATAAAATATCAATATCAAAAGTGGATGTGCAGTTTATTAAACCCTTACCCAGTAAACACTTATTAGGTCATTTATTTTACCGGATGAACATGACACGAGCCGAAAATCTTTTCTGGTAAGAGCAATGAAAGGATGGAAAGTATTATCCAATAAATCCGATGACGACTCTTATCCGTAAGTGTCGTAGTATTCATATTACAAAGAATTGGAGTATCGAGAGATACACGAGTATTGGAAAAAACCTGAGTCTTGACTATCTTCAAAGTTTTTTGGAGCTCTAGAAAATATCTCGATATTGTCTTGGTGCATTTGATAACAAAAAAGGCACTATGGCCTCCTCATTTCATCCGGCAAAAGCCATAGACACAGACACGTCTACTTCTTACCTTTTAGGGTCTGTTTGGTTTGCAGAAATGAAATGGATTTGGAGGGATTTGGATTTCAAATCCATTCCAATCCTATGTTTGGTTTGCTGGATTATCCGAATTTGAAATCCTAGGAAGATACTCAAGATTTCACGGGATTTCGTACGATTGTATGAAATAATGTTTTAAAAAATATTAAAAACATTTTTTTTGTTATAACTGATTAATAAAAATGTAATTTAATTATTTTTATAATTTTTTATATTTTGTATACGTTATTTATAAAGATCGACATCGAGATTTAATTTGGTTCTATCGGTAAAATAATGTACAAGATCGACACTGAGATTTAACGTGGTTTCAGTGTCGGTATAATAATGTACATCCACAGGAAAAGAGAGATCAAACATATGTTACCAACCGAAGGGGACTACAACCATGTTACAAAGATCGTTGGATCTGAAATCGCTAGTCTTCAAGAACACCTACTATTTTTTGCAACTACAAAATATTAAACTAAGGGTGCGTTTGGTTTGCGGGATTGTTTTTGAGGGATTTGGATTGGAATGAATTTAAAATCATTTTATATATTTTGTTTGTAGGATTTGAATGGAATTCTATTTCTCGGTTAACATCACGTTGGAGATCTTGTTATCTGCATTTGTTTTTTTGGGTTGATTTTGCCCTTGGAGATCTTGTTATCTGCATTTGTTTTTTTGGGTTGATTTTGCCCTTGGATTTTTACTTGTTCTTGAGCCCTTGTAAATCTAGTTTATTGTTATATTTGATAAATCCAACGCAACAATAAGCGTCCGTTTAAATGGACTACAATCCAACTCTAACCGGTAAATGTTTACTTTTTTTTAACCTCAAGAAACACACACACGCTCCACCGGGATCCATTCGGGCACCCGACTAAACCCCATCGACCAAGACCCACCACAAGTGGCAGGCCAAGATCTGGATATCGTCACATGCTCTCCGCGAGTTCGAACCCGGATAGTTAAGGATACCATCCACTGACCCTAGGATGTTACCTTACCACTGGGATAGTCATGCTTTGATGGTACATGTTCACTAGGCAAGCGGCCCCTCGTATTTGTGCAAAGCCATCCCACCATTTTACATGATTTACGAATGTATCAATAGAAAAACGAATGAGACGTTGATTAGACATTTAAGTGTTGAAAAAAAAAAGGAAATGAGAACGTCGACATTTAAGTTAGTAGGAATTAGGAAATACCAAAATAAGAAGACGGGCAAGTCGCATTAAACAAAAACATACTTCACCTATGAAAGGTTTGTCACGTTCCATCATACATTTTTACACCACCACATTTACCATACTTGCTACATACATAGTTTTCGACCTTATTTTTCTCCAACACTCATGTTCCAAAACTCGACTTCATGTTCAAGAACACGTAGAAAAGACACCTCCGCTTTCGAGATAACCTCAGCCGACGCTTTCTCCAAGCAACGATTAGCGATATCTTGCAACGACTTACAGTAAGCTCCAAAAGCTTCATTCCCCCATCGTTCACAAGTCTCTTGTAGCTCTTGCGGAATCGTACCACCTTCTTCAAGACAATGAGCAAAGCTTTCTTGATACACCACCTCAATGGCCCAAAAAACCGAGATTGCCACTGCGTATTCGGTCTCCGAACTTGTAAGACTCTCTAGAAATCTACAACGCCCCCACAAAAGGCCAATAGATTAGTAGCAACACTATCTACACCAACCAAAGGGCCTTTGGCCATAACGGTATATATATGAACCCCTGGCCTTTTAGGAGATCAGGGGTTCAAACCTCATCAAAAGTGAGAGGGACGTGGACGTGTGAGTTTATTTATTTCATTTGTTGTATATAAATATTATATACTTTTATTAAAAAAAACACTATCTACACCATGATATTATCAATTACTTTCACGAGTTTTTTATAATTGTATATTAATGTTACCTGCAATATTTGACGTTTGCGTTTTGTGGGATGACGCTGGTCAGTGAAACATGAAACTTGGAAGCTTCTTTTTTGAACCAATTGATCTCGTCGTTCATAGAAGCCATACCACCTAATATCACTTCCATATCCAAACCATCACCACATTCCTTCCAAGACTTAACCAACGTACTCGCCACAAAAGGAACCATCGATCTTACAAATATATAATCCTGTCCCTGAATCCGCCATGAAAATTTTAAGAACTTAAATTAGCAGCGATTCATTCAACTGGAATCATACTAAATTCAAATCCGAATCGAACCCAATTCAGTGAATCAAATCTACAGATCTAAAACAAGCAATAAACCCCTAAAAATCGAACTACGTTTTTTAGTACTCAAATGCAAAATTCGATGAAGTTTGTTACAGGTTTTGACACCAGAGTTGCAAGAATTTTGAATTTTAGTGGCGAACTTCAACCCATTTAACAAAAATTTGAATCAAAATATCAAGTTTTCATAAGAAGAAAAAAGGGGGAAATTTATTACCAGCCATCTCTTGAAAGAAGTGAAATCAACGGATCCGTCACGGATGCTGAGGATAAAAGGGTGTTTGGTGGCACCATGGTAAAGCAAACGGTGCTTCCTCAGCCACGCTTCCGTTATCGGAACCTTGGAGTCTACTCCTTCCGTCACCATCTTTTTTGCTTCCCCTTCCATGTCTTCGTTTCCCAACCACCGTCGACTGAGCAGAAATTGAATTAGGAATCTTTGGGTTGATTAGAAATAGCCACCGACTTGAAGGACACTTGTGACACCTTAAACACAGCCAAGTAGTCTCCTTCCACTGACTCACACCCCTTCCTATTCATCTTTCCTTGTCGAACAAATTACTTGTACCGTACAATTTAATTGAACAACGCCTATTAGAGCATAACAACTTTTTTTTCCCGACTCATCTCTGCACCATTAAATTTACAACTCTTTTTACAAGAATCTTTTTTTATGGTCTTATTAAATAAATTATATTAATATATTATTAAGTAAACTCAAGAAAATAAAATAAAAAACAAATAATATGTGTAAACTTCATGGTAAGAACCAATGTTCTTGTTCAACCACCTAGGAAGCTTTAAGTTCTTATAAGAATCTATCGACACTATACTTTTAGCTAATAAAAACCTTGCATTGGAGATGCTCTTAGCACCCATATGCATAGAAATTTATGTTTTAAGAATGTAAAAAGATGGTTTTTAATGTTAACGTGTGTAAAAAGAAATTCATGAATAGGAGTGCCTTAATAATACATAAAGACGTCATTTAACCTCCCTCGTTTTATTCAACTTTTCCAGGAATTGATTGATATAAAATAAAAAGTGTTCCATCTTGCTCTATTATATACCATTAAGCAAAGAGTAATTTATAAATTTGGTCCATATTTATTAGTCAAAAAAATTCGTTTTTGTAGCATTGAAGTTACAAGATGGTTGTTGTAGTTTTAAAAAACCATCCTCATTTTGTTTATTCTTGCAACCAATAAAAAAAATCTTTAAAAGAGAAGATTTTTATTCTTTTATTGATTTTTTAAAATATTTTTTACTCAACTAAAATTGATTTTATCATTTTGATCATTTTGTTTTTGATTGGGTTAAAAAATCGGTAGAAGAACGAGAATGACCTTTGTTTAACGGGTTTTAATGGCCGTTAAAGAAAGGGACCAAATATGATAGTTTAGTAAACGACCCCTAAGGTAAATCACATTATACCATAAGTTCAAATTTTTCATTTCAAACGATATACAACATTAATCATAGAAACTTCCAAGCGGAAATAGAGAAGATCGGTACATCTTTCCAATCAACAAGCAAACATCCGCCATCAACACGAATCGAACAACAACTCCCGCAATCGAAGTTGCTAATCAGCAACTTCGCTTCTAATAACCAATCATCATTCAATTCAATTTCCAACATTCCAAATCGCGCGTAAAACGCCCTCCAAACATCAACACTAATGTGTCTAATCGTTCGTTCGTCTCCTTCAGCCGCTACAATATTACGTATAGATTGACCATATATAACAGACTCCGAAACCTTTCGATCTCGATCATCATTAGCCAAACAATACGACATGCTGTCGAAAAGTGCACCATAGAAGAAAAGAGCTTCGGTGAAACGTTTAACAAAAGCCGGTGAAGTGTGGTTTGCTTCGACTTCGGTGATCACGGTTACACAAGGATTGATCTTTCGAATCGTTCGCATAAGATGTTCTAGATGGTTTGGTTTTGCGATCAGGCTCGATAAAAAGCAAGAGGAGTAGACGGCAATCGTTTCGCCAGCATCGATTTCGAGGAGATTGGTGTTGAAATCGAGCACGTCTATATCATAACCATCTTGAAACTAAACGGGATGTTAATGGACTCAGCAAAATCTGCAAGTTGTTTACCTGCAAAAAGTAACATGCACCGAAATGCATCGGATCAATTCCCATATTAACCGTAATTCATGTGGTTGGGGTGAGATTAAGAGTGACCGAGGGTCCAGATCCTTTATTACGATCTTAACTTGTATTCTCATGATTCTTGTGTGGGCCCAATATTTTCAATTAAAAAAATAAAAAAATAAAAACAAAATACCCGCTTATTATTAATTCAACGGTTAAGATTTGGGTTGCATGGGTTGTAAGATTTACATGGGTTGCAAATTAACCTTGACAAATGAGAACTCATATTTGGTTGTGAACGTGAGGACAAATTAGAACTTATATTTGGTTGTGAACGTGAGGACAAATGAGAGTTCGACATATGTCATATTCAGACTGAATAATGAAGAAAAATATTCTGAATGAATGTAATATTATTTGGACTGAATAACACTACATTCAGACTAATGCAATGTTATCGGTCTTAATATTTTTCTTCATTATCCGGTCTGAATATGACACGTATCGAGCTCTCATTTGTCCTCATGTTCACACAACCAAATTTGAGTTCACATTTGAACCCGTCCCTGTATATATATATATATATATATTGTTTATGTACTATTGACTCGGTCAGTGGTCAAAGCGTTCACTTTTTAGTCACTTATGTTACTTAAGGTGCTGCTGACTCAGTCAGCATCAGCGCAGACCCAGACCGCATCATTTAACCAGAATGCACTATTATCCGGTAAACACTCACCCGTTAAGTTTGGTAAATGGCCCTTTACTTTATATGTATGGGCTCTTTAAAAAGAGAAATTTAAACACATACCAGTATCTTTTATCTTCGATTCTGATCTTGTACCAATAGCAGTTATCTTGATATGCTCGATACGCGATTCACTTCGATTTGCCAAAGCTTTCAACATAACTTTATATATCATCCCGTGCCTGATCTGGAGATCGATTACGTGAATTTTAGTCGCTTCTCTTACATTTTCAATGATCGTATGAATAGCAATAAACTGGGAAACCTGCGCCAATGGAACCCGCTGATGAAATGCAAAAATGCTCGTTTCTACACTTGTCGACGCTTCTTGAAGATCAAAAATCTGCATATTTCCAAGCCCATGGCACGCCACCCTTCCCATTTCACGGTTTATTTTCTCACGAAGAGCTTCGGAGAAATAGTAAACCAATCGTTCCACAGGATTTCCTTCGGTCGTAGATACGTTATTGCATAATTCAACGAGTTTTGTAGCGCAATCAAACTGTCGTTGGCCGGTTTTCTCAACTGAAGCAAGAAGATTATGCAAAAGTTCAATGTCTTTAACTTCATCATCCGATAATCCGGAAAACGAAATTTGATCTGTTTTTGAAGAACAAGATTCGACAAACCGTTGGCAAGCCAATCGAATTCTTTCATTCGTCGACAGTTTTTGGTCGGGATTTTGGGTTGGAACCAGAATCTTTTGGGCATTCCGTCTTTTTGATCCGTTTGCAAAAAATGGTGAATCTTTGGTGTTCTTTACGAAAACTTGAAAAGCTGGAGAAGCGAAATCGACATAACAATTGTCTGAATTTCCGAAATCGCTGATAAGGGATTGAATCTGAGAAGAAGGATTATCTGAATCGTTGGAAGAAGACATAATGAATATTGCAAGTGAAAGCATGGATTTTTGCGATTAAAATAGAGTGAATTTGGCCTCGACATAGTTACCATTTTTGCCGATTTGTTCGATGCTTTATGATTCAGCCTGCTTAAAAGGACAAATGTTCCAGATGCTTAACACAAAAAGTTATCAAGTTAGCAGACGAAAAACGAAGTGATTTTCAATCGTCCTTGGTTGAATCGTTGGATTGCTGGTTTCAAAAGAATCAATTTTTCGAAATTGAGGTTTAATACTTTAATATAAACTAATTTTGTTAACGGTTGACTTACCAAAATTCAAACCTCGTTTATTTAGGGCTGTTTGGTTTGAGGTGTTAGGTAAGTTATTAATGGGAATGATAATAAGGGGGTGTTTGGGAGTGCTTATAAAAACAACTTATTGACTTATTCCGGTGTGGTACCGGTAATAAGCACTTTTAAGTGTTTGGGAAAACAACTTGTATCGGTCACAAACCGGTGATAAGAAGATTTTTAAGAAGTAAATCCTTCTAACTTATCAAAAGCTGAAAAACACTTTTATAGAAAAGTTATAAGTTGTTTCAAATAAGCAATCCCAAACACCCCTAAAAGAAACTTTAGTTTTCTATAATATAATGATTTCATTCCCCCACAAACCCAAATTTTCATTCCTGACTAAACTGGGAGAAATATTTTCATTCCCGTTCCCATTTTCATTCCTTTATCAGAACCAAATGCCCCCTTAAATTAGGGAAATCGAAATAGCCAATTTCTTCACCCCAGTTCACCTTTTTAGTTAATTACATTTTAGAGTCATTTAAGTTAGTCTTTCTTCATTCGCTTTGCTGCTCGCCCTGGTTCGCTAGGAGCTCTTCTTGCACAACAAAATTCTTAAGTTGCTCTATACTAAAAAGGTCGTACATGCATACTTCTTTTACATAAATATATTGATTTTTTTTTATTAAAAAAATATGGTTTATCTATAGTGACTTAAAAAATATGGTTAAAAAGTGAATGGGGATAAAAAGATTGACTATTTTAATCAATTTTCATTTTCAATCAACAACTAATTCCAATATAAGATAAAAATAAATAGAGAAAGGGGGACAACATCAAAGATTGATTTATGTTGAAATACAAACAAAGAACGGTAAAGGATAAGAGGTGGGCAAGAATTGGCCCTTAGGCCCGGTTCAAACACTAAAATTCAAAAATCTCGTAACAAGCTTACATCATAAAAATTGGGCCAAGGGTATTCAACAAAGACTAACAACAAGTTTAACCGATAACAAACCAATCACAAACGAAATGAAGATATAAAAATACCATAAAAATATTGACACAAGAATTTATGGTAGATTCTACCATTCATTTGGTAGTCTATGTCCATATGGATGAGGTGATAATTCATGTTAATACTAAATAGAGGTTACAAAGAAGGTTTTTAACCCATATATTAAAAATACTCTGATAAACGTTAAAAGGCTTCTAGAACTTCAATTTTATCGCATACAAAATAAGGAGAAAAGAAGGTTCTAAAAAATTTCCAAAGCCTAGAGCATAGACGGACCTAGTGGCACCATTTGACAATATAAACCGAAGCTATGGATATTTATTTAAAAAATCATCATTGGTTTGTTAGTTAGTTGTTAGTTGTTACTTTTCGTATGTGAGATATTGTGTTTAAGTTTTTTATTGCAATTTTATTTCTAGAAACAAAATAAACGTGAAGTTAGCAGCTAAAAACTAAGAAAAGGATTGGAACTTGATTCGAAGCCACACCTAGGACGGGAGTAAACTGTGGTATTACTGAATTTACTGTAGTTGCAAAATATATACGGTTATACCTTTCACGAGCTTTTTTATCTTATGACAAAAGGAACATAGCGATGGTTTGTACCGGCACCGTATCTAAGGGTTCGCATCCTTAGGGGCCATTTACCAACTCTAATCGGGTAAATGTTGTTCGGGTAAGAGCGCTGACCCGAATAAGTGTTATCTCAAGTAAGTACTATCCCGAATAAGAGTGTTTACCAAGTATTGTTGATAAATGTTTACCAATAATAAAATTACCATTATAACCATGTTATATAAGGAAAGGTCAAACAACCTAACAATAATAAATAGATTTTTTATAAATAAACAATCCTTTTTTTTTAAATCAATTTATTTAATAAAAATATCTATTTATTTAATTAATATATGACGGTGGCATGTTGCATACGGACTTCAAAAAATTTAAAATCAAAATTAATACTTTTTTCTTAAAAAGCAAACAAAACTTGCTTTTTGTATTTTAACTTTTCGGAAATTACTGCAACTTCCCCCACCAGCAAGAATGCCAAATGAAGGATTTATTTACAACTTCTTTGCCGCCGTCGCCGGAGTAAAAAATTTCAATGGGTCATGGTGGTATTTTATCAAGGTTGAATGCTCAGTGGGTTTCAAGAAAAAAGAGGAAGGTCATGACTGCGTGAAGCACAAATTTGCGTGGCTGCGTAAAATAGACAACACGGTGGCCATGAGCCGAGAGCGACGCCGGAGAAGGGAGGACGACTAGGACGAACGACTTGGAGTGAAAACCTAATCACAAGAGAGGGTATGCATTGGAAAAACGAAATCCGACCAGGGTAAGCATCATTTTGGTGCTGGCTTGGTAAGATCTCGGTCAGCATCTCGGTCAGATCTCGGTCAGATCCGTGATTTGATAAACGCTCTGACTGCTGACCGAGTCAGATTTACTGACCGAGTCAGTTTGGTCAGCAGCTAGTAAACAGCCCCTTAGTTGGCTTTGGTGTCATATAATAGAAACCAGGACATTTTTATCATATAACGTTGTTAAAAAAATGATTTTATAAATGATACTACTTTGAATTGAAGACAACTTTTAAAACAAAAAGATATAATTGTATCCAAAAATTTACAATATTTCGATTTTTTGCTTTTAAAATATTTACAAATCTTTCACACTATTCGTTTGCCAATATTATGATGTGTTTTTAAAAATTTGAATTTTCTTTTTCCAACTCTTCAAATTATTTTTCATTCCTCTTCTTTTGTGTAAGTGGTTTCTCTGAACACGTTGTAATATAAAATATTGTTTTGTTAACATCATATAATATAAAACATGGTTTTATAAGACTTTAACTTCGTTAATCGTTATGTTAAGTTACTTAGGGCTAATCACATTTAAAATGGACGATTACCAACTACAACCTTTTTAGGATTGGCTTGCATGAAAGCTGGTTGATTTAATTCTTCTTTTGAAAGTTTAAATACAAACACTCTTTTTACATAATACAGTAACATATTTAAGTTTTTTGTTTATTTTATGACCAGTTTTTTTTGTCACTTATAAGACATAACTATTACAAGTACTAACTTAACATTAAATTAAGAAATTAAGAGACGACATGCAACAAGCTCCAAGTGTTTTTCGTTCAATGAACTTGTCATGGGAACTACGTTGACCAAACGAAAATGCTACCAAGTCGGTACCAACTTCAACGGTGAGTTTGGTATATAGATCGAATAAGATTTGGATAAAATTTGCTGTTTTATATTTGATGCAAAATAGGATAAGGCAAAAACTCACTGTTTCGACATGGGACAGGGACAACGTCTTGGTGCGACCGGATTGAAAATTTTCTTTTAACGTTCTACTAAAATAAGTGAAACAATACAGGAAAAAGATAAAGACAAAACTAAAACAAAGATTACCAATCTACTTTTATTTGATATAATCTTAATATGGTATTTAGTTGAATGGTCACCACTCACCACCATCTTCGGCTCCCACTACCTACTATAACCTCCACCTCCTCCACAACCGCGATCGACCATCGCCCCTAGTTGTTATCACCACCACGACCATCAACTACCACCTAGCTACCACCTTCCAATATCACCGGCTCTAGGTACCTCTACTACGTCAACCACCACTACCTCTACCTTTTCCACAACCACCATCATCATCTCCACCTCCATATCCACCAATATCGACCGCCACCATCCACCATCTTCTTGACCTCCACAACCACCGTCAGCCACCAGCCACCACTGCCTCCATCTCTACCACTAACACCACCATCAACCACCTCCATCATATCTCCGCTATAATCACCACCTCCTCTTCCACCACCACTGGTAAGCATTGTATAAAATCATCAAACAATATTTAGGGGAAACAAGCCCAACTTTTTAGTTAGACAACTTGTCATGTCCTTGTCCTGGTCCTATCCGCTCTTGTATGTGTACCAAAAGTAGAAACGATACCTAAAAGATCAATTACCATCAATCGGTACTAAAAATAAACGTGTATATAGTATGTAGTAGGATGTAGGGTGAACATCGGAATAGGATATCTATTTTTTGAACCAGAACCGTTCTGGAACTGCCATTTCCGGAATCAGAACCGATGTGATTGGTTCTGATTCTCCTTTTATTGGAACCATTAACCGCTGGATACCTGCCGAGAAGGTATCCAAAACCGGAACCGATGGATATCCACTATTTTTTTAATAAAAATTATCTTAATTATATGTTTATTATATTTAATGCTAAAACCGAAATTATTAATTACACTTAGTGTCGCTTCTTTAGTTTTCACCATTTGTACTATTTATTTTATTTACGTTGGTACTTTGTAATAGACTAATAATAAATTTTTATATCATGGAATGAAAAAAAAAATTAAAAAAATTAGACATTGTGTACCCGGAACTGGTTAGTGTAACTGGTTCCGGTTCCTTCATTCCAGAAACCTCCGATTTCGGTTCCTGGATCGGTTCCATAAATTTTGATCGGATACCCGCTTTTGTTCACACTAGTAAGACGTAGGGATTGTTTTAACCATAACCAACATATATATGTATATAAAAATAAAACATCATCGCTATTTAACATGCACAAATAAATTTCAACAACAATCAAATAAACATATATAGGTATAAAGCTATATATATATATATGCCACTGATCATGAGAACTTCCAAGCAGAAAGACATTGGATCGGTGATCCTTTCCACCCAATAACCAAGCAATTACCATCCATTTCAAAGGTACAAGAACTCCCACAACTTAGTTTTTCAGCCAACAAATTCGCTTGATATAAACACGACATACTCAATTCCACCTCTTTCATCCCGAATCGAACGAAAAACTTCCTCCAAACGTCGATATTCACATGCCGAATCACCCTTTCCGCTCCTTCCGCAGCCACACTGCTCCATATCCCGTGACTCAAATACATCGATTCAGTGATCGCACGGTTCTCATCTTCCCGACCCATACAATCCTCCAATGAATCAAAAAGCGCCCCATAAAAGAACAAACCTTCGATAAAACGATCCACAAAGTTTGGCGAATTAAGATTCGTGGCAGCTTCGGCCACCACCATAACTCGTGGATTCGTATTCTTTATAACTTTCATCAACGATTCTAATCGGTCTTGTTGCGATAGCATGCTCCATAAACCGTAACACGAATAAACAGCCAACGCTTGTTCCTCCGGATCGTCCAATTCGAGAAGATCTTCTTTGAAATCGAGCATATCTTCAACCATAACTATATGAAAAGAGAAAGATAAGTTTAAAGATTCCGCAAAACTCTTTAATCGTTCGCCTGTTTGTTCGATGTTCTTTTTGAAGTTGAAATTAGTCCCGATTGCGGTTACTTTAAGATGTTCGATTGGACAATTGGCTTGTGACGAAAGGGCTTGCATTAGGATCGTATGTTGGACACCATTTTTGATCGAGAGATCGATTACGTGAACCTTTTTTGACCCAGATACGCCATCGACTAAAGCCTGCACCCCGGAAAACTGACCGACTTGATAAAACGGTAACTTTTGGTAAATCGAGAGTATGGTCGGGTTAGGTGTCGTCATTTTGCCTTCCATTTCGGATAAATTTTTCTTTGCTAATCCATGGACCGAGATCCTTCCGGTTTCTCTAGCGATCTTTTCTCGTAAAGCTTTCGAGAAATAGTGAACTAATCTTTGAATCGGGTTTCCGAAACTATACGATAAGCCGTCGCACCAGTCGAGAAGCGTAATCGATCGTTCAAACTGGCGCTGCTCGACTTTCTCGGCCGAAAGGAGAAGATTTTCGATGAGTTCGACGTCTTTAGCTTCGTGATCGGAGAGACCAGAGAATGAAGTGCTGTACGGATGGCTCGATGGCATCGAGCCATCGTTCATGGTGGACGAACGAGATTGAACGAACCGTTCTCCACCCAACCGAATAACGCCATTTGTCGATAACTTCCGGCCACTGGCTTTCGGTGTTTCTGGTGTTTTAAGATGTGGGTTTGGTTTAATAAGCTCAGTATATTGCGATTCAATGTCTGCAAGCTCTTGCTGCATCTGATAAGATCGAAATGGGGGTGTAGTATTGTCAAGAAACAAAGCATCCAAATTATGGAAATCTTTAACTGGTTCTTGTTCTTGTTGATGGTATTTAGTGGTGGTTGAGATTAAAAGTGATCCATCGGTGGGTTTAGATTTCTTGCCGGAATGATCATCGTCTTCCTCCCATAACTCCGGCAGCTTTCCGAAGCTTCCGGCTTGCCGATGATCTATATCTTTCTTAGAGAAGTCGTAGGTTTGTTTGTTGTGGAATCTTCCAAAACGACATGGATCAAAAGGGAGCATTTCATTCGATTTGTGAATTGAATGATTTTTGGAATGGAAACTTAAGTACTCTCTATATCAATTAATGAGTAATTAAGGATGGGGGGACATTGATGTTATCGTTGTCGATGTGTTCAATGTTGTTGATGGTTACGTACCATATCATATTAATCTAATTAAGATATTCATTCAGTCTTTAATTTCTGACTTATTCAAAAAGGGTAGTGCCACCAGTAAAACTTACAACTATTATTGTATTATGATGACGATGTTATCACATCATCATGATGATTTTAAGAGGTGGCCAAAGCCGGGCCTAAAAATTGGTGCCGTTCTTAAATAGTGTTTTCCCTAACCGGTTCCGGTTCCAATCCAAATATGAAGGCACAGTTATGAGAACCGGTCCTGGTCCGAACCCAAACCGGTCATATGTAAAAAAAAAGTCTATTTTTTACATAATTTTTTTGTGAAGTTTTTTTAAGAATATAAAAGTGTTATTATAATACACTTGAAAATATGTAATTTGGTCAATTAAATACATTTAAAAAATACGTATTTTGAGATAATACGAGTCAAAATCACGAATTACAAAAAGAAGTGTGAACGTTATGAGTTGGTATCTTCTTTCATACATCATATGACTTATATATAGTGAATACAGGGTAAATGGGACAAATAAATGCACTTAAAACAAAAAATTAGAAATACATTTAAAATTATATATTTTTTGGAAAAATCGGGCCAGTCCCGAGCTGGGCCCAAATGGCCATCTCTACCTTGCTGGTAAGCTTAACTCAGAATAAGACTTGAGTCTTTGAGATTCTCCTCAAAGATCATTGGTGAGTGCTACAAATTAAGTTTGGTTGTTTTTTGAAACTTCTGAGATTAGTCAAGGTACATGCAAGTTGACAAGGACACTCGCAATTAACAAAAAAAAAGTGATGACTTCTCAAATAGGTACCAGTGGTGCACCCGCTAGCAAATGGTCGTCAATCCTATGAGGATAAATAAAGCATCAATTGAGGCTCTTATTAGATACAGTGTTCTTAAAATATGTCTTTAATCAGTGTGTTTGTTACTCAAGATAATGTTATTCAAAGAGTTTGTCAATGAATTGTCAAGATATTAGTGGAGTTAGTTGTCTAACACAATAGATTAGTTCTTCTAACTAGGAAAACATATATAAACTCACTAACGTTTTTATTTCATTTTCAAAAATACTTCATTTCAGATATGTGATATATCAAAATGTAGCTCTCACAAAGGACTACACAAACTCACAACATCTTTACAAATAATTCTCTTACTAGCTAGACTTATTTTTAGTCCCAAAATGGGTAAAAACCCCATTGTTTCACTAAGGCTTTTGTCTACTAACTTTTTCCTAAAAAATTTGTTACTAAAGAGTAGTTTGTCACAAAATCGTCACAAAAGTTGGTGGCTAAATTGTTGGGGTTAATTGAAATTAGTGACAAATTTCCCAGAGATTTTATGGGTGATCCATTGGTATTTTCTGGAAAAACATCTGATTTTACCGAACTATTGGTATTTTCTGGGTGATCCATGGATGAACCCACATAAATTTTCCTGGATGATTTTTGTGAATGAAACTCATTTGTTTTGTAGTGTTCCCAACACTAATTTTACGAATTATGAGTTGGATCATCGCCTTTTAATGTAGCTTATATGATATTCATTAGTTTGGTATACCAACAAAAATAAAATTCCTACTCACATATCTAGAAATACATTTGGAATCAATGAAACTAGACACACAAAAAGAACATAAATAAAGTAAGAAATGTGATATACTCGAAATATATGATACCGATTACAAGGATGATTCAATAAGATTACAATTTGTCGCCCATATTTACATTATTTGCATTACAGATATGTTCAAACCTATACAATTTCAACAATTATATATATATATATACCTCTTCATTGCAAATATATCCTTACATTTATAGAATCAGATTTGTTCAAATATCGAATTGATAAACTAAAGACTTCTTCTTCATTGAATTTCAATAAAAGCAAACATATGTTAAAAGCAATATGTAACTTATTAATTAAACAATCCTTGCATGAATAAAGAAAGAAAACTTGTCTAAAATAAAGGAACCAAAAAAAAAGTCTTATAATATAATAAGAAACATGTTTTCAGATAAAACAAATGCAGGCACTTCCAAACTATATACTAATAATGGGCCATCTGGAATTCTTATCTTTGATATGAACATTGATGGAGATAGACTTACGTATACACGTCAATTTTCAGATATAAATATAATGATTTGTCTAAGAGAGGGACTAATGTTGCCAAGTCTTAAAAGATGCAAATACAAGGGTTAGGACTTGTTTGTTTTTTCAATTTAAGCTCTTAATCACCACTTATGTCTGATCCGTTTAGACGTTTCATAATTCAAAAAGAACTGAAATCAGACTTCAGATTTCAGCATCTCTTAAAACACAAACATCACTGTAGTACGTAATAACCGAAGAAATGAGGACCTAATGGTAACTATGTCAAACACATTAAAATAGAATGTGGATAATCACAAGAAGCATGAAGTTAGGAAAGGAGTTGGAATGGGATTTAAAATATAAATCCCATATGTTGATCAAAGTCAAAACTATTTCTGGTGTGGTTTAAAAAACAAAGCAGAAGTGCAACAAGAAGTTGCAATAGAAATCATTTTATTTAAGGTACAATTTTAAGGTACACTTTCTCATTTCCATTTTTAGAAAGTGTAGAACAATTTTGAAGTCATTTACTTGGGCATTTGTTAGTAACATTTGTACTCCTATTCGTTTTATGTGATACGAGTATGATCTTCTCTCATGTAGACGTATAATTTTATCCTGATAGTAAAACTATGTTTAAATTTGTTATGTGTTGTTTTCATTATTTCCTTTGCATTGATACACTTCATTGGTAATGGACTCAATGATCACTGCGTTGATTTGTAACTTCGAAGAGGTGTTGAAAAACCGACTAACCAATTTGGTTAACTAAACAAAAAAAAATCAATTTTGGTTTGTTGTTTTAGAAAACAGTTAACCGAAAAACAAAAATAATTTTTCAGGGCAATTGCCTAAAATGTGTTCCCTCTTTTAAGCAACGGACTTAATTTTGGAGCCACTGAAATTGATAAATATTTCAAATACAAGTAAATGTAGAAAACATTTTAGGATGATTACAATGTCAAATAAATATCTTTTCAAGGATGAAATTTATTCTATAACGGCTCAAAGTATGAAATTGAAAATGACCTTGTACTCACTAAAATGTATCATTAGTTAAAGTATGCTAGTCCAAAAAATCGAACTGAAAGAGTGGTTAAGTAACTCCATAGTAACCTATTTTTTCAGTTAAATTATGATTTGACAAGTTACTAACTCAGGTTTTAGTTATCATAAACACCCTAAAAAGTGCTCCCACTAACATGAAGTTGTGCTAATTAATTAGACTTATTTCTTGTTGAATTTTATACAAAGAAGATATATGAAAATATAATCGATGACATATAGTTAAAATTCAAAAATCTACACTCTATTAGATAGAATAAATTAATAATCACATGGTTTTAGGAAATGTTATCTAGATAAGTATATAATTCATAAATGAGAAATTGCCTAAAAGATAAAAGGCCGATTACACGTATTGAGATTGATATATCCATTAAACAATTCAATGACATGAATAAATAAAAACAAATTGATTTAAATAAGAAATTGATGACAAGATCAGTGAATAGAACAAGAAACATGTCCTCGATTAGAAACACGGTAAGGTATTTTTTAAATATTACACCGATGTGATTGTTAATTTGTATCTTGGAGGATTTACTGTGGCCGATCTTAATTTCATTTGTCTTCTGAACAAGACAAGCTTGTATTTTGTCGAATCTTTGATTGTATCCATGATTGTAACTACAGTCATGGACAAAAACCTTGATTAATTTATGTGGCAGTTTCCGTAAAACACTGTTATCTATATATTGGTAGAATATTCGGCAACTACCGGCCTAACACATCCCTTCCGATTTAGATTATGTTTGTATGTTATGCAAGTTTGAGCGAAAAGTATTTGTAAGCGACAAACCTGAGGCCAACCTACACCTCCCCACGAAAAGCATCATATAAGAGGCGAATTAAGTATATAAATGACTCACTAGATGACCGACTTAAGATCTCAGTGCTCACAAGAAGCGTAATATCGAATACAGTTACAACCCTAATGTAAGACTATTAAACTCTAACTATCACCTATTTCTATAATTATATCACTCCAAAACCAACTTCATATGTTATGTAAATTATACAAAAATATGTTTGATTAAGTCAAATATTTAGATTAAATTTTGAATTTTTTTATCCAAATAATGATAAATTTTTTTTCCAAAAGTACTGTCACAATTTTTTATATAATTCTTTAATCGTGTTTAATGTGTTTAATTAATTAATATTTAGAAAATTTTATGGAATATACTTTTAGTTATATGTTTGATTAGCAAAGGAGCCGGCCAAAAGTGGCAAACAATAATCCATACTATGGACGTATCATCTGAGTGGTGCTTAACCAATAGAGTCAATTCCAACTCGATCATAAAAAATTAAAATAAAAAGTTATAATATGAGTTGATTTCAATTTTGTATTTGGAAGTGGATTTTTATAATAATATTTAAAAATATAATAAAAACTTGTTTTAAGTTAAAATATTACATATATCAAAGAATTCCTTTTTCATTTCAAAATACACTATTTTTATGAATTAATTAAAAAAATTCCAACTCATCTTCATTTAAATTGGTCTTCTAACCATTTCTTTCTTAGATTGACTTAAATGTCACTACTTTTATAATATCCAGGTCCCTTATATTATAGACTTAGCTAAAGGGCAAAAAAATCAACATAGATCTGCAATTACGACGGGTAAACTAGTTGAATTTGATTGTTTTTATAGAAAACTTGGATCAACTCGGAAGAAAATTGATTAAAAAATCAATTTAAAATTATAAAATGATCATTTGAAGCAAATTTCTTTTTTAGATATATGTTTCTCAAAATAAAACCCAAAATAAAGCATGTTCTTTTTTATACTTGTTTTTATGAAAAATTGTAATGTTTAATAAAGTATGTAATTTAACGAAAATAAAAGACTTTTATAGACATATCAATATAATTGTTTATTGTATGGTGTTGACGATAAACAAACATATAAATATCTTAAAACTACACATAAATCACAAATTTTAAGGAAATCGTTCAAACTAAAAATCATTATAGTTTTACCCTTAGAATCAAATAAACCTATGTAAAAATAAACAAAAGAAAAATTGAGAACTTCGTGGAACTTCAAACATTAGTAGCACGCATACAATAATTGAAAGATCGAAAATACAATCCAAACTTCATTATGTAACTGTTTGTTCTAGTGTCTTGCTAGTTATTTTATATAAAATCTCACCGTTGTTTAAAAAAATATGATCAACATTATCATTGTATTGATGACCAAAAACCTTACCCATTATTTATAATAAATTTCATAGATTGAAGTTATATTTCGCGTAGGCATCGCATGACGCGCTTTCCAAGCTTTCTTGCAAACCAAACAATTTTGCTGACTTTTGCAGAACTGTTGATTGTTTCGCACAAGTCACGATAGTAGAAATTATGTTCATCTACTTCGACTGATATTTTGTTAAACAACGTAACAAATTCTTCATCTTTATCAAGAATTCCCTTCTTATGGAGATATCTGGCGTCATCATTTGTATTGATTAAGCTTTTCATGAAAAATGCATACGACGTTATGTACTTTGTTGCATCATAACAAGAATTCTCCATTGCAATGAAATTTCTAAAGACGGTTTCCATGAGATCATGATATTTTAACGTCGGGATTCTCAGTGCTCCCTTGTAGAATTTTACTTCCAAAACAATTCGAGATTTGGCTCGCTTGATCTTGGTTCCATTGTTATGAAACTGAGTTGCAGTCGAAATATTCATATGTGAATGTGGTTGTTCTGATTGTGGTTGGATATGGTGTGCTTTCGGTATGAAAGATTGATGGATTAGGTCAAGTAAATGGTGGATATTTTGACCAAATTTCTCTTGAAGATCATATGGGTCCTCATGAATCGTTTTTCTAAAAAAACGGAAAGCGAGTTCGACCAATGAGTAATCGCCACATTGTTTAGGTACAGGAACAAGGTCGAACAGATGTTGAAGAACGAAAAAAGGGATTTGATTTTCGAGCAAAATCAAATCATGCCTCAGTCGAGAAAACATGTGGTACGTTGCTAAAAACGGGTCCCCTCTTCTTCTGATTCCTTTACAACACGATTTATGAAAAAGTTCGATTATGAAACACCCATCGAGCAACATCATTTCCACAAACTCGTCACTTTTCATATATATTTCTTCCACGTAGCATTTCCGAGCCCTATCTTCTAATACTTTTAATACCTCAACACATTTGCCTATGCGTGCTTCTACATTAAGTGCACGTGACAAAAGTGTGTTAAGATATTGCCATTTTCGATCTTCCATGGCTTTTAATTTCTCTTGGCCACGATGAAACGGGCCGATAGAGACCATTGTGGGAAAATATTTATCTTCGTTATCTATATAAAATTTATCCGAAACTTTACATATACGACCAAAATCGCATGTTTTTGCCATGTTCTTGTTGATGGATGAAACAAGGCTCGTGTGTTGTTCTAATGCGATCGCCTTTGAAGCTCGAATTTGTGATCCATGAATATCTAACTCCATCTTTAAATATATATATATATATATATATATATATATATATATATATTTGTAATAATAAAAAATAAGTTATGATTCAGACAAACGCATTTGAATATTATAACTGATACTGAATATATAGGAACAAACCTGGTTAGCAAAAGTTGATCAACCCAAATTCAAAGAAGTTTGCTTTAAGAGTCCACCCAGAATCATATAGACTAACTTTGGATATATGGGTGTAGTTAATCAGATGATTTTAAATATTAAATAAAACCATAGATTATAGTATTTATAAGGTTAGAAAGAGTATTGGATAAGAGAAAAGAAGAATAATAGGTGACTTGCTCATAATGGCAAAATAAAAAAGAGAACACTCATATAACATGTGTTATATATTCTTTGACCAAGCATCTTATGTAAACTTGGACTAAAATCAAAATCTTTTGATAAAGGTTGTATCACAAGATTTGGATTTAATATTTTTAGTATTAATAATATTTGACCCATTATTTTTGTAATGATTTTTTCATCAAGCTGCAAAGAAACACTTGAATATGGTTAAGCCAAAAGTAAACAGCCTATTAGTCAAATATGAGGTGTGTGAGGGTTACTTAAAAAAAATATTGATATTAAAATGGAATTTCAGTTTATTTCTTTTTCTATGTTTATTATTCTACATGATGTTTATTTAACTGTTTCCTTTTCAAGTTATTTCTTTCTCATTTTGATCACTAGTATATTACTATATTGTAATCAAATTTCTTGCCCTCATTTGTTGTGATCTTGTTGTATGACAATATAATCAAAACACATTTTTAGCAAAAAATGTTTCTTTTTCAAGAACATAAAAGAAAAAAAAAACTTTAAATCAAAGAAGGTGATGATCACAGCTATTCATTCAAAAGAAAAGACAAGCAAAATATAATGACAAATAAAAATCAGAATCATTCTCCATTAGATAGATAGATATGATGTGAGCAATGAAGATGACATTTGGAAAATGTCAGAAATTTAGTTTGATCATAAAAATGAAAAGGGTACCTGAAAATGAGATGGGGTGGTCTTAATCGGTTAATCCCTCCAACGGTGACCGCAATTTGGATTGCAGCAAACAAAGAACAATGTCATACCTTCTTCCCCTCTAGCGGTTGCCTGCCCAACATATATACTCACAAACATTAATCTTTACACAACTGCTACTAACTAAATAAACAAAAATTAAAAACATCGAGTCAAGACCATGTGAACATAATTTCCTTAAAACAGACAAGTGTAACAATGAATCTATTCTAGTTGACCTTTCGTGCAACTGGTAAAAAAAATAAACCCATAGTTGTGGGTCCAAGATATGGGTTCGTTTGCCGTTTCAACAATAAGAACTTGAAGACAATAAAGTTTTGTAATTAAAACGGAAATAACCTGGAAGAAAACAGCCTCTCCGTGACCACATTGAGCACAGCGAACTGCTTTAGTACGTGGAAGAGTTGGATCAGCAGAGCCACATCCTGCAAAACTTGGGTTCGCTCCCCAACTGCATGGTGTATCTCGTTTCTATACACACAATTGTTATCTGCAGCCTCCTGTGTGTGTGTGTGTGTGTGTGTGTGTGTGTGTGTGTGTGTGTGTGGTGTACAACTGTTATTGGTAGCCCACAATTTTGAGCTAATAAGGAGCTCAAAAATCTACTTTTCTATCCATGTGGGACGGATTGTTACACTAGACGATCTGTATAATTTGATACAGGTCACATACTCACAGTTCAAATTATATTGCGCACAAATATTTACCAAACTATATTAAATATTAATCATGTTTTACACTAGCCATCCACCAGAATTCTAGCTTATGCAAAAACCTAATTCATATCTAGACCTAATCAGTCACAAACACCATCCCATATTTGGTGTTCCTAAATATATAACCCAGAACT
The DNA here is from genome assembly GCA_036898165.1 of Silybum marianum. NCBI lineage: Eukaryota > Viridiplantae > Streptophyta > Magnoliopsida > Asterales > Asteraceae > Silybum > Silybum marianum. The sequence goes on from CM072539.1 coordinate 26,412,337, forward strand.
CCTACAATCCATGCAACTCCCCACATTTTGATTGATTCTAGAAATGGAACTAATTCATTTTCCTTAGTCTCCTTTCTAGATGTGTCTGGTTCAGGGTGAGTACCAAAATGATGAAACTTAAAAGTGTATCGTTATTCAAACAAGCATTTAGACAGCACCATATAAAAGCAAGATTATGTTAGTAGCTTTATTGCTTAAAAGCTTAGAAAATACAAAAACTGAAAAATGATCTCTAGTTCTATACTTATCCTTTCTTCCCAGAAAAGAAATGTTAATGTAAGCAAGTATGTAACTTTCAAATGTAAATGTTAATACTTCAAATTTCATGACTTTGAATGCTAAAAACTAACCCACTTGATCTAAAAGCAAGTTTATCTCTGCATCAAAACAGGAAAAAAGGTCATTGAAACCAATTTTCAGATTCCTATAAAAAAAACCCCTTTTCTTTATCAGTACATTAGGGTTTGCATAGGTGAGGTGGCTGCATATGTTGAAGAGAATAGCAGCAGAGGAGATTTGACCTGGTGATCGCAGTTGCGGGAAGCATAAAGCAGAATCTTCTGATCTTTATCTTCTTTAGGGTAGAGAATGTTGTTGCTGTTTCCGGTTCAAAACAAAGAAAACACGTTCAGGCATTTATACAAACACTTGGCGTATGTGTTTATGCAAAACCATAATCACAGAGAAAATAAAATCTTGTAATCACCATTCTCGGCAAAATTTCATGGTACTCATTTTGGCTTATATTTGTTGCAGCTATCAAATTATTTCTTCAATATTTCCACCTCTGGGACTGGGGCGGCACTTTTTGATCTGGGTTGCGTGCGTTTTCCAGGAGCTTTCAAAATAAAATGGTCGCTTAATTAATTTAATTTTATATAATAACCCATGGAGTTATAACACCGGAAAAGTTCAGTAACAAACTTAATTTGGGTGTAAAAATTTCAGAATAACTCAACCAAACCAGGTTTCGGGTTATTCAGTTTATAGGTTAAATAGTTCGGTTAATCAAATAAGAAAAAAATTCGATTTCTATTTTTCTTCTTAGATTGGTTAACCGAATAACAAAGTATACTATTATTTAATTTATATAATTTTCTTCTAAATAAATTGGTTCAAACATGTATAACACTAAAAGAACAAGAAATTAAGATATATTTAACAAAATCATCAACCAACATTATCATTGTAGCATGCTAGCAAGAACTAATGGTAATAATATACGGGAAAAACGACTATCAAGGAAAAGATGGGGAGGGGGGGGGGTCGTTAAAACAGACTAGGCCACTAGGAGGAACCGTAAAAAATAATTGGGGAACTAAGCACATAAGAGTGACAAACACAAAATTTTACCTACAAATTTTTAATTTTTTTAACATCCTCCCCCCTATCAAGTTATGTCCGCCACTGGTTACAAAACTTGTTTTTTCATTGTGAATGGAGCATAAAGAAAAAACACAACACGTGCCCCTTATGTTCTCGTTCATTATGAATAATATACGTAAATATTTTATAGCATTAATTATAAAATATTACACCATTCAAGTATGCTCTTTTTTATCCCTCGATTCACAATGGAACTTAAGTTTGCTTAGAACACCAGAATATCAAACCATTGAATTTGTCAATTCTTTTAAATATTATATAACCACAATGCGACTACCCATGGTAAACTATTCGAATCACCTCGACCTTCTAGGGTTTTAAGTATTTGAAAATGCTCAAATTGCCAAAGAATATAATTGTATCTTGAATAGAGGCGGATCCAATTTATTGGCAAATGAAAATTATACCATTTTCACCACTAAGATCATATCGACATAATTTAATCACGACCATCCATTTCAGAGGTTTGAGATAGGGCTATAGGGTGAAGACATTTGAACAACTCAACCAAATGTTTACAGTTTAAAAACTCCCAATCCAACCCGTACAAGTTGATTGTGTTAGTCGGGTTGGGTTGAGTTTAAATGACTGTAACCCAATTTCAATACAGTTTGAAGATTTTACTACTCGATTAGACATCAGATTGCTTTGGTCGGTTTAAACTCCGCTACTTTGAGAATATGAATTCAAAAAATCATAAAATGTACCAAACGAGCAATGAGCTTTCAACTTTCATGATTATTAGAGCCACATAACGAAAATAGTACACTCATTTTGCCATTTTTTGCAGTACAGTTAAAGATCCCCTAAGTAACGCAAGTTTCTGTTCAAACTACCGACCTCTATTTGACCTTCGGCTATGCTTTTTCTTCTTCCTTCGGCTTCCGCCATCTTCACGATCCGTCTCTGAATCAGACGACTCTGAACTCGATCTAGACTTATGCTTCCTTTTCCTGTTTTTTCGTTTACTATTCTTCTCCTTCTTTGAACTCTTTTCACCTTTCTCTTCTTTCTTCATGTCTACGTCATTCAGATCCTGTGACATCAGCGATCTGATATCCAATTTGGATGTTTCCGGTGCCTGCTTCTGACACTCGTACGTCCAATGCCCACTTTTGCGACATTTCTGACACTTCTTTTCGTTCAAAGTGGCTTGTTTTTCGGTACTTTTTAGATACATTTGTGTCTTTGCTTCTTTCTTTTCTTGCCATCTACTTGGTCCTTCTTCCTTCTGTCCGTATGCATTTACATTTCGTGTTGCATTTGCTGCTGCACGTTCAGCTTGAACACGACTAAGCCCTTTACTAGCTGATAACGCTGCAGCCTTCATTTTTTCAGACATGATCAAGAAAGAACCAATCCCAAGAGTCTGAATCAATTCAGCTTCCCTAAACACAGAAAAAATATACATCATTCACACAACAAGAAGTCAAGAATACCATACAAATCCTATGGAAATCACACTATGTTTGAAACTTTAAGACTTGTGATGGAAAGTTGAACGGAAACATTAGATAAATTGCCAAAATGGGCTAACAGTTGTAACACTACGCTACACCACAGCCATAACCATATGGCAATTACATAGCATTATGCTCCATTAAATATAACTTTTTACCCCAAACCAATACCATGAATTTTATTTGTAATGATGGATAGATGGTGTTAAGCTAGAAACTTAACAGAAAAGGATCTTGCAAACAATCATTACATCCCAGAAAGAAAAGGGACGCATGCTTTGCGGGATAAAAGGAGTTGCTCAAGTCAATAATAGATATACATGAAGAACAAATTGAGAAGTTATCTGATTATATATTTCTCATATGTAAGACCATTTACAAACATGAAATGCATATCCACTATAAGTTCAAACAAATGAAGTTAAACAATATTTCATGTGATCTGGAAGCTCCTAAGACTTTCCCCGATGTAGGATAGTGTTCTGTGAATGTAGGAATTAGGGGAAACGGCAAAACTAACAAAAGTTTCTAGGCAACTCACCAAAGAAAAACTACTTGTTTCAGAAGGGGAATCTATCAAATTTGATCAACCATTGACACACAAGAATGTTTGTATTACATCCTATCTTACATCATTTTATATTAATCATAACTTGAAACAGGGAAAATCATAGATGAAACTGCATTGAGCTTGAACTACACCTAGCAAATGAATGGATTGAAGAACACCCGTTGGCTGAGGCAAAGCCATGTCTTTTTCAAGCAATGGTTTGTCAAACAAACCAGGTTATAGCCTACGGGTCATATAGGGTGACCTTTTCTTCTTTATTAACCAACTAAAAGGTACTCTTGACCTTGGCTGAAAATCAGTATGCAGTCATTAAGATCAACAAGAACTTAATTATTCGTATTCAATGTCTGTCTTTATGCCAAATACTCAAATCTGACTCCAAACGAAATCAAACTTAAGTATAGGAGTCAAACAAATTACTAACCACCAAAACCATGGACATCAAATGCTAGATTTCACAAGACATAATAACATGAATCAAACTTTTAGCATCCATGAACCATAAAACTAGTAAAATTTAGTAACCTTCTGATAGTTTACTTTTTTTAGCTTGGCCCAACTCATCACTCATTTGATTGAAATACATAGCTTATCGGTGGAATCAAGGGGTCTATCACTTTCAGAAAGAAAAAAAAATCATAGTTACAGCCAATTTTGGTACTCCCTAACCCCATCAAACGAAAAATACAACATTTGCCTCCATTAATAGTTCATTACAAGGGTGTGGCCATTGGTCATGCCTTCAATATCCTTAAATAATGAAAACAACAGGGGTACATAGTGGACCAATCTTAGTAGCATCAAGTGAATGGCATACCGATGGCAACAAACAACAGGTGATTTTAGCTAGAGAAAATTATTGCAACTTTCATGGCAAAGGGAGTGTGTATTACTACGGCTACAAACTAATGTACTCCCCCATGTTGGTCGATTTGTATTCTCTCAAGAATTTCATCAAACACCTCAAAAGCACTAAATTCCTGCAACTTCCTCCACTGTTACAGAAATGGAAAAGAAAATCTAAAGTTTCTTCTGAAAGCATATTTATGCTAAGATTTCTAGTGAATTCGTGCTTACTTTGATATTAACTAACAACAACAGCAAGGAACATCTGATCCGTGCATTTAACAGGAGCCCTCGTTTTAACCAAATAAATTAGAGATCCAACAAAGTATCCCAATTCTTTGTGAAATAAACAATCTATAGAAGAAAAAAATTAACAAAATCCGTACACTAATCAAGGATCTTAGCCTAAAACAAAAGACAAATCAGATAATTTAACGAATTTCTAGAAAGAAAATAGTTCTACTGAAATCCACCGGCAACCTGGAAACTTACCGGATAATGTTTTAGCTGTCTCCGACGGAAAAATGGGGGCCAGTTGGACTGTTCCCGGAGTTCGCCGACGGAGGCAGAGGATCGATACCGTAGTCCTTATTCTAGTCGTTTGATATAAAAGAGGCCAACGATCCTTTTTCATCTTTTAAAGTCAATAACGAAATCCTCGGGCCTAACCCAATCTGACAATTTTAGTCCTAACCTTTTTAATTTTGACAATTAGCTCCCCAAATGTTTAGAATTTGACAATTTGAGTCTTCAACTCTCAAAATTATCATTTTAGTTCATCATAAATCATAATTAACATTTTTTAGCTTTACCAAAGGTTCGAAATTATATAATCATACCAAGTTACCATCAACGTGAGAATACATATTTCTAATAATAAAGACAATTCCCTTTTTCTTTAACCAATTTCTTTTATTTTAACATTTTTAATCAATTTCGTTGAATATTTATTCTCTCAAGAACATTAAGCATCTTTAATGCATTCCATATTTTGGTTACTCTTATTTTAAGAGTAACTAAAATAAGAATAACATCGCAAAGCTATAAGCAAAATTGACCTTTGATTTTAAGATTGATGGTAGGAATGCTTAAAAAAGCGACCAACCCAATCAATCCAACCCAACCCGATGCAAAATAACTCAACTCGATGCCTAACTGAGTTGTAAAATCTTCAAACCATAGGTATTAGGTTGATATCGGATTACTTTTATTTGAATTTGTTGGAATATGCTCGTGTCATAATAAATAATTACATGACTAGACATACGTGAGCCTATAGGCTATAGGGTCACACACATATACACTGAGATACCATTTTAATGTAATTATTGTATTTACATTAAATAATTAACCTAAGTAACATGGGGTAATTAAATGGGTAATTAAGTTTGACTTAATGGATTTATATTAAAGTTAATAGCTGGGATTCATTTAAAGGCCCAAGGAGCTCTAGGGTTTATTTATATATAGATATTAATTAACCTAATGAGGATAACCCTAATTCTAGCCTCTCCTCTCCTAAAATCGGCCCCCACCCTAGACCTTTATAGGGTTTTCTCGTTTTCATCTTCAAGCTCGATTCTTGATTAATCGAGGCTTCAAGATCCGTTACTAAGGAGGACTAGCATCCGGTGGTGATCAAGAACGTGTAGTGTGGACTTCTCTAGAGGTATTCTCCATTGAATACTTTGTTTCAAAAGGCCGCACAAGAGAATCCGTTTTGCCTACAAATCACGCTACAAAGGTATACCGTTATTTGTATTATTCGTTAAATCATATTGGCAATACGTTGATTCCTTTTGGTGATTGTTTTCCGCTAGGTTTATATGTATTTTATTTGTATGTTTTTGCACCAATCACCAACAGAACTCAACCCAACCTAACCCGATGAACCCGATATCCTTTTATATTTTGGATTTAATATAATTATTGAATCTCTATTAATATGTAAATTAAACAATTACACTCATCACGTACTCTCCTCGTATACATATGTTTTCAATCTATTATCTATCTTTACATAAATCATTTGTATATATTAGTATATATATTAAGAAAAATTAATTTGATGTGATATACTTCAAATTCAAGAAGTATGGATAAGTTGTACCAAATGACTGATTATGAAAAAGAAACCGTGAGTTATTCAGTGTTAGCAGAATATTTTGTTATACCAAACTATCAACCCGATTAACCCGAACAGGTTGGGTTGGTTGGGTTGGGTTGGTAATTTTCAAACCGACAACATTGGGTTGATTAGTTAAAACACCTCGAACCCGATCAACCCAACCCATGAACACCCCTAATTGATGGTTTCTAAAAAGTGTTTTAACCCTAAAAAGGTTTAAAGTGTTATAAAAGTATAACATGATGTGACATGAAAATACAATTGATTTATATAAAATGATACTCTGAATAGTCGGTATTGTGATTTGTGACCTCAAATTAAGTCAGACTATATAGTAAAGGGATATAATTAATAGAATATGTTTGGTTGTGGAACGGATTCACGATGTTGTAAACATGATATGGTGATAGTAGATGCTATTAATTTAGGCTATGTTTGGCAAACTAGCTGGTAGCGGACTAGCTGATGAAAAAATCATGTTTGGTAAAATTAGTGTATAAGAATGTAAAATGACAAAAAAAACATATTGAAAAATAAAAAATATTAATAATTAATATTAATGAGGGTTACAATTGAAAAAAAATGACAATAAGTTTCCAAAACGCTACTCCAAGTAGCGTTTCAATAAGCTAGTTTATGGTTTGTCAAACGTGCACACTGAAAATAAGTTAGCTTATAAGCTAACTTATATAAGTTAGCTTATTTTTGCCAAACATAGCCTTAGAAGTTATTGTTGGTTGATTTTACGTTTAAAGAATACTCGAAAAACAATTTCATATGAATCATTAGTATTTTTTGAATTCAATGTTATTTCTCGGTCCTACTATTTGTCTTACCGGATAAGATTATTTCCTAAGCTCCGTCTCTTTCGGTCCCTACTATTTTTCTTACCGGATAAGATTATTTACTTGTATGAAGTTGTATCAATCAGTTAGAAACTACGTTTCCATCTCTTTTAATTAGCAAACAATCAAATACAGAGTAATGTCTCTGCTAGATTTTCCGGTCCAAATACAGAGTAATGCCTCTGTTAGATTTTCCGATCGAAATATAGGGAAAAGTCTATTCAATTTTTGATGGAAATGGAGTTTTGCAAATTCTCTTCGGAACTAGAAGATGATTTTGAGATCTTCAAAAACATTCGAGGGTTCAATGTTATTATTGTAACTTCGGCCCACACACAAGATGAGACTTTAGAAAATAATCTTATTTGGTAAGAGAAATAGTATAAAAAAATATAGGATCACCGTATCAATTTGTTGGGTTCCACGTGTATAATATTTTCAACCTACAATGAGGACACAAGATTCCGTTGATAGAATTGGTTTGCAACGCTTTCTTTAAGCACATATCTGAGTTCAAATCTTGTTAGTGTCATTTTCTATTTTTAGCTTTTAGTTTAAGATTAACTGTGTTTGGAAACAGAAAATGCAATAAAAGAAAAGAAAACACGACCAAACATACGAAAAACAATGGACTAACAGACAAAACATTAATTATTTTGTGAAAAATATTTCTCACCATTTGAAAAAAAAATCCGTGCCTACAACAAACTTTGGGGATCCACATGATATTCAAAATACGAACATGTCGTCAGGTCAACACTCTATGCGTTCTTTAATAAAGATAACATGGAACTATGGAAGGCATAAAATAAAAGCATGTAGATCTAAACTTAACCAAATTATGCAGAAAGTTGTACATTTCCATTTCAAACCAAAAGTAACAGTGTGAGCTCCATATATATAGTAGACGAGAGAATATATATCTAGCTGAGATGAAGAATTAAAACTAGAATATCCCAGTAAGAAGATTAGCAGCCGTTGATATAGCCGCACCTGTAATCGCACCATGCACAATTTGTTCATGAGAAGAATCATCAAATGTCAGCGCTAAAGCCGCACCCGTGATCGCTCCTGCCACCGCACTGTTCTTCTGCACCCAACACCCAAACAACACCTTATTAATTACTCTTTATCATATGCAGACTTCAACTACAATATCAATATCGTTCATTGCAAAATAAAGGCTTCATTGCCCGGGGATTCTCTCCCCTAGCTATCAGAAAGATGTATGCAGACCTGACCTCTATCTTAAATCTTAATCTGTAGAGAGTTGATTATGTCAATAACTAGTTTTAGGCATATAATATATCTAAAAGGGAAATATAGACGAGATGGCTTTAAGCAATTACCCAATCATGAACTCCGCGTGCCTCTTTTAATCCGTACGTAATACCTGAATACATCCCAGCAGCCAAACCTGATTAAGGTAGCAAAACGTCAATTGTTACGTTAGCATATCAAAATTATGATTTAGATATCATTAGTTTTGCAATAACTGGGAACCGATACAAATGTTTTTACCCCATTGTAGAGATTCTTTGCCGGTGCTTTTGACCTGAAAACATTTAAATGCATAAAATGAAGAAATTACTTACAGCTTGCTTTAATTTCTAGATTTAAATGTCAAAAGGATATATCCACAAGCAAGTACTAATCAAAATATATCTACTTAATTTGTTTTTGGTCAAAATTTTCAATTGTCCATCCGTAATTAATGGTATCCATTACTAAATAAAAACATGGAGAAAAAATAGGGTTGTTTGTAGCAACAGACATACCAATGCTTCAACAGATTTTTTGTTAGTTTCCCCTGCAACAATGGAGATCAAATTAGCAACACATCATGATCATCGTCTTATGATATACATATATTCCATGAATATATATATAATCTTAAAAAATAGTAGGTAAGAGATGTAAATACCTCTAAGTTCTGAGAAGTGATTTGGTTTTTTCCGACCAGTAGGGATTTCCCGTGGGATACCCGTCGAATCTCCACCTGCATCAATTTCAGAACGTTTAATCAAAATAACTAACTAGTCGAAGTAATTCATCTCAAACGATTCGAGATTCTAACACTAATGTGAAGTAATTCGTCCTTAAATCTCCTGAAATATTTCATAAATCTCAAATAATTTGGGACTAATTAACCTTCGAAAGCGGTGAAGTATGCCTCTCGTGAAACTGCTTGAACTGCTCCAATCTGCATACATCAATCCGATAAATCAATTAGAATCTGAATCAGATATCTTTGTGAGTAAGAGAGAGAGAGAGAGAGAAATTAAGACGTACACCGGCGGCCTTAACGAAGCTTTCGGCCATACGATTGAGAAGAGGATGACCTAAATCGAAGATACCTCCGTGCTTATCGAAGCTTCTCAATTCATCCAACAACGATCGTGTCTCCAAATTGTGTCCCATTATTTAACCACTGTGTGAAGTGCGTGTTCTGTGTGAGAGAAAGGTAGTTGCAGAGATACAGTTTCCGTGAAGATGGCGAAGAGGAAGAAGGAGGAAGGAGAAGAACGAGGGAGATGACATCTGTGATATTGTAATTGCACACGTGTCTGTAGGCGAGGAAGCCAGAAGCCTATCAAGCGGATCATACTCACACGTGGCAATATGTAGTAACTAGTAACCGGTAATAAGCGGTTAAAAAACACCAAAAAGCCATAGGGGTAAAAGGGTAAAATAAATCATTTGAGAGAACTATTTTGTAATATTTTTAAACTTATTGAAGGTGTAAATGAAGGGTATAGTTGTTTCAAAATCGGTTTCATTGATTTTTCGTACAGGAGCAACCCAAAAAAGTATATAAAATGTTTTTGTAATGTTCTTTTTATAGTGTTTTTTAGATGTCTCGGACAATGGAGGAACCCGGATTTTTATGTTACATTGTTATAGTGAATCAAAGATATACAAAGTCATCTAATACGTTTTTTTTTTTGCTTTATTGGTTGATTTCGATTGATTCTTTTTTGGTTTTTGGTTGATGTCTATTCTCTAATATCAACAACCATATTTCATAGTTTAATGGTGCATCTTTTATTTCCCGAAAATATTCTACATACAAAAATAAGCTTTAGAAGGTAAATGGAACCCCTCTCAGGGCTTCATATATTTGCCCATGATTTCAATTTAACTTTAGTGATCCATATATTTGTAAGTATAAATAGTAGTGATGAAACCATGGCTTGCAATTTAAAATTTCAAAATCTCTTATTTAATTTAAGTACTTTGTTATTCGTTTTCAAACATGTCACTAGACTATAACTATAAGTCTATAATTGTTAAACTTCATTACAACATTCAAAGCACCCCAACTTCACATTAAGTACTCAAACAAAACCACAAGGGTTGTGTCATAGTGGTTATTGGTTAAGACCCCAGAGATGTAATGGAATATCTCATTTGCCCAAGTTCCGAAGCAAGACATACACAACAATTGTGGTCAGCAAGTTTATCAGGATTGATGTCTTGCAGCCATAATTTTCCAAGATTACATGATTAGTCCAGGCATAGCCGAAGACATCCTTCCAAAAAAAACGAACAACTATCCAAGGGTTTCCGTGATTATTGAAGAGTGTTTGTCATTTATTTATCCAATACTTGCGACTACCGATCATCGATACTGATCTTTGCCTTCCTGACCCACCAACCCGAACACGACACAATTGCCACCCCTATCTCCAAGGTTGTATAGCACAAGGAAGAGGAACATGAACCATCAACTACATTTTACGTGGATGCTTGGTTGAGAACTTGAGATTAGTTGATGTTGGATAACGAAAAATATAAATCATTAATGAGACTTACAATTACAACTCATCAATGACAAAAATCTAGACTCCAAAAACAAGCTCCAATGACTTGAGGTCCGAATCCATCCCTCAAATTTTGAATGAAATATATATGCAGGAGAGATATAGGTATTTATAATCGGTAATGAAGGGGTTGATCATACAAGATTTGCGACAGGTATAGCCCTAAAATGAAATCCAAATCGGCCCTCTGCCAATTAAACAAGTATTTGAAAACAAATATATGACCAAACCAACACATAGAATGCAACATCAATTTCCAAATCCAATAGAAGATTTATCATCTTCTAAACATGTAGTAATCTCATTTGACCATATATAATCAAAAAGTACAGAAACAAAAAGTTATAATATTCCATACCAAGAACAAAAATTCAATTTAAGAAAAACAACAAACCATCTATTCTTCAACAGCAGACTCACCACCCTGCTTATTGTGCTTCCTTGCATACCTCTGGTTCCTCAAAAACTTGGGATCCATCTGCATTCAATACCATATTGTCACACACACAAATCCCTCCATTCTTAACCACATAAAAATGATTTTCAAATCATCATTTTTCAAATTCTTCAAGTTGGTCACAAATTTGTGATCTTTAATATGACAATAAAACATTGAGAGCATGATCTAGATGTTACATTTATTGATAACAGTATTAAAAATTATATGTTTAGAGCAATTAAACAACAAAAACATAATCAAGTTTCAAAAATAGATCAAGAATTCTAATTAAATCTTAAGTGCAAAGATCAATTAAAGATGTAAAAATGCATAACCCTCCCCCAAAGGTCTCAAGTATTTGGTACCAACTTAAATATTATATTCAATATTGTCCAGATGATGTCTATATTCATTAATCAATCATTTTGTTAATTTATACATATATACAGCAAAATTTGTTTAACAAAAACTGTCACTAATTCTAGGGCACGCATATATAAACGTAATTCACATATGAATTGTGATAAAAGAGAACAAGAACTGAAACTGACCCCTTTGGTGGAAGTGTGGCGATGCTTCCTCGGCTTCTTGATGCCGTTCCTATGAGCCTTGTGCGACTGGTTGTGAGCCGTGTGATTCTTCGACTTCGCCATCTCCTCTTTCACGAACTGTAAATCAAAATCAATCAACTCTGTTACGATATACAACAAACAACTAATACCTGCTATATATATTAACATAACAAATTTCGAATCCAAAACAACAATTTAATAATCGAAATCAAATTTCAAGTAATCGTACCTGTTCGTCTCCGGCGTCGGCGGCGGCGGCTCGGCGGAATGGTTAGCGCTTTCACGAGAGACTCAAGAAGAGGTGGATCTTTTATGTGCGAGTCCTTTTGTGAAACCCTAGTTTGTATGGAAATTTACCGATATGCCCTTACATATTGGGCTGTACTTACTTATAAATGGGCTATCGGCAAATATCTTCTTTGACAAATGTTCGTGTGAGGCCCAGTAATGATCTCGGGTGGTTGGAAAATGAGATGTAAAACAATTATTTGGTTTTGCTAAAAAAAAAATATAAAAATTTAAGAACCAAAATTGTTTGTTTTAACGCTCTAATATTTTTTTATTATTTCTATAGACCTATTCTTTGTAACAAAATTGTAGTATCGTAACTTAAAAAGAAATTATGATAAATGATAATGCTTGAAGATGAATTTCATAAGGTATTTGTATTGTTATATCAGATCAATGTATCTGATAGTGGCATGCTATTCAACATAGAACTCTAGTACAAGTTATGTTTATATATGCGAATGTGTATGTATGTAAATCAGTTTTCAGTGGTATTCCAATAAATTCATAAAATAAAGTTGTTTCTAGCAACATGAAGTGTATGCATTCTGCAACATGACTAGCATAAAAGAAAATTGTGACATTATAGTTTAAATTGACAAGAAAAATATGAATTGACTAAACCTAATAGACAACAAGTGATATGTATCCCAAGAGAACAACACTCGTCAACAACAAGGAATATAAGAAGGGCTAGTCGAATAGTAAAAGTATAGTTTTATTGATGCAATGATCTAGTTTATTTGAGTTATTTTGTTTCTTTTCAGTTATGTAATTTGTCAACATGTTAGGGACCAGTGTGTATTAGACTTAACCGATATTAAACAAATCGACTCTACTTCAATTTTCAGTATGCAAAAACTTATGTGACATATATTTAGTTTTAGTTGAATTTTGTTCATAAGTTAGCAAGTAGGGGTGTGATAGTATCATGATTGTTTTTTAGTACAAAGTTGTTCCAAAATCACAATCTTCTAATAAAATAATGGTGTCTATGTCGAATCAAATATTGTGTTGTTGTCGTGCATGTCTTAGTCCATAAAATATATTCATAAATAATCAATATATGGAATGTAATTTTAATAAAATGGTTGTATAGCCGCATATTAGTGTCTTTACATTTTTTTATCTACCACTATGTGTACAAAATGTATGCATCACTCAACTATTTCGTATGTATTGGCTCGTTCAATCACTTTTGCATTTATTTGATTTGACAACACCAAGTTAAAATTTATATAATATTGTTATCGTGTTTGAGTTTCTTAAGCAAACATGTTATAAGATTATCCTTAACCATGTTATGTAATAATAAAGTAATGGGACGAGGGATTGAATCTTGTAATACGATAAATACGTCAATCCTGAGTCTTATCTCAATTTCTTTTTTCATAAATAGGAATAAGAATCGATTTACATTATATAACAGGGAAAATAACATGTTCAAATATCTATTTCATTGGTATAATGTAATGCGTCAACCTTAATAACGTCAATACTCAATTATCTCCAAATCAACTTAAAGATATAATGATAATTATTATTATTCATTATTATTGCGATTTACAGTAATACGTCTTACTAAAAGTTAAACTTTAATTTTTTGTACAAATAAAGTTTAAATTGATGTTATATTTATTTTACATCTTGTAACATCTTAAGTATATAATCATTCTTAACCGACAAGATATTAGATTCACCCTCCAAAAATCACTAGTTCAAGTTTTTACCGCTTAACGGTTTCGATTCAATATGGAGAAAAATGGTAGAACTCGGTGAAAAAACCGATTTCTAGTAATCGAGAAGAAAAAACAACTTGAAGAAAAAAACTCACCAACGATTTCGATATGGAGGAAAATGGTAGAATTCATTCACGATTTCGTTTTGGAGGATCGAATTCTCCCCTTCCCTTTGACAAAGACAGAGAGACTACATTGAGAGAGATGGAGTGATAGAATGTGAAAAGAGGTTGAGCGTTTTCATTTCCCCCCATTAGATGAGATATTAAAATTTATGAGTTTCGTATAATAAGCTCATTATATTATATCAAGTGAAACCATATTTTTCGTTATCATTTTCATTCGCTAAGTCTGGGTAGGTATAATAAAATCAATTAAGTGTACACCAATTGATATGGACATTGACAACCAAGAAAAACTAACTAAAATATTTGTAAGCTTGAATTTCAACCACAATATTTTTTAATTCTTATTTAAAGTTAGTTTAAATGTGGTATAGATATTTAAAACATTATTATTTTCAATGAGAAAACAATTTGCTCTATCCTAAAATGAAATATCAAATATCAATATATTTCAATAATTTCGAATATTAAAATAATATAAAAAGTGGCAAAAGGATAAGATGGATGACAATGTTGCCAACCTTTTTATACGAGAATCCATAAATATTGGATAATCTTTGATTGGTTTATTTCAATTATCCTTGGATAAGAATGCCCGTATCCATTAAAAAATCATTATTTTATTTTATTTATATATTATTTTATCTTATTTATGTCTTTATAACAAACCAAACTAGAAATCTAAATGTTTAATATCTTTAAATAGGGATGTAGATTAGTTATATTATTGAGAGTGTATATACTTAGTCAAACTCAAAGACTGATAACATATACGACTGTCTTTCATTTAATTTTTTTTTTTATCGTGTGATCAACAAAAAATATATGTAAAACAAATGGTAATGCGGACAAATGCCTTCTTTTTACTTAAATTGATTTAGATTGTTTTTACTGGAGGGGAGCATGTTGCAATATTGATTACTACGACTTCCTTTTTTGTAATACTTAATGACTTGGTTATGGCGCAAATTATTTGATTATAATTTTTTATCTTGCAACAATCACTTCCAAAACATATAACCCTCTTAACCATTTAACATGTTTTTGTTATATTAGTTTTTATTAAATGGTTTGAACTTCTAACCAATAAAAATAATTTGTTGCTTTTAGCCTATGGGGTTGAGTAAAATTGCATCTTGCATATCTGTTTGGGTCCTATTTCTCATGCAAATATGTCCTAATCAACTCCAATTTTTGTGGCCATTTAAGTTGGATGTAATCGTTGTAGTATAAAGTTTCTAGAAAATGTAATCGACAAACTTACATTTTTTTCAAAGTTTTATGTTCCCTCTATCTTAAACTTTTAAAATTATTTTTTTAAGATTTAAAAACATTACGAGTAATCTATAAACACATATCTTGCAACCATAATAGACTATAATATGGAATGATGCTTTTAAGATTTGTGTTTATACGAGATGTTATATTCTGTATATTTAGCATATAAATATCTATTATGAATGCCTAAAATGTAAACTTTCTTTAAGTTTGTATGGTGTAAGCAAAACCGTTAACTTCTCTTTCATTCCCAATATACTTATCCTATTTGATTATCTAATGAAAGACGCAAATTGATGACACATCACATCTTACAAAAGACAATGGTTTCAATATATTCGCTCATCCCATTAAAATATCAAAGAAAAATTCCCATGTCACCTTGTCTAACATTTTCTCATGATAGAGTTGCACCCGTTTGACTCACGTAAGTTTTCTTGAACCTATATTCTATAATTTTACCGTTACTTAATCTTTTAGCATAAATTTTTTATATGTATTTTAAAATTTTACCATTACTTAATCCTTTTTTTCCTAATAAGATAAGATTTAGTGGTAGTTTATAAAAAATCACTTTGGTAAATGTTTACCGGTTCAATTACTTAATCCAGATAAATATAATAAGGATTGAGATCTTATCCGGTAAGTGAAAGTGATTACTTTTACCTATTAAGCACTCACTAAATTGTAAACATTTAGGCTTTGTTTGTTTTTTCTTCTCACCTCTTAAAAAACAAACGTCACCTTACTATCAATGCATTTTGATGGTCATGAATATTACCACAAAAGGTAAACAGGGTGATGACTATTGTTATCCGGTTAACAAGGGACCCTTATCCTTATTTATTACTAAGTCTTGCTCATATGAAGGTCCAGTAAAACAAGTCCAAAAGGTTATATCGATATAGGTTTCAAGTTAAAATTTATAAATTTCTTATTTTTTATATGTTTGTTTGTTTGATTCAAGGCTTTATTATAATTTAAACTTAGATTTGAAAATAAGATCATTTCTTATAGGTTTTAATAATTAGGTATCATAATTTATCTTG
This sequence comes from Silybum marianum, assembly GCA_036898165.1. Lineage (NCBI taxonomy): Eukaryota > Viridiplantae > Streptophyta > Magnoliopsida > Asterales > Asteraceae > Silybum > Silybum marianum. The sequence goes on from CM072539.1 coordinate 26,428,887, forward strand.
TACTTAACTATAGGGGTGTTCAAAAATACCGACCAACCTGAGTAAGTCAACCTAAAAAAAACTCAACACGAGATAACCCAACATATACTTGATACAAAAATAGATCAAACTGCATTTATTGGGTTGGAATCGGGTTGAGATAATTTGAACCCAACCCAACCCGATGAACTCAATGCCTTTATATACTATGGATTTATTACGTTCGTTAAGTCTTTGGTTAATATATGTACATTAAACCAACTCTAATCAGGTGGTTTAAAAATTATATTACAATTTTAACTATAATTTTACTTTTCTTGTTTTCATGAATTAACAACTTTTTTTAGTTTGTTAGCCTTTTTTTATATCCTCATTTTAATTACTTTCTTTAAACAAAACGTTTAGTAAGATCGTAAGCTAATGTACCAAAGTTTCAAACCGATTAACCCCACCAACCCGTATGGTTTGGCTTGGGTTGGGTTGGGTTCTAATTTTGATTGGGTTGGGTTAGATTGAGATTTTCCAAACTACAAACATTGGGCTGAGTTGTTCAAATGCCTTCAACTCGACTAATCCACCTCATGAACAACCCTATTTAAGTATGTTTATCAATTAGTTGATATGTGAAATTTTAATAGGTGGTATGTATACAGTAATAAGTCTTAATTTGAAATTTAAAAACATAAAACAAATGTTTTTAAGATAATCGGAAACCAATCAACCAAGAATTTTAATTGCGTTTTGATATCATATTGACGAATGAGTTTAGTCGTATAGTCATGCCTTATCCATAATGATAGCTTAAAAAGCATGAGCATCTTCTTCAATGAACATGCTTACTACTTATTTTTATCCCTAATAATTCAAGATTTCAGTTTTTTATTAAGTAATAAAAATACATAAGGAAATGAAGGTCCTCGTAGAATATGATCATGAATTAGAGATGGTCACAGCTTGGTCCTAGGTCAGGTCTAAACCGGTCTCGGTACCGGCCCTAAATCTTATTTGTCGTGACCATCTAACCGGTACTAGTACCAGTTCGAACCAAAATTCCTCATCCCAGTTATACTTATATAAGCCCAGTTATGAGAACCAGTCTCGGTCCCAGGCCGGGCCCAAATCGGTCTCGATAATTATTTACTTTAAAAATCGATTTTTTGGTAGATTTCTTTTTTAATTTAAAAAATACGTTTTATTATAGTTTGTAATTGGTTTTCAACCAAACACACTTAAAAATACAATTTATTATAGTTCTGTAATTGTTTTCAATCAAATACACTTAAAAAAACACGTTTTTTTATTATAATTTGTCGTTAATGTTTAATTAAATACACTTACAAAGTTAGAAATATATTTAAAAATAGTTTTTTTTTTAAATCGGACTGGTCCCTGGCCAGACCAGGCCTTGTTGTTTTTATGAAAACAATAACTGGGTCGTAACCGCCAGCCGCAGGCAATATCGGACTCAAGTCGGTCGAGGTCCTCTGCCGGTCCCAGACGGAACGGGACCCATCTATACATGAATCACATACTTTGTTTTCAAATAATAACGTTTGTGGGCCCATTTAGGTTAATGATCCAGTTAATACTTTGGCCCACCTTCATATTATCCAAGTTGGGGCCTTTTCCTTTGACCCTAGCTCCAATCCAACAAGACAGACCTCTTAACCGCACCCCACCTCCACTTCTAGTTCACCCAACAAAAAAGAAGGATCTTGGTATTCATTTTGGTGGCCATGTGCATATATTTTAATCCATTATGAGTTGGAATTACAATCACACAATGCATATATAATTATATATATATAGAGAGAAAAGTTCAAATGCAAATTTAAATTTAGTTGTAAACGTAAGAATAAATAAGTGTACAACACATATCAAAATGTAGATTACTCAGACTGAATAATCAAAGAAATATTCAGACTGAATATAAAATTCATTCAAACTGAATAAACATTATTCAGACTGAATAAATACTATATGTGTGTGTGAGAGAGAAGATTTTTGTTCTCATTTGAACCTCAGACTGAATATAGAATTCATTCACTCGCGTTTACAACCAAATTTGAGTTTTCATTTGAACCCGCCCCTATGTGTATGTGAGAGAGAGAGAGAGAGAGAAGATTTTTGTTGTCGTTAAGACAAGTATATATGTGTGTGTATAGCTAAAAATATAGCAAGAAAATTTGGTTACATATACATGGATTAGTTATTTACAGATTATAAATATTTTGAGAATCATAAAGAATAACAATTATTTATAATAAACAGATTTAAAAACCAAGATTTTAAATGGGTGTGAGGTGTGACATGGTACTGCAGTGAGTTCAAGTCTTGAATCTTAAAAGTCACTACAAGATCACGACATTTTTCAAGGTATGAATTATGACGCTAAATCGTTGTATCATATATACATATGTTTTTTAATATTACCCAATCAATCATTGATACTAAACAATATAAATTAGGTTATATCTATTAAAAACTAACAAATACAACATTTAAAAAAAATATGAAATCTAATATCATGCTACAAAAAACCGCACACTAGGTTATGGAGTACCAAATGCTTAATATGGCGTGAGGCATAAGGTCGGCTTGAGTCACGGTGCGCCGTGACGGCTGTTGCGTCGAGTTATTTAGAACAATGTTATAAACTTATAAATATTTCATCATGAATATCAAACATTTTACATCATTAATATCTATTACATATTAATTATGATATTCATTGGTCCACATGTTTTTAAATTATTTACGGTTCTCAAATAAACTTGCCGCTTGATAAATAATCATGTGCTATTTTATAATTAAACTAAATGACATGTAAATATATGTTTTTCATTAGATACAAAAAACCACATGTCTCTAGATGCAAGTATACACAATCTTGTCTATTTGTCGACTACATTACAAGTTTGAGTTAGATACAGATGAAACAAACCCGTAACTCTATATATATAACTAAGCCAACAAACATACAAAAACGTACACGTATCAGCTCGAAACTTATAAAACCTTGTCGACCCATGTAAATTGTATGTACTCATATAATTTACGTTATTAATACATATGTGTTCCCTTTTTATAAAATCTTTAATATGTAACTTGAATTACAATTATAATATAAATTTAGTGGGCCATTAGACTAAGGTTGTTAGCGATTGTTCGTTAAATGATGTTATGTCCGTTTGGTACACTTTTAAATCAACTTTATATTTTGCATTGATAATCGATGATCTTGATCGTAATTTACAAATTATATTTATCATATATTAAAATTATTATAACTATTTTAAGTAACAATAATTATTTTTATTAAATTATATCATAAATAAATGTTTTGATATTATAAGATGATTTCAGCTGTATGATTTTGGAATTTAAAGATGACGTGTAGATACAAATAACACAAACGTCATTGTCAACTTCCAACCATGCATTCGTACATTTATTTTACGTAATTTGAAAGATAAATATGGTTTCAGAAAAAGACGAGGCTTTCGGTTGCCAATGCCAACAAGCAATGATAAATCATTTATTATATTATTATCTGATTATTCTAATAATTTATTAAATTAAATTATCCAATTAGGTCTTTTGTTCTTTCAGTATGATCAACACTAACTTTAATGATTTAGAGATTTAAATTTAATTTCTTGAAACTTTATTAAATTAAACTGTTTGCTGTTTAGTCCTTGTAATTAAAATTTTCACCAATGTTTATTTATTTGGTCTTTATGGTTTATTTAATTAAATTGTGTTAATTCAAGGGTGCATGATCGTTTAAAAAGTAGAATTAATGTAAGAAGGGTGAAAAATATTTGTATCTTTGATCATCTTTAATCATAAATCTATTCAATAATCACATTTGATACAAAGATTAATTTGTTATATCTCGTTTTAATGTGCATCAAATAGTAATGATCTCTTCTTATATTTTTTAGATTAACTTTCTTTTTCACCGAAATTTAACCTTTATTTCAAGATTTTACTTATAGGATACATTAAGTATTTTGTACTAACCATTATGTACAAGAATTAGTAAATAAATTAAAGAAACATGTAAAAGTTTTGTAATTAATTAATTAAATTTAGTACATTCATTTTTGTTAATGATAATCGCTTTTTGAATACTAGGATTGAGGATGTGATAGATGCTAATCCATGTATTTTATTATTTCTAAGATGTATACTTTTTCGATTTTGATTCTATCTATCTCAAAACCTTATCTACTCCATTAATCGATTATCCAAAAGGATATATTGTTTCTTTATTTTATTAATAATTATTAAAAACTATTATTTTTTAAAGTCAAGATAAAAAAAAGTTTAATTTGTTATTGTTATAACATATCTATTATAAATGCACCATTCATGATAAATAAAACGTTCATATTTATCATAAATATGTTACGATGAATATCCATCTTTAATAAGAATGCATGGAACATTATAGACAGTTTTCATTTCTCTAATCAATTTTAAATTTCCAACCGAACATTTTCCGGTTTACTATTTTATTAATAAAGAAAAATATAAAAGTCTTCACTTTTAGTTTTTTTTTTTGTTTCTGGTAGAATTGCAAGTCCAACTTGCGAGAATGGATATTTGAAAAATCCAACCAAAATTTATTATTTTATAAAATAAATAGAGAAAGACAATTGCTTGTAGACTGTGCATAAACATGGTTAGAAGTTGGAAATTGGAACCCTCCTAATCTTATCGAAATCATCTTAACATTTTCAACAATTACTTAAAAAGAAAAGTTAAAATATTTAAAGAAAGTTTGTATTCAACAACTTCTCAAATTTGAAGATTATAATATAGATTTCATTACTAAATACTTAATATATTTAATATAATATTATTTCTTTCACATATATTTAATTTTAACAATAATTATTGATAGAAAGTATAAAAAACCTTTAATTATTTTTTAGAGAGTCTTTTAATATAAAGAATTTCATCATCTCTTTTTTACTTTCTTCATTTAGATAAAGGTTTGATAAATTTACTGGAGCAAAAATTCTCAAAACTTTTATTTTAAATAATCTATTATGGATGCCTTATCTATTCTTTTGGTAGGACGAAAATTTCATAACATAATGGGTCTATGGTATGGCTATGGCTTTTGTAAATTTTTGGTTAAAGTAATTTTTTGTTACGGCTAAAAAGTCTAATGAGTATTTACTGAGTTATATTACCATCATCAAATATTGATAAATAATGATAACATTTTAAACAAATACTATTACAATTTCATTGGCTAGACAAATTTATCTACTTTACAATAATTATTAATGAATTGATTAATTAAGTCTTAAAACGATAAAATACAAAGTTATAAGAAAACATATGAAGATACACAATTTATCAAGATTGTATCTTGACTTCGTTATAGTCAATTAGTCAACATTTGTTCGTTGTCGTAATCCAGTTTTGAAATCCATAAATACATCCAAATGAATATTTATCATTTTTTAAACTGTCATTTGAAATCTTTAAATCGCTTTGTTTTTTTTTTTAAACGTAAACATGACGCTAAGTTTTTCGTAACAAAATTTAATCAACATGTCATCATGATATATATCATATCATACTCATGTAGTTTATAATCCGATAACAAAAAGGTTTGTTAGGTGATGCTTTGAAGAAAAGTGATGTTGGGAGTTCTTATATGTAATCAATTGGTTATTGGTGTTGCATTCATTCATCTTTTGAATTATTGTTTTTGTCAATTACTACTCATAATGATTTTGACATAATTAGATTGTAAATAGCTGAGTCGAACTCGTTATTTATAGATTCAGTACCATATCTATATTTGGTGGTTATGTTACCTTTTCACTTTTGAATAATAGTTATGTTATTTAGCCATGGTTCGAATAATTTAAATCAAATGGATTCAAGATTTAATTTTTATTCTTGGTTTGTTAATTTATAAACCATCAATCATTGTGATGATTTAGTAGCTTTGTTTGATGCAAATTTCATCAATTATGAAATCAATAACTATCATACATAGATTAAACAGGGATATAGATGGTCAATACATCTGAAAAATGGATAAGAGGTTTTGATTCGTTAATTCATATTAAATGGTTCGATTTAGATTAAAATAGATTTTTTTAAAATAAGAAATTGTATAACTATAAAATTTCAAATCCTGTTAATGTCCAATTATGATGAACTCTAAAACAATTTATAATAAAAATAGAAAGTGGTCGCACTTACTTTATAAGAGTAAACTACGATTTTCTTTCTTGTGGTTTGTGACAGATTATGATTTTTCCCCTTGTGGTTATGAAATTTCGATTTTCATCCCTATGATTTGTAATTTGTTGTAATTTTCATTCTTTTGTAATTTATTGTTGTTTTCGTATTTAAGACTAAATCCATTAAAAATTATCCATTTAACTTGAAGGTATTTTAGTCTTTTTGATTTATTAAATATCTTTTTTGATCTAAGTTAGTGGGAAAGTTATAGATATTTAATATTAAAGGTGAAAATAATAATAAATTACAAATCAATATGCATGAAAATCACAATTTTTCTCAGATGGGGCGAAAATTGCAGTTTACTTTTGATATAAATAAGAGTAGATTATGATTTTAGCCTATATGATTGATATAATTTTGATAGGGATGAAAAATTTGTAATTTCTAAATCATAGAGACCAAAAACATCAATTTTTAACAAACTGTAGGGACTAAAAATGTAATTTACTCTGTAAGTAATAATCCGTCTCGTTCATTTTTAACAAACTATAGGGACACTACTTAATAAAACCTAATCTGGCAATAGCAAAAATGTAAAACTGGTTCGCTAATATAAAGAGAAGGCTCATTTTACTTCCATAAACTTTTTTAAACATTTGTTTCTACAAGTGGGCCCCACTGGACCCACAAACATTATCCTCAACAACTATTTGTTACGTTTTTCTTCCAAAATTGAGTAACAATTTGACATTTAAACTAAGTTTATTAGATGCACCCTCAGCAATGTTTTAAAAAACTCGTTCCGACAGTCTGTCATAATACATCATGGCTTAAGTCTTGTGTCTAACATCACGTTATGTCTGTGACACGTCATATCCTAATGCATGATTTTTGTAACACCATATTTGATATTTCTTACCCTTTTAGTGTATCATTTTTTCGTTTTTAATATATAACATAATTTAAAATGCTTAATATCATTAACCCATTGAGTAATAGTAGAAAACAAATGTTTATATATGTATAATATTATATATGATATACAAATTTTTCGGCATAAGACACGTCTCGGAAAACGTCATGGCTTGCTGTGACTTCTAAGGCTTAAGGCTTGACCTCGCCGTCACACCACATCTCACGTTATTTAGAACCTTGATTGTTAGCAAGGACGAACCTATGAAGTTTCGATCAAGATTTCGTTTATCTATTTGATTTTTTTCCCTTGTAAAGTATAGCTTTTTTTATGAAAAACATACCCATTAAACTTTAATAGGTGTTTTACGATATTAGAAAAATACAATAAGCCAAAAAGCCGGAAAATGCTTATGGTTTGAAAATTTTAATTAAAAAAATGGTTATAACATGTTTTTAAAAATAAAAACAAAATTATTTTTTTAATTAAAGATAGATGAGATATCAACAAAATTGGAGCCAACCATACTTATACTACAAAAGCTATATTTTCTTAACTTAACATTCATATTGTTATATTTTGATAATAACATTAATGACGGGTTCGAGATGTTATGTTTTTGACTTGTCTTCTTACCATCCTTGTCCATATTAAAGACCCAAAAATGTGTTGATCAACATCAACATCAAAATTATTTATTTTTATTAAACACTGTCGATAAGAAGAAAAGTTATATACAATTATGGAATTTTGATTTATATAAAAAAGACTTTGGATGAATGGATGAATAATATATTTATTTTTGTTTTACTGTAAAGTAAATAAAGAATTTAAACGACGAAAAATTGTATTTATTATATTTTTATAATTTTTTTTGAAAGAAACTAATCCACTTTTTCATTGTTTCAAGAAAAAGAAAAAAACAATTAATGTTTGATAAGCACCTACTCAAAATAACATATAAATACATTTGGTAGGAGAAGGTAGTTTGATAGGAATATAACGAAATTAGGAATTATTAATTATTTGATAATAACATTTAATTATTGCACGATTTGATGTTCAAATCTTGTATAATCATCTAAAAATATATAATAAAGAGTAACCATATAAATATAGAAGGATATTATATGTATTCACGTTTTATCTTCCAGAAAACTTTTAATATTTTTTCCTAATATACATATTAAATTATTATGTACAAATTAATAATATATTTAGTTAAATTTTATAATTTTTTTCTTATAAATAACAATGAAAATTTAAAGGTTTTTGTAAACTCGTATTACCATTGTTATATGAACGGACCACGTTTTAAAAACTCACAGATTTATCTTAGATTAAAATTTAAGAAAATAACTAAATTCTCCTTATTTAACCGGTCTTAACAAAAAAGTTGACGATCCTATGGCAGAGGAACCAAAACTGTTGGTAATAAACAAGTGTGAATGACCATATTTAAAATTTTTAAGTTTAAACGATATCTTTTGGAAATTAGGAACATTAGGGACCAAAGTTTGAACTTTACTCATTTAAAATATTTAAACTTATCACCAAATTTATGGGTCTATTTTATGATTAATAGTTTTTTTTTACCTAAATATATAATTAGTGGTTAATTTGTTTGCTTCTAAATCATGTTTTCCCTGCTTGTCCTGTTTTCCTAATTATTTAATAATTTGTGATTATTATTACTAAGTATGTCTAATTTTAGTTAATGAGATTTTTCGCCCTTAAATGAAACTTTCCTAGTTACCCTCACCGCCAATATGTTTCTCCTAATTTGTCCAACTTTTTCCCATATAAGATGCTCAACAAACGCTTTATTTCGGATTGTAAATACGAAGATTTTAGTGTATGGGTGACAATCGGGTCGTGTTCAGGTTGGCGGGTCAGGGAGATTCAACCTGGACACGACCCGTTTAACTAACCGTGTCGAGATATTCAACTGTAACCCGTACACGCTCGGGTTGGTAGGTCGTAAACGGGTTGATGGGTTGTAAACGGGTTGACGGGTCATAAACGGGTTGACGAGTCGCCTAATAATACAACCAAATTCGATAAAAATCCAAACACAAGTTTCAAACAAATAAAAAGTCCAAACACAATTAAATTCACCTAATAATACAACCAAATTCAAATATCAAAGTTTCAAACAAATAAAAAGTTCAAACACAACCAAATTTAAACAAATCCAAGTTTCAAACATATTATTTTTAAAAAAAAAATATTAATTAATTAGTATATGAAATTAGAAATATGAAATTAGAATAAAAATTATTAGAAAATATTATTTATTATTATATTTATGTTAAACGGTTGGCGGGTCAACCCGGACACGACCCGTTTATTTGGCGGATTGGCGGGTCAGAAAGTTCAACATAACCCGTTTATTTTCGTGTCGGATTTCGTGTCATGTTGAGAATTGTCACCCCTGATTTAATCTATATAGTGCAAATAAACGTATTTGGCTGCATATGATTCATTAATACGGAAATCTAAAAATTATTATTGAAGATCAATCATATGTATAAGCATATTTGGAATATGTTGGTGTTCCTGACTTAAATGCATATTGCTTTGATCACATTTCTATGGCTACAGTAGTTTGATTTTTTATGTCTCTTTAAAGTGCAAAAAAAAGCAGTTAATTTTAATGACTAGTCTAAGAAATAACGTACAAGTGTTAGAATAAAAGTGCTTGTGATCTCGTTGAAAATTTATCAAATTAACTTGAATTTGTCATAGGTAAATTAATAGGATAAGGAGAATGAAATGACGATAATGTTTACACCGGCCATTATAAATTTATAATAGTAAAATTATTGTAATTTACGTTACTTATTATGAATCAGATGGTAAATAATTATGGTGATAACAAGTTTTAGTGGATTTTCTCAATCTAAATTTTTTAAAGACGGTTGAGGACATGAAAATATGAATGTAATCCATGGTTGTGAATGTGAAGACAAATGAGAGTACGACTCGTGTTTGAATGTAGATTATTCAGTCTGAATATGACAAGTCTCACGCTCTCATTTGTCCTCACGTTCACAACCAAATTTGAGTTATCATTTGAACTCGCCCCTATATATATATATATAGGGTTCAGTTTCGGTGAGAAAATGAGTTATGGTGAGAAATGTAAGAAGAAATTTTCAACTTTGAATCAATCATAATTAAATGTCAACACCAATGAGGTCCTTCTAAAGCGCAATTCATGTGTGAATATGAGGTTAAAAGTAATAAAAGTTTAGATTTTTTCTTACGTTTTTCACCTTAATTCTCCTTCTCACACGATCGTTCACCTATATATATATATATATATATATCATATTCACTTCTATTCATTAAGTTTGTTAAAAAAATCCATTTCTTCACATACACTACATGCGCCAATGCGTATAACTTACTAAATCTTATGTTTTGGGTAGGTAGATCATGCAAATAGCATCCTTGGGTTGTAATTATAATTAATTTTGCTTTAGGATGATCTAAAACCAGTCTATTTTTATTACACCTATAAAACAATATCTTAAGTTATAACATTATATAAATTTTTTTATAAGAAACAATATTTTTACATTGTTTTCCACGAGTTTGTATTGTTTGACTGGTTTATAAAATGAAGATGTATCTCTCTCTCTCTCTCTCTCTCTCACTATATATATATATGCTCGTTACTGATCATAACAACAAGGACAGACCCAGTGTGCTGGCTACGTTGGCACGTGCCACCATATTGTCCCTCTGTCGTAAGCCAACAAAAATTTAGGTTCATAAAGTTGCAACCATATTGTTTTAGAAGGTGCCACCGTTTTAGGAGGTGCAACTGTATAAAAAAATTTCATGGATCTGTCCCTATATAACAAGTACTGATAAATTGATCATGGTTTACAAGAAGCAGTTTTATTTTATTTTCTTCTAGATACCCGTTTAAAATTTAAAATTTGCATGCATAAATAGTACGTAACACAACATCATTATGACGGTATGTGCAAATTTATGAGATTGAGGCCTTCCAAAAATCATAACATTATGATAATGTTATAATGTTTACGTCCACCCTTACATCTTAATTAAATTTGGTGACAAATTGATGATTAAAAAGTGAACATTCATTTTAAAACGACATAGCATTGTGTCTTTTTATCAACATGTCTTTGTTAAAAGTAGGCTTGCATTAAGGTTTTTGATAGCCGTACTTTTACATCTATATAAGACATGTCAAAATGACTTCATTTTGGATATCACATTTGACTAGAGCTAACAAAAAGTGATCCAACCCGTTAAAGATTTGTGTTGAGTTAATCATGTATTTGGAACATGTATTTGCATAAACGTCGAGTAAATACGTTTTATTGCTTTTGATAACTTTTATAAAATAGTCGCTTGTTTTGTTGAGCTTTTGCTCGGCTTTGACTAAAATAAGTATTGAGCATACTCGTCCGATTTAAATTACTCTATATCGGGCTTTTGGAAGTTATATGCGTTTAAGGCATACTTATTATGAAAATTACATGTTTTAGGTGTATTAGTCATTCAAATAGAGTCATGTAATTGTATGACTATAATGTAATGGATCCATAGAAATATACTGTTTATGTATGGGTCAATATCCCTATTTTAGACTAGTACCTAAATAAGCAAAAAACATAGTATTGTTGAGCTTGACACCCATATAAGCGACATACATAATATTGTTGAGCTTGACACCTGTATAAGCGATAGACATAGTATTGTTGAACTTGACACCCGTGTAAGCGATACACATAGTATTGTTGAACTTGGTATCCATATAAGCAAAAAACATAGTGTTGTTGAACTTGTTAACTCCTTGAACTAAAAGATCTAGGGTGGTTGGACCTAATGAATAAACACGATTATGTGACTTACTTTTTATTCCTTCACATCTAACGGAACGGGTCTCCCTCGTCACTGAAAGGTTTTTGTTCTGGGTATAGAGTCTTATTCATTATCTTCGGTGACGTTTTTAGAGTATGGAGAATTATCCATAATTTATATTATTGGATCATTATGACTTAATCGCAATTTGACATTCTAGCTAATGGAGCTTTGTCCATATTTTGGCATTTGTCTATATTTTGGCATTTGAAGCATTTAAACTTATTCACGTTTTAAGTGAGTAAAGCGTGTAGAGTTCGTGTTTGAACGGATATGTTATTTAAAGCTTTCATTACTACTGTATTTTGATTTAAAGCTTTTATTACGAAAATGATAAGGTTGGGAAATATATTGCTTTTATAATGGAGTCATTATATTTGAGGAATTATTATTTAAAGAAGCTATCGTTCGATTTCTATCAATTATAAATATGTTAAAAACTCTTAAGTTCACTGGGTGTTATGCCTAACCTTTTTTATTTGTCGGCATGTACATCAGAATCTCGTTGGGGTTGGTATTAGCGATACATGTTGACTTGAGTGCTCGGGGGTAGCACATTAAAGATCTGCTATTTGATGACGTTTTCCACATTCGGAGATAGCGACTCTATTTAAGTTTAGTAACACTCGGCCGTTTTATGTCTTAGTTTAAGACTCGGTCTATCTTCTGTTGAGGTTTATATAGAATTGTTATTCAAGAAAATTCAAGTACTGATTTATAGAAATGAATATATCCTTCAATTAATGTAATATTGAAAATTTTAAATTAATCGCTCTTTTCAAATTGAAGGGTGTTACATATACTAAAATTTGGTTTGTAAAAATAACTTCCATCAAAAGTTATTTAGTTAAATAAGGTTAGGCTCCCATGAGACCATCAACTTTTGTGAGACTCAGAGTAGAGATGGCCAAAAACCGGGGTTGGGCCGGGCCTCAATCGGTCCTGGGCCTTAACAGTAATTTTCGGACCGGGCTTTTTGGGACCGGTCTCGGTCCTAACGATTTCAAGCCGGCCCGTTTAGTGTGTTTTCGTAACCGGTCCCGGTCCCGGGCCCAAACTGGTCCCAAACCGGGCCTTCAATAGAAAATTATTTTTTATAAAAACATTAATTTATTTATTAATTTAATATATTATATATGTAATCGTTATATATATGCAATTGCGTCACTCAAATACACCTTAAAACATGTTTTATTGTAGTTTTATAATTAGTTTTCAAACAAATACACTTAAAAAATACTTTTATTATAGCTCTATATTTGGTTTTTAGTCAAATACATTTAAAAATACGTTTTATTATAAATTGTAATTAGTTTTCAATTAAATACACTTAGAAAGTTAGAAATACATATAAAAAAATATATAATTTTTTTTTTGTAAAAATCGGGCCGGTCCCAATCGGTCCCATGACCGGTCCCGGGCCCGGCCGGTCCTACAAATCGTTCCAAAAGTATAACCGGTCCTGGTTTTCGGTCCTATAACCGGTCCTTACCGGTCGCGGGTCGGGCAGAGCTTTTATCGGTCCCGGCCCCGGTCCTCCGTCGGTCCTGGGCCGGGCCGGGCCCATTTGGCCATCTCTAACTCAGAGACAACCTTTGCATGTTCGGATAGAATCTATGAAGGTTTGGAGTGTGCTTCACGTAAATGTGTTGTAAGTTTTTTCTGTGAAGTTTCGTTGTATTTTCATGTTAATGTTTAGATATTTTCAAGTTAAGGTTCAATTTTTTTTTTCTTCATATGATGGTCCTATTTTCTGAGGTTTTTGAGTTTTGCGGTAAAAGTTCAGTGTATTTTTTTTCTTCTACCAAGGTCAAGTGCTTTGCTTTGAAGATTCAAAAACATAAAAGAATTGATCCAAAATTTTACATTGCATTTACAGATTTTATGAAAACCCATTTTCTTATATGCTCTAAATCCGGTTAATAACCCCAGCGATAATAAGAATATTTTTAACGGGTGTGTATCAAATTCTTTAGCATTCGTGTATAATTTTAGAGAACTAAAAAAATAACAAAGATTTATTTTTAAAAATATTTTTGTGTTGTATAGATCTTAATTTTCTGTCATGTTTATTCTTTTCTGTCAGGACTAGTCAATGTCTGTCACCTAAATGGCAGAATGGTAAAATTGCATGATAATTTTTTTTAGTAAATTACTTTTTTTTTTTTCCTTCCTCGTTGATTAAAAGTTGAGACTTTTATCCCTATGGATTTGAAATTGCGAATTTTATCCTTATATTTTTATAATTTATTGTTATTTTTGTACTTAAATCTAATTTTTAGATTTTAATACAAAGGACTAAAAGTAAAGAATTATAAATCATATGAATGAAACGAACAAAAAAATACAAATTATAAGGAATAAAATAACAAAAAAATGTAAATTATAAGGATGAAAATCATAATTTCTAAAACATAAATTTTTTGGACAAATAATTGGAACTAAAAATGCAATTTACTCTATTTTTTCATTGAAATATAAATTAAATTATAAAAATGAAAATGAAAAAACAAATAAAGAAAGAACCAAAATTAAAGGTTCCGCTAAAAAATGAAAGGGAAGCCAACTAACGTCGTCAAGGTTGCCGGCCTCACTTTATCAGCTCCAAACTGAGGGGGATATATAAATTCATTTATTATGTATAAATATTACATATCCTTATAAAACAAAAAAATAAAATAAAATAAAAATGAATGGTTTTAACAAATAACGTGTCAATGAGTTCTTTGACACTTCATTGATCACTTTCTTTGCTTTTGCCATCATCTTCGCAAACTCAACGAATTCATGACATTGTTGTTGATTGATCACTTTCTTTGTCTTTGCCATCATCTTCGCTTTGCCTCACCTTTTGTAGAAGTTGTAAAAATACGAGTGTCATTGGAATATCTGTTAGAATTTGAGTATCATTCAGATTAGGTTACTATTCACATGTTTTTATGATCGACTTGTATCACATCGTGGCCAAGCCCATTGCCACTTACAAGTCAGTTTTGAGATGTATACTAGACATAAGCCAAACCCAAATGTTGGTCAAAACGAATAGGGCAGCAATAAATCAACTAGTATTTATTTATTTCGTATAAAAGTCAAAACCTGTAAAAAGTAAAACAACTTTCAAAAGATCAACGTGGTTGGTAAAACTTAGACCAAGTACAAAAATCATAATTCACTCTTGAATTTAAATGATCAAACCTCATTAGAATCATCTACCTTTTAATAAATAAACGTTGAAAATTGAAAATTAATTTTGACAAAAGGAATTGATACCACATTAGAGTAGTACACATGTTAATTAATTCTAGTTGAAATGGTGCAATCATCATTTTTAATCGTTTTTTTTTTGTTTTTATTTAAAACTAAAATAATATATTTACTTCACAAAAAAGAAAATGATATAAAGGAAAAACTGTTGGAAAAGTTAGTTAAAAATAATGGATTTTTACTAACTTTAGACACATTAAATACATATATATATATATATATGTGTGTGTGTATGTGTTATATATAACAAACTTTTAGTGGGTTTATGTTATCCTATATGAGAGCTTCGAAACCGTATATTATGTGTCCAAAACGAATCAACTGTGAATAAGATATTGATGCTCAAAGTTGAATATTTGGATTAAAAATTGGTAAATATAGATGGGTGTAGGAAGTCTCCTGCATTGATAAAAAAAAAAAAACAATTTGTGGTTTATAACCAAAATTATGAAAAAGACTTACAAGTTCTTTAATAGGTTTTTCTTTCAATCTGTATTGTATTATTTTATTAAATAAAACAACATACAATTTGTTGGTTTAATTTTGGGGCGAAAAATGACAACAAAAGTAAACGAAAGGTATAAAACAATGTTCAAGTTTCACTTTCTTTACTTTTTACATATGATCACGAGGGACATATCACGAGCGACCAAGTAATTTATTTTTTATAATATTTACCATGGACTTTGTACTTTAAAATAAGAATAAATTACATTTTCAGTTCGTACAGTTTTTTTTATCACATATTCGCCATTGTGGTTTACGATTTCGATCAGAATTAGTCCCTGTTATTAACGGCTTTTAACTTACACTCGTCAAGTGAAAATGATAAATGTAGATGAATGTTCGGTTTCCCTTATAAATAAATGTGCTAGTAAAGTTCAATTTGTTTATAAAAACCTCACTCTGTTTTTATGAGCCATCCAGTGAAAAAAAAACTCGTTCAAAGATTTGGAAGTGTATCGACCATTATTACCAAAATTAACATGATACGAGGCTACGAGCCCATAAACGAGCATCGAGCTTGATAATTCACAAAATATTCGAACTCGAGTCTTACACTGAAAAGTTATTCGAATTGAGATCGAGCTTGATTCTGGTATAAATTTTTAAGCCGAGTTTGAACAACTTTCTTCTCGACTCAGCTTAAGTCCTAAGTATCACAAATGTATTTTTTAAAGAATAAGACATTTTAATCATTAATTAAACATATAAATAAAATTAGACGTTTTCTTTTATTTTCTCTCTCATGGTTAGTGGTTAGTCAAAGCATAAGATTCCCTCATCCGTGAGTCACTTTATACATTTTTACCCCTCTTAAAACCTTTATATTTTTAGTTGTTTATTATTGAAAGAGTTAAATATTTTCTGAAATTAAAAAATCCATTATGGATGGTTAAATATTACTAAAAAATTGATGCTCATGTAACAACATAAAAATGAGTTTAAATGAAAATATTAAAAAGTTAAAACTTGAAAAACAATTTTAAAAAATATAATAAATTAAAGATAATAAGATAATTTTTAATATAATTTATTTAATATTAATATGGATCATATTGATTATATGTCATCTAAACATTAAGGGATGATTAGTTTAATTTAAAAAAATAGTTTAATTGCATCACATCATATCAAATCCTAATACAACATTTATTAAAAAAAAAAACCAATAAAATTACAACATAAACGGAACCACTGTGAAGTGCAACAACTCTCTAAATCAAAGAAAATGAAAAGAGAAGCTAAAAAGAATCAAGAAAATTATAAAGAAATTGTAAACCCTTTTAACAATTTAGATGTGTGTTAAAAAAATTCCGTTTTTATTTAAACCCTTTTATAAGTAACCATTATACCACAATAAATTACATCAATGATAATCTCGAAGAAAATATTCTATTAACGCCTAATTTTGTTTTTAACCTTAAAATCTAACATGTAAAATTTGCATACATATATCATATATGATATACGTATGTGTGCGTATAATACATAAATTTATTGGTATTATGTCTTATACAATTATTTTTTAAATAAAAAAACTATAAGATCAATCGTTAAAATTAAAAAATTAAAACTTTAGATAACTAATAGTCAATTTTGTTGACGACGTATTAAAAAGTTTATGAAATTTTGACATTTGAGATTTCTTAAATTGAATGAACACCTTTTTAAAGTTTCAAAATGTCGTTTATTTGAGAAATTTTACAATGTTACCATCAAAAATTTAAATTGATACTATTATGATTCACCTTTAAATCAATATCTTCCAACTCATGCCTTCAAATATGCTATAATTTTTTTTTATTAATCTTTAATTAAATTCATTTCTATATTACATGATTACTTATATTATATAATACAAAAATTTAAATAACTTTTAATTAATTCTCCATAATGAACTAGCAAATAAGTAGTTTTTAATAGAGAATATTTTGCATATTTGGTACCCTGTTTTATTGCTTATCAGCCATAATTGACGTTTTAACCTAATACGTCTTCTTTCTCTCTCTCTTGATTTCGACCCCAAATTAATACACCTTTTTCTTTCTTTTTTCATATACATCCATACACACATATGAGTGTGTGTCTATTATTATGCATCTATATACATCAAATTATCTTTCTTGAATATTATATTATGCGATAAATTATAAGACAATAATAGTTACAAACAAACAATAAAACTTTGTCTTCAAATATTATTTTTTGGATCTCTACAAAGAAAAAAAAAACACCATAATTATTAAATATATTTTGTGTGTGTTTTCGAGTGTGTGTGTGTGTGTGTTTTCAAGAGGGTAAGGCAGCAAAGCAAGTGGGAAACATCGTTATAAAGGGGACGTGTAAATCCAATCATGAACACAAAAACTAACCCACCATCTTTACGCCACCTTCATATATCACCCTATAAATACCCCTTTTTTCTCTCTAAATTCAAAACCAATTAATTCTCACACAAAGATGGTCCAAATAACTCACACCAAATGTATTATTCCACCACCACCGCCACCACCCTCCTCCACCGCCTTCCTCCTCCTCCTCCTCCTCACCGGATTCTTGATTTTATCCAGTGTAGAATCAAGAGCTCCGTTTGCTTGTGACCCGAGTAATCGGGGCACCAGTAACTTCCCGTTTTGTCGGGTAAATTTACCAACCAGTGTCAGGGTCAGGGACTTGTTAGGTCGTTTAACTTTGGCAGAAAAAGTAAGACTGTTAGTGAATAATGCAGCGGGTATACCTCGGTTAGGAATTCAAGGGTATGAATGGTGGTCTGAAGCGTTACATGGCGTTTCGGACGTTGGTCCAGGAACCAAATTTCTTCCCGAGTTTCTTGGTGCCACACAATTTCCTCAGGTCATCACAACTGCTTCATCGTTTAACGACACTTTATGGGAAGAAATTGGACAGGTAATGTAACGTTTAATTTATTTATTTTTAACTTTTTAACTTTTAAAGCATGAGGAAAATTAAAGATATATATTATATATCTTGAAGTTATTGTGATCGATCAATTGATGGGTGGACTGCCAAATTTTAAATATATTATTTAATTCTTGATTTTAGTTGTATGCATGAGATGCCAACAACCGTATAAAACGAACAAAAAAGCTATAGTCCAATTCTAACTTCATTCCCATGTCTAAATTAAAATGTCAAATGGACCCACCCATGACCCAACCATGAATATTTTTATTTTACTTAATTATATTCAATATCCATTTATAAATTTTTAGAAAGAAACTTTTTAATTTAGTTATATATATTTGGTCCAAGTAAGTACTACTTATGTTTTTATTAGTTCGATTCATTCAGTTGGTTAAATTTATTTATTCATGATATTATATTGGTTATAGTTTAAACAAAAAATTTCATCTTCTCGAGATGTTTTTTTTTTGAAATTTTATTTTCACAAAAATATGTACTCATTTATGGTTGTAAAATATGAATTGTAAATAATTTATATTTGAATTTTTTATTATAAACATACAAATATTAATTATTGGTTGCACGAATTTTGGTGCTAGTGCTACTGTGGCAACTCACAAGATAACCAAATTCTACTGCCAAAAAACATGTGCCAGTTTTCGACAGAGAAATTTGTTTTTTTATTTGCATGCTACTTAAAAGAAATAATTATAGAGAGGGGCTATTTTGCATATTTAGTAAATTTAGAGGGAATGAAGTGTGCTTTTTACAGTTTTACTTGACATTGTAGAATCACAAGCCAACATATCCATTTCATTTTTTCACTTTTACCCCCAACATTTGTGTTAGTACACATGGCCAAAATCAGAAGTGGATTCATGCATTTTTTGCATACCCAACCACAAGAGAATCAATAAAGTGTTCAATTTTTAAACCTAAATAAGGAATAATGGTAGCCTAGCAAATGTTATCATGTTTTACTCATTTATATCACACAAGGGTATAATCGTCTTTTTAAACGATAACGTCTTTAGCTCCTCTGAAATCCTGATACTGACGTCTCACAAGATTCCTTTGTATCTTTACCAGAAAAACTGATTTTGACCGGACTTTGACGTAAATAACGTCTCAGTTTGTTTTCATAGTTACAACGATACAAATAAAACTATTCGGTACATAATTCCATAACCAATGATACTTGTGTTTAGAATTACTTTTTGTTACGAATTTGATTACATGATGTCAGATATTTAATGCATAAAAAACAAATAAGTGAAAAAGAAAAGGATAATTGGAAAAATGCTAGTGGTACAAGCTGGCATGTTCCCTTTTGAAAACAAGTGGTCTTTTTGGCATATCTAGAGCCCATGCCTTTTGCTACTACATGGCCAATGGACCATTTATTTCGACCCTAACCTATTTGTGGGGTATCTTTTACTATAATAACTTATAACCCATCTTACAAAAAGACACATATCCTTTAATATTATTTAAATTATTTAATTTGGCCAATGGTTGTCATAATTAACTATCAATAAGTACAAATATGGTTGTAATTGAATGGTACAACTCCATAGTCAATTGCATAGTTAATTAAAGTTGAAATTTGGGCCTTTTGGTTTGTTATGTCCTAAAAGTTAAATCCATTGAATCATACTATAATAAATTGTTCTTTTTGTGTGTTAAGAGTTATTTGTTTATATACATACATATATGGGTTGGGTTCACGTAAGACCAACCTGTTTTCGTGAGACCACATTTTTACACTTAAAACTTCACAGCAAAACACTGTGAAGGTAAAAAAAATATGAACCTTCACAACAAAAACATTGTGAATGTTACCTTCATATTATTTTATTGTGAAGTTTCAAGTGTAAAAAAAGTAGTCTAACCGGTCTCATCAAAACATGCTGGTCTCACGTGATCCTAAGTCTACATATATGTGTGTGTGTGTATATATATATGTATCTATAAAAGATTTGTGACTCTGAAAATAGACGCATTGGTGGAGGTGATAACGAACTCAGTAACTAATTATGGTGTATGTTGGTGGTTAACATATTGGAAATAAATTTTTTAGGTGGTATCGAATGAAGCACGAGCAATGTACAATGGAGGAAAGGCGGGACTAACATTTTGGAGCCCAAATGTGAATATTTTCCGTGACCCTAGGTGGGGTCGAGGTCAAGAAACACCTGGAGAAGATCCAGCATTGGCTTCTCGATATGCTGTTAGATACGTAAAAGGACTTCAAGGCAACGTGGGTGATAGATTGAAGGTTGCGGCTTGTTGCAAGCACTACACCGCATATGATCTTGACAACTGGAATGGAGTTGATCGCTTTCACTTCAATGCAAAGGTACATTATCATCACAAAAAATAACGTGTTTACAACATTTGAACAAAAAAAAACTATTTTCTTTCCAAACTTATCACAAACGAAACATACAAACACTAAAAGTTACAGTTTTTCGTAATGGTAAAAAAAATACGACTTTCGGTTGCTTAAAGTTCACCATTTACATATTTTAAGAAAAAAATTATTTTATTTCTTTCTAAATGTGGTCACAAAGATGGGGAAATTGCCAAAGGACTTATCATTGGTTCATTGAAAGAATAAAGCACCAACTTTTAACTAAAGTTGCTCATTGAAAGAAGTCTTTCCTAAAAAAATACACCATTTAACATCTGTAAATGAAAAGGTACATTTTGTTAGCTTCATCACAAAAGGTGGTTTATGATTGCTAAAAATGCCCCTTGAACACACCAAGAAGGCAAAAGTTTTTGGAACCTAGCTGAAAACAAATTTTACCCAAAAAAAACAGAGTCCCGAATGTTGAAACAAAATATTACCATTCATCTAAGCTTGAAATGGTATATATTGCTACAAAATCAACCATATGATATGTTAAAACTAACATACAATCTTTTCCGGATTGTGTCATATTTTAAAGTTGCATGTCCTTTAAAACATCTGATGAAATAAAAAATACAGGTTTCTTCTTGCGGGTTTTACCACAAAGTGGCACAGTTGTTGAGAAATGCATCACTTAACACGCCAAAGCCAGAAACATATAATTGGTTGGAAATTGACATTTTTCGCTACATAACACATCATCTTACATGTTTGAAGCCGAAAATACAACTCTCTTTAACTGTTTTTAACTAACATACAGAAAACGCACCATTTGAAACTTGGAAACAAAAAAGTACAACTTTCTCTAAACATTTCAACAAAAGTGGCATATCAAACACATTTGCAAATTAAAAAAAAACTATTAAATCATTAGATGTTGTTTTTTCGTCCTTTCAAGTAATAAAAAAAGTCTAAAATGGTGGATTATTTATTTGTTATGTAGGTGAGTAAACAAGATTTGGAAGATACATATAATGTTCCCTTCAAGGCTTGTGTTTTAGAAGGTAAAGTTGCAAGTGTAATGTGTTCGTATAATCAAGTCAATGGCAAGCCAACTTGTGCGGACCCCGATCTCCTTAAAAACACGATTCGTGGGGATTGGCGCCTTAACGGGTACGAATTAACGGTTGATTTTTGTAAAATGATGGTTCGTTATTTTTGTTTTATTTTTCATAATATTTTTTTCTTGAAAAACAGATACATCGTGTCAGATTGTGATTCAGTTGGGGTTATGTATACCAATCAACATTATACGGCTACACCGGAAGATGCAGCCGCTGATAGCATCAAAGCAGGTTCGATTATAGTTTTTAACCGAATTATTTAGCATGTTCGATATTTATATTTTGTGGGTTCCGTTTTATATGAGTTTATGTTTTCCGTAGGTCTTGATTTGGATTGTGGCCCAACTTTGGCGGTGTATACGGAAGGGGCGATACAACAAGGGAAATTGAAAGAAGTCGATGTCGATGTGGCCTTATCCAACACGCTAGCGGTTCAATTTCGTTTGGGCATGTTTGATGGGCCGAGACAACCTTACGCAAACTTAGGGGTACGAGATGTTTGTTTAGTGTCAAGTAACCAACTTGCATTAGAAGCGGCCCGCCAAGGCATTGTTCTTCTTGATAACCGTGGTAGAGGCCCACCATTGTCAACGATCCGACATCGGACCGTTGCGGTTATCGGTCCCAATTCTGATGTGACCGTTACCATGATTGGCAATTATGCTGGTATGTGTCATAATAAAATTTGATTCCTATTAAAACGAAAAATAAATAAATAATCTAACGCGTATTTATTTTTGGGAATTTTAGGAATTGCGTGTGGGTATACTACCCCGTTACAGGGTATAGCTAGATACGTTAAGACTATTCATCAAGCAGGGTGTTCTGACGTTAGTTGTAGAGGGGCCCAATTAATTGGAGCGGCTGAAGGAGCGGCCCGACAAGCTGATGCAACCGTGTTAGTTATGGGTCTCGATCAATCAATTGAAGCCGAAGCAAGGGACCGGGTGAACATACTCTTACCCGGACACCAACAAGAGCTTATATCTAGAGTTGCCAAGTCTTCGAGAGGTCCAGTTGTTCTCGTCTTGATGTCGGGTGGCCCACTTGACATCACTTTCGCTAGAAACGACCCTAGGATTTCTGCTATTATTTGGGCCGGCTACCCGGGTCAATCGGGTGGAACCGCCATCGCGGATGTGTTATTCGGAACAACCAATCCAGGTTAATAAAAATAAAAAGCTTTCACAAAACCCAATAGGATTGAAATAAATATTGGACCTATTTTATAGTCCAATGGGCCTAAATAAGCTTAATAATGACATTTTGTGAATTTTCTTTGCAGGAGGAAAGCTACCTATGACTTGGTACCCGCAAGGGTACTTGGCTAAGGTGCCAATGACTAATATGGCAATGCGGGCCAACCCCGCCCAAAACTACCCAGGCCGAACCTATCGGTTCTACAAAGGGCCCGTTATCTATCCATTTGGGCACGGTCTAAGTTACACCACCTTCCGACATTCCATTGCTCAAGCCCCAACATCACTATCTGTTTCTATGCTATCAGTCCATCTCGAAAACAACAACTCCACGACCCTGACCAACGGTGTTCGTGTATCGCACACGAAATGCTCCAACCTCGCCATTGGTCTACACATCGACGTGGAAAACACAGGAACCGTGGACGGGGCCCACACCGTGATGGTATTCTCGAGCCCGCCAGAAGGGAAATGGGCCACAAACAAGCAATTGGTGGGGTTCCAAAAGGTCCATGTGGTGGCTGGTGGGGTACAAAGGGTGGCACTTGACCTTCATGTGTGCAAACACTTGAGTGTGGTGGACAAGTTTGGGATCCGAAGGGTTCCAATGGGTGAACACACACTTCATATTGGTGATCTTAAACATTCTTTAGCTATCAAACCAACACTAGAAGAAATTAAGAATTGATAATGGTTTTTCATATTAGATCCTTTTATTATTAAAAAGTTGCATTCTTACCCTCCTACTTTCATCCCTGAGTTAAAACAACTGTAAATGGGGTGTTTAGTAGATTATTTTAGTTTTATTTTTTATTTCAAAAGAAAATAGTAAAGGGACTAAGACCCTATAGATGTGAGGTACTTATTTTGTGTGCTTTATGATTGTAAGTTTTAATGCAACAAATTTACAGGGAAAAAAAAATGAAAATAAACATATTTTTATCTTCTATTAATTCTTGATTATTTTATGTCTCTTTCTAAATATAAAGCAAGTTACAACTCTTACTGTATGATATAAATATTGTTATATTAGGAGGTGTTATCCAAACGCTTTTTTGTCCCGTGAGCTTTTATCGGTGAAAGACAACATTTTAACTTATTTTATCGGACAATCCATCGAAATGGCATCATATGCAACAATTTACCCGATAAGCGTTACTGGGTAAGATTTTTGTCACCCTCGCTTACCTGGTAAGACTTTCCATCCTTATCATTTCTTTTACCGAATAAGATTTTTCGGCTCTTACTATGTTTATCTGATAAGATAAATGACTCGATAAGGTCTATCAGGTAAACGTTTAATACACGGCTAATTAGTATTGAAAAAAAATGCTAGAATTTGTTTTTTATTTTATTTTGAACTGAATATTTGTTCTCTTTTAATTTGTGAACCAATTTAGAAATTAAAGAAACTATGAGTAGTTTGAATATTAATTTATGTAAAAGAAATCAGGAAATGATTAATGACTTAATTTTTCATTAATTATGTTGGTTTGAATATTATCAAAATTTGTTATTAATTGACTTAAATTGTAATTAATTTGGAGTTTCTCGTCACAACTGACAAATATATGTTCATCCCGATTATCAAACTTGAAGATTTTGTCCCTGCAATTCCAAATATTCAAAAACTAAATTCTCGCAAAACCAAAAAGACTCACCTCACCTTAGGTGATACTAAAAATGGCTCCGTCGTATATCCACAAACTCCGCGAAACACTATCTTTCTGTATTCTTTTCGAAATCCATTCGAAGGTTCTTGTTTGGATGCTGAAAATAGAAGATCTGCAGGTGAAGATTTACCCGAAAAACCACTTGATTCCTATGTTCCCATAACATGTATGAATTGATGCCGATCACAAAATGGCTTGAAAAATAAATCCACCTGGATGGTTTAATGCTTCTGTTGCTGAATTCCCGAGACTACCATCAATCTTCCACCATTGAGCAAAGGACGACCACACATTCGAGGCTATTTTACACTTCATCAAGCAGTGGTTTTATATTTAACCTTCTCAACTTTATTAAATTAAATAAAAAATATATTTAAATACAAGATAATGGTTAATTTCTATTGATATTGTTGTATTACATGAATTCATACCTCTTAGTAAGAAATTTACATTAATAGTTTATTCTGATTCACAACAAACATTACATTGTATGACTTCACAACAAACTTATAAAAAATGATTTAAAATCAGTTTTAAAATAAAGATACCGTATTGTCAATTGTGGCGTATATTTTGGTTTTTAAAGACAGAAGGACCCGATGAATTCAGGGTTACACGTGTACGGTTGATGAGAGTGTGTCGGTAGGGTGGGTGACTACAACATGTGACATCATGCGGCACATGTTTAGTTTGGGACTCGTGGATGTTGAAATCCCACCTTAATTTCTTCTAGGCTTCACAATTTATATATAACCAGAAAATTACACTTTTGGTTCCTATGTTTTTCATTTATTGTTGAGTTTAGTTCATAAACTTAATTACTGTGGTTGTTATTGTGTTTCATTTTTGATTTTGTAACTAACACTTGTTAGCAAGATCCGTTAACTTAGGATTATTTTTTTTTCCTTCATTTATTTATCTTTCTATTAAAAAACTAAATAAAAATATTATTACTATAGGGACGGGTTTATATATAAACTTAAATTTGGTTGTGAACGTGAGGACAAAGGAGAGTGTGACACGTGTCTTATTCAGTTTGAATGTTGTGTTATTCACTATGAATGCGTGTTACTCGTACTGAAAAATGTATGAACTTCACATTCGTTATTTATACTGAATGTTATAAGTTATTCAGATTGATTGGACGCGTGTTGCGCGCTCCTTTGTCCTCATTTCGCAACCAAATTTGAGTTCGGATTTGAATTTTCCTCTATTAGTATATTATATTATGTATATCTACCTTACTTTTCATTCCCCAACCATAAACATCGCCGACCATCATAGGGTCGTCAATTTCATTGCTTGCTCGTCCCCTTCTCTGACCACTCTATAACTCCAACCTCCTCCTTAGATAAGGGTCTTTTAAATAGTCAAACAACAATTTTGACGCCCCTTTCTTCTTGCACACATCATTTCCTATACCCAATTGCCCATTTACCTTGTGCACATATAATTTCATGCACCTATTTCTCCTTGCAAAGATACCATTTCCGGTGTTGTCTTCCTCTTGCACACACCCGCCACTAGATTTGGGTGTTCTTAGACCCGTCAACAAATTAAAACCGAAACAAATTTGTGATTTCTTTACATGTTACACACACATACCATATCAAATAAAACCTCAAAGAACTTTAAAAATACGACAATCAAATAGAAAAAATGAAAATAAACCCAAGTTCTTTGTGTTTCCTACATAAATGAACTAAATGAACATAAATGGAGGGTTATTCCGCTCGTTCATTTAACTTAACCAAACAAACGAACGACACATTGGTAAAAGATCGTAATTGTTCATGGTCGTTCTTTTAAATAAACGAACAAAAAAAGGTGTTTATGTTTGTTCATTTATTAAATAAACGAACTTTCCGTCGAACGGTTAATAAACGTTTAGTTAGTTTATGTTGGGTCACCGATGATTTGTTGATGACTCATCAATCTTTCCTTAGTCAAATATTTTGTCTTTCCTTAGTGAAATATTTTGTATCTTGGGTTCTTTGTAAAAGTTTGGTCATGCTCAACAAGTTCAGCGAATCAAAGACTAGCTGATACATAATGAAACATATCAACATTTGTGGAAAGATGAAGATATGATTGCCGACTCCATCCAGACTTAGCCGAATCATCAGCTAAAATGTTCAGCCGAAAGTAAAGGCCAAAATCGGTTAGTAGCCGATACATGGCAGTAGCCAATATATCCTTTGATATATTCAGCTAGTGGTCCTATCTAGTATTTTCGGAGAACATTTATAAAGATACTCCTTGTCATCAATATCAAGAATGTGTTGCCCAAGTTTTAAATACAAACATTATCTATAGGTTTGTTTGTCTTTATCTAGAACTTGTTCCCCAAGTTTTAGATATAGAATTTATCCAAAGGGTTTGTATGATGGTCACCTAAAAGCTTGATGTGACAAATGAAGAAAAGACGAATAGTGTCTGTACCATAAAGTATGGCATCATATCTTTATCCAGAGGAAACTTAGCCATCAAATGATATTGTGACAAGTGTCCCATGCATTCAAAACATCAGACACTATAAAAGGAGAAGAAGAGATCTCATGCAAATCATGCCTTTGAAAAGAGAGAGATCTTCTAATGAGAAGCTGATGATCGGCATCAACATAATTACTTTGTGTTTAAATTATGTCTGTGTGTTCTGAGTGTTAGATTTGATCTGTTTTTTTCGCAACAATCTGTTTTCTGTGTGTAATTTTTAATATTTTATATTAAATGATTTTAAAAGTGAAAAACTCTGTGTATTTGTATTCAACCCCCCTTCTACAAATCATTTACTTGTTTGCCATTACCCTAACCGGGACCAACAGTTTACAATCCTAGTTCTATTATTGTCTTCGTTTTTCATCTTAATACAACAAACGAGATCTACGATGGTCATTCTACATGCACCAATTTTGTATCCACACACACATATGGAGATGATCGATGTGTGTGTGTGTGTGTTGGGGGGGGGGGGGGTGTTCAGGTGTTCACACATACACAAAAAGTAGAAGACGGTGGTTCATTCGTTAATGCAAATATTTTAAGATTAAATGTTACAAATTATTATAGCCCAAGTTAAACTTTTAAAGTATTATGAAGTTCCTCCTTTTATGTCTTCAAACTATCCGTTCTCCTTTACTTCTTATAAAACTGTATGTCATCTCTACCTCGTTTTAAACCCCACGCCTCTCACTTCTCTCCCAAAATTATTCAAATGACGATGAAATAACACACAAATTCGTGCATCGTCCTAATCCTTCATTATCGTCAAAAATTCTTAAGCACAACTTATTTATATTATATAGAAAATATTGCATCAAAATGAAACAAAACTTTTGGATGATTTCAATTTAGTGGAACAAATTTTATAGTCTGGTTTTTAAAGTTTGTTCTCCACAACAGAAATAAGTTAAAGGTTGGTTCCATTTTAATACAATTTTTCCCTTTATACATTGCTTTTTAATGCATAATTTTTTAAAAAACTTTATGTTTAAACTCAATAAAACTAACTAATAAACAACTTTCTAACACAAGATAAACATTGAATTATAATAACAAATTATTTCTTTATCTATAAGTTAAAAATATTTAACCAATAATAAGATTTAGAATTACACATGCTATATTAAAACTGAAAATTTTATAATATATAGTTTGATGCTCATGTAAGTATTCTTTGGGGATTTTTTTAACAGGGAGTTTTATTATTTTTCTCTTGGTTTACTATTAAATTTTAGATTTCGCTAAAAAATTAGTATATATACAGAAGGAGGCACACATTGTAACAATTCATCGCGATAGCTGCCTTTGGCTCTACTCTTGTGGGTTGCATAGATTGTAAGATTTACATAAATTATAAATTTGCAAATTAACCTTAGTATGTATATATATATATATATAGAGAGAGAGAGAGAGGGAGAGAGAGGAGGTTCATGCGAGAACGGTAACAATTTACGAGAATGCGAGGACAATCCTTAGCCAATCATTTTTGTACATGAAAATTTTCATGTACAAAATCATAAATGATACGGGCTACTTTCCATACGACTTAAGTGGCCCCAAAAGTCGTCCGCTACAGTTAGTGCAAAATCACATGTGATCTTGTAAATGAAAAAAACTCCTCGGATTCTCGTAAATTGTTACCGTCCTCGTATGAACCCGCCCCTATATATAAATGATGCAGACGACTTTCATGCGACTTAAGTGTCACCAAAAGTCGTCCGTTACAGTTAGTGCAAAATCATATGTGATCTTGTACATGAAAAAAGCTCCTCACATCATTGTAAATTGTTACCATTCTCGTATGAACCCGCCCCTATATATATATATATAGATAGATAAATAGGGGAGATTTCAAATGCAAACCACGTCAATTCGTACAAACCATACTAACCCTATATATATCCCCCATATATAATATTCATGTCTCACCTCCTCACTCAAACCCTCCTCCCTCCTAACCCCAACCCCCTCTCTTTATCTCCCATTTTTTAAATTCTAACCTTGTTCTTCTTTTTTGTCTCCCTCTTTCTTCCTTTGCTTCGTCACCCCATTTCTCCTTCTCAAGGTAATATCTCTCTCTCTCTCTCTCTCTCTCTATATATATATATATATATATATAGATAGATATAGACATAGATATAGATATATAACAATATGAGTATATTCTCTTTTCAACTACAACCTAGATGCCTTTATTTGGCCTACGACTATAAATAAACCCCAATGTTTTGATTTCTTCTCAACCCATTTTAGTCTTCAATTCATAAAGCTCTTCTGCATTTTAGCCATCTATTTCTCTCTCTGTCTCGCGAAGAAGGTGAGACACAAACACGTGAATTATGAAGAAAATAAGTTGTCTTTACGATTATATATACATACATACATACATACATACATACATACATACATACATACATACATATATACATACATGTGTGTTCATGTTTTTGAGTTTTACTGTGTTACTAAATGTTATTTCTTGAAGTTCAGAGGAGAAAATGGCAGAATACGAGAGAAAGGAGGAATTCATCTCCAAAAATGGCCATGAACATGAGGTAATGGTGTGAACTTTCTTCTTGGCGTCTTTTTGTTTCCCCTTCAACATGAAAAAATATTAAATTCTCAACTTTATCATATTTCACAATTTGTTCCTTTCTTAAATCTTTTGACTTTATATATATGATGGTTTTATATTGGAACTTGGAAGTAAAATTCAAACAAAAAAATCCATAAATTTAAATAATGGTAAACTTTTTGGAATAAATAAGTACATTTAAAACCATTTAATTGTATTTTCATGATTAAATTATCTTTTAAATACTTGGTGATTCTATAGAACACATGATACATGACACAAATTAAATATCTTTGGAATATATATGTACATATATATATATATATATATATTGCCATTTGACATACCTACCCATTCTCTTCTAATTAAATAAAGCCATATTTTTTAAATTAAATTCAAAATTGGCATGTATGAAATATAAAACTCGAAAATGAATGTTAGTTTTTTTAAGGGATGTTGTCCTTGATACGGGTTTCCAAAACTTTTGCATAATGTTATAATTTTCATCGTTTATTTGCAATTACGTATATTAGGTCTCAAAGGGGTGTCATAGTACATGCACACGTATCTTGTTCGGTATAAATTTATTTCTATATATAGTATTATTATGCATCATCTCACCGTTTTTTATAGAAAAGTATTGTACGAATCTCTAATTTTGTCACGTCTTCCTTGGAAATTAGCTTTGAAAACGAGTTATTTTAAAAAATAAGATAACATATACTTTGTAAATTAAGTTAACGAAAATATCTTATCATATACATATAAAACGTAAATGTTTATAAGAAAGAAATTGCATTATATTTGTTTTGGGGTCCTGGAACTAAATTAATCACGTGGGAAGTGGCCTACCATATTAGTATATAGGTGGTCCATAATTATGAGGATTTCTTTTTATTTTGGCCAATTAAGTTTGAGGGCAATATAGTCATTTAACATGTTTGAGATACATCATATATTGTTGGGATGTCAAGTGAATCATGTGGATTGCCCCTTGCAAAGAAAATGACTTGTTATTGAACATTATACACTTGATTAAGACAAGGTGAAATTTTGAATATGATATTTGGTTTTTAGTAAATTTCAAAATACTAGTTCAGTAAACTTAACCTAACTGTTGTGTGTCATACGGTCTGTGTTGAATATAATTTTTATTAATTTTACAAGGTTTATATTGACGTTCAATTGTTTTTAATTTTATTAGGATCATGTAAAGTAAACACATATAGATATCTATTTGTTTATATTGTAATAACCATTAAATAAAATGGTTTAAAAGCAAAGGTTCATAGTTTTGGTTGTATGGCAAAATATAACATACTACCGGATTAAAAGTTGTGGATCAAATCTTGAATGTATAGTTATATTTGTATCAACAACGGTTTATCATAACTATATTTTCTTTAATTTTAAGAGATAAAATTGGGCAAATTATATATTTCTTAATAATCCAATCGTCGTTGATAGGTCTCGACAATATTTTACCTTTTTACCCTTGTCGACTAATAAGTCTTATTATATCTGTTTAGGGGACGACAATGGGACAGAAATATGGAGGACTAGTACCAAAGAAGAAACCCTTAATCTCGAAGGCATGTGAAATTACTATTTTACCCCTTTCATTTAAATTTATCTGTTACCCCTCTTACTAATTTACTAATATTTCCCTCATTTTATTGTTTTATTTATTGGGCCAGAACCATGAACGTGCTTTCTTTGATTCAGCCGATTGGGCCTTGTGCAAGGTATAATTTTAATTTAGTTAATGAGCCTATATAGCCCACATTGATGGGCCTAAGAAGCCCAAATAATGAGCTTATTCTAAAATATAAATTAATGGGATCTTTACGTTTTAATTGATCAACAGCAAGGTGCAGGAATAAATGAGAAATCAACAATAGCCATAGAGACTTTGCGACCAAAATTAGAGGTATGTTGAATTATAAAAATCAAATATATTATCAACGATTAGTTAATACGACATTTTATATTTCTACGATATTTATTGATCGGTAGTAATTGAGTTTGTTAAAATGGTTAAGGTTTAGAATTTTTAAATGTTTCGAGAAAAAAAGAAAGAAATTTAAAATGAGAAACGATGAATGTGTCTTGTAATATAGAGTCTGATATAATTTAAATTATTGTGTTGAATGCAGAGAACACCTCGTCAGTGTTTACCACCTAGACGACCTACTTGTGTATCCGGAAGAGACAACCATGTGAGTTTTTAATTATAAGAAGAAAAAATATCACTCGCATTTCACTTTCAACCTTTGTAAATAGTTTATCTTTATGTCTTGATTTGTTTATCGAAGTTTTTTAAGTTGCTTTCTTTCTTTGTTTCTTGAATTGATCTTTTTAGGCAGGGTAACAGGTGTACAAATTTCAGAAAAGGGAATTTGGGGCTTGCTCATTGGCCAATGATGGTTTGAATTAAGGATAAAACGTCTTTTACAGTGTTGGATTAGTCAAATCCAATGCGTTATACAAATTTTAATGCATGAGATACATGCTAATGCAATATGAAAATCGGTTTTGCCGATTTCAATACCAGAAAAAAGTTTAGTGTACATTATTCAAGTGCCAAATAGTTTCTCAACCACAAAAACATTCTATTTGGCCAAAAGATTGTGAATGTCATGTATTTTCTTTCTCCAGTCAATCAATTTTCGACAGATAGTGAAGTAAATTATATCATGAAAGTAGTATATAAAACTAAAAACAAAGGGTTGAGGGTGTAATATATGTTTCAGAATCAGTTTCGAAATTTCGATAACAAACATTCAACATGTATTTCCAAAAACTAAGTTTCAAGTCAAGAATCAATTCTCTCTCCTTATGGACCAACTCAAGTATAACAAATAAGATATTTTAATATGGGGTAGGCTAATGACACCCCTACATATTGTTTATCGCACCCCTACAAGTGAACGTCATCCTCACATACATCTACATCAAACCCTATGATAGTGCTTTGACTATTCTTATTTATTTGTGTATAATTATTTTAAATGTTTTATTTTAAATAATGACATTTTTTAATAAATTCACATTTTTCTTACTAAAACAACCCATATGTAATATGAGGAAGCCAAGTTTGATTGCATTATAGTAGTTAGCCACAGTAGTGGAACACCGTAAAATATGCTACACATTCATTGCAACTCGTTATTGTATTTAACTCAACCTTCAATTATGGATTACATAATTAAAATATTCTCTTATGCCACAATTGTATACAATAACTAGATATTTGTATTTTGTTTTTTGTATGATTCTTGACCAAGCACCAACATCAATATCTCATTAAATATAATATAACTGATTCATATTTATTTTTCAAATCATTAGGTAGAATTTGCAGTTTGTATATCGTGAAAAACTTTCTTGGTCATGTTATATAATAAGATGCAATCCTGTAAACAATCTATTGTATTTGCAAAACTACTACGTGGAGACTGTAAATAGATCATTTTGACCACAGAAAAAATATTGTTAATAGACTATGGGGTAAATCGTCCTTTAAATAAAAAAGACCAAAACCATTAAACGAGAACAACCATTAAACCTTATCAGACACTCTCAGTTCTTGAAAGTTCGATTCTCCGTTCATGTTTCCTTCCTCCTTGCTATTAACAACCTATTTGTTTCTGATTCTTAGTAGCCAACAAATGTTTGTTTAACCAACCAATCAGAACCCTATATACGGTAAAGATGGAAGTGGATCTTTAGTTGATAAGGTATTTAATGTAGATTAGACATTACTTTGTATTGCAAGTGACACAACTTTTAGTATATTCATTTGTTAGTGAGATGTTCATATCTTTTGGTATACTTTATAAACACGATGATAACAACTTTTGATATATATTATAAAAGAGATGAACACAAATCCTGTATGCATCTATTCACGTTTTATACATAAATTATGTATGCATCTATGTAAGCTTTGGGAACATATTTTGCATACTAATATTTCCTGAAAATGGTATATTCTTTCTATTTTCTTGATTATATTTAAAAATTATTTAATTAATTCTAGAAAGTCTAATTTATTCCTCCATACAAACGTTGAAAAACTTAATCATTTAAAATATAAAGACCTGTTATTTTTTCCCATTAATTTTAACACATTAATCGGTTTTCAATTGGGTCCCGTGATCTTAGTCACTCTGTCCAACTTCTTGCTAACCCTTCTTGCTCCAAGAGATGGCACCCTTCGAGACAAGGGTTTAGCAAATGCAACATCGATGCTGCCACTTCTGAGAATACCAATTCTGCGGGTTTCGGGGCCATCATCCGAAACTGCAAAGGCGAGTTCGTCCTAGCCAAAGCTACCCCTATTAATTTCCTTCCACCGATTAAAGAATGTGAGGCGAGAGCACTACGTGATGCCATTTTATGGGTATCTAATTTGGGTCTCACTCACGTTGTCTTTGAAACATATGCTAAGATCGTCGCGGACGCTATATACGACACGAATCGGGAGTCGGGACAACTCAGAGTTCGGTGACATTATTGCGGATATTCGATCTCTCCTCCTCAATCACGACAAGTATTCGGTGCATGCCATTGGTAGACAAGCTAACGAGGCGACTCACGTTATAGCGCGTCACTCTCGTTTCTTATCTTGTCCCAGTTTTTT
The DNA here is from genome assembly GCA_036898165.1 of Silybum marianum. Taxonomy (NCBI): domain Eukaryota; kingdom Viridiplantae; phylum Streptophyta; class Magnoliopsida; order Asterales; family Asteraceae; genus Silybum; species Silybum marianum. The sequence continues at coordinate 26,463,673 of CM072539.1, forward strand.
TCATGTTATTCCGCCTTTTCTCATTCCTTGTATTTATGATGCTTGTCAAGCTCATTTTTCTAATGAATTGATTGGTTCCCTAACGGGTGATGGCCATGCCGAAGCCCGTTAGTGTCTCAATCTTCCCTTTTTCAAAAATAGAAAAAGAAAAAGGGTTAACAGATTATTTAAAAAACAATTATATATACGTTAAGTTGAATAGCCGGTTATTTTTTATTTTGATTTATCTGGCGGTTCGGTCCAGAAAAAAGAACAGGCAGTCCGGTTCAATTTTGGCTGAATCATTTTACCTTTCCGGAAGTTGGCAACCCAAACCGGCGGTGCATTTGTCGGAGGCATGAGACGCCTTTCTGCTCTGGCTTCTAGGGCTGAACAAATTATACCCAACAAACAAAATCAATCAAGAAGAATTCAACCCACTTCTTCAATCACCACCACTGATTTCACCACAAGAGGTAAGTTTTCTTCAATTAACCCTCAATTTAAAACCATCGCCACTCATAAACCCATTGATCATCGCTACATTTCTCAGATACTTTCAAGAAAAGATTGGTACCTTCTGCTAAACAACGAGCTAAAATCCAATAAAATTAGCCTAAACCCTCGTAACATTGTGAGTGTGTTGCAGAATCAAGAAAACCCATTACACAATTTGATTTTTTATTTGTGGGTTTCGAATATTAATCCTTTATTTGCGAAGAATCAATCGATTCGCAGTGTGTTAGAAAATACCCTTTACAGAAAAGGTCCGATTTTGTTATCGAAGGAGCTTATTGAACTTATTAGGACTTCTGGGTGTTGTGTTACAGAGGATTCACTTTGCATTTTAATAAGCAGTTGGGGAAGATTAGGTTTAGCCAAGTATTGTGCTCAAGTTTTCGATCAGATTTCGTTTTTGGGCCTTACTCCTAGTACTAGGTTATATAATGCAGTAATTGATGCATTGGTGAAGTCGAATGCACTCGATTTAGCTTATTTAAAATTCCAACAAATGAAGGCGGACAGATGTAATCCAGATAGGTTTACTTATAACTTTCTCATCCATGGAGTCTGCAAAGTTGGAGTCGTAGATGAAGCGTTACGATTAGTTAAACAAATGCAACAAATGGGATATTTGCCGAATGTTTTTACATATACAATACTTATTGATGGGTATTGTAATTCAAAAAGGATCGAAGAAGCCTTCAAGATTTTGGAGAGAATGAAGGAGAGTAACGTGAGACCTAATGATGCTACGTTTAGATCATTGGTTAATGGGATATTTCGTAATGCTCCTCCACTCGAGGCTTTTAAATTGTTGTTTGATTTTGTGGAGAAAGAACATGACTTGCCTGTAGTAGTTTGCGAATCTGTTTTGCATTGTCTTTCGAGCAATTCTTTATCTAAAGAAACTTCTATTTTCTTGAAGAAAATTATCGAGAGAGGTTATGTTCCTGATACTATGACGTTTAACATCGCTATAACTTGTTTACTTAAAGGATCTGATCTCACGGAAACGTGCGATATCGTTGATGGTTTGATTGGAAAAGGTATGATACTTGGATTCAATACTTATCTTCTTCTGATTGAATCTTTATTCAAGAACGAAAGAATCTTGGAGGGAAATCGTTATCTAAATCAGATTCTTGAAAACGGGTTATTAACCAATGTTATCTCTTATAACATGTTAATCGACAGTTATTGCAAGACGGGTATGATTGATAAGGCAATGAAAACTTTTCTTGATATGATTCAACATCATATTTCTCCAAATCTTGTTACTTTTAACACTCTTTTATCGTGGCATTGTAAGGCTGGCGATATGAGTGAAGCACGCGAGCTTCTTAAGATGCTTCTAGAACGTGGTTTCAAACCCGACACTTATACGTTCAGTTCACTGATCCACGGTCTTTGTAGGACCCACCAAATTGACGACGCTCTTGATTGTTTAAATGAGATGGTTGATTGGGGTGTTCATCCGAATGCTATAACATATAATATCTTGATACGTTCATTGTGTATTATTGGTGATGTTTCTAAAGCAAAGACTTTGATGAAAAAGATGCAAGTGAATGGGGTAAAGCCGGATGTTTTTTCTTTCAATGCTTTGATTCAGAACTTTTGTAGGATGAAGGAGTTCGAGAAGGCACAGAGGGTCCTTTTGACGATGTTGACTTTAGGTTTGACTCCGGATAACTTTACTTATAGTGCTTTTATTAAGATGTTGTGTGATTTGGGGAGATATAAAGAAGCTAAAGAGTTGTTTTCATCGATGGAAGCTAATCAATGTATCCCGGATTCTTATACATGTAATTTGTTTATTGATGCTTTAGTTAGGTCTGCTAGGTTCAGTGAGGCTCGGGATATCTTTTTGAAGTATAAAGAGAAGGGAATTGTGTTGAAACCCATCTCGATTTTATAAAGAAAATTTTACAAAAAGATTAAAAGATTATTCAATCTCGTGGTACCTTTGGCTTTGATTATTGTACATCTTGGAGTTAACTTGCAGCCACATTGCTGGTTTCATTATGCAGTACATCGGGCTCAAGGTATGTAGCATCAATTAGTTATATATTTATCGATAAACTCAAGTGTTATTATGTTCATGGAAGTTGTAACATTAAGTAAGAATGACATAGTTACACCCATTGTTATCATGAGAAAAGATTGATGGCCTTGATTTGGGTCTAGAAGATTGCCCTTCATTGTTAAAGGGTATTTTGGACATTTCACAAATAGTCAAATACTTTGGGTCGAAATTACGAATTGTTCTAAGGATCATCCATGGTTTACAAATAGCTGCATAAGAATGAGCCTACTGATTCTTTTGTGTTTGCTGCTACTTCCCTCTGTTTCCTTTTTTGGTTGGTATTTGATCCAAGTTTACTTTGTGGGCTTTTAGTAACAATGATTTGGTGTTGTCAACTTTGATTTTGGTTCACAACTTTTTGTTTATTTTCGTCCTCATAAAGTTATATTTTGAACATTTGATCGATAGTTAAACAAGTTTATTAAGTTATGTTGCAAGTTAATCTTTGCAACAGTGGCATAATGATTTAATTGTGCCATTCTTTCTTTATCGCCCGTTAAAACTAAGATTTGATCTTTTGGTCAAATAGGTCATTCTTGAGACTCAAAATTAACATATGCAAAATTTAGACGTATGATACCCTATAATCGGTAACCTTTTTATGTAATTTAACATGGTATAGCCCTTAAGCTCTACTTTTAAACCATCCTTGTAACATACGGATTGTAAAAAAATAAATTTCAAAACTTTGAAATTTGGGGGGGGGGGGGGGTTCCTGAAACTGCAAGAGATGAAAAAAAAATGTAAATTAGGTTTGATTTTGGGAAAAAAGATTAATGAGGAAAGGTTGGTGAGTTCCTTCAACTGCTTTTTCTTGTTAGTCAGCCCTAACCCAACCAAGATTTCTTGTTTTTCTTCTCATGTACCAATCAAATTTCTCTGAAAAAATCTTTTCCAACACTTTTTTTGAATCTTTTTTTACACTCTTATTAACAGTCTTGGTTGGTTTTACCAGCCACGATGAATTTCTGTTCATCAACGATGTAATAAATGGCAGACATAATTCGTTATATTATATACGCTCATTTCTGTCGAGTTTAGAGTTACCAACATGGCTTCCTCATTATTTGTTAATCAATGGCTTTTAGCTCTAATGCTACTAATTATCGTTCTTTTCTGCTTCAAATCAGGTACCCTTTTGATTAACAAGTAATAAATTTTGAAAATTTATTTGAAATTTTTGTTTGATGTAAGTGATTTATTATAGGGAAAGCAGAAACGGGAATTGCTGGAAGTGGGCTCGGATATATACCTGAACCAGGTGGTGGAGCCAGAGACGGTGGTGGTGATGAACCTGAAGAGGTTATTGTGAAGGCCCTTCAATGTTTTAGCGATAAGCATGTAAGTTAACGATTCTATGAAAGAAATTAGGCTCTAAATGGTTCAGACTTTTCCATCAAGGTCAAATGGAACAAATTTATAGTCCAAAATTATATAAATTTCTTCGAGTTTCCATGAGTGATCCTAGAATTAGATTTATGTTTATGAAAAGTACTAGAGATGGAAAGATGTTGGTGTTAGATTTGTAGGAAAAACTTATCTAAATTATGAGTTCAAAGGGTATTAGGTTTGATATGAAAGAAAAGCAAGAATCCATTTAACTCATAATACTATTTTTAAAGCAGATTTACAGCAGCTGTGAAGAGTCTTATAGGTTGACCGAGAGCGGTCAACTCAACGTGCCACCTGATTTTGCTGATGAATACTGTAACGGCCCATGCCTAAAGGAGACACACCTTGTGCTCAATTGCATCGATGGTATCTTTTCGCACTTTGTTTTTTATAATCATGCTACCATAAAGGACGTGAAGGAAACGATCAAAACGGGTTGTACCTACGGCCCACATAGAGGTACATGTGATTTGGCTTTTTGAACCACTTATTTCAAAATAACCATCTTTTCTTTAAAAAAAATGAGACATTATAGTTTGCATAAATGAGCTATTTTGGACCATTTGTGGGAATATAAATGTCAAAAGGACCATAGTATTTGGCGATTTTCTTGTCATTATAACTTCCGTTTTCACTGGAACCCAACCCTGTAATTGTATGCAATGAAATATATTTGTTGTTGCAGGCAATTTCAACGTGGCTGAGCATATTGAAAGCAATTCGTACCAGCTTTCATACCCCATTTTGTTTGGTGTTCCATCTTTGATTATTGTTTGTAGTCTATTATTGTTATGATCATTTGTAGGCTTGTTTATGGGAATATAAATGCCAAAAGGAGCATAGTATTTGGCAATTTTCTTATCACTATAACTTCCATTTTTACTGGAACCCAACCCTGTAATTGTATGCAATGAAATATGTTTGTTTTTGTAGGCGATTTCAACGTGGCTGAGAATATTAATTTGTACCGGCTTTCATACCCCCATTTTGTTTGGTTTTCCATCTTTGATTCTTGTTTGTAGTCTATTATTGTTATGATCATTTGTAGGCTTGTTTATGTTTTTGTAGGCTTGTTTATGGGAATATTAATAGGGGTGGCAATGGGTCGGGTCCGGTCGGATTGGGTTCGGTTTCAACCCATTTATTAAACAGGTCGAAAATCTCAAACCCAACCCAACCTATTTAATTAAATGGGTTGAGATTTTCATCCCAGCCCAACCTGTTACTTAAATGGGTTGACAGCTGGTTGACCCGTTTATGATTTTTTCAACCCAACATGTTAAATAAATGGGTTGAACCTGGGTTGACTCGTTTAATTTTAAAATTTAAATAAAATAAAAATAATTGGGCCATTTAATCTAACGAATAAAACACAACCACGACCACAAATAAAAATAAATTGTTCAAAGTTTGAATAAAACATAACCACAAATGCGATAAATTGTTCAAATATCTAAACATCTAGTTAAGTAACTTTCTTTCCGTTGGAGCCTTGGAGGCAGACGACGCTAAAGGGAACTTGGATGCTGGTTAAATATTATTTTATTAGACTTCTACACTTGACAAAACTGAGAGAATTTCAAAATTCTAATGCTTCATAGATAATATTAGATATTATAGTTAAAAATAAAATAAAAATATATAATATTTTAAATGGGTTGAAAACGGGTCAAAAATTTCAACTCAACCCAATCCATTTATTTAAATGGGTTAGACGGATTGACCTATTTATTTAAATGAGTTAGACGGATTGACCCATTTAAATTAAATGGGTTGAAAATCTCAACCCAACCTGATACTAATGGGTTGGGTTAGCGGATTGGCTCACCTTTTGCCGCCCCTAGGAATATAAATGCCAAAAGGACCATAATATTTGGCAATTCTCTTATCACTATAACTTTCATTTTCACGGGAACCAAACCCTCTAATCGTAAATGAAATATATTTGTTTTGTAGGCGATTTCAACGTGGCTGAGCATATTATTCGTACCAACTTTCATACCCCATTTTGTTTGGTGTTCCATCTTTGATTCTTGTTTGTAGTATGTTATTATTATGATCATTTGTATGCTTGTTTTTGTTTTTGTAGGCTTGTTTATGGGAATATAAATGCCAACAGGACCATACTATTTGGCAATTTTCTTATCACTATAACTTCCATTTTTACTAGAACCTAACCGTGTAATTGTATGCAATGAAATATATTTGTTTTTGTAGGCGATTTCAACGTGGCCGAGCATATTATTCGTACCAGCTTTCACACCCCATTTTGTTTGGTGCTCCATCTTTGATTCTTGTTTGTAGTCTATTATTATTATGATCATTTGTAGGCTTGTTTATGTTTTTATAGGCGATTTCAACGTGGCTAAGCATATTATTCGTACCGGCTTTCATACCCCATTTTGTTTGGTTGTCCATCTTTGATTCTTGTTTGTAGTCTCATTGTTATGATCATTTGTAGGCTTGTTTATGTGTAGAATGTATTGGATGGTGAGAGAGAGGGGTATTTATACTTTTCCAAGATAGCATACATAGAACAATCTCCATGGTATATTAACTAAAAACATGAAGTATGATGATGTATTTTGCCAACTTTTATATAATTTAAGTATCTATGTGTCATGTTTTTGGTATATTATGTATGGGTTAGGTTTAAAAGAAAACAATGAAAAAATAAGAAAACATATAACAAATCGTATGTGATTTTACACTACAATCACATGTGATTATATGCAACTTAAGTTGCGGGTCAGGTCATTCTCACACCCTTGCATTGACCCTGTTTAGTAATCGCATGCGGTTAGTGTAAAATCACATGTCTTTTGGTCATTCTTGTATTTTCTTATATCGACAATTTTTCCATTTGAAACTCAGTTGTGGACATGGGCTAGTGTTGTTAACATCATTCAATAGACATAGATCATATTAATCTTACGAATCTTCATAAGAGTCATAACATCATAATTTAAATAGTATACATGAAAATATCATACAATTGAAAAACTAGAATAACATCACAAAATTTTGATAACCACTAAGTTTACTAAAACGTTAGTGTTATCAAGGATAAAATATCAAAACTGAAACAAGCAATGATATATATATATATAGCTCAAATTGATATAAGCATAGAAGGACCTTCACTTTACACTTATCAACTTCCGACTTCCCTTTTTTTTGAACCAGTAAGTTTGTAGTTAGAGATTCGAACCCACAGTGACATCCAATTGGGCAGTATGCGGGACCCGAACCAACACCTTACACCAACTTCCGACTTCCCTACCATTGAGATGTTTTGTTTGCCACTATGAGCAATTAAATTCAATAATTACCTTGTTTTATGCAAGGTATTAAATGTAGTAAGGTGTGACTTGAAGGGATCGGTAAGGGAAAACATCGACCCGAATGAGCCATGGTGTTTTCTGGAACGTTATTTAAGGCAGTGGCGGACCCGGATTTTTTTTCCGAGTGGGTGCACCTTTAATTCGTTAAATTGTATCACATGTCCGCAAAGCTGTTTGATGTATTTTTCAGTTGATTTCGAGAGATTTTTTAGCCAAATTCCCCGTTTGGGGACTTTTTTAAGTTTTTCAGTTGGTTTCGAAGAATTTTTAAAGATTTTTGGTTGATTTCGAATGATTTTTTTATGGTTTTTGGTTGATTTCGAGTGATTTTTTTAAGGTTTTTGGTTGATTTCGAGAGATTTTTTTAAAGTAGTGCTCCTTTAACCCTTGAAATATCAAAAGTATAGCGGGTGCACCTCATGTAAAACTTACGAAACGTAATCTTTTTTACCCTTACGAAACACGGTTGAACGGTAACACGGAAACCCCCTGATTTAAGGTTATAACTTATAAGTGTGTGTATATATAAAAAGAGGTTCAAATAAGGATGAGAATGACAAAAAAAAAAGTTGAGAATGTTGGAGTATATCTCAACCATCAAAGAAGATGATCTAAGTAATGTGATTAAAAAATTGGTTAAAATATTATTTTTAGGCAAAATATAACAAAAAAATAGAGCCAAACAAGATATAAGAAAAACGAACATTTCATTTTTTTAAAGTTGGTATTCATATTATTATAATTTTTCATCATTCCAATTTCCAGGAGTAACAATTTTCCCTATAAAACCAACCAAATATAGAGACCATAATCTCCTCCCAACCAGGGGGGTCTCAAGCTTTGACGAAACCTTTGCCTAAAAGATTAAAATGAATGAGCCAATATTTTATGAATATAATGATTTCTCTTTGTTTTTTTCACAAGTTGATTAATTAAATATTTATAATAATATTCAAGCTCATTTTTTTTGTGAACAGTTATTCAAGCTCATTTAGTAACATTATTTACTAGGTGATCCAGCTACTGCATTTTATGGGCCTACATTTTATGAATATATTCAAAAACAAATTAAAAATAAAAATAAAAATAAAAATAAAAATAAAAATTATTTATATCAGTATAGTATTCACGTTTAACACATTCAACATTCAAACAACCTTTTCTTATTAAATTCATCATCTAAATACTTAGGCATATGGGCTTTCATTATTAAGTATAATTAATATATTAAATGGCATAAAAATGGTTTAAACGTGTGACAAACAAAATAATAACATTTAATATAATCATTATCAACCATAATTTATATATTAAACAGGAACCTTCTTTTCAGAAATCAAAACTCATCAAATTATGATAATCTTGATAGCTAGTGCATCATATTCTATTTCATATGATTTTTTTTCTCTCTTTAATACTAAGTTTCATAATATCAATTTACATATATTCGTTTTACAATATGTTTCTTTTATACGTATTTGTTTTGCAATGTAAACTATTTTAGTCTGTTTGTAAAACGGAAATTACACGTAAAAAAGTTTCATATTGTGAACCGCATACATATAAAGCAAACACATTGTGAAGAAAATATATGTTTATCAATACATTAAATATCATCTTCAGATAAAAAAATAATGTTAACCAATAGTTTTAGATAAAAGTTATCACAGTTATCACAATTCTTAAATAATTAATTAGCCTCATAATAAGTAAATCCTTAAAAATTAAACATTTGTAATTGTAAGGCCTTAGGCAATTGTCTTAATTACCCATGGCTTGAGCCGACTTTGTTCTCTGACTCCTCATCCAATTTTCAAGCTTCCTATATGCTTATTACATCTCTTTGGGGTGTATTTATATCAAGTCCCAATTGAGTTCACAACTAGAGATGCATAACATCTAAACTTTTTCGGATTCAAACTTGCGGCTCTCAAGGCCATATTTTAGTAAACGAGAAATATTTTGGTCTTTTTAAAGTTGGACCGAGTCAGGTTTTGGATTGAAAAAAGGTGCGATTGATTTTTTTTCTCTAGATCATATATTAACTAGGACTTGATTTAAGTTTTTTTTGGCATGACCGAGCTTTAAGGTCGAGCCTAGGCTTGGGGTCTGGCTTACTAGACTTGAACTTTTTCCAGCAAGACTCGAACGAGGCTGAGCTTTAGATTTAAACCTTTTTGTGCATTTCTAATTTTCAATCTATAACCACAAAAATAACTTATTAATCCTTGAGCTTACTTTAAATGCTTGACAAACCTAGTCCTTCATTTGACTTTTTCATTACAATTGGGTCGAAAGTTTGGGTGTTACAATTGTCTGGCTGTAAACTCATTTTCAGATGATATTTATGAACTCTTCATTTTATATCTACATTAAACATTTACTGTGATTCGTGACTCTCTCACATAAGTGCAATATAATATACATGTACATACATTTTACAATAAATAATAATATACATGGTACATGCATTATATAATAAATACATGTATCTCTTTCTCCTATTATAATAGAAAAATTTTCAAAAAACCCAATAAATTATCTCATTTTGAATTAAGTTCCTAAACTATTTTTTTGAATGAAAAAATTATTAAACGTTTTCATTTTGAGTGATTAAGTCAATGAACTATTGTTTTGAATGAAAAACCATTAAACTTTCTCATTTTGAATGATTAAGTCCCTAAACATTGTTTTTGAATGATTTAAGTAAAAATAAACTTAAATCAGTTTTACCGTTCACAAAGCCTACACAAAAAAACCCTAGCAAACAACGGTTTCGCTCCCCCTAGTCATTCCCAAATCCCCATTACCCCAACGTTGTTCATTCTCCATTTTGCCTAACACGTTGTTGGCCCATGTCATCTATCTCCCTCTTTTCAATCTATTTTTTATCCATCATAACGGAGAATCAAAAGATAATTGGTTATAGGTAATTTATTTGGGTTAAAAAGATGTAAGTAATTGTTAGTCCCCAAAGAGAGATGGCTAACTAAGAGAGGGTTTTGTAGAAGGGGGGGTTGAATATAAAACACACAGAATATACTCTTTTTAAATTTTTTAATATAAATATTAAAAATTTACACACAGATAGTTTGATGCGGAAAAGAACAGGCAGACTATTCTATCAAACTAAACACACAGATAACAGTAATTAACTATTACACTAAGCAAGTTAAAACAATACTGTTATAGTACACAGCTTTGCCACAGTCAAACAAATAATCACTCTGAAGATTTGTTGAAAGCGTGAGATTTCTGGGAAGGACTTCATCTCCTTTTATAGTGTCCATGCATGGGATGCAAGTGGACAGCTGTCAAGGTTTCATTAGCTGGAAGATTATCTGATGGACAAAGGAAGAGACCACTTCCTTTGTACTAGAATAATGGATGAACCATTCCTTGTAGCACGTAATGTCAGATAACTTTATCTTCTTTTCTTCATGCTCTGTGAAGTCCCATCAAGCCTTTTAGCTAAAAGACAAATATTCCTTTTATAAGAATAAAAGAGAATGTCTTTAATTAAGGGCTTTGGTGCCCAAGTTCTTCTTGGCTCACGTGTCTTGCAATTGATGTGAGTCAAGAACTTATCTCTTTGAAATTGCTAAGTGATACATCTCACTATGTATCGCATCGGTGGATACCTTATAAAGGCTGGAGTTGATAAGTGTACACTTTGCTTGATAACTTCTTCTTTCACTAAGTGACAAAAGTGTATACCCTTGTGAGTTGATATCACAGCCTTAGAAAATATACCTGCAATTTCGGTGACCAAGATCATAGTGTCGGTGACCATGACATCAAACTTGATGACCTCATCTTATTTGATGTCCTTAGTCACTGATGACTTTTGAGTGTACCATCGGTGACCCACTATATTGGTGACCCAATCTTGACTTGGCAAAATGATCTGAATATTGAAGTTGGTTGATACATCCAAAATTCCACTTTTTGATGTACAACCCCTTGATTGAATAGTCTTTGACTCTTCAATACTTGAAGCATATTTCAGACCTTCAAAAGAACCTGTAAAAATTCATTCATACAAAGGAAGGTGGTTCATCACCAAATCATCGGTGACCCAACAGTAATCAATTTTTAAAAATTCGATAGTTTAATTTCTTGAAAAAATATCCTGGGACTTAATTATTCAAAATTAGAATGTTTAATGATTTTTTCATTCAAAATGAGAAAGTTTTATGATTTTTTCATAAAAAAGAAGTTTAGGGACTTAATAATTCAAAATGAGAAAGTTTAATGATTTTTAATTCAAAAAAACAGTTTAAAGACTTAAATTGTTTTGTTTGAGCATTTAAATGTTTACAAATTTTATTCGTTATGATAAAAGCTTTTAAACATCACATCTGTTACCAAAAAATTCAATTAGTCACTCAACAATTCAACATAATGGCATGCTTTTATATATATATATATAGAGAGAGAGGAAGGTTCAAATGAGAACTATATATATATATATATATATATAATTGGTACCAATATGTACCACGCGAAAAAAGTTGGTACAAAATATAACTAATTATTACATGGTATAGGATTTCGTGTATCCATTGTAATTGATTGGTACATGGTGTTGAAGAAAAATACTTTGCACCGTACTAAGTCCACCCCTAAATATGACAAAAAAAAGCCTTAAAAGCAATTTATTAGTTAGTATATATCGATAAAGAGGGATGTTCAATCGAGAACTATAACTAAATAAGAGGATCCAAATCACGTGCAAAATCACATGTGATTTTACATTATGGTCAACAAAATGGGTGTGCGGCCATAAGGCCCGTGACCTCAGGTCGCAACCAAAGTCGCATGAATCACATGTGACTTTATACGCGATGTTAGTATAAAATGACAATTGATTAAATTGTTCTTTTAAATTACTTTTCTTATATGAACATGACTCTATCGATAAAATACCTTAAATTTCTATGCTACAGGGTATTATAACATAGTAAATACAATTTTCTAAAGTTTTTATGCTTGAACTAAATAAACTAACTACTAAACTCAATATATTTATCTTATACTTTCTAGAAGAAACTTAAATTATTAAAATACATATTTTTAGTTAAACAAATTATATAAAAATAATTATTTTATTATTTTCAAAAATCAAAATTGATATCCATGTCGATATATGTTTTTTTTTAAAATATTATACGGTGTTTTCAAAATTTTGATCATGATTGCATTACATTAAACAAAACATGAAACATAATTATATGGTTGGGTTTTCAACTTCAAAATTAAGAGTTTATGACGTCGCATTACATTGATACCTTTCTGATTTACTAGAAGGGTACTCGCGCAATGCAGCGAGATACATCTGGATTTTATGTTTCATTTTAATTTTTGTCTCTATCGATGTTCTAATGGGTTTAAGAAAACGATTTTAATGTTTCATTTAGAAGTTTCATTTTTTATGTAATTTTTTAAATTTAATTTTTTTATCATACTTTATTTTAGGTTTAATAACGAAGTAATTTATTTTTGTTTTGATAATATAACTTTTGATAAAGACAATAATTAAACTTGATAATTATATTAATTATATTTTAAATTTTTTATATTTAAAATTAGATGTTTATCTTATATTTGATCATAATTATCTGTAGTCAGTTACACGAATTCAGAAATGCAGTTTTAATAAGTTGTACTTACGCATCATCTACTTGTAATCTTGAAAATTAAGTAATTAGCATTAATTAGCAGTACGTAACGCTTAAAAAGTTATTTTTAAGAGTTTTTGGCCGAATGATTTATAATATAATATAGATAATAAGTATACAAAACAAAGAAAAGGTTATACGACAATTAAACAAAAAACTCTAGAAAGGACTATTAATCAATTTCCATCTTAATAGATATTCAACGTATATTTGACATAAATCTAGGTGACACGTCTCGATTTCTTTTTTGCGGTAGCTTTTGTGGTTGAAATCTTTGATTCGACATTAATTCCAACTACTATAAATTAAATAATAATCAATCAAGTGGGTTCATTAATGATATGATATTGAGATCATCTATACTTTCTATCAAATTAATACTAAAGAACAACTGAATAAAACCAAAAAGTAACCAATTACGAGACCATGTCTTCTCTTGATTCATGTGAGACGATATGTAGCATGTGTATTAAACTATATATTTGTGTCACTCAAATACATATACAGGATAGGGTTTCGATGAAAATTAAAGTTATTAATATTATAGGAAGAATAAGAAGGTTAAAAGTAATCAATGATTCAGATCCCTTCATACGCTTCTCACTTTAACTCCAATTCTTACACGATCATTTGTTTACATATACATATACATTTGCATATACAGACGAAAGATCGTACGTGAATATGAGTTAAAGTGAGAAAAGTAAGAAATGATCTGGACTTTTGATCATTTTTAATCTTACACATCCCAGTGCATAACGTTAGTGTTGAACTTCAATTAGTATTGATCGTGTAAGATTCCTTATTACTCTTCTCACCATAACTTTCATTCTCACTGGAACCCAACGCTACGTATACATGTACATATGATACGTTTCAATTACAAACCATCAAATTCTAATAAACTATAATCAATGCTTATATTATGAAACATTATAGATTTTTATGAACAATTATCACAATTGATTAATTATGATTAAAATATATATAGAATATAATAAAGTTCATTCATTATGATCATTATTTTAATTAAATTAGGAAACAAAAGAAAATCACAAATTTATTAGACTAGATAGATAACTAAGATTGGTTTATATGGTTTATTAAAATTGATTGGTTTGTAAATGAAACATCCCTATATACATGTATACACAAAAAAAGTATCATATATAGGGAGATGTTCATCTGAGAAAAGATAAATATTTGAGAAGTAAGAAGTGATCCTAACCCTTCATCTGTTCAACATTTGCAGCTTTGACTGTGAAACATTAGATAATTTCTCGCATGAGTATGTGGAAGATAGAGAGATAGTTTCGTAACTTTTACAAATATATGACAAATGAGTTCATATGTGAACCCATTAATTTGTTCACATGTGAACTAATCAATTAATTAGTTCATATGTGAATCAATTAAAATAGTTAATATGTGAATTATACGGGTTCACATATGAACCCGTTTGCTGCCTATTTGTAAAAGTTATGAAACTACCATCTCTATTTTTCGTATAGCCGCAAATTTTGGCTGATCAAAAACGCAATTATTGAGCAGTCAAATATGATCTTAACCATATGAAGGCTAAAATCACTTATTTTTTTCTCAAATATTTACCACTTCTGAAAATAATCTATATATACATGTATATATAGGGGGCTTAATCATTTGAGAAACCCATGAAATTGTGATAACCATGAGAACTTATCCATCATGTGTTATTTCATGACTTTTTTTCTATTTATATATAATATTTAATGTATTGATTAACGTATAATTGTTTCACAATGTGAAACTTTTTTATATGTACTTTTTGTTTCACAAATACTCCAAAAAAATTCACATTATGAAACGAGCACATGTGAAACAAACACATTGTGAAAAAAATATGTTATTCAATATTCCAAATTCTAGTCTTAGATGAAAAAAAATATATTATATAACACATGATGCACAAGTTCTCAAAGTTATCACACTTCGCATCGGAATCCAACCCTATATATGTATAGGCATAAGATCGTGTGAGAATTAGAGTTAAGGTGAGAAGCGTGAAAAAAAGATCTGAGCCATTAAGGCGGGTTCAAATGAGAACTCAAATTTGGTTGTGAACGTGAGGACAAATGAGAGTGTGACATGTGTCTCATTCAAAGAAATATTCAGACTGAATATAGTATATATTCAGTCTGAATATACAAAGAAATATTCAGACTGAATATAGTATTTATTCAGTCTGAATAATGCTTATTCAGTTTGAATATTTCTTTGTATATTCAGTCTGAATAATCTATATTCAGACACGTATCGCGCTCGCATTTGTCATCACGTTCACAACAAAATTTGAGTTCGCATTTGAAGTTTCGTCTATATATATATATATAAATATGTGGGTTCATATGATAATTATAACTATTTAAGGAAATAAGAGAACAATATAAAATCATAGATGATTTTTGCACTAATGGGTAGCGGACGGCTTTTGGGGCGGGTTAAGTGGCATTGAAAGTCGCCCGAAATTTTGGATGATTTAGTACAAAATCGTATATGATTTTGTATATGAACGACCATTCTCGTATTTTCGTGAATAGATTCCATTATCGATTGAACCTCCCTATATATATATATATATATAGGGTCGGGTTCAAGGAAAACTGAAGAACACCCTAGCAGCCTTCCATCTCGACGGTATACACTAATACATACCGGTAATTTGTAACATGCATTGTGAATATTCATCAATGCATATGTAATGATAGAAACATTGGTGCATAAGAAAAAAAACGCTTGTATGCATTAGTGCATATCGTCCGGATGGAGGGCTCTAGGGTGTTTTTCAGTTTTTTTTTAGTGTTTTCCCTTGAACCTCCGTATATATATGTATGTATGCTTCTTCATGATTGAGAAACTCTTTAAAGAGTAGAAACTCGTGGAAATCAATACAAAAATAATCTTTTTCATAAGAAATTTTAATCAAATGTTATATATGGGAGGATTCAAATGAGAACACCTTCAATTTAAAAGAACAAAGAGACTCATTCATATGTGGTCCCACCAATAAAAAATCATATCTGATTTAATGGGGCCTACCATTGAAAATCAGATATAATTTTTTATTGGTGAGACCTACATCATATGTGGTCCGAAAAGAGTCCCTTTGTTCTTTTAAATTTGCAAAGTTCTCATTTGA
This sequence comes from Silybum marianum, assembly GCA_036898165.1. Classification (NCBI taxonomy): domain Eukaryota; kingdom Viridiplantae; phylum Streptophyta; class Magnoliopsida; order Asterales; family Asteraceae; genus Silybum; species Silybum marianum. Next base: position 26,479,837 of record CM072539.1, read on the forward strand.
ACCTCTTCCTATATATATATATATATATATATATATAGAGGCCCTTCAAGTGTTAACCCAATAATTTGTGTTAACTGTGTTAACTCATCGTTCACTGGTGAACATCATGCTCGTGCACTGGTGAAACACCATTCATCAGTGAACGAATGGTTCCATACATGCATGCTCGTTCACTGGTGAACAACATTCGTCAGTATACAAGCATCGTGTTCACCAGTGAACGAGCATGGTGTTCACCAGTGAACAATGGGTTAACACGGTTAACACAAATAATTGAGTTAACACTTGAAGGAGCCTCTCTCTCTCTCTCTCTCTATATATATATATATATATATAGGGGAAATATCGATTACAAACCAGTCAATTCGTACAAAACATACAAACTCCATTCAACCAATCATTATTTTTTATTGTATTTTCTTTTTTTAATTATGAAGACTGATTAGTCAATAATATATGAAACAATTTCATCAAGAATACACGACGATTGATTAATCAAGAATATATGAAACATGTTTCATCAAAATGAGAACTTCATGAAACAATTTCATTTTCATATAGAAACAAAAATATATAAAGAAAACAGAATTGTATGAAACAATTTCATCATATTAAACATTTTAATGAAATAATTTTATTCAATAAAACAATGAATCCTTAAGTTTATATGATTTGTACGAATTAACTGGTTTGTAATTGAAATCCTCTATTTATATATTACCTTTTTATATATAGTATATCTGTTCACATTAAAACAAGTTAACAACATGTTGGGGTTGAAAACATAGATACAAAACATAGATACAACATTACAACGAGGAAGTAATCACTACCAACCACCAAGTACCATTTTCGTAAAAGATACATAGTTGTTGAGGATTGCGTGTTGAGTGCCAAAATTTCTTTTTTAATGATCAACTATATATGTAATAAGATGGTGTAATAATATGAGATTTTGAAACGTTCCAAAAACTTTGGAGCCCATTTATATATATTTTGATTTTTAACTCAATTTTTTTGCCTTCTTCCTTTTATTTTAGTATCCAATTAGAATGTATTAATAACAATTTAATCAAATGCTTCAATTCATTTTTTTCTAATACTAGATTTGTCTATTTGTTGATTCTCAATTATAGTTGTAACTCTGCAATCACTTCCTTTTAGGTCTCTAATTTGAAGATTGAACTTTCCTATTCTACTAGTCACATTCATCTTTGTTTTTGATGGCTAATTTTATAATTGAAGCATCAAACGCGACTCTCTTTAATAATAATCATATATATTTTTCTTTGTTGGCCTCTTTCTTGTTCGATGAGTAGCATTCGTTGATTTTGTTTATCAGGAAGATACTGATCACCATTGTTCAGAGCATTATAACCTTTTGAAAACTTGCAGAAAAGTTGAGAGGTGATGGAGAATTTGGCTCTAGAATCAAACTATAGTTTCTTAAAAACTTGAGTTAAACAATTCGCAAACTCCTATATGCTAATCTTTCAATTTGATAATTTATTTAAAAAAAAAGTTAATTATGAAGATTTTATTTCAAATAATACTAGAAGAATGAGGTGAATTTAAGAATCAGAACTGTTGGGAACCCGTTCCGGTACCGGGTACCCGGTTTCAGTTTTTTTTTACATTGCATAAGAGAAAAATGTAATTTGAAGTCTATTAGAAATTACAAAGTACCAACTTAAATTAATAAATACAACAAATGTTCAAAACTAATCCGATAAAAACGTAATTTTAAGTCTATTATAATACATATAAGTCGTATAATTGTAACATAAAAGGTAATATAAATTTATTAACAAATATATAAAAAAAATTCATTTAAAAATAGCAGGTAGTCAGGTACCCATCGATTCCGGTTCTTGCTACCCAGCACAACCGGATACCCAGTCCCGAAACCGGTCTCGACGGTAACAATTCCAAAAAATAAGAACCGGAACCTGTCCTGGTAGGTTCCGTATTTTAAGAACCGTAATCAGAACCGAAATCAATTATATTGGTTTCGATTCCAAAACCGACAGTTCCAAAATAGTTCCGATTCTAAAAGTGACAGTTTCAAAACAATTCCGATTTCAGTTCCAAAAATGGATACCCAACACCGATGCTCACCCCTAAATATCACATAGGATTGAAGGTACTACGTGTAGAGGTGTTGGCCACATACATAGTCTATGTCCAAGGAATGATAACCAAAATCATTCTTCCAGCTTTATTGTTCATCCGTTAGTCCCGCCTTCTTTCTTACTTTTTATAATATTAAATAAATGGTTATATTTGTCAAACTAATTTGATAAATTAGTTTATAAATTAATTACGTTTTAATAAAAATTAATTGATCAATTAGTTAAAAAATATAATATGATTAAAAAGAAAATCTTAAAAATTTAATCAACTACACCATTATATACTATAAGTAAAATAAATCACTAATAATATATAATATATTGATATGTTAATTAATACAAATAACTTTTTTTTTTAATTATATAATATGTTTACTAAAAGAATTTCAATTTGCTTATTCTTCTTCTTCTTCTTCTTCTTATTATTACTATACATTATAAAATTTGAATTTCTATAGCCATAACAATTAAAAAAATTCCATATTAATTTATAATTTTAAATAACAATTACATATAATATATTTCATAAAATTGGCCAACTTTGCATAAATATATATCTTAATTAATTAACAACCTTTCGTGAAGTATAGTTAATAATTAAATTAAATTAAATATTTATTAAAATCATATATCACAATTTTATTATTTATGAAATAAAAATAAATAAAATTTTAATTTTTCTGTAACTTACAAAAATATTTATAAAATTATTATATTTTTCTTTTTAATAACTAAATATGTTGAATATTAATTAAAAATAATAATATAAATATAATTGATATGGTTAATAATAATTTTAAACAAGTAACAATTAATATTAATATACAATCTATAATTAAAAATAACTAATAGTTTTAAGCTCATATTAATTACTATTTATTAATAATTAATCGTAATAAATAAGAGTTGATACTATTATATTAATACGCATAAGATCGTGTGAGAAGTTGAGTTAAGGTGAGAAGCGTAAGAAGATATCTGAGTCATTAGTCACTTTTAATCACATACCCACTAATGAATTGCGTCTTAAAAGAGAGTTGATCCGGTGCATCTCGGTGCACCACATCTTGATGCATCTCTTTCTAATGTGAATCCAAGGGTGGCTACTCATTCTTACGCTTCTCACCGTAACTCTCCTTCTCAATAAAATCCAACCCTATATTAATAAGAGTTATAATTTTAAAAAATGTCAAAAAAAACTTTTAAAATGATACTTCAAATAACGTTTCAATAAGTTTGTTTATAAGTTACCTTTAATCATCAAACAAAGCTTTTAAAATAAGATAATTTATGTTTCCAAACATACATGAGTTATATTTGCAAAAAAAGAAGTGTGCTTGATAAATCTCGAAAATATTGTCATCTCAATTTAAGTTATAAGTGAAAAATAATGCTACTATTCTTCATTAGCTGGTTATAGTGTTTTAGTACGTCAACTCATGTATACATGTATATAGTACTACTATATACATGTATATAAGAGTTGACATACTAAAACACTATAACTCAGCTAATGAAGATTTTAATGTTGGTGATTTTAGTGAAATCATCGGTCCATTTTAGTTAATTGGGTTCACATGGTAATCATGGGGTTAATAGTTGAGCTATAACATGAGTTAGGAGGTGTGGAGTGTACACTCGTGTAAGCTGACTAGAACCCGGGATCGTTGGACGGTGTTGTTTGGCGAGTTACCATGAAACAGAAAGTTTGGCACTGGCCGTGCTCTTTTCTTCTTTCAAATTGCACTGGCCGTGCTCCTTGTATCTGTTTTGCGATGAAACAGAAAGTTTGGCACTGGCCGTGCTCTTTTCTTCTTTGAATTGGCACTGGCCGTGCAATTTGAAACTGATGGTCACTATTTTTGTCCAACAATCAATCTCATTAATTGAGATATTATTACCGTAAATAATACAAAATTAATTTCGGTTTTTTGTGGTATATATAGTATCGATATATGCCATTATCGATATGGTGAATTGGGATTATCCTCGAGAGAATTTCGTGATACCCGAGCATATAGGGTCGAAATATCTCTTAAAAAAAGCGAGCTCTCATGCGATCTCACATTCTTTATCCGGGTTTATTTTACACTATTCATTTTCTCTTTGTTCCTGGATTTCCTCCAACATTTAATATATGCATACATGCGTCTTCACTTAATAGTGTCTGATTTAAAAACTGAATTCATAAAAAATAAAAATCGTAATAATGGAAAATATAATAAACGAATTGCAAAGACAATATTTAAGTAATTTCATCATAATACAATTAACCATTCGGTGGAAAAAAGTTAGGTTTTCAAGATCAATTTATGATATGTTGTTCATACTTGTTTTTATCATTACGATCATTAGCGGACCTGGCTTTACAGAGATGGGGAAAGGCCCCCACTCACATGTAAAGTTTTTATATTTTTGTACGTAAATTTTTGTTTTTTCCAGTCGTATGTGTTTAGTTCCTCCAGTTATTTTTGACAGTTCTTCCCGGTAGTTTAGTCCGTTTTGACGAAACTCCTACTCTTTTGCTTGAGAATCGTTTTTCCCCGTGTATTATTTACTGTTAGTTTTTGCAATCATGCTACAATAATAACATTGGTTGATAGTTTTGTTAAATATATCTCAATTTCTTGTTCTTTTAGTTTTATATATGTTTAAACCAATTTATCAAGAAAGAAATTATATAAATTAAATAATAATATGTTGTTGTTATGTTAACCGATATCGTAAAAAAATAATCAAAATCAGAATTTATGATTTTTGGTTAACCAGACCGTTTAACCCGTAAACCGAATTACCTAAAACAGTTTTGATTTGGTTGGGTTATTTGGTTTCAAAGTAAAATTATAACCTGGGACTTCATTCCCATAAATTTTTCCATCTGTCACTGATTACGATGCTTTTTATAATTTGTTTTTATCATTTTCCCCAGGGGAATAACATTGTGTGGATTTCCGAAGCGTTTGGTCATGACTTTATATAGCTTGGCTCCTTTTAACACTACAACAAAATTATGCTTCTGTTAAAAATATCAAAGTTTCTTGATAGATTATTCTGTAGGATTTAAATTTATATAATTAAACAATAAAGCAATATATTTAAAGATGTTGTACTAAATTTATAAGATGTTGTACGTTGGATTTTTTTTAACAAACTTTCTTTTTTTAAAATAAAATATCATATTAACTATTTTATATGACACGATTTATAAAAAAATATCTTATAAAGACAAGTGTAACAAAAAAGGTTGTGTTTATAAAACACTTCTTAAAATTGTCTAATACAACATTGTATTTTAAAATGTCCTAGAAAAAGTGTTAAGATGCTCACAAAAGCATTCTAGACTTGTTACAACCATTTTAAATAGGTGAGTGCTAATGACACCCTTAAATTTGTGTGAGGATGACATTCACCCTTAGGGGTGCCATAAGCACACCTTAGGGTGCCTTTAGCCTTCCCCTTTAAATAGAGCTTTTTATTATTTAATCTTATTTTATTTATTTTTTGTTTTTTTATTAACCTGAATATTTAAACCGTTATATAAAACGACTAAAATATTATTAGTATCTTATAAACCTAATTTTATTTTAAAAATAAATTATATTAGTCTTCAATTCTTAAATCCAATTTTTGAAAAATCCATTCGGCTAAATAATCCATTTGCTGTACAAAGATCACTAAAATGATATTATCATTTTGTCCATTGTGCACATCTTTTGTAGCATTGCCACTTTAATAATAGCATTGTTTTTCTTAATAAAATCAATTTTATATTTTAACATTATATTTTTTTAACCAGTTTGGTTCTCGGCTTTCATATCATTTGTAATATCTTAAATGAACCGTGTAAGATATTGCTCGTTTTGGCCTTAATTTGTACACACTTGGAATCACAATTTTTAAAACTCGTCTAATAAAAAAGTTATATAGTATCTTATAATGAAATTTTTGTTTCCCTTCCTAACTGATATAGAATCTTACATAATCCAAGAAAACAAGTATACAAAGAAAATAATTTAAGAAGGTCAAAACTAGTTACCATCTGGTTTTTGACATTGGAAGTTGGGTTTTGATGGGAAATATGTTTCATTGAAAGAGTGATGTTTCATTTGGCGATTATTTAGCGGTTTAGTCTGAATTTATTTCTCTCTCTTATAATTAACATAACTTTAAATGTTCTAGAGTATATATATAGACATCAGAGCCAACATATATAAACCAATAATTAAATTTTTTACGTTAATTAATTTAATTAAAATTGAATGAAAATGTTATACTATTTAAAAAAAACATATACTTTTGTAAATATTTCCATCATATATAATTAAAAGCTGGAAAAATTATTGTTTTAACCATTTCAAAAAATTGTATATCCAAAATAACCAAAATCTCTGCTAACTTACCAAAATAACCAAAATTTTCATTAATCCATTTAGTATCATACGAAATGCAATTGCATTTGGTACACAGACACAAAAAAAAATCATTTTATATTAAATTACAACACACACACAAACAAAAAATAAATCATTTGCTATGAAATTACAACACACACATGTATTTGGTAACATATGAAATCCAAACAAAGACCCATTTGTAAATTTACAGTTTAAGCCCCTATTGTTACTTAGTTTATTTATTTTAGATTCTTTACTTTTTAATTTTTAGTTTTACACCCTTATCACATTAACATACATAATCGTATATTAATTAAAATACGTTTAAAAGATACGTTTTTATTTTAACAAGTTACACCATTATAATCGTCTCGTTAATACTTTCGAAGTAATACCTTCAAAATGAGCCCAATTATTTATTTAATTATATTTTTATATATTATATGTAGTACAATTTATACACTTATATTTATTTATTTAATTTGTGGTACATTTTTTTAATTTTTTTAGTTGTCGTGTTATACTTATACCTTTATCACATTAAAATAAATAATCATATATTAACTTTAATTTATAATAATAACTTTACTTTATTTCAAATCAAATTATTTATAAAATTATGTAAATGGTACACATGTTAAAATGTTAAAACGTTTGATGCATACCCATATTTGTATCCTTTAACGTATTTTTAACATATTTTAGTTAATATAGGATTATGTATTTTAATGTAATAAGAGTATAACACGAAAATTGACAAAGCAAAGAATGTACCATAAATTAAATAAATAACCATAAGGGTATAAAGTATAAATATTAAAAATATTATTTCGTAGTATATATAATATATAATAATATAATTAAATCAAAAAATATTTAATATTGGGCTCATTTCGAAGGTATTAACGAGACGATTATAATGGTGTAACTTGTTAAAATAAAAACGTATTTTTTAAACGTATTTTAATTGATATACGATTATGTATGTTAATGTGATAAAGGTGTACAACAAAAAGTTAAAAAGTAAAGGACCTAAAGTAAATAAACTAAGTAATAATAGGGGCTTAAACTGTAAATTTACAAATGATCTTTGTTTATTAGAATGGATTTTGTATGTTACCAAATGTGTGTGTTGTAATTTCATACCAAATGATTTATTTTGTGTGTGTGTGTTGTAATTTCATACGAAATGATTTATTTTTTGTGTGGGTGTGTGTATGGATTCATGAAAATTTTGGTTATTTTGGTAAGTTGGAAGAGATTTTGGTTATTTTAGGTATACAATTTTCTGAAATGGTTAAAACAATAATTTTCTCTTAAAAAATATAAAATTGCGATAACATACTTTTCTATATTACATTTCAGAAATGCATTTATTTAGGGTATTAATGTTCATGATTGATATATGACATCCTCTTTCTCACACACAAGTATATAAGTTAGGTTTGTGTCCACCAAAAATATCTGTATTTTCACACACACACACATATATATATATATATATCCTCTCTCTTTATAGTTTATTTTGTATGCATGCTCCAATTAAGGCCAATTGTATATACATTAATCGTGTGTTTGGAATTATAGCATCACACAAATGGGAAGAGCACCTTGTTGCCAAAAGGTAGGTCTCAAGAGAGGAAGATGGACATCCCAAGAAGATGAAACATTGATTAGATATATTCAAGCTAATGGAGAAGGCTCATGGAAATCCTTACCCAAAAATGCAGGTATATATCTTTAAGTGTAATATATATGTCAATAGAGGAAAGTTCAAATGTGAACTCATTTTTTGTTGTGAACGTGAGGACGAATCTCAGCCACTTATCCTGTCAATAAAGGCGGCTTTGACCTGGTTCCCCTCCTTTAATAATCTCCACCCTCCCATGAATCGCGTCAATCCTCCGTGATCGCGTCCACCATAACCGAAGATGTGTGGCTGAGATTCGTCCTCACGTTCACAACCAAAATTGAGTTCACATTTGAACCTAACCCTATGTCAATATTATATATACATATATATAACTGTATTTTGAAGCTACAGTTGATTAATTAATGCATATATATGTTGTTGGATCAATGCTGAAAGGATTGTTGAGGTGTGGGAAAAGTTGTAGGCTTCGATGGATAAATTACTTGAGAGGAGACTTGAAAAGAGGAAATTTCACTCAAGAAGAAGAAGAAATGATTGTCAAGTTACATGCAACTTTTGGAAACAGGTTGGTTATTAAAATGCATCAATCTTAATTCAGCAATTAAGTTTGTTTTTTTTTCTTGAATTGTTTTGTTATTATTTTTAAGTAGAATGTATCTCATGATTGAGATGTAATTTTTTTTTTGTTCGTGAGTGTTAATTATATGGGTGACACTAGGCGGTCGTTTACTGAAACTTACCCGCGTAACCGCTTACCAAATCACATTATCTTACCGGATGAATATGGTAAGAACTAAAAAATCTTACTCGGTAACAGCGAGACAAAGATCAAAAGTCTTACCCGATAAGTGAGGGCGAATACTCTTACCATATATGGTAAGTGCTTACAGCTTACTGGATGAATTGTGGCAGACAATGCCGTTTTTATGGACTAAAATCTACTCGGTAAGTAATGATAGTGTTGAATTATACCGATAAATATTCACCAAATGTTTGGTAAACAATCCCTGAGATTAATATAATAATTTATAATGTAATTATATTTATTGGGAGGTAAAAGCTACTCATGTGGTGTTATTTCACTATGACATAATATATGAAAATTCAGCACTTTCAAAAATGGAATAGAAAAGTTCCAAATACATATGTTGTATTTATAGCATTATACATATAGAATATGCTAAGACAGATTGTTGATGTCATATAATTCTCTAAACAAATACTATCATTTAGGCTATGTTTGGTAAAAATAAGCTTACTTATAATTTATCGTATTTTCAGGATACACGTTTGGACGCACATAAACTAGTTTATAAACTAACGTATTGAAACGCTACTTAGGGTAATTTTTTGGAAGCTTATTGTCCCATTTTTCAATTATGATCCTAATTTGTATTAATTATTATTTATTATAAATAAATACTAAATATTATTAAAATTAATAAATATTAAATATTATTAATCTTAATAAATATTAATTAATTTAAACTGAAAATTAATTATTAATTAATTATAATTATAAATTATACGTTAATATTATTTATTAGTTATTTACGATAATTATTAATCATATCAATTATTTCAACATATTATTATTTAATATACTTAATCATTAAAAAAATACATAACAATTATAAAAATGTTTATGGAACATAAGAATTAAATTTATACTTATTTTGTTTCATAAATAATAAAATTGTGTTAAATAATTTTAATAAAATATTTAATTTTTAATATTATTAATCAATTAGGATATATGAAATTGATCAAAAAAATTTATATTATATGTAATGATTATTTAAATTTATAAATAATAGATTTTTTTAAAATTTTTTTTACAAATCCAAATATTAACACACACACACATGTATATATATATATAATAAATTTATTTGAAATTATTTTACTCAATATATTATATTTTCTTTGTTTTTAATATATATAATAATCCATTTAAAAAAATTAATCAATATATAATAAACATGTCATTTTTTGTCATTTTACATTTGTCAACTAGATTATCAGCTAGTTTTTGCCAAACGTGATTTTCTCATCAGCTAACTTATCTGCTAGTTTTCCAAACATAGGCTTAGTATAAATTGAAGAGTAAATTGAGTTTTCCCTCTATGGTGTGTTAAAAATTACGGATTTCATCCTTGTGGTTTTGAAATTTTGCTTTTTACATGTATGATTTACATTAATTTCTATTTTTATCTTTGAGTCTAAATTAAAACACTACTTTTTAGTATGAATGACTAAAATAAAAATAAATTGTAAACATAAGGATTAAAAAAATGAATTATAAATCACGTGGATGAAATTTGTAATTTCAAAGCCATAAACACGAATATAGAAAATTTTCAACAAAGCACGAGGACAACGGTAATTTCCTCTAAATTGAACCACATAATTTAAGTTGGAAACAAAATTAAAATTTTAACACTAAGAGTCTCAGACCAACGACCAAAGGATATTTATTTTAGATGAATTATCTGGTTGATTCAAATTAAATTTTCATCAAATCCATTTTCAATTTTGGCAAAAGAATTTTAAATTAAATCTATTAGCTGAATTAAGGTTAATTTTCTCTAGATTAATCTTTCTAATTAGTTAAAACACACTATGGCATCGTTGTTTATTTCGATATTATATATATATATATAAAGGTAGATTCATACGAGAACACTAACTATTTACGAAAATACGAGAAATTTTTTTCATATACAAAATCATATATATGTGATTTTGCATTAACTGTAGCGGACGACTTTTGGGGCAACTTAAGTCGCATGAAAAAGTCGTCTGGATCATATATGATTCTATACAAAATCATATATGATTTTGGACATGGAAAAAATTTTCTTAAATTTAATTACCCCAATGATTGGCTGAGGATTGTCCTCGTATTTCTTAAAATTGTTACTGTTCCCGCATAAACCTTTCTCTCTCTATATATATATATAATATATATATTTGTGTACATGTGTTATCTGTCTAGTAAAAAAATTATTGGACCTGTATATATGTATATATATATATTCATATTCTTTATTAGATCTAATCTTGAATTTGTCCTATATAGGTGGTCTATGATAGCAAGTCATTTACCAGGGAGAACAGATAACGAGATCAAAAACCATTGGAATTCTCATTTAAGTCGTCAGATCTATCGTTTTATCACCAGCAGAAACGACAAGACACGAACAACAATCGATATAGCCACACTAGTCAATATTCGAAAGAAACCAAGAGTTGGTCGAGTAAGCCGATGTGTTGCAAAAAAGTATAACAAGAATAAGGTTTTCAAAAATAGCAAGTCCACCCCACAGTTTACAACCAATAAATCATCCCCACCAACAACAATGGAAAATCAAATCGATCATCAGAATGTGGGGAATTGTTCGACTTCCGTTACAGAAAATATCAAAGAAAATGTAGTTTGTGACATTAATGGTATCAATAACGAGTTGGGATGGAATGAACTAGGGCTCCAAGATGATGAACTGATCGACATAAACTATTTTCTAGAGAGCGAAGCTATGGATTCAACAGAACAAATTGACATTGAAAATATAAGGAACGATGAATGGAACGTTGATGAGAAAGAAGATGATCAAAACCTCCTGATGTATAATTGTTCAGAAACAAAAGGGTTTGGTTTTGATGAGATTGAATGGGACATGGGGTTTGGTTTTAATGAGATTGATATGTATGATGAAGGAGATGACATGCTGGTTAATTGGCTATGGGAAGGTGGCAACATTTAAACACAACAAATTCATCTAGGATTTTTCTATTTAAAAGATTAGTCTTTTAGAAACGCTAAAGTATGGATATTGAGAACCTTTGTATAAGTCAAGACTTAAATAAACCAATCAGGTTAAGCTTGTTTAGAGCTTACTATATTTAGTGATGTGAATATTTATTCACTCAATCATGTATCTTTATTTGGTTGTTTATTTAATGCTTAATGATTACGCGCTATTATAATTTGGTTTAACTCGAACAATTAATTCCCTCTTCTTGAAGACCGTTTTTTCTATTAAAATCTAAATAGATTAAACCGCTTATATGAATTTGGTTTACGATTTAAGATAAATTGTTGTTTTTGTTTCATGTGTTAAATAAATTGTCTAAATAACAAATATATGCATTTCACCTTTCTATCTACATTAGGTGGTAATGAAAATGATTGTTTAAAAAAATTATGAATAGCAAAAAGAAATCCATTTGTAAATCATTTAAATAAAACACCTTAGGGCCTGTTTGGTAGTGGCTTAATAAGCTCTTGAGCTTATTCGGTCAGCCATACCAAGATGTTTGGAAGTAGCTTAATGATAGAGGAAGGAGCTCAGCGAATAAGATTTTGAAGATCACACTTATGCAAACAGACATGCATTTCCCCTCTTTACCCTTCCCTAAAAAACTTTCGCTCAGCCCTCAAAAACTTTCGCTCAGTCATTAGAAGAGAAAAACAAAAATCTCTCAACCCTACTTTTCTCCCTCCCAAAACCCTCTCACGCCTCTCTCACATCTGTCGCTCATCTCTCAGCTTTCTCCGGTGCTCACCTGTTGCTGCCGGAGCTCACCTGTTGGACGTCTTCAGTTCTCCGCTGTTGCCGGCGTCTTCAGTTCTCTGCAGGTATACTTTTGTGCTATTTTCAGATCTTTTCAGATTTTAAGAGAGACATAACATTGATGGTAAGAGCATAGAAGGTTTTTGGTTGTTGGAAAGAGATCTATGGTAGCGACTTGGAGGCAACGTAAAAGGAGAAGATGGATAGTCGAAGAAGGAAAATTACTTAAAACACCACCTGGCAATTGCTAATGAATTACACAATTTGGGGGATATAAAAGTATTTTAACGGGTTTTATTAAAAAAAGTAAAAAGAGGAAAACAAAATTATGATCATTTCCTACAATGCCAATGTGCTGCGTCATCTCTATTTGATCTTGTTTTGTGATCTTGTTTTGTATAGATGTATAGATAGATTGATCAATCTATCTATGTATGTATGTTTGTATATGTATCTAGAATTTGCATAAGAAATGTATGTAAACACATTACAAAAATGTATGTAATCATTATATTGATATTAACGTTTAATCAAAAAACAATGTATGTAACCACATTTCAAAAATCAAAACTCTACCCTTTTAGTATTTATTTTTCAGAATCAGTATTCAACACATTTACCAAACAGTTATGTTAATCAGTGCTTAACATACAATGAGGGTTAAAAAAGTCATTTCTGACATTCAGACTGCAGCACAACAAACAAACAACAAAGTATCTAAATCTACACAGACAGGTTTACTAGACAGACAGATTTATCCATACAAGACTTAATAGAAAACCAACCAAACAGCCTTTTAATCTAGCATAGTGAGATAAACTAAGTAACAACTAACATTATAGTTAAAGCTATTGTACGTCAAAAGACAACAAAAATTGAAGGATCAAATAATACTCATTTACCAAAATAAAGTACTTATTTGTATACCAAATTGCATAGATTATTCCTAATGAAAAAAAGTAAAGTTGTATTAATTGTAGATCTAACATAATGATATTAATCATTTATAGCTTAACAGCTTAAATTGTTGTCAAGGATAAAACATGCAATAATTATTTAAATATCACAAAAATATCATAATAATATTTATAGGCAGAGTTATCTAGAAATAACTTTGAGGACTACAAAACTGAATTATTGACGTCATTTATAAAAAAACTAGAAGGGTACTCGTGCAATGCAGCGAGATCCATTTTAATTTTAATGTTGTATTTTATTTTTTTGTCTTTATCAATTTTATAATACAATTTTATTAGTTTTGAAAAAATAGACTTTATTTTTTGTAAACTTTCTTTATTTCAGATTTTATTTTAAATTATAATATAGGTTTAATAAGGAAATTAATCAAAATAACCAAAATAATACCATTTTTGAATTTTAAGTAATCATACTTTAATCAATTGTACTAACCGCATAATAATATGTTTTTAAGAGTTTTTGCCAAATGCTTTATAATATAGTATAGATTATAAAACAATACAAAATTCACTAGAATACAGGGACGGACGCATAATTTATTTTTATATACGGTAGCACCATATAATATAAACTAGAAATAATTACAAAAATAACACGGTTTTTATCGACGTATATTTATGTTTTTACTAACGGTCAATATCATTCGGTGTGTTTTTAACCTAATTTCACCATTTCGAGACATTTTTAAAGGTTTTTTTTGTTGATTTCGAGAGAATTTTCAGGGTTTTTTGATGGATTTCAAGAGTTTTTCCGGGTTTTTTTGGTTACTTTCAAGAGTGTTTTTTTTCGGGTTTTTGATTGATTTCAAGTGTTTTTTTCGTTTTTTTGTTGTTTTTTTAAGACTGTTTTTTGGTTGATTTTAGTTCCTTCGGAAATGGTAAGATCTTTGGCGCAAAAAAAGGGATTGATCCATATCATCTTGACTTGGTTCTGCTTTCTCTATTTTTTTAATAATACCGGGTCGGGTTTTTCTCCTACTTGTATCGAATAGAACACGTTGAGCCAAATCTTCTTCACGTAAAGCCGCCCTGCTTGATTTAGATCGGGAATATCATGTGGTTTTATGAAACCATGTGATGTGGCTCAAATCCGTAATCAATCCTATTTCCAATAGAGACAGTTGACAACTGAATCCGATTTTCCCATTATTTTCATATCCGTAATAGTGCGAAAACGAAAAGAAGGTCCGACCCCAAGGTGTTCAAGAATATGTCGTTGAGTTTCTCGACCCTTTACCTTAGGATTAGTCAGTTCTATTTCTCGATGGGGGCAGAGAAAGGATATAACTCAGCGGTAGAGTGTCACCTTGACGTGGTGGAAGTCATCAGTTTGAGCCTGATTATCCCTAAACCCATTGTGAGTTTTTGGTTTGCTACCCGCCGTGATTGAATGAGAATGGATAAGAGGCTAGTGGGATTGACGTAAGGGGGCAGGGATGGCTATATTTCTGGGAGCGAACTACGAGCGAATATGAAGCGCATGGATATAAGTTAGGCCTTGGAATGAAAGACAATTCTGAATCCCCTTTGACTACAAACAGGAAGCTATAAGTAATGCAACTATGAATCTCATGGAGAGTTCGATCCTGGCTCAGGATGAACGATGGCGACATGCTTAACACATGCAAGTCGGGCGGGAAGTGGTGTTTTCAGTGGTAGATGGTGAGTAACGCATAAGAACCTTCCCTTGGGCGGGGAACAACACTTGGAAACGAATTCTAATACCCCATAGGTTGAGGAGCAAAAGAAGGAATATGCTTGAGGAGGGGTTCGCGTCTGATTAGCTAGTTGGTGAGGTAATAGCTTACCAAGGCGATGATAGTAGCTGGTCCGAGAGGATGATCAGCCACATTGGGACTGAGAATGGCCCATACTTCTACGAAAGGCAACAACGGGGAATTTTCCGCAATGAGTGAAAGCTTGACGGAGCAATGCCGCGTGGAGGTAGAAGGCCCACGGGTCGTGAACTTCTTTTCCCGGATAAGAAGCAATGACGATATCTGGGGAATAATCATCGGCTAACTCTGTGCCAGCAGCCGTAGTAATACAGAAGATGCAACTGTTATCCGGAATGATTGGGCGTAAAGCGTCTGTAGGTGGCTTTTTAAGCCTGCCATCAAAACCCATGGCTCAACTTTGGACAGACAGTGGAAACTACCAAGCTGGAAGAGTTTAGGTGCATCCTTTTGAAGTTTCCAAAATACGATTGCACAGTTCAAAACGATACGGTTGCACCATTCACAAACTTAAAATTTTTACCTTTCGCCGGAGAAATAATACGGTTGTCCATGCCACGTGACCACTAATACAGATCCGTCCCTGATACAATACATAGTTTAATAAAACTATTTAATTATTAGTTAACATCATCAAATACAACATAGATTAGATGTAAAATTCTAGTAAATTAAAATAAATGCAAGTGATAGATGTAGGGTTCTTCTTCACTACACCAATTAATCTTTAACCAAACATATCCTTAAAAATTAATGCGAAAAAACAAACATCTCACAGATGTAGGGTTCTTCATTTACACCACCATCAATGAAATCACAAACAACATTTGTTTTGCGTCAAAAGAATCCAAAAACTAAAAGAAATCATTGTCAACATAAAGTTCTTAATATGAACGGTTGATACGAATGATACGAGTCCAAGTCCTTATTGAACACACAAGACTTTTACAATATAATTTTAATGATGTGTCTAGTGGTGCAATCAATGTGACAAAAGTTGTGACCACCAATAAAGACCTCATCATCTTTAAATATTTCTGTTTTTTTATATTTTTTTATAGCAAAAATCAGCATATATTACTTGATCGGCAAAGAACTCTCCCTTGCAAAAGGTATATTCCAAGAATCGATGGTTGCCGTTTTGTCAGTTTTATTATAATAAAATAGATCCATGATAACATTCAACCATTCTAATAAAACATTTTGTTAGACTTTTTAAGTTCGTAAATTACATTTTTCATCCCTATGGTTTGTTAAAAATTATGATTTTTGTCTCTATAGTTTTAGTCTCTATGGTTTGCAATTCATTACTATTTTTGTTCTTGAGGCTAACACTTACTTTTAGTTAAGAGGGACGAAAACATAAAATAATTATTAACCACTTGAATGAAAAAAACAATACATATAAATCAACCATGGGGATGAAAACAATATTAATTTGTAATCATAGGGATAAAAAACCATAATTTTTAAAGCACAAAAATAAAAATAACAATTGTTAACAAACCATAGGAACTAAAAATGTAATTTACTGTACGAAAAATAATGATGTTTATTCTCGGTAGGAAGAATTTGAACAATTCCTAATAGGACTTAAAAATATATCGTTTTATTTTTCTTTTGTAAGACCTTTTTGGAAAAGTTCATTGTGATTTTTTTTTCCTTTCAAAAGGTGTATATACAATGGCTAGTATTTGAGTCCTATTAAGTTATCCAACTTCGTTCTAACAACAAGAAATATAATTTGTTATGTCAACTACAAGGACGGTGCCTCAATGGTTTGAGCATGGGCTCCAAAGGTCAACAGTACCAGGAGGTCCCAAGTTCAAATCCAGGGAGGGGTAAAAAAAATTCCCTTGTGGCCACAGAGGTTCAAATGCGGTGACTCTGGGTTACCCGCGAAGCAGGCAGTCGCCCTGGGATTAGTCGGCTCGCATAGCGGGTTGGAAAAAAAAATTGTTATGTCGATTACTTTCTTCCACTAACTTATTGTAATATCTTCGTATACGCATTGTTAATAATGAGAAAAGCTCAAAAAAACCAAATCCATTTTTCCATTTTGAATGGTTAATTTAGTCTTTAAATTATTTTTTTAAATAAAAACCATTAAATTTTCCCGTGTTGAATGGTTTAATCCTTAAACTTATTTTTTATGATGAAAAACTATTAGACTTTCTCCTTTTGAATGATTAAGTCTCTAATTTATTTATTTATTTTGCATCGAACTTTTATAAATTGGTTACTGTTTATGCAAAAAATACACCAAATTTAATTTAAGGTTGGTTTGTGAAACTTTTACAATTAAAGATCTATCACTTTGAAATAAACACGACAAGAAAATAAATAAAGAAGACAGAGGAATTGGTGACTCGAAAAACTCTTTTAACAACCTTGTGGTTTCACCCTCCAAAAAAACTTATTATTTCATACTTATATAACTTGAAAAATTTATACTTCAATCTTACATGTTTATGGTTTCACGGCAACCACACGTCAAAGCATAGGTCTAGGGGTGAGCATTTGGACCGATAGAGGGTAGTTTCATAACTTTTACAAATAAATGGAAAACGACTTTAATTAGTTCATATATGAATAAATTAATTAACTCATACGTGAATCAATTAATTAGATTATTTGTGAATCAGTTAATTAGTTCATATGTGAATAACACGGGTTCATATGTGAATCAGTTAAAATAGTTCATATATAAATTACATAGGTTCATATATGAACACATTTGCCACCTATTTTTAAAAGTTTCGAAATTACTTCACATATGAACCTATAATTCACTACTAGAAAATGGGGCATTTGCCACGGAAAATTTCCGTCGGAAATTTCTGACGGATTTTTAAAAAAAATTAAAAATATTAAAAAAATAAATAACCGTCGACGGATTATGCTGATTTAAAAAACTTAAAAATAAAAATAATAAAAAAACCGTCGGAAACGGATATTATTCGTCGGAAATTTCCGACGGATATTTATCATTATTTTTTAAATGGATATTATCCGTCGGAATAGGCTTTTCCTATGACCCGGTTTCCGATGGATTTGTTCCGACGGATAGCATCTTTTCCGACGGATTTCCGACGGACGTCGCCGTCGGAAAATGGGCGTTCGGGGTGTAGTGATTCATGTGTGAATCACACGAGTTCATATATGAACCCGTTTTTCGCTTATTTGTAAAAGTTACGAAACTATCCTCTCTATTCTTAGGAATCCAATATTAACCGTATGAAAGGCCATGATCACTTTTCCTTGCTTATCACGTTTACCAATTCTCAAAATAATATATGGCCATACATACATACATACATACATACATACATACATACACAGTGAGATTCAACTTTTAAGGGAAACCCACTTCTATCAACCATTAGATTAAATGATTCAACCGGTGTGCTTAAATGGACGTTTGTAACGATATTTTTAAATTTAGAAAAACCTCACCATCCCTAATTTTTATTCTGACAAAACCAAATATAAAGAAAATCAAGCGAAATAAATTACACCAAGGCATAATTAACATAACTCTTAGAAATGTTCAAAGTGTATAGACATTAGAGCCAACATATATAAACCGATAATTAAAGTTTTGTTTAATACTTTAGTTAATTTAATTAATTAAAATTGAATGAAAATGATATACCATTTCAAAAGAGGCATATAATTTTATAGATATTTCCATCATATATGATTAAAAGAATATAAAAATGCGATAACTTATTTTCCTATATTACACTTCCGGATATGCATTAATTTAAGGTATTAATGTTCCCTGCATTAACTAAATTATGTTACCATTCTGCCTTTCACATGACCATCCTCTTTCTCACACACAAGTATATAAGTTAGGTTTGTATCCACCAGAGTATCTGTATTTTCACACATACACATATTATATATATAGATATATAGCCTATCTCTTTGTACTTTGTTTTTTTATGCACCAATTAAGGCCAATTGTATAGACATTCATCGTTTGTGTGGAATAGCATCACACAAATGGGAAGAGCGCCTTGTTGCCAAAAGGTAGGGCTCAAGAGAGGAAGATGGACATCCCAAGAAGATGAAACACTGATTAGATACATTCAAGCCAATGGAGAAGGCTCATGGAATTCCTTACCCAAGAATGCAGGTATCTTTAAGTGTGTGTGTATATATATATATATATATATAATTTAATTATTCCCTATATAGACACAATATCGTGTGTGAGAAGGAGAGTTAAGATGATAAACGTAATCAAGGATCTGGACCCACACATGAATTGCGTTTCATATGGGGATTGATACGGTACATCACGGTGCATCTTATCTCAGTGCATCTCATCTTGTGCATCGATCCGAGGGTGGAGATCCATTCTTACACTTCTCATGTTAACTCTTCTTTTCACCGGAACCCAACCCTACAAATATATATGTCAATATTATATATATAATTGTATTTTGAAGCTACACTGGATTAATTAATGCATATATATGTTGTTGGATCAATGTTGAAAGGATTGTTGAGGTGTGGGAAAAGTTGTAGGCTCCGATGGATGAATTACTTGAGAGGAGACTTGAAAAGAGGAAATTTTACTCAAGAAGAAGAGGAAATGATTGTCAAGTTACATACAACTTTTGGAAACAGGTTGGTTTTTTAAATGCATCAATCTTAATTCAGCAATTAAGTATTATTTTTTCTTGAATTACTTTGTTATCATTTTTAAGTAAAATGTATGTCATGATCGAACGTAAAATGTATATGAAAAATAAATACTTTCTAGATGGACGGCATCCAAGACGTTGTTTAGGCAACAATTTATTCGGAAGAACGCTTTGGGAGCCCTCCATCTGGAGGGCATACAAGCGATTAAAGTTGTTTTTTTTGTATGCACGAATGTATATTATATATTAGTGCTTATGCAAAAATGTATGTTATAAATTATCAGTATGCATTTGTGCATACCATCCAGATGGAGGCTCCCATAGTGTTCTTCACTTTTTTTGAGGTTTTCCCCTGAACCTGACCCTATATAAGTATATATATAGAAAAAAGTTCATGCGAGGTCGACGATAACAATTTACGAGAATCCGATGACAATCCTCAGCTAATCATTTTGTACATAAAATTTTAATGTACAAAATCACATATGATTCACATACAAAATTATATATGATTAGCCGAGACTTTTCCCGCAGCAAAAGTCGCACGTGTCAATTTTGATGCTAGTACAAATCCACATATATTTTGTACATGAAAAAAATTCATGTACAAAATGATTGGCTGAGGATTGTTCTCGCATTCTCGTGAATTGTATGTTACCGTCCTTGCATGAACCCGCCTATATATATATATATATATATGTTTTTTGTGTGTTTTGTGTTTCTAGTAAAAAAATTTATTAGGCGTGTATATATAAATTTCTACTCTTGAATTTGTCCTATAGGTGGTCTATGATAGCAAGTCATTTACCAGGGCGAACAGATAACGAGATCAAGAACCATTGGAATTCTCATTTAAGTCGTCAGATCTATCGTTTTATCACCGGTAGAAACGACAAGACACAAACATCAATCGATATAGCCACACTAGTCGATCAAAAGAAACCAAGATCTGGTCGAGTAAGCCGATGTGTTGCAAAAAAGTATAACAAGAATAAGGTTTTCAAAAATAGCAAGTCAACCCCACTATTTACAACCAATAAATCATCCCCACCAACAACAGTGGAAAATCAAATCGATTATCAGAATGTGGGGAATTGTTTGACTTCTGTCACAGAAAATATCAAAGAAAATGTAGTTTGTGACATTAATGGTATCAATAAAGAGATGGGATGGAACGGACTAGGGCTCCAAGATGATGAACTAATCGACATAAACTATTTTCTAGAGAGTGAGGCTATGGATTCAACCGAACAAATTGACATTGAAAATATGAAGAACAATGAATGGAACATTGATGAGAAAGAAGATGATCAAAACCTCCTGACATATAATTGTTCGGAAACAAAAGGGTTTGGGTTTGATGAGATTGAATTTGACATGGGGTTTGGTTTTGATGAGATTGATGTGTATGATGAAGGAGATGACATGCTGTTTTGGCTACGGGAAGATGGCAACCCTTAAATACAACATTTCTAGGATTTTTCTATTTATATTAGTCTTTTTATAGAAACGTTAAAGTATGGATATTGAGAACCTTTGTATAAATCTAAACTTAAATAAAACAATCAATTTAATGCTTATCTATTTTAGGGTATGCTTATTTAGAGCTTAATAAACTTGATGATATGGATGTTTATTCACTCAATCGTATATCTTTATTTGGTTGTTTATTTAATGCTTAATGATTAAGCTACTAGATAATTTGGTTTAACGCGAACAATTAATCCCTCTTCTCTAAGACCGTTTTTCCGATTAAACTCTAAATAGATTAAGCCATTCATATGCGTAATAACCCTAATCTACTTTATTTGATAAGGTTTATAATTTTTGGGGCTTGGATGAAAATTCCTTCATCCTACAGGGACTATCATGCAATTATGAGGTAAAGGGGACAAAACCCTTATTTGCTCCTCATTTGGGTAATACGTTTCTTGAGAAAAGAGGAGAGGTAATGGTTTGCAAGAATGGAGAAAACTCTTGAAGGATTTCAAAAATCAATAAGATTTGGGTTTCTCCTTATTTTTGATGTGTAAGGGATTCAATGGTTGGGTTTTGATTCTAAAATATTGTAGATAGATAGATTCAATCAGTGATTCCTATCTAGAAACCCACCATTGTTAGTATTTTCAATCAATAATCAAGGGTTTCAAGCTATACTCCTTTTTTGGTTTCTTGGTTTGAATATGGTGGATTAATCCATTTTGGTTTGGTAAATTAATGTTAGATAATTGATTTAATCAATTGTAGGGTTTTCGGACCTTAAAATCAGACAATGCGAGTTTGATGCTACCTGAGGTTGTATGGGGGTTGCATTCCCCCGTTTAGCATTTTCGATTTTTGTTCCGTCCATTGTTGTGGGCTAGATGCGAGACATGACTTAGGAGTTTGTCTTAGGGATCATAAGGGATGGCTTTTAGGATGTTTATTGTATATAGATTACTTATTTGTATATCAAATTGCATAGATTATTCCTAACGAAAATTAAAGTGTATTAATCATAGATCTAACATAATAACATCAACACAGATTCGCCCGTAGTTTCCTTCCTCTCCTTCTCTTTCTGGGCTCGCTTCTCTCATCTAGGTCCAGCTATTTTTCATTCCTCGGAAAAAATTCTCAAGCTAGTGCTACTGCCTTCCTTCGTGCGCCTTCTTTGATTTCTGTGGCTTTACTGGTACGAGCCGCGATCTCAAGTCTTGTTCGCATGCTTCCGGGCTGGGTAGCAGGAGCAACTTTTAATTTATTATGAGCCCAAACAATGGATTCAATAAGTTCTTGCCAATAACCACGTCCACTGAATAAAAACATTAAACTAAAGCCCATACAAAATGAGCACCTAGGAAAAAAAGGCCATATGCAGATAATGAAGAACCATAAGACTGAATTACCTGGGATGCCTGTGCCCATAAGAAATTGCGGAGCCACCCATTAATAGTAATAGAACTCTGCGCAAAGAATGTCTGAGTCCCTCTTCCTTTCTTGAACCTGTGAGCAATTGAAATAGCAATCCATAAAAAAACACCGATACTGAGATCGGCTAGAACAAGGTGATAACCAAAAGGAATTACTAAATAACTTAATAAAATTGATATGACTGCTATAGATGGTCCAATACTGAATAAACGAGGTTTAATAGCTTAAATTATTGTTAAGGATAAAACATGCAACAATTAATTAAATATCACAATAAAAATATCGTAATAATATTAATGATAGAGTTAGCTAGAAATAACTTTGTTGACTACAAAAATGAATCTTTAATATCTTTTATGGAAACTATAAAATAATACGAAATTCAATATTATATAGTTTAATAAAGTATTTAATTATTAGCTAACGTAGTATTATTTGACGTAGATGCAAAATTCTGGTGAATCGAAATAAAGGTAAGTGGTTAATAATATATGAAAATTAGGGTTTGATACCGTGAGTTGCCCAGCAATAAATTTTATTTCTTTAAAATCATGTTACAAAATTAAGATAAAACGTGATTCATGAATTTACATTTAATAAAATGTAAAATAAAATAATTAATATATTTCATTTTAGAGTATGAGCCAAAAAAAACCCCATAGACTCACATTTCACTTAACTATACTCTCTTTAACGTGAACAACCAAATCCAATATCAATAGAATAATTATGAATACTCATTATATCACAATACCAGATGATCACCGTAATTATTCTTCTATTATATTGACGATATTTGACATTGAGACATATCGATGCATTAATGGTGTGGTGTATATATATAAATATTTCATTTAATTTATTTGTTTAATTATTTTGTATATAGATTAACTTTTAATAAAGTAAGCCAAATGAACCAATTCCATTAGTTCAGAAGGCCAGTCAAAATGAGCCAACAACATGAGTTTAAAGGATTGGTTAAAGGGAGCCAATCCCATGAGTTGCTATAAAAGCATCTCAACTACTTTTCATATAAATATCATTCATCGTCAATCTCATCTCTCATCAATGTGTGGAAAAAAAAACTCAAACCACTATTCAAGAAATAAAGATTATTGAGTTGTTTGGATGTAACATCAATGTTGTGGTTTTTTACTTTTATATTTCAATTCATTTTTAAAATTGAATTTTACATGGTATTTAAAAAACCATGTTTTGCACTATAATTTTACCAAATAGCTTTTTTACTTTTATATTTCAATTCATTATAGATTTCAAAGCATCCGTATTTTTTTATATATCAATGTTGTGGTTTTTTTTATCTTCTCCTAAACTATTATCTTTCCACCAACATAAGATGATGGAACTCAACCTTGTTTCTAGATGATTTATATTTTGTGAAATAAACAACTTGTTTTCAACTTTGTGTTTTACATGATATTATAACTATATGTTTTGCATTATAATTTTACCATTTGTATGGTTTTGATTTCAATAGTGGTTATAGATTTCAAACCATTCATCACTATATTTTATATCCATCATCTGCTTTCAAACTATCATTTTTCTACTAATGTGAGATGATGAAAGCCATCCTTAATTGAAGATTTAAGGAATATTCAAACCTTATGTTTCCAAGTCATTGTCCTTGGTTTCATTTTAACTTTGCGCTATAATATTTACCATTTGGTTGGTTTTTATTCCAACCATGGTTAGACTTTAGAGATTTTAAAAAGGGTCATCTAAAATAAGACAACCCGCGCGAACTTCATGCTTTGACACAAAAACATCCAACCATTCTTTTTTATACACTTCACTTTGCTCAAAATTTTCAACTCTTCACCAATGTGAGACTACTAAAACTCAACCGCAAATCACCATATGAGAATACTTACTTCTCATGATGTCACCTCAATACCCCAAGGTTTTTCTTTTATATATAAAGATTATAATAAATGAAAAGTAAATCACACATAAATATTACTGTAAAAAATTATTATGACATCATTGGTACCTTGACTTTCATTAGACATCGTATAATATTTAAATATTACTCTAATAAGTATTATAGGATGTCTAATTGTCTATGGAAGTCAAATTACCAACGATAATATCATGGAAAATAAATAAGAATCTTGAGAAAATATTTCGTTTGTTTATTATCATAGACAATCACATATATAGTATCTACGGAAATCGAACCTGAACGTTCAGGAACTGGTAATTAACATAGATCTTGATTACTAGTAAATCTCAACCTCTTTGGAAGTCAAACGTTCAAATGTCACAAAAAATGTAAAGCATGTTAGGTGACGTTTGATTTTTAAGAGGTGCTGAAGTCTAAAGTTTGATTTTAGTTTTGAAGTGGTTATAAAACGTCTAAATGCGAATCAGACATGAGTGGTGATTAAGAGTTTAAAATAAAAAAACAAACAAGTCCTTACTGTTTATAAATATTTAATATTTCAAATAACATCATTGAAGATATATTATGTTTGATCAATAAATTTTTTGATTAGATATTAATAAATTGATATTTTTTATCTTTCAAAATCTTCTTTCAAATATTGGTTAAAAAGTACTTTGGACTTTTCATCCAACACTAAACCGAGGGGTAAAACGATAATATTTTTCATTCATACCACTTATAACACATAAAATAAATACAAATTGATCCTTAACCTTAAAAAAAGAAAAACAAACAAATAATTTTGTAGGGTTCTTCATTACACCATCATCAATGAAATCACAAAATCGAAAAAATCACAAATTAAGAGAAATAACATAAAGTTCTTAGATGAACGGTTGATACGAATGACACTAGTCATGATCGAACGCAAGATTTTTACAATGCAATTTTTAATGCATATGACACATCCTGGTGGTGAAAAACTGCAATCAATGCGACCATTAATAAGTTGGCCTCCCAAGCTTTAAATATACTCTCCTTGTTTTTTTCCTTTTATAACAAATATCTGAATGATATAACTCTGCCCGTTCCCCTCTGGTTGCGCTTTCTGCAACTGGGTGTGGGGTTTTAATAATATGACCGGTTTCAAAAAAAAATATATATATATATAACTCTGCCTTGTAAATGGGGTATATTTCAAGAATTGATGACCGCCATTTTGTCAGTTTTACCGTAACAAAACAGATATGTGATAACATTCAATCATTCTGATAAAACATTTAGGTACCGTTTACTAAATGTTTATCTGGGTAAGTGTTTACCAAGTCATATTACCTTACCTGAAGATTATATAACAACTACCAAAAATCTTACACGGTAAGAGCGAAACAAGGAAAACAATGACCAAGAGTCTTACCCGGGTAAGTGATTGCGACGGATCTTACCACGGTAAGCGCTTACCGGGTAAATTGTTGCATACGATACCGTTTTTGTGGACTAAAATCTTACCCGGTAAGTAAGTGATAGTGTTGAATTTTGCCGGTAAACACTTACCCGGGTAAGATTTGGTAAACGGCTCCTTAGTTTGACTTTTACGTTAGAGTAAAGTTCACTTTTGGTCCCTAAGATTTGTCCATTTCTATGGTACCCGTTCCTGAAGTTCATTTTAATACTTTTACCCTTCACGTTTGATGCCTTTCAACGATTTTCGTCCCTCCCTCTAACGACCGTTAATTTTTTTTGTAAAATCCAATTAAATAAGCGGTATTTTAATCATTTTACCTATTTTTATATATTTTCTTATATTATTATATTATATGTTATTTTTACAAATATATATATATATATATATATATACAAGTAGGGGTGGCAATCGTGTCGTGTTCGGGTTGGCGTGTCGCGGGTTGGCGGGTTGGCGTGTCATGGATGCTCAACCCTAACCCAACCCGTCTAGCTAATCGTGTCGAGATACGCAACCCTAACCCGCACACGTTCGTGTTGGCGGGTTGGCGGGTCAACCCGCGTGTTGGTGGGATGGTCGCGGGGTGGCAGGTTGGCGAGTCAACTTGCGTGTTGTCAGGTTGGCAGGTCGTTCGCGGGTTGAGGGGTCATGAAATCTCTTGTTTCTAGGTAGAGCGCCGTCGTAGCTGCTATTGAGTATTCTGAGTTAGGGTTAAGGTGTTCGTGTTTCACATTTCTACGTTTGAGTTTTGACGGACGGGATTACAATTTACACAACAAAATGAAAGAAACTCTATTGACTAAACTTTTAGATTTTAAAATAAAACATAAAATATATATTATTATTTTTAATAAATTTTGACGGGTTGGCGTGTCAACCCGTGACCCGTTCGTGTCAACCCGAACCTGACCCGTTTATTTGGCGGGTTGACGGGTTGGCGTGTCAAAAAGTTCAACCCTAACCCGTCTATTTTCGTGTCGGGTTCGTGTCGTGTTTCGTGTCGTGTCGAGAATTGTCACCCCTATATACAAGCATCCTTTCATCCTGATGAACCAAACCCTAAAGTCCCAGCACCCCCTTCCCTACCGTCCCCCAATCTCCGACCCCCTCTTCCCCCAGCCAGCCCACCACATCAGATGTTATCAACGAGACCCACCTACAGTCTACAGCCAAAGAACTCAATTTATTCTTCTTCTTCTTCTGCAAAAAGATGTGAGACAAAATCTGGAGATGCAAGGAACCCTCATGGACAAACCCACAATCGGCAAGATCCATTCTTTTCCTTGACCGAGCACGACCCACCATTAGCGAGATCTACATATGCAAGGAGAAGCAGATCCTCGAACTGAAGCATTGCACCATCGATTTCCCGTCTCTCCTTCTCGGTTTTCTAGGTTACAAAGCAACTGAAGTATTTGGTCTTCTCGATCTGGTTTAGAGTTTTTGGTTGATGAACACACATGGCTAATCACATCTTTCTGGTTTAGGGTTTTCTTCTTTAGTTTAGATTTAGGATCTTTGATGGATATGATTTTTGAATGTATTTGGATTAAATTTACCATTGTGTTCATGATTTATATGAATTTTTGATTGTTTGATTTTAGGGAAAAGTCTAAAAAAACCCAACGAACTATCTGATTTTGAATGATTAAGTTCTTAAACTATTTTTTTGAATGAAAAAACCCTTAAACTTTCTGAAACCGGTTAAATACATCCTTGTAACCTGTAATAACAGGTTAATGTGATAACAATTTGGAAAAAGTCTAAAAAAATCCAACGAACTATCTGATTTTGAATGATTAAGTCCTTGTTTTTTTTAATGAATAAATTCCAAGAAAAAAATCTAAATCTTTTTACCAAATTTACTTTTTAACTTTCTTTAAACAAATAAATTTCAAACTTTTTTTTGAAAAAATAAAATCATAAACTTAATTTTGATCAAATTAATCCGAAACATTTTTTGAACAAAATTATAAACAAAAAATATATAATTTCTCTTACCGACAACAAAGTATAATGGATCAATTAAATGAAAAAAAAATTATACTATTTCCATTACTAATTATGAAACATATAAAAGTCATACTTAAACATAAATAGATACATATAAAATATTTATATATAAATTTTTTTGAACAACAGTAACACACACGTTCCCGGGGGATCCGGGATCCATTCGGGCACCCGAGTAATCCCCGGGAACCAGGATCCAACACAGAGTGGTAGGCCAAAGTTTGGATATCGCCACATGCAACTGCGGGAATTCAAACCCGGGTAGTCAGGGATGTCATCCAGACATCCACTACTTATACCATTTCCATTACTAATTATGAAACATATAAAAGTCATGTATAGAACATAAATAGATACATAAAAAATACTTATACATAAAAAAAATTAAGTTAATGAATTTGATTTATGCTTTGTAATTAGTATTGAAAATGATATAATTCATCTATATTTAATTGATTTATTGTAATTTGTTTGTCGGCAAGAAAAATTATATGTATATATATATATTTGTGATTTTGTTCAAAAAAAATCCGCATTTATTTGTTCAAAATTAAGTTCATGATTTTAGTTTTCAAAAAAAGTTTGGGATTATTTGTTAAAAGAAAGTTCAAAAATTAATTTGGTAAAAAGATTTAGGAAAAAAATTCGGGATTTATTCGATAAAAAAATCATGAACTTAATCATTTAAAATCAAATAGTTTGTTGGGTTTTTTTTAGACTTTTTCCAAATTTTTATAACATTTACCTGTTTTTACAGGTTACAAGAATGTATTTAACCGGTTTCAGAAAGTTTAAGTATTTTTTCATTCAAAAAAATAGTTTAAGTACTTAATCATTCAAAATCACATAATTTGTTGGATTTTTTCAGACTTTTCCCTTGATTTTAAACTTATCATTATGTTCATATTCATGGTTTAGATTTAGGGCTTTTGAAAGTTGTTTGGGTTAAATTAGAGGGAGTATAAAGGAATGGTTGTGTGTCACCCTTATGATTGGGTTAAATTTTGTTGTCAGAGGAGATGGCCACGGTGGATGGACAATCACCCGAGAAGATGACTTCTGGAAAAGAGGGATTCAAAATGACATGTGTCATCTTATTGGGTGTCATTTTATTTTCTTAATAGAAAATAAAAATATACATAAAATGACCAAACTACCCTTCATTTAATTGGATTTAACTGAAAATTTTAACGGTCGTTAGAAGAAGGGACGAAAATCGTTGAAATGCATCAAACATGAAGGGTAAAAGTGTTAAATTGAACTTTAGGGACTGGAACCGTTGAAATAGACAAACCTTAGGGACCAAAATTGAACTTTACTCTTAAGTTTATATGAATAAGAGAATTATATTTTTCATCCCTGTGGTTTGCTAAATATTAATATTTTTCTTCCTATGGTTTTGAAATTATAGTTTTAGTCCCTACGGTTTGTAATTCATTGATATTTTTGTCATTGAAGCTAACTGTTACTTTTAATTAGGAGGGACGAAAACATAAAAGAATTATAAACAACAAGAATGAAATGAAATCAACAATAAATTGTAAATTATAAGAACAACTACACAAAAGAGTGCATTTATTTAAAGAAAATATATATTTATTTCCTTTATTCTAGATCACGCTACACAACAATTTTTGGTATATACGTTATTAAGTTGGAATCAATATATGTTCTTTCGAAAAGACAAATAAAAATAAATGTACCATGAATAGAGATGACAACGAGGTCAGAGATTAGAGGCACCATGGACCCCAATAATTCATGACAAAAACTCTAATTCAAATTCACACGTATCATAGAATGGTTGCTCTGACCAGAAGGACTCACTATCAAGCAAACACTTTACTACTAAGGTATCAACACCCATAACATTCAACAAAATAACGTAAATACAAATAGAGGTGTTCGTGGTGCGGTTTGGGTCATCGCATACGCGGTTTGAGCATTTTCCCGAACCGTAAACCGCACGGCATGAACCTCAAACCGCACCGCATGGTTTATGCGCTTTGTACCTATCGCAGTTTATGTCTACAATCCAATATTTATGAGTTTAAAATTACATTATAATATGAACGATAAAATGACCGTACTTCAAAAAAATAAAGAGTTTTAATATATCTGATTCCCAAATACATATTGCATGATTAAAAATATTGTAAAAAGTAAAATAAATAAATTACGAACTAGATTTATTAATATTGTCAATTGTCAATTGTCATATTAGATCAAAACTAAAAGCGTAAAACAAAAAGTCCAAAAATATTATATAAATAATAAATCATTCTATATATATATATATGTAGGGAGAGATTCAAATGAGAACTTTTGATTTTTATGGGAACAAAGGGACACCTTGTGGACCACATATGATGTGGACCCCACATATTAAAACAATAATATATGATTTCATGGTGGGTCCCATTGAATCATATATAATTTTTTAATGTGTATGACCCACATCATATGTGGTTCACAAGGTGTCCATTTGTTTCCTTAAAGATAGGTGGTTCTCGTATGATCTCTCCCCTATATATGTATGTGTTATATATAAATTTTAAAATATATAAAGCATGCGGTGCAGTTTGATAGCTCAAAACCGCACCACATAGTGCGGTTTGGTGAAAATGCAAACCGCAAACCACACCGCGAAAGTTATAAACCGCACTTTGCGGTGCGGTGTGGGCAGTTTGACGGTTTGAATGAACATCCCTAAATACTAATCCCAAAGGTTTAGACTCTAATCGATTGGTCAATACACAAGTCATTATATAACTTATAACCACGCCAGAATTCTAACTTAGAGAAGGCTTAGAGATGCAAAGAGAAAGGAACTTAATTTCTCGATTAAAAGCATTCAAACGAAACGTATTACCATAAATGTGATTAATGTTAGTTGTTGTAAGTTTCGTGTGACTTAGAGAATAAATTTGAATTGCAATGAGTGGATTATTAATTGTAAATAAAGACACGATGAAAAATCATGAATATTTATGACTTTGGTTTGTGGAAAATAAAAGAAAAATAAGTACTTTTTGTTACAGTGTTAATGGAAGCAAACACTTATTTTTATTTGGTAAAACATTATTTTACTAATTTATAAATAAAATATAAATGACTCCAAGTATAAGTATTTAAATTATATAATATAGACAAGAACGCATGACTGGTCCTGAGATTTTGATGCCCATGACGAAAAGCCAAAAAAAATGCCCTAATATGCGTCTATAAAAACAAAAATAATTTTTTTAACGGTTTGGAACCTAGTCAATCTAGGTGGCTCATCTACACAATTCAAATAATATCAACAATTCAATTAGGGCAGCCAACAACAGTAATAATAACACACTGAGCAGATAGAAAGAAAAAAAAACAGTTACAATAACTTAGAAGTGTTCTAACTCTAGAAGATGGAAAGAAAACACCTGGATTAGGGCCTTAGGGAAGCAAGTCCATTAATCGATTAGGATTTAGGGAAACAAACAATAACAAGTAGTTGACTAGTCGTCTTCTTATGGCAGCAAGCGGCAAGCCAACAAGGCAGCAAGAAACCAGTCGAACCAGCAAAAAACCAGCAAGAACTAGTCGAATGATTTAGGGCAGATGGACGCATGAAACCGAGAGCTGAGAGGTGAGAAATTGAGATTTTGACTTTGAGTGTGTGATTCGTGAAGAAGCGTGAGTCCGTCGATGAGGATTGAGATGTATCGTGTGCGTGTGTCGTATGCCCGTATTAGGAAATGGTAATATTTTTACTGGGTCAGCCCAACTGATTAAACCTACGTAACCTAGCTATTAAAAGTTATAAATATGTTGCCCCTTATGGTCTGTTGCCATGGCTCAAACAACGATTGTCATGGGCCAGGGTCCGCATTAGGAAATGGTAATATTTTTCCCATACCGACTAAAAAACCGAATTGAACCAAACATCCTCGGTTTCTCCAAAAACCGAACTTAAACCGAACCGAACCGAAAAATATAATTATTTTAAACTTTTATTATTATACATAGTATAATATATATAATACTATGAAATGTTTTTAATTATATATATACCTAATTTTAATTTTAAACATATATGAAATGTTTGTATTTTTTTCAAAAACCGAGCCGAAAACTGAAAAGCGAAAACCAGAACATTTTAACCATTCGGTTTTAAAACCGAACCGAATAAAAACCGATCCGACCAAAAAAAGGGAAAACCGAACGGTTTAGATTTTCAAAAACCGAACTGTTCTGTTTTCGGTTCGGTTTTGGCCAAAAACTAAACCGAACCGAACCGTGCTCACACCTGTCTCTCGCTGCTCCGACTAGCAGACTCAACAGTTAAAACAAAAGTGGAATGTTGAGCCATATCAAAGCCGAAGAGGCGGCCTTTTTGTTCCAACCTCCAACACTTTCTCCTACAGCAATACAAAATTAACAAGACTTATAAATGGGAATATCCTTTTGAAAACACCAACTCCCAAGTGCTAGCCATCAATCTATCATCAACAACCATTCCAAAAATACAAGACTGGGCTTTGGGCTTTGGGCTTTGGGCTTTGGGCTTTGGGGATCTTGGGCTCTATCATCAACAACTATTCCAATATTTAACACTTGTTTCAAAATCACAAAGCTTACAATTAAGTTGTAATAGCTATTTTGCTTAAATCGATTATCCGCGTGGATGCATGCACATAGGTATTTTGCTCAGTGTTTTAAAATCCGGGTTAACCGGTTTCAATAATTTCCTTAATCCCTTGTATTTTTTTCATTTTTCTGCGTACATACATATATATATAAAGTAATAATTTGATGTCCACAAGTTCCAACAGTAAAAATACACAAACAACAAGTTTTACATCAATCCAAATACATTAAAAAACACACATAGCACACATTTTTTTTAAACTTTTTTAAATTTTAATATAAAAACGGGTTAACCGGGTTTGAGAAACGGGTTTACCACCGGTTTAACCGGGTTTTTGAGAAACCCGTCCAGGTTAAAACGGGTCGGTCATATGCATTAACCCGACGTTAGTTAATCCGGTCACTACCCCGGGTCCCGGTCCAACCGGTTCGACCGGCCGGGTTAACCCGGGTTTTAAAATATTGATTTTGCTACTTCTAGTCGACTTCTATATGCAGATTTATCTTCTTTAAGATATACAGTTGAAGTTCATGGTATACACTAGGGTCATATAAACATTTGATGTTTTAATTCGTAAAGCACCTTCAAAGTTCCATAATAATAAGAAACCTAGAACATATAACTCAATCATCAATCTCGTACCCTGCTTGAACTGAAATAATGACAACAAATAATATTAATAAAGTCTTGATATATAACGAGATTATAAACCTGCTTTTAACAATTTGACGTGTTAAAACAAAACAAAACAACAAGAACACAATGAGCTATTTAAACAATACACAAAACAAGGATGTTGATCCCCTTTTCTCATGGATGTCCATTTTAATATATATGTTTATTGTTAGCACTTTGCATGGTGAAGCTTGTTGTATATTATGTTTCAAATTTGTAAAACAACCAAGTTAATATATGATACTTTCAAACCATATTACTTTAACATCCCTAAATACCTTCACTGGTTATTCAATGCAAACATATATAAAAAAAAACCATTCTTCAATGCAAACAATAATGTTGATTATAATTTCAAGAGTAAACTACTATTTTCGTCCTTACGGTTTGTTGTTTATAACGATTTTAGTTCTTGGTCTTTCAAAATTGCTTTTTTCGTCCCTGTGGTTTTTATTTGGTTTCTTTTTTCGTCCTTCAATCTAAAAAGGTTAAAAAATCCATTAAATTGAGGGTAATTTGGTCTTTTCATATTTTTATATTTATTAAACAATTTAATATAAAACAAATCCAAATTCATCAAATCTCCCCCAACCCACGTGCCCTCCTCCTAAAAAGACCCACACCACCCACTCCCTTTCTCATCTTTTTTCTAATCCCCTCCACTGTTACCAAAACATATCACCTACACCTTTGACTGTTCTTCACCAACACTCCATTTCCACCTTCTCTCAGTTTCTCTACTGTTCCAATTCCAAACATTAACGTTATGGTTTTTGTTTTTTATAGAACACAACTGCAAGAATAAATACATGGGGTTGAGAGATATAACCGTTGAGAACAAAACGAGGGATGCCATCTCAACTTTCACCTCTTCTTCCCATAAAATTTGAAAACAACGCATTGGTTGTCTGAACACAAGGTAAAGAAATGGTAGTTTAGGATTGATTTAATTTATGGTTTGATTTTGATTTTAGGGCTCCAATAGTCCAAATATTTAGGCATTTGATGGATGTTTTATGGTTGATTTTGATTACCATTTTGTTTTTTTAAGGGTGAGGGTCGTCATTCATCCAAAACACAGCGAGAAGGCTACTCGTTTTATTCTTTCAGATGGGATTAAGATTTTATGGGATTTTGGATGATGTGTTGAACAAATCCAAGAAAAGCATCGAAAAGGATGGAGAATGAGGCAACGTCGGTCACCATCACCGGTGACCTCCACCATTGCAACACTGTTGACCTCCTCGCCGGTCTCCCCTTCACGAATCGTTGAAGGTGTGTATAGACAAAACCGATTTCAGGATTTTTTTTTTCTCATGGCCGTATATTGGATTTGGGTGATGACCTCTGGTTTTAATGATCGGTGCCGGCGATGTGGGTAGTTGGTGTCCCGATTTTCATATGAAAAATAATAATAATAATAATAATAATAATAATAATAATAATAATAATAATAATAAACAAATAAGAAAAAGAAAAAATCAATAAAGAAATAAAGAAATAAAGAAATATGAAAAGACAGAAATGCCCCTGATGGTAATTGGATTTTTTAACAGAATTGGTAAGAGGGACGAAAAGGAAAACGAATTGTAAACCATAGGGACGAAAAAAGCAGTTTTTAAAAACCAGGGACGAAAATCGTTATAACCATCAAACCATAGGGACGAAAATCGTAGTTTACTCTAATTTCAATTATTAATTGATATATACAAAGATTTCTTATAGTTCCTTATATCTAAGCACACCAATTTCTTAAGTCAGAACAAAAGAAGAAATACAATGAGACTTTAATGAAACAACAAAAATAAATCATGGCGCACTTGTGTAGCTTTGAGTACTAAAAATTTGACTATTTTCAATAAAAAATGTTGTTTAAAATTTTCTACGAATTTTAGAGGGATTGTTGATAGAACATAAGTTTTCTACGAATTTTCGTTGAAAATCGCTCACAAACATGTATTTTCAACCAAAACTTTTTTGACGAGACATTCCGTTGAAAAAAATTTGGTGAAAATTCATGTTTGTGAGAGATTTTCAACGAAAATTCGTTGAAAATTCGTAGAAAATTTATGTTCTGTCAATAATACATTTAAAATTCGTAGAAAATTTTCAACCACATTTTCGGTTGAAAATACTCAATTTTCTAGTAGTGTTTTTGTTCCTTACCATATTCATCCGATAAGGTAATTTGACACAGTAAGCCCTTACTCGGGTAAGTTTTGGTAAACGACCCCTTAGTAAACGTAGGTGATTACCACAATCTATTTGAAATAAAGTTTATTTATAATTTTTCCTTGTGAACTTTCTAATACGTAGATGATTACCCTTGGGTGTACGTACCTGATCAATCCATGTATCAAGCATGATAATTGGTGGGTTTAAGATTAAAGGTGATCAACAACATCATAATCGAGAACAATATTTTTCTTTCATATGTTAATTAATTTAACTGCCGTTGAAAGAAAAGGTTGTAGTTTGTATAACTAAGCATATAATTTATAGATATTTTATTATCTATAAAAGTTAAAAAATAAATAAAAATGCAATAATATATTTTTCCATTTTACATTTCCAAAAATGCATTTATTTTGGAGTAAACTGCGATTTTGGTCCTTGTGGTTTACTAATTATAACGATTTTGGTCCCTGTGGTTTAAAAATTGCTTTTTTGATCCCTGTGGTTTCATTTTGTTTCTATTTTGGTCCTTACATCTAACAGAGTTAACGGAGCCGTTAAAAAGGTTTTTAAAATTTACATCTTTAGTGCTTGTGTTATATAAATTTTAAATATTTAATCCTAAATTCCATTTATTATATTACTAACTAAAATTTGACACTTTTATATATATATATATATATATATATATATTATCATTTTTGTTTTTCCTCTTTAATATATTTTAATACTATATATATGTTATTTTTTATATATATTTTGATACTTTTTTTATTTACTTGTAATTACTAAAATAAATAATTTTTTTTTAATATTTTAATTAATAACTCTTTTTATTATTTAGTCAAAGTTTTATTATTTATTTATAAACGGTTGATTTTTTTTACTAATTTAAAAAAAAACGGATTGGTTTAAAATGAGAAAAAATTGTGAATTATTAAAATTATTGATAAATAAGTGATGTTTTTTTTTCTTCAAAATTTTATAGTTATTTTAAATTATCATTTGAATTAATAACTCTTTTTATTGTTTAATCGAAGTTTTATTTATTTATTTAAAACCGGTTGGTATTATTATTAAACTTCTTTTATAAACAGATTGGTTTAAAATGAGAAAAAATTACGAATAATTAAAATTATTGATAAATAAGTGTTGAGTTTTTTTTTTCAAAGTTTTATATTTATTTTAAATTATCATCTGAAAAAATGTATTTGATAAAAATAACCTATTGGGTATAAATAAAATATCTTTTCTCGAATTCTATTTAAAACTTTTTCAAATGACAATTTAAAATAAATATAAAACTTTGAAGAAAAAAAATATCACTTATTTATCAATAATTTTAATGATTCGTAATTTTTTTCCTCATTTTAAACCAATCAGTTTTAAAAAAAAATTAATTAAAAAATCAACCGCTTTTAAATAAATATTAAAAATTTGATTAAATAATAAAAAGAGTTATTAATTAAAATATTAAAAAGTAATTTATTTTTAGTAATTATAAATATATAAAAAAGTTTCAAAATATATATAAAAAATAACATATTTATAGTATTAAAATATATTAAAGAAGGAAAAACAAAAATGATAATATATATATATATGTATATATATAAATAAGTGTTAATACAATAAATGAAATTTAGGATTAAATATTTAAAATTTATATAACACAAGGACTAAATATGTAAATTTTCAAAACTTTTTTAACGGCTTCGTTAACTCTGTTAGATGTAAGGACCAAAATAGAAGCAAAATGAAACCACAGGGACCAAAAAGCAGTTTTTAAACCACAGGGACCAAAATCGTTATAAATGGTAAACCACAAGGACCAAAATCGTAGTTTACTCTTTATTTTGGGTATTACGCTGTGTTCTCGAGTTTTTTTTTTCCTAAAGAAAGGAAAGGGAAAGGAAGGAAAGTAGGGAGAAAAGAAAAAATCTTGTGTTCTCGAGTTTTTTTAAGGAGAGAAGGGAAAGGAAAAGGAAGGAAAATCCTTTTAATTTTCCTCTCAAAACTTTCCTCCCAAATGTGGGAGGAAAGGGAAGGAAAGAAAGTTTTTTTTTAATAATTAATTAGAAATATTTATAAAATTACCTATTTACCCACCAATTACATTCTACTATAAAATAAATAAGGATATATTAGTAAAAATGACATATTTTCTTTCCTTTCTCTCCTACTCAAGAACATGAAAGTTTATTTTCTTTCCTTCCCCTTCCTTCCACTCTCTACAATCTCAAGAACACAAATAAAAAAATTACTTTCTTTTCCTTTCCTTTCCTTTCTTTTCTCTTATTTTCCTCTCATTTCTTTTCTTTTCTTTTCTTTAAAAACTTGAAAACAGAGCGTTAATGTTCCCTGTATCGACTAAATAATGTTTACCATTCAGCCCTCCATGATGGATTAGCATCCCCTTTCTCACTCACACAAGTGTATATATATAGTTAGGTTTGTATCTACCAAAAATCTGTATTTTCACACACATATGTATGTCTGTAGATATGTAGATATAGCCTCTATCTTTATAGTTTATTTTCTATGCACCAACTAAGACCAATTAATTGTATATACATTAATCATTTGTTTGGAATAGCATCATACAAATGGGAAAAGCGCCTTGTTGCCAAAAGGTAGGTCTCAAGAGAGGAAGATGGACATCCCAAGAAGATGAAACACTAATTAGATACATTCAAGCTAATGGAGAAGGCTCATGGAGATCCTTACCCAAAAATGCAGGTATCTTAAAATATATATTTATTTATTCCCTATATATCAAATATATACATATAACATTAGACCAGTAACATTCATAGCATGCTGTGAAGTTTCAAGTGTAAAAAAACGGTCTCACGGATCTCACAAAAACAGACATGTCTCACGATATCCCAAGTCTATACATACACACACATATATATACATATATATATATATATAATTGTATGTTAAAATCTACGGTGGATATATTAATTAATGCATATATATATATATATATGTTGTTGAAATGTTAAAAGGATTGTTGAGGTGTGGAAAAAGTTGTAGACTCCGATGGATAAATTACTTGAGAGGAGACTTGAAAAGAGGAAATTTCACTCAAGAAGAAGAAGAAATGATCGTCAAGTTACATACAGCTTTTGGGAACAGGTTGGTTATTTAAGTGCATCAATCCTAATTAATTCAGCAACTAAGTATGTATATATTTTAATATCTTTAATTATTTTGTTAATTTTTTCAATTTATGTCATGATTGAGATGTTAATTATTGTTATTCTGTTGGTGCTCATTTGCGATTGGATCATAACACATCAATTATAGTTTGCAACAAAGAGATATGTACGTATGACATATGCCTTTTTAAACTTTAACGTAGTGATTATCGTGAACAAAACCATTGTTAGTTAGCATATTATTAATGTTATACTGGATTCATATAGCAGAAAGTTAAGAGGTTCTTAAATTAATTCGAATTAAAGTTGATGATGCCATATATATAATCCTCTAAAACAAATACTACCGTTTAGATTTTAGAATAAATTGATCAACCACATAATTAATTTATGAGATAATTACATTAAAGTTAAACACTGAAATCAACCAAAGGATATTTATTTTAATGAACTATTTGGTTGACTCAAATAAAATTTTCATTAATTAATTGACTCCATTTTTAGTTTTCGGAAAAGATTTAATTTCAAATGAAAAACTGTTAGGTAAATTGAGGGTTTATCTATCTCTAGACTAATTAATATTTCTACAACACAGTATATGTGACATTGTTATTTATTTTGATTTTGTATGCATATTATGTAATAAAAATTATTGTGCATATGCATATCCATTTTCTCTAGTAATTTCTTGAATTTGTTTTATAGGTGGTCTATGATAGCAAGTCATTTACCAGGGCGAACGGATAACGAGATCAAGAATCACTGGAATTCTCATTTAAGTCGCCAAATCTATCGTTTTGTCATAGGCAAAAAAGACATGACACAGACATCAATCGATATATCCACGCTAGTCAATCAAAAGAAACCAATAGTCGGTCGAGTAAGCCGACGTGTTGCAAAAAAGTATAACAAGAATAGGGTTTACAATAATAGCAAGTCAACCCCACAAACATCAGTGAACAATCAAACTAATAATCAAAATGTGGAGGATTGTTCAATTTTTGTCACAAAAAACATTAAAGGAAGTCTAGTTTGTGATCACGTTAATTGTACTAGTGACGACTTGGGATGGAACGATTTTGGGGTTCAAGATGATGAATTGATCGACATTAACTATTTTCTAGAGTGTGAGGCTATAGATTCAACAGATATCAAGAACAGTGAATGGAGTAACAGCAAGCCAACCCCACAAAAAACAATGAACAATCAAATTGATCATCAGAATGTGGGAGATTGTTCAATTTTCAATATCAAAGAAAATCTAGTTTGTGATGTTAATGCTACTAGGGACGAGTTGGGTAGGAACGATTTTGGGGTTCACGATGATGAATTGATAGACATAAACTATTTTCTAGAGTGTGAGGCTATGGATTTAACAAAACAAATCGACGTTGAAAATATATGGAATAATAGCAAGTCTTCCCCACCAACAACAACGAACAATCAAATCGATCATCAGAATGTGGGGGATTGTTCAATTTCTATCACAAAAAATATCGAAGAAAATCTAGTTTATGACATTAATGGTACTAGTGACAAGTTGGGATGGAAGTACATTTTAGGGGTTCAAGATGATGAATTGATCGATATAAACTATTTTCTAGAGAGCGAGGCTTTGAATTCAACAGAACAAATCAGCATTGAAAATATCAAGAACGATGGATACAAAGTTGATGACAAAGGACATGATCAGAACCTGAAGTTTGATTTTTCAGAAACAAAGGAATTTGGTTTTGATGAAAGAGATGATATTGGATGGGACATGGGGTTTGGTTTTAACAAGATTGATATGTGTGATGAAAGAGATGACATGCTGGTTTGGCTATGGCAAGGTGACAACCTTTAAAACACACCAATGATCTAGGTTAAAAAGTATGGATCTTGGAACCTTTGTATAATTTCAAGATTTAAATAAATCAATCATTTTGATGCAATCCACATGTTTGTTTAGAGCTTATAATAAGCTTAATTATAGCACTCAATCATGTATGTTTGTTTGTATATGACTTAATGATTAAGATATTAATTATTTTGTTCGCATCTGAACAGTTTTCCTTTTTCTTTAGGGGTGTTTTTTCCTTATTAAAATCAAGTTGCTTCTGATTAGAATATTTTTTTGTTAATTTATTAATTATTCATGTTGAATCGGTTGTCTTAATGACAAAATATGCAATTTGCCCTTACTATCAAGATCGTGTTAATGAAAAGCAATTGTTTAATAAATTTTCTAAAAAATAAAAAAAATATCAATTTATGAATCAATTAAATAAAAACGATTTAATCTAACATCATGAGAAAATTTCATTGATGACTTGTTGAAATTGTATTGACTATTGATTGCAAATATAATATGCATCCTTTCAATAATACTTGTACAAATAATTAGTAACTAAAATTATCGTTAAAGATAAAAACATGAACTAATTAATTATTTAAATATCACAAAAAATATCATAATACTATTTAAAAGCTAAAGTTAGATCGTTGTTGATTTAAAAAAATGAATTGTCGATGGCTTTTAATAGAAATTACAAAATTAATACAAAATTAAGCATGATACATAGTTCAATAAAATTAGTTAATTATTAGTTAACTTTAGACGTAGAATTTTGATAAACTAGAATAAATGTAATAAGTTATTAATATGATGAGAAATTATAATATATAAGAAATTGTCATACTAATTTTTTATGTAACAACTCGATTTAATTAAGGGTTAGAAAGGGTTAATATTGTCGAATTTTAAATGTATTAAGTATTAAATTATCGATGATAGAGATAATAAATCTTTGTCATAGTTTTAAGATGATGATATACCTACTTTTTTTTAGTATGCAACGAATCAAATAAAGGTCGGATTTTTATAAAATTCACAGTGTCACAATGCTGTAATTGGATTTACTATTTATATCAACCATTATGTTTAAAATGCTAAAGGTGAAATCTTGAGATGGAAGAAATGCAAAAAGAAGGGATGTTATGTGACAACCGACAAGTATGTCTCTAATATGTGTTGTGACAAATATAGTGATTAATGGCAGATAAAGAATGCAATGTGGTATGCAAAGGCTTTGACGGACACTTTTAGTAGTAGTAGTATATAAATATATTTATTTATCTAATTATCTTTTGAAAAATCAAAAAATCCTAGTCGGGCGTGCTCTTTTCTAATTTCTAAGCATACTATCGATTTATCAATCATGTAAACCGATTGAATTCACCCGAACGGCCTCAACTCGAAACCCAACCAACCCAAACCCGAAACAATCCGAAACGTAAAAATCGAGGCTCATTTCCATATCCAAAATCTGATCACATGGGCGGATTGAAGAAGGGATAATAGGGGTCATGTGACCCCAACTAAATTATATAATGAAGGCTAAAAAAATTAAACTTGTTTTTTATTGTGCCCCAACTTAAACCTCCCAAAGAGATCCCTACTACTAAATTTGCAATTTTGTTTAACATTTGGACACTGCGATGTGCAAATTTGTATCTGGACACTGCAATGTACAATTTTGTTTAGAATCTAGAGAGTAGAGACCGTAATGTGTAATTTTGTTTAGAATCTGTTTAATTTTTTTTATTAGGTTTGTGATTAATTGGTTAATGATATGTGCATAATTTTTTTTTAATTATTTGTTCCTCTAGCCATTTGATTCGTTCTTATGAAGAAGACGAATTTGTATTAATTTGTAACATGTTTATTTTCTTTAAGTTTAAAGGAAATAAAAAATATATAAATAGTAGTATAATGTGTTGGTTTAAACCAAAATAAGTTTAAACCAAGATAGTAAAAAGTTAAATGAAAAACGGACTGAATAAGTTATCTTTATTTAGTAAATCGAATCGTTAAAGCCAAAAACGAATAACTCGAAACTGTTTTCATTTGGATGAAACATTCAATTTCAGGAAAAGAAAATTGGCACCCTAAAATGTGCCCCCAACTTAAATCGTTTCTGGATCCGTCAATGTCTGGTCAGATTTTTAATTTACCCACCCGCTGCAATTTCCTAATCATAGTGTCCAAAATATACTCGTACATATAAAGATATCATTGGGTTGTAATGTAAATAGTTCATGATGGAGCTCGAGTAGAAAGTATGATTAATTTCTCAGAAGCAATGATCTAGGATTAATGTCAATCAATAAATTGGAACATTTCTTTTAAGGGTAGTGTTGGAAAAGATATGGCCTAGCATCTAAGCATGGGAAGAGGATTAAGGTTGCTGTCTCAATTAAATGGTCCTGTCCAAATATACCCATACATATAAAATATATTCTTCGTGCCATTAATTATGTTATAGACAAATATCATAACGCTGTTTCCAACTTCACTCCCCCCTACTTTTACATGTGATTAGCATTTGGGGTTTTTTATTTAACTTGAACTAAGAAAATATTAATAAATAATATATGATGTTATGTCTGCTGTCTAGTGATAATTTAATTAATTAATGGTGTTATGATAATATCATTGAATGTTATTAAAGGGATTTTGATCCAATGGAATCCTAATTACGGGTAAATCTATACTTTTTTAGATGTTAAAGATTCAAATCTCATAATAAATTATGACTTTGTAAATTTTTTAATAATACCATTGAAGGTATATTAATTACTATGTTAGATTAACATTTATATTATTTTTAAATTATTCATATATTAATATATTTTTGTCCACAAACAACAAATTAATATCAGTTGATCTTTAATTAAATATAATCTTAATTAGAAAAAGAAAAAAAAAACGGTTAATACATGTACGGTTCATTATTGCACTGTCATCAATCAAATCACAAGTAATTAGTTTCAATCAATAATCCAAAAAGTAGAGAAATCATTAATATTATCAACATAAATTTTGAGATGAATGGTAGTCGATATAAATGATAGGAGTCATGATCGAACACACAAGACTTTTACAATGCAATTCTTATTGCATACAACTTGGGATGGGTTGCAATCAATGTGAGTATGTGACCGCCGACATTTTAATTAGCCTCACCATCTTTAAATAGTATATTATATTGGTTCCTTTTTTTTCTTTTTATAGCAAAAATCAAAATATACTACTTAACAGACAAACTCTCCCTTTCAAATGTATGTTTGACGCTCGTCAAAAATATAGGCTACTTATCTACGTGCTTCTGTAAAAGACGAGAATGAAAATCATGAGTTACAGTAGTTTTTATGATAATTCATAGCTCAAAAATTCATGTTTTCTTATTTACTAGAAACACTTATAAAAAGCTGACAACTAATGATATTAAATAAAAATACTTATTAAAAGTAGCTTAAAACAAGATAAAAATGAACGTAAATACAGTTAATAAATTAACAGTATCAATGTTCATGGTCGCCATTTTAATTT
The DNA here is from genome assembly GCA_036898165.1 of Silybum marianum. NCBI lineage: Eukaryota > Viridiplantae > Streptophyta > Magnoliopsida > Asterales > Asteraceae > Silybum > Silybum marianum. The sequence goes on from CM072539.1 coordinate 26,524,283, forward strand.
GTCACTTTTACTTATAAAAAATAAATCTTTTGAAACATTCAACCATTTTGAATATATATCTATTACTTCTAATAAATAAGTAACATTCTATACACGTGTCATGCTCTGCTGAGACGGTTTTAGCATTTTCCCGTCTAAACATGTATCTAGACACAATTCAACATGTATCTAAACACAATTTACATTAACAGTTCATTTATGAAAGACAGTTATATTTCTATATTACATTTCGTAGAGAATCGGATACGACTTGGTAAACGTGGAGTATCTTGCACCCATTAATTGTCTTGGCACCAATGAAGAATACGTGTTCGTGTTTAATGAAAATGGAGGAACGTGTATACCATCAAAAACTATTGAAGACACATCACAAAAGATTTTTTATATCCATCCTAAAAGTCAGATAAATTAATTAATTAAAATAAAAATCGACGCTTGTTGATTAATTTTTTCGATCTCCAATAAATAAAATATATCATAATTGTCGGTCTTAAACCTATATACAATGGCTGTTTTGGTGATTTGATCTAAAAATACAACTCTTTTAAGGACTAATTAACAGCTTATAAGTCATCATTTAGTTTATCAGCTAATTTATCAAAAACATAGTATTTATATAAATTATAAGAGAAGTGACAGTTGGGCTTTTGAAGTATAATGATTAAATTAAATTTGGTTTAAAAAATGTATCTTGCTATTTATTGCAATTAACTCTTTAATTAATATATAAATAACCTAATTTAATGATTGACATCAAAGGGGCATTTAATATTTTCCAAACAAAAATAATGAGATTGATCCAAACAAAAATATCACACAACCCCTCCTGTGTTTTCTAGCATATAGACCTTAGTGTACACCAGCTATATACGAACTCGGGTCCCTCTCACTATTGATCACATCATTGGTCAAGATATACGTTATAAGATCCTTGTACATCATAGGTGAGACACTTTGAATCCAAAAAAGTATATATACATCACCCTCTTTACGTTATAAGTGTCTTTACAGTTTAAGTCCCACAATTATCATAGGGTAGAAAGATCGTTCTAAGTTGTGAGTCGGCAACACGTGGTGGTCTTGGGTTCACTTCTTTTCAAATTTCACTATCCTACCGTTGAGGCAATACGTAGGGAGAGGCGGTTTCAATGTATTATACATTAAGTCAGTAAAATACTCTTTAAGGCATATAGATATCATTATATATATATATATATAATATTGTCAAAGTGATAATATAATTATTAGAACTTAAGCATCATGCATATATGTGGAAGCTACATAAGAAAATAACTACAAAATTACACATGAGTACTATAGCGTTTGTTTTTAAATAGGTGTTGAAGTTTGAAGTCTGATTTTACTTCTGATTTATAAGAGATGATGCTGAAGTCTGAAACCTGAATAAACCTGTAGTGGTGTTTCGGTGCGACAGGGGCTGTTCCGAAGGGTTGTTCGTTCTGAATACGTCGGGATGGCAAGGTTTCGTGTTTGACAGAGATAGATGTGCATAAACAGTAGGAACGATAGTAGAATGTTTGTATAATAGTTTGCTTCTCGCAAACGTGTTCGATTCTGTAACAACCCGTGTTCTCATATAACAAATACTGCAAATTATACAATTAAGACACCACATTTGGGGCTATAAATTGGGTCTCCTTCTATACAATCTGCCAAATAGCGACAAATAAAAATTTTCGCTAATAATCTTCACATGAACGATCTAAAAATCATGAAGATTATATTAAACTGGATAGCATGCTCGACATACATCATCTCTTTTACCCGCAAATAAAAGCATCAGCTGATACCCTGAAATGCATATTTTTGAAAACAAAATGAGGGTTAGACCATACGGTCTAGTGAGTGATTCCCTGTTAGCACATCTTTGACTAAAATCTTTCAAAATAGATTTTGAAAGCCAATCATAACTCATATCATTTTAAATGATATTTTCCTCAAATCCAATATACCAAATATTTCTCAACGTTTCATAAAACTTCTTTCTGACATAAATCAATAAGTAATTTTCTTCTATTTATAAATCAACATTTAATAAAACAATAAACTTATTGAGTCAGAAAGGTTATCTTTTAAATCTGGTCCGACAACCCAGTTATCGCATAAGTGGGTGCCGACAACTTTTCTTCTCGGGTCTCATAGGCCCGATAACTTGTTCCTCGGGTCATACAGACCCGACAACCTCGTTCCTCGGCACCTATAGAGCCGGCAACTTTATTCCTCGGGTCTCATAGACCCGACAACTTGTTCCTCGGGCCTCACAGCCCGACAACCTCGTTGCTCGGCATCTATAGACCCGACAAAACCTTTTTATCGAATCAAAGGACATCGACAAGCTAACTTCTCGGGTCAAACGGACTCGACAAGTTTTACTTTGCTTTTTATAAAGATTTCATAAATCATTTTCTCGCATTTAAAGGACCCGATAACTCAGGTTCTCAAGTCATACTGACCCGGTAAAAATCCTTATCATTTTTAAAATCATTTAAACATAACCCAGGTCTCGAGGCATCACATCCTCATAATACTCTCAACCGGTATTACACTTACCAGGATCATTCTCTCGTTCTTTCCAAACCATTGCCTGCTTCACGAGCATATGGTTCGGTTCACGCCATACGAGATGGCTAATATATAGAGTATTCCACCCACAATCATTTGTACATTTTCTCCGTCCACTCATCACGGATACACCACCAAATTCATCAGCGTATAAACAGGGTATACTCCTAACCAGTACTTTTCTAATACATGTTAGCCTCACTCATCCTTTCCAAACCATTGCCTGCGTCACGAGCATATGGTCCGGTTCACGCCATACGAGATGGCTAATTTATACATCGATTATTCCCCCCACAATCATTTATACGTTTTCTCCGTCCACTCATCGCGGAAACACCGCCATAATTTCCCGTGACCCAAAACAGTTTTGGTCAACCTCTTTCGCTTGTTAGTTTTCACAAAATACTAACAGTCAACATCATATAATCTCATTTATATGAAATAAATCACGTGTGATGGAAAAACACGTATTTTACAAAAGCTTTGTAAAAGCTTTCTCATCTCATCAAATAACACATATTTTTACGTGGAAAATATTTAGTAACAACTTCTCAAATAAAATCCATATGTGTTATTTTTCCCAACAACTCATATAACGATAATAATCCAATTATATCAATTAGGCATATTATCGAAATAAAAACTTTTCTCAATAACATATGCATTTCAGTTTATAAAACTCATTTATAAAAACTCACATCGGTCCCAAATAGACAGGTAAACTTCTAGCGGGTAACAACTCGGGTATCAAATTCGTATGGAACAGATAATCTGAACCATATAATTACGGGTTATAATCTAAACAGATAAACCCAATTTTACCATAATATATATGTACGCCATATATATAAAATAAGAGAACCAAACCTTAACAAAATCCATGGCTTCTCTTTTTGCCGGACACCCATGCATATACACATACTTGCTTTCTCTTCTTTCTGTTTCTTCTTATTTCTGTCGAAGAAACCCAGGGACCAAGTTTCCTTTTTCTTTTCTTTACTTATCCATCCAACAACAAACCATTTAATATGTATCTATATTTGTTGGAAAACATGAGGCGGTGGTGGAGGAAATTTAATTCACATTTCCAAAACACCCCCCTCAACTTCAATCAACTAAACAATTACAACCCTTAACTTCCAATAAATAAAACCCGGTTATTACAATATCCCCTCCTTCAAAGAATTCCGTCCCGGAATTCAATCACTTGAGCAAACCAGGATATTTCAATCTCTCATCAGATCCCACCAAAATACTTTCTTAGTGTAAACATATACGAGATACTGAGCATAAATATACCACAACTTCTCGCAGTCATTCATAATACCACAATAATACTGTCAGTATTACCTTATAACCCAGAACTGCATAAGTGCACAACTGTATAACTTCTCAACTGTATAACTGCACAACTGCATATCTGCACAACTGCATAACTGATACGGTGCCCAAGATACCAATAGTGAACTTCAAAGTATATGAAGACACGAATTGTGTCAATAATAAGAAGATCAATAACACGACTTTGGAGAAGTTCAAGCTCGTGTAAATATTCCCCCATATTACCATCCAGTTTTCACTGCAACTGATGTAATATACCACAAACTTACTCCACACCTTTGGTGCTAAACCATACAATATAGAGTACACAAGAAGTGACCCAAGATATAAAGAAACTCAAGGTATAATACCTTTCTCGATGACTTAGAATATAAGTCATTTAAATCTGATGGTCCATATAAACATGTAATGAACCAACTTTACTTCTGTCAGAATAAGCAGATTCATGATACTTTCAAACCAACACCCAAACGGTTGTGGAGCAGTTGAACTATCTGTGACATAAACTGTACACAATTCACATGTACCGAACGGTACAACAGCCAGAAGAAGAGATTTCCAGCCATGAATAATCCAAACTAATAATATCTCGACCAAGTATCAGAATTAGCCAACATCCCCATGTTATAAGAACTACAATCAGGGAATAACAATCACTCACATAACCTCCCCATTTGAGGCTCTTGTAAGAAACTTGACCATTTTCTAGCAAAGATCCAAATCCATATGGATAAATCTATCATGGTCACCAATCAACAGCCCGGAGCATTATAAAAGAAGCCAGCTCCAAGAAAATAAGGATTCCCGAAATCACGCCTACCACTATTTCCTTTCTATCAAAGTCGTAGTCAGGCGTCTCTTCAATTCTTTGAAGATATTTTGTAACCACTCAAATCGTGGTACCAAAGAGAGATGGCTAACTAAGAGAGGGTTTTGTAGAAGGGGGGGTTGAATATAAAACACACAGAATATACTCTTTTTAAATTTTTTAATATAAATATTAAAAATTTACACACAGATAGTTTGATGCGGAAAAGAACAGGCACACTATTCTATCAAACTAAACACACAGATAACAGTAATTAACTTATACACTAAGGAAGTTAAAACAATATTGTTATTGCACACAGCTTTGCCACAGTCACACAAATAATCACTCTGAAGATTTGTTGAAAGCATGAGATTTCTGGGGAGGACTTCATCTCCTTTTATAGTGCCTAAGCATGGGATGCAAGTGGACGGTACATCGAGGTTTCATTAGTTGGAAGATTATCTGCTGGACAAAGGAAGAGACCACTTCCTTTGTACTAGAATAATGGATGAACCATTCCTTGTAGCACGTAATGTCAGATAACTTTATCTTCTTTTCTTCATGCTCTGTGAAGTCCCATCAAACCTTTTAGCTAAAAGACAAATATTCCTTTTATAAGAATAAAAGAGAATGTCTTTATTTAAAGTTTGATGCCCAAGTTCTTGCTGGCTCACGTGTCTTGCAATTGATGTGAGTCAAGAACTTATCTCTTTGAAATTGCTAAGTGATACATCACACTATGTATCACATTGGTGGATACCTTGTGAGGCTGGAGTTGATAAGTGTATACTTTGCTTGATAAACTTCATCTTTCACTAAATGACAAAAGTATACACCCTTGAACTTGTGACTTGAAATCACAGCCTTAGAAAATATATCTGCAATTTCGGTGACCAAGATTATAGTGTCGGTGACCATGACATCAAACTTGATGACCTCATCTTATTTGATGTCCTTAGTACTTTTGATGACTTTTGAGTGTACCATCGGTGACCCACTATATTGGTCTTGACTTGGTAAAATGATCTGAATATTGAAGTTGGTTGATACATCCAAAATTCCACTTTTTGATGTACAACCCCTTGATTGAATAGTCTTTGACTCTTCAATACTTGAAGCATATTTCAGACCTTCAAAAGAACCTGTAAAAATTCATTCATATAAAGGAAGGTGGTTCATCACCAAATCATCGGTGACCCAACAATAGAGTATTCCACCCACAATCATTTATACGTTTTCTCCGTCCACTCATCACGGATACACCACCAAATTCATCATCGTATAAACAGGGTACTCCTAACCAGTACTTTTCTAATACAGGTTAGCCTCACTCATCCTTTCCAAACCATTGCCTGCGTCACGAGCATATGTTCCGGTTCACGCCATACGAGATGGCTAATTTATATATCGATTATTCCCCCCACAATCATTTATACGTTTTCTCCGTCCACTCATCGCGGAAACACCGCCATAATTTCCCGTGACCCAAAACAGTTTTGGTCAACCTCTTTCGCTTGTTAGTTTTCACAAAATACTAACAGTCAACATCATATAATCTCATTTATATGAAATAAATCACGTGTGACGGAAAAACACGTTTACAAAAGCTTTGTAAAAGCTTTCTCATCTCATCAAATAACACATATTTTTACGTGGAAAATATTTAGTAACAACTTCTCAAATAAAATCCATATGTGTTATTTTTCTCAACAACTCATATAACGATAATAATCCAATTATATCAATTAGGCATATTATCGAAATAAAAAAATTTCTCAATAACATATGCATTTCAGTTTATAAAACTCATTTATAAAAACTCACCTCGGTCCCAAATAGACAGGTAAACTTCTAGCGGGTAACAACTCGGGTATCAAATTCGTATGGAACACATAATCTGAACCATATAATTACGGGTTATAATCTAAACAGATAAACCCAATTTTACCATAATATATATGTACGCCATATACATAAAATAAGAGAACCAAACCTTAACAAAATCCATGGCTTCTCTTTTTGCCGGACACCCATGCATATACACATACTTGCTTTCTCTTCTTTCTATTTCTTCTTATTTCTGTCGAAGAAACCCAGGGACCAAGTTTCCTTTTTCTTTTCTTTACTTATCCATCCAACAACAAACCATTTAATATGTATCTATATTTGTTGGAATACATGAGGCGGTGGTGGAGGAAATTTAATTCACATTTGCAAAACACCCCCCTCAACTTCAATCAACTAAACTTATACAACCCTTAACTTCCAATAAATAAAACCCGGTTATTACAGATTCCAACAGCACAGTGTTGCTTATGTATTGTATCATTCATAAAGGTGGTAATAAAAATGTTTTGTTCAAAAAAAAGTTAGACCGTATGTTTTTACGTAAGTCTGAAATCTGAATCAGTTATTGGTTTATAAATCTCTAACAATGCGGGGGTACGCAAATAAGATGAATTTAGTGATTAGGTTACCACATTTTTAGATGATTTTCAAACTTAAGAGAGTCTGAAAAAAGAAAACGGTCTGAATTTAAAAACGTCTCTAAATGAATAAATGATAAATGATCATTAAAGGGTAAATTGAAATTACAAATAGGACCCACCTACATCTCTTCCAAGAGTTATTTCCTTTGTCTTTATGCCGGGCAATCCTACATGACTTTTTGGAAAATACATTATGAATTTGGGAGGACAATGCTATTGACACCTTATAAAGCTTTGAAATATAAAAAGTTTATTTTTATTTAGATGCGTATGAAAATGAATTCCTTAATAGGGATACCATTCCCTCGCTGGGTAAACCTTTAAATTCCAAAAAAACAAAGCATTATCTAAAGCTAAATTGCTTAGTTTTGTATCTTTCTTTTGTTATCAATATGATATGTTGATATATTTAACTTTTTTATTTAAAGGATAAGACTAAATAAAGTCTTAACTTTTACCTTTTATTTTATGTTCACTGATATTTGTGTTTTTAATTAATATAATAATGTTTCAAATTTTCTTATTTAATATAATAAAGTCTTAAAAGTTCTCAATTAATATAACAAACTTTCATAAAATTTATCTGATGTAAAATTTGATGACGTCAATATCAAAATTTTCATCCAATTCATCGTAACATTTTCATTCAATATAGGCATTAAAACCAAATTTTGGTGCATACACACTACTAGAAAATTGAGTATTTTCAACGAAAATTTTCAACAAAAAATGTCGTTGAAAATTTTCTATGAATTTTAAAGGGATTATTGACAAAACATAAATTTTCTATGAATTTTCAACGAATTTCCGTTGAAAATCTCTCACAAAATGCATTTTCAACCATAAATTTTTTGACAAGACATTTCGTTGAAATTTTTTTGGTTGAAAATGCATATATGTTTGTGAGAGATTTTCAACGGAAATTCGTTGAAAATTCGTAAAAAATTTATGTTCTGTCAATAATCCTCTAAAATTCGTAGAAAATTTTCAACGACATTTTCCGTTGAAAATTATTTTCCGTTAAAAATACTCAATTTTCTAGTAGTGACACTCTACTCTTCTTTAGAAGGATCACCCTTGATCATTTTTCTGCCTCCACCCTTGATACCGTTAATAACGTATAGAAATGTTATTAACCCCTCCCATTTGAAATCATTTACAAAGATTAATGCATGAGTTCATTCAACAAGTAAAAATAAATATACTATCAATATAGATGACAACGAAGTCATAGGTATCATGGAGCAAAATAATTCATTACAATTAAAAACTATGATCCAAACTTGCTCATATCATAGAGAAGGGTGCCCTAACCGCATAGGCTTAATAATACCAAGTCAAACACTATTACTACTAAGATATCAACACATATAACATAATTATTAATCACCAAAGTATAGACTCTAATCAAGTGGCCAGTACTACAATCAGGTCTAATAATCTTATTTATTTTTAAGAAGTATTCTAAGTTTGAAATCTTATTTTACTTCTTATTAATTTAGAGGTAGTGTTGAATTTTAAAAACAAATAAAAAAGATTGTTTATTTTTTAAATGACTAGCAGTGTACCCGTACGTTGTAGCGGGTCATCTCGATGTTAAAACCGAAAAATCGAACATTTATGATTTAACTATTTTTATTATATCCTTTATTTTTATGTTTTTTTTTAATTAGGATGCAAATAGATGTGATAACAAAATGAGGCATATAGGTACCTTGGAATTTGTTTGTCCTCGTTTGTATCCTGAAAACAAAAACAAAAAAACAATAGATTGTAAACCCAAAACGGTAACAAAAGATTTACATGGTCTCAAGAGAGACAACAAAAAACCCTAGAAATTGAAGCATTTGATACTAAACAGAAATTGAAATCCTAAATGGTAACAGAAGATCGAGGCAAAGCAATTAACTTGAAATTGAAACAAATGGCAAAACAATTAACTTGAAATTGAAACAAATGGCAAAGCAATTAACTTGAAATGCTAAACAATAACAGAAGATCGAGTAGACGAAATAGACGAAGAAGATCGAGTAGACGAAATAGAGGAACCTTGGAAATCGATATGCAATTGTTTGTATCATGAGTAACAAAAACATATATATCCATATCTGTTGGAATCGACATGGATGACTGTTTGAATCGATATGGATGAAGGTTGGCGTATCAAATTAAATCGAAATGGATGAAGCTGGAGGGAATGTAGGTATGTAGTTAAAGGATTAGTGGGATACGTTCTTATCAGTTGGGCTTAATTAGTGGAATAATTTGTTATCAGTTGGGCTTAAAATTAAGTAATTTGCATTAAACATTAGTACATATGGCTTAAAATGTTGTCTTTAAGAGTTTTTTGTCAAATGTTTTATAATATAGTATAGATAAACATCTGAATGAGTACAATTGTTTATTTTACCCCCTCAAAATATGATAACGATGATTGTGTGTAAAAAGTCACTTTTACTAATAAATATGTAAAATAACCATCACATAAATCTTTTGTTATTATAACACTCAATTTCAAACAACAAATAACATGAAATAAAACATGTTTTTATTATATATTGTTTCTCACTACTCTCCAACAACTTTACATTGGCATACAATAAAGCAATTGTTTACCATAAATAAATGGCCATAGGTTTAAATGAGAAGTGGTAAATATTAGAGAAGTAAAGAAGTGGTCTTAGTCATTCACAAGGTTAAAATCGAATTTGACTGGTCAATAATTGTGGTTTTAACTGGTCATAAATTGCGTTTAACTAGTCAAAAATAAAGGGGATAGTTTTGTAATTTTTTCAAATAGACGGCAAACATGTTCATATATCTATGTGATTCACGTATTAACTATATGTTTATATGTAAACTTGTATAATTAACATATTAATCATTTTAACTGATTAATGCATGAACTCATAGGTTTTAAGAAGGAGATACAAGGTTTTAAGTTTTTATCATAAAAAACCCTATTATAAACTGAGGAGACGTAAATACTAATAAAAAAGTAAAAACTCCAAAACGAACAATGCGTTAGAATAAATTTGGTTGAAAACATTATTTCTGTGATATATATCTTGATTGATTTTGTAAAAAATATTCATATATAAAAAGTAATAAAATAATTAACAAACCAATGATAATTTTGTACAAAATATTTATATATTGTTTTCTTATAGTCAAGCATTGTTACTACCTAAAAGAATACTATGTCTGTGGTTGTGACTTCGATCATTGTAGTTGTATATTTATTGTTAATACTTTTATTAATAACATTTTCTAGGGGCTATTTGCTAGATATAGGAATTGAAATTGCAACCGATTCTATCTCGCATTTTAATCTAAGCATCTAAATCATCTGACTCATGTTTGATATCCGTTATAAATTTGGTTTCAAAATATTTGAAAGCACAATTCAAAATCAAGCGGGTGCATCTTTCTACCTCCATTCACTTTTCTGTGCACAGAAGTCTGCTTAGACTGTTAAAAAATCTGCCCCTGCTCTAGGATTTGACCAATTTTTTACCTCCACAACTTGGAAGTTTGTGATTCTTTTTAGGGAAATGTTCAAAAAAAAACCCAACAAACTATTGCATTTTGAATGGTTAAGTCCTTAAACTATTTTTTTGATTGAAAAATTTCTTAAACTTTCTTATTTTGAATGATTAAGTCCTTGAACTATTGATTTGAATTGAAAAACCATTAAACTTTCTCATTTTGAATGATTAAGTCCCTAAACATTTTTTTTGAATAAATAAATCATTGATCTTTTAAAAATTAATTATCTACATTTTTTTTAAAATAAGTTACTTGTAACTCACTAAAAAAGTTTTTAAGTTAAATAAACTTAAATCGGTTTTACCGTTCTAAAAACCCTACGCAATTAAAACCCCTAGCAAATAATGGTATCGCTCCCCCTCGTCAACTCCCCATTACCCCAACGTTGTCTATTCTCCGTTTCGCCTAGCACGTTGTTGGCCCCTGTCATATTTCTTCCTCTTTTTGATCTATTTTTTATCCATCATAAGAAGAATAATCAAAAGATAACCGGTTAAAGGTAGTTTATTTATGTTTAAAAGTTGTAAGTAACCAAATTTTAAAAATCCGATGGTTTAATTTTTTTTTTTAAAATTCAGGGACTTAATTATTCAAAATAATAAAATTTAATGGTTTTTTTATTCAAAATGAGAAAATTTAATGGTTTTTTCATTCAAAAAAATAGTTCAGGAACCTAATCATTCAAAATGAGAAAGTTTAAGGGTTTTTTCATTCAAAAAAATAGTTTAAGAACTTATCCATTCAAAATATGATAGTTTGTTGGGTTTTTTCAAACATTTCCCTTCTTTTTATTGAATACTTAATTGTGTTCGTAGAAAAAATATAATGTTAATGTTATCCTATAACTTTACACTTATAAATTAAGTTTTAAAACCGTATTTTAAATAAAAACTAACAAATAAACGAATATATTCTTGTCTAAATTACAACCATGAAAGATTCAAAGCTATTGATTTCATAAGATCAAATTATTCTAACATAATAAATCAATACCGAAATTGATAAAAACATCTTCCAAGTTGGATTTGGGCCTGGAGATGAATAATTTTGGGCTGAAAGATGGGCCAAACCGCCTTGGGTTGTTTGTTACCACGTATGTATGTGCATCCTTGGGGGAAGGGTGTAACAAATCGAAAAAACACATAGAAATTTAAATAAAAAAATACTTCTATCGTATACACTCAATGTTTATGGCACGATATCATATCAAGATATGCTTTGCTGAAACTATACCAAAGACGGTAAGTTGTAAAATGTTTCTGATAGAGTCTCACATCAACTAGACTTGTACAAATTCTGCTCTACATATGTTGGAACCTTCCTTTTCTAATTAACAACCGTTTAAAAAGTGAATCTAGGATTCCAGATATTTTTAACAGTTTCTAACTACATCAAGTACTCAAATTAAGCAAGGTTGTTCTGCCGAAAGGTAAATATCTTTTTCCCATAGCAAGAATTGACGAATCTAAATGACTTATATATTATGCAATAAAACTTGTACATCTCTTTAGATTCGGCAATTCTAGCTATCGGAGAAAAAAAAATTAACCATGCAAAAAAATCTTTTACAACTCGAAACAATTTAATTTCTAAAACTATGCAAATATAATTACGTCGAAAAACATATTCCAACCACAGAAAACCGTTCAGAAAAATGCCCGACGACCCTTCTTGCACACTCGATCGCCATAATCGCGATTAGAGAACTAAGATATCGTCAACAACTTCATTGATCAAAGAATCGAGCAACCGACTCTCGATCTCCACTCCAATTTCAAACAATTCGACATCAAAATCGAGCCATTTCTTATATCCGTCACCGCTCATATCCTTATCGACAAGCTCATCCACCATATCGTCTTTCATTTCCTCCCACCCCACGATCTCTTTGTACACCTCTTCGGCTAACCGGTCTGGTCTGCTCACAACGGCTAACCCTTTGCCCCAAACCCTGCACTTGGTCTCCATACACTCACTCACACAATTGAACACGAGTTCGCGCCTTAACTTAGCCACTTCTTGATTCGGTCGACCGAATTCCAACCGATCAAACACACGTGGGTTCACGATCTTTCGACTCTTACCTAATGTGAAATCAACGAACATCCTCTCGATATCGGAAAGCACTTCCTTCACGTAACCCGCTTCCCATTTGGAAGACGCCGAGTCTGATAACTCGGTATCGATATCCATCGGACTTGGTTTCTTTAGAAAACTTGTACTAATTACTTCCTGGGCTTGAACCGAAGCTGAACTTTGCTTGCAACTATCGGCAGTATCTGAAGAATTACAACTTTCCGAGAGAAAAGACGGTTCGAGAACCGAGTTCGGACTCGGTTGTAGGCCACGGAGAAATTTCCGGTATTCATAGTCATCACTGCTACACTCCGATGCCATTTCTACGCACTAAAAACATCATAATAACCATCAATAAGTTAAACCACAAGAAGTCAAAAAAAGAACACCTGTATCTTATTTACAACATACCAGATCGAGCTTGGGATGTTTCTTCATAAGTTCCGTCTGATGATTTGAAGAAAACCCGTAACTCGAATCATCTCTAGCAATTCTATCTTGGCCCTAAATTCATCACAAGATATCAGATTAATCAATCATGAAATACTCGAAACGATATATATATATATATATATAGGGGCGGGTTCAAATGAGAACTCAAACACACGAGGGCGAGACATGAAATTCGAGTTCTCATTTGAACCAGCCCCTATATACATATATATACAAGACCTGTATCTAATCATGGCATATACCTGATCAGGTTTGTGATGTTTTTTCGTAAGTTGTTGCAGAGGATCAAACGAAGAAAACCCGTAACTTGAATCATCTCTAATATCACTTTCGGTTGCAGGAAATGAATCTTGAGAAACAGATGGAGGATTACCAGTTAATTCCCTTAGTTTTTGCTCCAAAAGGGTACTTAAAGCATCACCACCAATAACATTATAACTCAAAGATGAGCTCGAGGCATTTCTGGTCGAATCAATCATGTTTTTACTTTGATTATTACTGGTAAGAAAACCGTTAGTAGAGACCGGCGGTCGTGCAATTGGAGCTGTGAACGTAAAAGAAACAACATCATTTGAATTACTTCTATAACTTCTATCTCGAACAACATTCTTTTCGGCATGATTACGATCACGATCGTTGTCTTCCATCGAACGTTTCCTACGAGTAGTGACGGAATAAGGTTCCTTTTTATGGCTCGTTTTCGAGTTCTCCGAGATTTTACTTGAGCTTTTCTGTGAACCTGCCTTTCTAGGTTGATTACCGATGGTAGAAGATGAGGATTTCGGAGTTGACTTTCCTCGGTCAACTAAGCTATTTTGTTTCTGATTGTTCTGCTTCAGAACATTCGAAGAACCCGGATTCCTTTGTGGGTTTCTTTCCGTATTCAGCTGAGTTTTGGCTGATTGAGCTCGGTGATTCAACCCTTCACGTTTTTGAACGTTAGCCTTTGCTTGAAGAGCTAACGAAATGGACTTTTTCGGTTCTAAAGACTGCTGATTTTTTAGATTCTTAGCAACATTTGAGTCTAACGGCCTTCTAGAAGACTCGGAAACCTTCGGTTTTCTAGTAGAATTCTCTATCTTCTCCCTCGAAACTTTGAGTTTGAAAGGAACAAAAGATGATGGTGAAGATGATGAAGATGATGATCCAACAAGAGGTATCTTCGATGCAGCTTCCATTATACGAGCAGGATTACTCGAAGACACAAATCCAGAATTCTTAATAGGAGATAAAAGCTTGTTACGGTTAATTGGGAACGATTTAGCCGATTTTGGTGGTAAAGTTTCAGTTTGAAACTTCTCGAATGCTTTATTCATCCCCATCTTTTGAGGTGTCGACTTTATGGCTTTAGGAACGGCCTCCATTTCACAATCATTAGATTCGAATTCAAGATCTTTTCTAATACAAGGTGCAGTTGAATCTCTAAGAAACTGAGATGAATCTCTAAGAGATTGAGAGTCGAAAGACGGGTTTGAGTACGTATCTGAGAAATTAAAAGTTGGTAACGAATCTAACCCCATAAGCCTTGCAACGACCCCCGGAGCTTTGGTGCCATAACCATCTTCATCGGTCACGGAAGTCGCGCAACTGTAATCGCTACTTCCTTTTAAACTTAAACCGCCAATCATGTCATCTTCGTCCATCTGTAAGTTCATTTCGACTTTTAGGATCAAATACCAACCAAATATTCATAGTGAATATAATGATATTCATCATGAATATTCATGTATAAGCAAGCAGTAGAGAATAAAGAAATATGTACCATATTGAAGCGAGTCATAGGCATGTTTCCATCGGTTCTCTTTGTCTGTTTCGGTTGTTCTACATAAATTTACAGAAAATCATTAAAGAAACAAGAGGCAAAAAATCAAGAATGTCGCTATTATAATGTAGATAGAGTATGAAGGTCGATTATACCTGGTGATTCCGACTTGCTGGAGAACAATTTCTTGCGAGATTTTGCATTCCAATCAAACAAATGGAGAAAACCGCCAACATAACCACCTCCTCCGCTACCCTTTGATCCGTGTTTTTGAGCTCCCATATCTACAATGCTACTAAAAGTTTACCAAGAACCAAAATTCATCTGTGAATATGATTCATTCAGTTAGAAGTTTCACACACGATCTGCAGTCTTTTGAAGTTAAAATGTAAATTATTCGATGATTGATGTGTATTTTATCACTTATCACACTCTGCAATTCGACAATCTGTAGATCATATAATGAGGTTTAAATATAGATATCAAATTATCAACAAAAACTTCAAAATCCACAAGGATTTCAAAGATGAAATGACTTACTTTGAATTAAAAAGATGGATTTGAGTAACATAAGTATAGAATTGTGATATTGGTACAGATTAAAACTCAAATCACCCTCACAGCAAGTTATTTATAAAGTTCATAGTTGTTTCAAAGTATTCAGCTTTGACTTAACAAAGATAATCAATTGACCACATTTTTACTCATAAATCCAGAGCAAAACAAGCATAAAAACCAAAACCCAAGAAAAGGATATCAATAATCATCAAAACAAACAAATCCAAATTCAGTATAAACAGAATCAAAATTTTATAGAAAACCCATCATTCTACAATCTAAAAGTCTTCACCTTTGACTATATACCTAACAAATAGGGTACAATAACCACATTCAACTTATAATCCCAAATCAAAACAAGCATAAAAACCAAAAATCCAGAACAAGTTAAATAATCATAGATATAAAACAAACCCCAATTAATAGAAACTCGATCAAGAAAATCAACAGAAACACATGATTTTACACAGAATAAGTCTTTCCACCTTTGACTTTATACTCCACAAAGATGGTCAATTAACAACATTAAACCTACAAATAATCGAAACCCACAACGAAAGATTCACAAAATCATCAAGATACACAAACCCAAATTCGATTCAGTAAACACAATCAAAACTTCAGAGAAAACCCATGATCAAAACTCCAAAAAAAACAGTCAATCGATCAGAAACAAGCATATTAAGCAAAACCCATAAAAGGGTATCAAGAATTCATCAAAGTAAACAAACCCTAGACGAGATAATAGCTTACCTAAACACAAAGGAATCAAGATCGGCAATTAGGGTTCACCATCTTTATCATTTCTACACCCAGAAGCTTCCAATCCTTGTGAAATGGAGATTTGAAATTGCAGAGATTTTGAGAGAAATTGTAACGTTACAGAAAGAGAGAGACTCAAATCTTCTTTCTTTATGTATAGTGTTTTTTTTAGTGGTCGCATTGGTTTTCAAGCCAGAAGCTTTAAATGGGGATGGATTGCAGGGGGGAATTTAAAAATTGTTTATTTGATTATTTTAATGTAATAATTATTTAAGGGAATATTTGAAATGGTAAAAAAGAAATAAAAACATAGAAAATGCCAAAAAAGCATAACGTCTCTTTAAGGGAGAGGGAGTGATTTCAAATTACAAATGGGAGGGTGGTTGAGATATGCTTTCCAGTGCATCGCGGTACACGATATCTAAAATGTAGCTTCATCGCGTTCACATCGTACGGTTACCAATATTTATAAATGAGTCGACCTACCTTGGATCATGTATTAATGGGTCAGACTTTTTGGGCCCAGAACTTAAAGGCCATTCAACAACAATAGGGATAGAACATGACTTTTATTTAGACAAATATTACAAGTTATATATTATAACATTTTATTAGGAAATAAATCATATGCTTTGTTCAATAAAAATATAAATTATAACAATATTTTTTTTTGCCTGCTTAAATATTAACCTTATGTATTCATCGATTTAGGTATAATATTTCATGAGGCATATCAAATGTTAGTGAATTTAATGGTCGTTGGTATTTAATTATGTAAGAAATGTTGATAACATGTTTGTATTAGATAATACTTTAGTGATACAAAATATATGTGTGTATAAACATCATAGGAACCATGTGCAATTGTTGATCGTTTTTTAACCAAATGCGACGATCGTACGTGTTTAATTATTTTTTGTGGTAGCGCAATGTAGTCTTTTGGGTTTCTTGGATATGGGAACCTTGCATGGGATCGATTTTGTGAACATATATTAACATTCTCATGTTAACGGTCTCATTTTAAGATGTATAAACATATGTTAACAAATGTATATTAGGTTGTGTTAATGTATTTTAGGTACATTAGCTTATGTAAAAGTACGTTGATGTATTTTAATATGTTAATTTTTGTGAATATTCGACCTCTCTTACAGCTATACCGGTGAAATTCTTTTTATTTAAACAAAACGCCACCGGGTCACTTTTTGTTTTTTGAAGAAACAAAAACATATGAGCATTAAAAAGTTACAAATTCTCATATGATTCATGATTGTAGGTATATAATCAAAGGTTATTTTGAGAATTGTAAATATTTGAAAAATAAATAAGTGATCCTAGTCATTTATACGGTAAAGATCGATTTGACTAGTCAATAACTACGGTTTTGATTAGTCAAAGATTGCAGCTTTAACTGGTCAAAGATTACGGCTATAGGAAAAATAGAGAGGGTGGTTTCGTAAATTTTATAAATATGCGACAAACGGGTTCATATATGAACCTATGTGATTTACATATGAACTATATGTTCATATGTGAACTTATGTAATTAACATATGAATTATTTTAACTGATTCACATATGAACCTGTATGATTCAGATATAAACTAATTAACTGATTCATATATGAACCTATGTGATTCATATATGAACTAATTAACTGATTCATATATGAACATGTGGATTTATATATGAATCAGTTAAACAGTTCACATGTGAACTAATTAACGAGTTCACATATGTTCATGTAGTTTATATTTGAACCCGTTTGACATCTATTTGTAAAACTTACGAAAATACCGTTCTATACCCATGTGAGGAATTATTCATGTTTCACGGTCAAAGCCACAAATGTTGATCAGATGAAGGGCTAGAATCACTTATTTATTTCTTAAATATTTACCCCTTCTCATTTAAATATTTCTCTCTATATATATGTCCATACATATTATCTTATAATGCATTTAGGTAAAAACTTTTAGATTTAAAAAGTACAACATCTATGAGCATTAAATACAATTCACTAATGCATTAAAAGCATGGTTTGTTGAAAATTTTGCTAAAATAAAAGGAAAAGCATGAAAAAATAGAGGTCAACAGGTCAAGGCTTTGGTAATGCCAATCAAATGCAGTTTAAATATTTTATTTTTTAGTTCTTGTTCTTCTGTAAAGTTTAGATATATGATCCAGGACTTCTCTAACTTATTTTTCTTCTTTGTGGGCTACGATTATGCAAAATATTGGGCTTGGCATCTTTTTTTCTTCTTTCTTTCCATATTTGATTGGAATGGAATAACATCGAAAACAAATAATTACTAATTTTAGGGCTGTAAACAAACTGAACGAACATGAACGGAGGTTTATTCGTGTTCGTTCATTTAACTTAACCGAACAAACGAACAAACACGAACGGTAAACGAACGAAGTTTTTTGTGGTCGTGTTCGTTCGTTTAACTTAACCGAACAAACGAACGAACACGAATGGTAAACGAACGAAATTTTATGTTCGTTAAGAAAATTTGTTTGTTCATGTTCGTTTGTTAAGCTGTTAAACGAACGTAAACGAACAAACATAAATGAACGTGAATGAAGATAAACGAACGTAAACGAACATAGATTAACATAAACGAACAAACACAAATATTGAATAAAACCACCATTACTTATTATTTTTTCCTAAAAAGTAACAAAATAAAAAACCGGGTAAACTTAGGAGTCATAAAAAAGAAATTCTAAAAATTTAATTTAATTATTGATTTTACATATTAATGTCATAATATAGAAATATATTTATATATAAAAACAAACGTAAACGAACATAAACGAACGTTCACGAACATAAATGAACGAACGAGACTATTGTTCATGTTCGTTCATTTAACTAAACGAACAAAAAAATGTGTTCATGTTCGTTCGTTTATTAAATAAACGAACATAAACGAACTTCCCGCCGAACGGTTCGATGAACTTTCGGTTCGTTTACAGCCCTAACTAATTTGTTTTTTTTCTTTTGCTTTCATATGGCTGCCAACCAGGGGCGGACCTACAGTGTAACCCATGGTGGCACGAGCCACCGTATTATTTCTCTGGCAAAAGGTGAAAAAATTAGGTTTCTGAAAGGTGTAACCGTATCATTTTGCAGTGTGTCACCCTATATATTTTAAAACCGCAATATGGACACAAGTTTTCTTCGGCACGATTGGTTTGTAAGGCATTTCCTACACCCAAGACCCAAGTTTGAATCTTGCTAGTGTCATTTTCTTAGCTTTTTGTTTTTAATTTTAAAATTATTATGTTTCTAAAAAAATGCACAGTAAAAGAGTTGAACCTAAGACCTCATGTATGAAAATCAATGAACTAATCAATAGACCAATTATGATGTTGTAAAAAATATCTTAACATTTTTTTTCTTATAGTTAAACGGTGCAACCGTTTGAAAAAAAAACTGGGTCCGTCCCTACTGCCAACTATGCAAAAAAGTATTAAAAAAAACTTTGTTATTTTTTTTATTTTAATTAGGTGGCTTTAAGTAATTAAATACCAACTCAAATAAATATGTTTTAAGCATCCAATCAATCTACACTTAATTTAGGATAAATTTGATATAGGAATGTATAATATTGATACTTATCAATATGGTTTAACATACCTTAGCACGATGACATTGAACTTTAACATGATAACTATCATGTTAAGGTATCTTAAATTGTCTGGATGGAGGGATGTAGTCAGGATTCTAATTTAGGAAGGCTTAAAGATCTCAGATTTAGCTTGTCGAGTGAATTATTCAAACAACATGTTAATATGATATATACGATTAATGGTTGTTCTTTTAAGTTTCGTGTGATTTTGACGGGAAATTTAATTTGTGGTGTGTGTGGATAAAAAAAATCATGAATATTGTGACTTTTAAGTTTGTAAAATAATAGAAAAGAGATAAATATTTTATATATAAAAAATAAATATCTATGTTATAGTATATATACATAAACACACATACGGATGAAAAATAGACTTTATAATTCAAAGAGGAGAGGGAATTATAAAATCTATATAATTCAAAGAGGAGATGGAATTATAAAATCTATGGTTTAAATGTATTTTTTTTATAAGACCTTTATTTATAAAAATTTAAAATATGCACAATAATTTTAATATTGATTTAGTTTATTTTGATTTTCTTATATAACAATATATAATTCTAACTTTTTTATAATAAAAAAGCAATAAAAAAATTGTTATTAGTAGTAATATTAACATAACTATTGCACATTACAAATATAAATCTATTAAACATTAAAAGAAATTTAAGTAATGAAAAAATAATAAATTTTTTTGATAGTTAAAAGAAAAGATATAAAATGAAAGGAAAGGAAATAACACAAAAGGGGTTCCGAAGATTCGAACATGGGATTTGTTGAATATCAAAAAGTAGTTTTAACCATTTGGACAACTAGCATGTATTTCATAAGTTTTCTATAATATGCTTTTAAGTGGATAGTTAGGAGGGCTGAGCACCAGTCAGTCCCCCTATTGCCTCCGTCGGCTGGATGTGAAACACCAAAATACCTAAATGCCTCACATTCACACAAAAAAACATGCATTCATCGTCATTGGATCAAACGACAAATGGGATCGATGGTTGAGAAGTAGTTCTTACAAAAAATGAGAGTTCACACTGAAACCAAACATATAGTAAACATGTACATTGTACAGTTATATAAAGTATTTCTATAAAATTATTTAACGCATTTATATATACAAATAAAGAAAATAAAATGATACAACATATATAATTTATACACACACAAATAACATTACATGGAATCCAAATTTTATTTTTGTCTTCAAGCATCATTCATCAAGAACTCCCTCTAACTTAATCAACCACTATCACTGTCACCATCATCACCAAACAATTTATTTATTAGATAGGCGTGAATTTTTACCTGGATTTCGAACTATTATCACGAGCTTTGTGGGATATGTCAGCCCCAACTTGGCTAGCTTTGCATGTCCAACGGTTCAAGGAATTATTTAACTCATATGAAACTATATATATATATAAAGCAAATTCTTGAATTACTATAAAAATAACCCAAGAAATTAAAACCAAATCATCAAAATAAATTAATTAGAATTTAGAAAGCATAAAATAAAATAAAAAAAAGTTAAAATTCTCAGGAGCTGGAAATGGAATTATCAAAGATGCAAATCAACATCCACTCCATCACCATCACCATCACCATTATCATTATCATTATCATCATCATCATCTGCTTCTTCAATCATCTTAGATGAATTCCGACTGACTCCGACAGTGGTGCTGAACTGCGACGGCCGTCCGATGTAAAACCTACTCGGTAATCTTAGAGGAACACCCGACAGAACCTGTGGTGCTGACGGTGGACATATATAATGATCCACCACCGCCATCTGCGGTTGCTGGAACTGCCCACCACCTGATCTTGCTGCATGTGCATTGAGGATGGTCACCGGAGTTGCAAACCGCCGGTGATGGTTGCTCATGAAGTGCACCCTTTTTAATCTTTGTCGTTCTTTCTTATGTGCATTCTGATGACCACCTAACGCTTGCGAATTTGCAAAGTCTCGTTTGCAGTATTGACACTCGAATCGTTTGTTGTTGTCGACGTCGGCCGGTTGTGGTGTCGCCGGAGCTATGCCACCGTGATCGGTGACGGCGACGCCAAATAGCTTCATTACAGAAGAGGAGGAAGAAAATGAGGCATTTTGTTCAATGAAATCATTAAAGTTTCTCCCTCTTGGTGATGATGAGTTCTCGCCCATTGTGATTCTAAAAGATATTATAATATTTAGTTAATAGAAAAAAAAAATGTTTGGAAACCAATATATATACACACTTACACAATCTTAAAAAAATGAAATCTTTATTTGAAAAAACATACAGTTTGATATCAAAAGCAATATCATATTTGACAAAAAAATGTTAGTAGGACCAAAATGCGCTAGTTGTCGATTAAATCATATAAAATTATGTCTCGTTTTATCCCATCGTCTGTATTATTGAAAAATTTGATTTCTACTCATAATAGTTTTTGGATTATATAGAGAGAATTATATTTGAATTAATTATCTAAAACAAATTGGGGTTTCTAATATTTATTTTGTGAATATTCAACAAACTTAAAAAATAACATTAAAATTATATAAACGTTGAGAACACTAGTAATTATTAGTAAAAATACATCCACAACCGGAGGCGGAAGGCCATCGATGCTTACAGGGGTCAGGGTCCCTGGGCTTTTTTATCGGTTGAGTATAAAAAAATTGGGTCTCTACTTAGTAAATTGTTTTTTTACTTTTGTCCCCCCACTAGTCCAATAGCAATAGGTAACAACAGATAGCAGATTCAATTCAATCTTAGCATCTTCTTTACGTCTTCAACAAGGCAACAAGAGTCGACATCGAAGACCTCTAACCAATAACTAAGCAACACCAAGCATCGACGACATAAACCAATCGACGACCCGACCTCCAGCCTCTGCCTTCTCTCTCAACAGTCGACGACTACACTCGACCTAACAATAACAGTGAGCAGCCCCTGCCTCTCTCTCTACCAGTCGACCTCCATCCTCTCTCCTTCTCCCGTCACCAATCTCCATGGACGAGCAAGTTGAAGAACCAAACCCAAATGCTAGTGGAATCCCTGTGATTTTAAGTTCATCTTCATCCCTACAGCCCCTAAATCACTGGTATAAATTTCTATGAAATTGATGAGATTGAAATGATTAGGTTTAAATCTGTTTAATGCTTTGATTGGGTTTAAAATGCTATTGCTTGAGCTTTGAATCTTGATGTCTTGATGAGTTTTGAATTGTTTGATTAATGGTTAAGTTTAAAATTGTTAGAAATTGTTTAATAACTTATGTAGGTCAGATGAGGATCATGGCTCGTTAAGCTCACTTTCGAAGGTTTATCATAGCTCTGTCTAACTAGTATGTCATGTGCTAATCTTCAATATTTGATTTGGCTAACATGTTCATTTGGATTACAACCTAAAATTTGTTACCTAGACGATTATGCTTATTTTTTGACAGATTAATGGCTTTGTATTTATGATCAAGTCTTGTTGGCAACCCATAAACAGCAGAATCAAGTTAATCATCCGCAATCCAATTTTAGAACAAAAATAACTAATCAAATACCAGAACCTTTCAAGTTGAGAGAAATACGAACACTAAAGGCGGGAGGGCTCATGAATAAAGAATAAAGTTGCAGCTTCTTTTGCAACTCTTCACCATTAGTTGTGGTCTAGAGCATTAAAGTGTGAATAGGTTAGTTAGTTTGAGAGATAGAGATTGAAAGAGAGATAGAGATAGGGACGCTCCATAACCATATCGAACTAAATAATATGTTTATTGGATTGAAAGAGAGATGGAGATAGAGATTGAAAGAGCTTCTTTGGCAACTCTTTTTATAATTAACAAACTACTCAAACTCGAACTTAATAATTTTCAAGATCGAGCTGATCTCAAACATAAAATAAAACTTGTTTAACTTAACGAACCGAACTTCATAACACAAATATTCGACTCGCATGTCTCGTGCGAAAGCTTGATTAAACTATTCGAGTCGAGTCATTCGAACATTCATTTTGTCAATCCAAACATGTTTATATGTTCATGAAACAATTTAAATATGAAAATTATCAAATTCAAGCCAATAAACAAGTTAATCCATCTCGACTTTGACATTTTTTCAAGCCGAACTAGAACTATTTGCTACTCTACTCGACCCATCCCGTTTCGGCCCCCTTGGTTAGAAGTCTTGTGTTCCGTCTCTGTCTACAACCACTTTCATTTTCATTTTGATTAAAAGACTACATATGTTACTTGGAAGTTGGAACTCTAAAATTATTATGAATTTTTTATTAAGTTTTTTTAGTTGTAACAAAATCACACAATAAATTGGTGTTTGTTTAAAAGATACGATTCAAGTTTCACAATGTAATTTTTTTGATATATATTTGTGAGTTTTGTATGATAAAATTGCTATTTTTTATTATATATTTGACAACACATGAAAAGCATGTAAAGAAATAGGGTTCTTGGAATGATTTGATCAATCATGCAACTATTGATGAGAAGTGATTATTGATCAATAGTTATAGTGTAACATGCAATTTCAGTGTTACAAACTAGTGCTCCTTTTGTTGTACACAAATATATTAAATTTCAATTTCTTTTATGATTTGAATTTTTTATGTCCAATCATAATTATTTTCTATCTTGAAATTGGTGTGAAAAAGATTTGACTATTTGATTAAAAATCATAAAAACATGTTAGAGTGAATTACATTGATGGTCCTAAGTTTTGTTTAAAATTTGAATTTGCTCTTCAAAATAAAGTATCTATATTGATAGTTTCAAATTTTCAATTTCATAACACTCATGATCTTTGGAGTTAACATCATCAGTTAACAACCATTATGAAAAACTAATCATTATTTGACTTAACTATAGGACCAAAGTTGCAATTCACTCTAAAATTTACTATAAAATCATGCCTTATTTTTATTTTTATCAAAAAATTATATATCCAATCACTGTTTAAGTTTCTTAAATCAAAGTATATATTAAATAAAAAATTATTGGATTGACAAAACGGCTTTTGCCTTGGTAATTCTAAGGTTTAAAAATCAAAAACATTTATTTAGATTGGTCGTTGAAATATGTAAATAAACTAATGAAAGTTATATGGTCAACATAAGATAGTTATATATTAAATTTGTTCGTTAGAATAAATAACTTTTTTGTTATGAGAATAATAATCGTGCTATAAAAATTAAGATATTGTGAGACATTATCAAATTGAATTATCAAATAATCGTAAATAAACTACACCAATTAAATTAGTATAATAATCAAAATATCATCAAAAACATAATAACTTGAAGAATTTAATATGGTTCTTGGAATTAAAGGACAAAAAAAAATGAAAAAGTTAATACGTCACATCTTTCTATATCTTGACAACAAACATTTTCTTTGTAGTTGTTCGTATAATCCACTCATTTTTGTAGGATGCGGCAATAGTTTTTCTTAATTGTTTGAATAATCGACCTTTTTTACTTATAATTTATATTTGCATTTTGTTATTATTTTAATTATTTGTTGCTTGATTATATATTAATAATCTCATGTTAATCTTACTTAATTTCTAATATTTTAGTTGCATATTTTAATGTTCAACCCAAAAAATATGTGAACTTCTTTTGATTTTTTAAACTTGAGAAACTCTAATCGAAAAATCATTTTAACGATTAATAGTTATTTAAATATACATTTTTTATTTAATATTTATTTTAATTTTTAAAAACTTTATTTATGATTGGATGCATAAAAATATTTTAAATTTTTTTTTTGGAAAAAAGAAGACGTCAATCACAGTAGATTATAGTGAGCATTACAATTTTGGTCCTAATAGTTTTCCCAAATATTGATTACTCCCTTACAATGGTTATTAGCTCCAAATATTGATTACTCCCTTACAATGGTTATTAGCTCAGACTGTTAATTTCAGTAAACTTGAGTGTCATAAAATTAAAATTAGAGGGAAGGACCACTAATATAGATACTTTGTTTACGAACCAAATCCAAATTTTAAGCAAACCATAGGGACCACAATGTAATTTGCTCAACATCTTATTAAGAATTGGGTATCACTAATTAAGAGACGGGTTCATGCGAATACGGAGATAATCCTCAGCCAATCATTTTGTACATAATTTTTTTTTCATGTACAAAATCATATGTGATTTTGTACTAGCATAAAAAATTAACGTGCGACTTTTGTCGCGGAAAAAAGTCTCGGCTAATCATATATGATTTTGTACTTGAAAATTTTCATGTACAAATGATTGGTTGAATATTGTCTATTTTTGTAAACTGTTATCGTTCTCGTATGAATCTCTTTCTATTAGTTAATGCATATTTTTTTAAATTTTAAGTTTATAAGTAATGAAAGATATACATAAAACTATCTAAAGTTTTTTGAACTTCATAAAATATTTAATAATAAGCTGATAAATACATTTAAAGATGATATAATCATTGAGCCCTGGTATTACGAAAAAATAATATTTATATCATTATATTTTTCTAAAAGTAAATATCCCATCATCAAAAATAAAAGAAATTACATATTTATTTTAAATCTAAAATATTATACCAAAATAATTTGAATTATAAAATTTTATTGATATATTTTTTTCCTTGTTTTTTACCTTGTCTTCAAGTTATCAAAATTAACCTTTTCAATCACCAGAAGTAGAATCACCACAATAAAACTCAAAACTTTCTATTACAAGTTCATTTGTTCCGTAAAAAAACATAAAAATATTAAAGCATGAAATGAAACATTTTAAAAGCCAAGAAAAGTCGTCGGTTAATAGTGTATTTGAAACACTTATGATGCACAGTGTCATTTCAAATCAAAAGTTCACATTAAACATGTAAAATAAATCAAACGACAATCAAGAAATAAAAAAACAAGATAAAATATGTATATATATATATATATTGAATCAACTAAAATCTAAGTCCTAGATTGTACTAGGACACAAGATGATGAGGTTTGAAATGAATGAATGTGGGGGTGAAGTGGACATTGATTGTCTTCCCTATAGAGTGGCCATGGTTTAAAGAAAAGCAATGAAAGGATATCAATTTTAACCTCACATCATCTTAGGTTGCCTCTTATGTTTTTTTTTCATTTTCCCTTTTTAACCCTCTATATTTCAATATTTACATTTTATATAATAATAGTCAAATAAATGAAGAAAATATACATTTTAATATTTTTAGTTTAGACATTTGTTATCTAAATTTATTGTTATGTTTTCTTCTTATTAACTTCACATGGAATATAGTAAAAATAAATATACTGATAAATCCATGTATGGTAATAAGTCTTGACTAGGTTCAACTTAGTCTTAAACTTTTTTTTTAACAAATTAAGATTGGAATCAAATAGAAATTTGTATGATCTCTACTGTTTACATATTTCATCCTTTTAGTTTACAGTCAAGATAAACATAAGTAAATCATCAAATTCAGGGGTTTTCTTGCGATAAAGAATACACTTATGTGTATTTTGACTTTCCACTATATATATCTATATCTATACTACATATATAAGGATGCTGTTAAGTTGGAATCTTTAAGAGGTATAAGTTTTTATACACAATGTACGAGTTCATGAAGCTCAACCACCCTACAAAAACCTCCACGTTCAAACATGATGGGAAAAATCAAATTAGTTTTAATTTTTAAATTACACTTTGCATCCTTATAATAAGTTATTTAAT
This sequence comes from Silybum marianum, assembly GCA_036898165.1. Taxonomy (NCBI): domain Eukaryota; kingdom Viridiplantae; phylum Streptophyta; class Magnoliopsida; order Asterales; family Asteraceae; genus Silybum; species Silybum marianum. Next base: position 26,552,014 of record CM072539.1, read on the forward strand.
TTACTTTACATCCCTTTCTTTTTTCTTTTTCATTTCACACCCTTATCGTATTAACATAAATAACTAAAATGTTTTAAAAAATACGTTTCTTTTTTTTACAAATTATACCATTATAATCGTCTCATCGACATCTTATAAATTAGCTCAATATTGAATATTTTTTGATCAAATCATATTATTAAATAATATAAATAGCATAACTACGTAGTAGATCAATTTTAAAAATTACATTTATACTTTAAGTTATATATTTAAACGGTCGCACCAAAAATTTCAAATCTTTTCACAAAAATCCAAATTATTCTTTTTAAATTATGATTGTACTTGAGTTTTGTAAAAATAATGGATGACGATTTATAAGGGGGTGTTTGGGATTGTTTATAAAAATAACTTATTGACTTATTCCGGTGCGGTACTGGTAATAAATTATTTTGAGTATTTGGATTGGGAAAAAAAGAAGTTTATACCGATTTCACATCGGTGATAAAAGTTAAACACTCCTAATTTATTAGAATCTCATTATGACTTTTAACCCTTTTTCTAACCCTTTTACATGTATAAGCAATCCCAAGTACCTCCTAAAAAACAACTTATTAACTTATTCCAGTGTGATACCGCCATAAGCTAATCCAAACAATTTTATAAAACTTTGATATGCCACCACATAAGTTGATAAGCACTTTTACAGAAAACATTGGTTGTTTTAAATAAGCAATCACAACGGCTGCTAAGTTCATAGCAATAAACAATTTGATATCTTTCTGAAATTAGGGTTGATGAAACATTTAAATCCCGCTGCGTTACAGCAGGTACGCCTGCTAGTATATATATATATATATATATATATATATATATATATATAAGATTTACAAAATTTAAAGTTTTGATCATCTAGGCAATTTAACAATTTTCAGGTTACCAAATTCCGTTGCATTGTTTATGTAGGTCATATTGTGGTTATGTGCCCCCAATCTACATCAACAACGAGCATGTTACACACGCACACCCCCCCCCCCCCCCCACACACATATATATAGAGGAAAGTTCAAATGTGAACCTATCTTTGATTGTGAACATGAGGACAGATCTCAGCCCTTGATCTAAGCCATATTCAAGCTCCTCTTTAAATGTGGCTTGAGGGGTAATTCTGGAAAAAAAAATCAAGCTGCTCTTTGATATCACTCCCGCTTATTTCTTCCTTCTCTGTTAATCGTCTTCTTCTCTGTTCTTCTCTGTTAATCGTCTTCTTCTCTGTTAATCGTTTTCTTCTCTGTTAATCGTCTTCTTCTCTATTAATCAGATTCATTGCTGTGAAGAACCTTATTAATTGGATTTGCGATTTCTGAAATTAAATCGATTGTGATTCAGTTGAAAATTCTACTTTTTTTGTTGATTGCGATTATGTTACATGTTTCGAAAATACAGACCTAGAATTTGGTTTCAATGTTGAAGATGCGTCGATCTATATCTTATATTCAGACTGGATCTATAAACATAAATTATAAAAACACCAGATTGTAGTATATATTCAGACTGAATATAAGCTAAATTTTGAAGTTTGTAAAACCGTAGCTTATATTCAGACTGAATATAAGCTAAATTTTGAAGTTTGTAAAATCGTAGCTTATATTCAGACTGAATATAAGCACTAAGAGTCTTTATATTCAGACTGAATATAAGCTACAATTATACAAACAACTAGTTGTAGCTTATATTCAGACTGAATATAAGCTACGATTATTAAACTTCAAATTTTAGCTTATATTCAGACTGAATATAAGCTACAATTATATAAACTCATAATTGTAGCTTATATTCAGTCTGAATATAAACATAAAATGTTATGCTTATATTCAGACTGAATATAAACTACAATTATTCAAACACATAATTTTAGCTTATATTCAGTCTGAATATAAACATAACATTCTATGCTTATATTCAGACTGAATATAAGCATAATATTTTATGCTTATATTCAAACTGAATATAAATTACAATTATACAAACACATAATTTTTGTTTATATTCACACTGAATATAAGCTACAATTATACAAACTCATAATTGTAACTTATATTCATTCTGAATATAAACATAAAATGTTATGCTTATATTCAGACTGAATATAAACTAAAATTATTCAAACACATAATTTTAGCTTATATTCAGTCTGAATATAAGCATAACATTTTATGCTTATATTCAGACTGAATATAAGCATAACATTTTATGCTTATATTCAGACTGAATATAAGCTACAATTATTCAAACACATAATTTTAGCTTATATTCAGTCTGAATATAAGCATAACATTTTATGCTTATATTCAGACTGAATATAAGCTACAATTATACAATCACATATTTTAGCTTATATTCAGACTGAATATAAGCTACAATTATTCAAACACATAATTTTAGTTTATATTCAGACTGAATATAAGCTACAATTATACAAACCCATAATTGTAGCTTATATTCAGTTTGAATATAAGCATAACATTTTATGCTTATATTCAGAAACTTAATGTGATAAAATGATGAACAATCATATTAAAAGGGAAAAAACATTTGAATAACATTCTTACACTTTATCAAGAAAAATAATCTGGATCTGAAAATGAAAAGACTTGTGATTCAAAGGAGGAACACAAAACAAAAACAAACTTGTGCGAAAATTTATTTTGGGGAAGATGATGAAGAAATTTGGGGCGAAAGTAAAATTTCTTTTGGGGAAGATGATGAAGAAATTTGGGGATATGATGAAGAAATTTGGTGAAGATGATGAAGAAATTTGAAGAAGAAGATGATGTCTGGTTCTTATTTAAATCGTCAGGTTATATTTAGGATTTAAGTCATGACCTGAGTTTTCCACTTATTTACAAAAATGCCACCGCAAATTTTCTCCCTTGTATTTTGATCTGATTTAAAATGGATGGTTGTGATTCGTCCTCATGTTCACAATCAAAGATAGGTTCACATTTGAACCTACCCCTATATATATATATGTATGTGTGTGTGTATATATAGGGGTGGTATCCGTTGCAAACTATTCAATATTTGCAAACTTGCAAACTCACCATTATCCAATAGAAATAAGTCATGTGGATAATATTGTTTTAATATTTTATTAATTTTATTAATTTTATTAATAGTTTATTAATTCATTGAGGGTATCATCATCATTTTATAATTTAACTATTTTTAAATTAATATTTACTAATTTCCTATCATGAATACACTTTCTGACGACTTCGTCTTCTCTGACGAGTTTTCCGGCAAGTTTTCTCATTCATGAATATACTTTTGCCATTCGTGAATACACTTTCACCATTCGTGAACACTTTCAACATTCATGAATATCCAATTGGTGCTTTATCATTGTGTTCACGACGAGTTTGCACAGTTTGCAAAAATCGATTAGTTTGCAACGGATACCACCCATATATATATATATGAAAATTTTGGTGAAATAACCATTTCAACTCTCCTTTTTGGTCTTTTCGCCATTTTCTCTTCAAACTAGCCACTAGGGTTGTCAGTTTTGTGGAGAAAGTGAGTAGGAGAGACAAAAAAGTTGGGCTGAAATGACTATTTATATATATATATAGGAAAGTTCAAATGAGAACTTTTAAAAAGGGTGGTTCTCGTATGATCCATCCCCTATATATATATATATATATATATATATATATATATAAAGGTTCATGCGTGAACAATAACAATTTACGAGAATTTGAGGACAATCTTCAGCCAATCATTTTGTACATGAATTTTTTCATGTACAAAATTACATATGATTCATGTACAAAATCATATATGATTAGCCGAGACTTTTACCGCACCAAAAGTCGCGCGTGTCATTTTTGATGCTAGTACAAAATCACTTATGATTTTGTACATGAAAAAAATTTAATGTACAAAATGATTGGCTGAGGATTGTCCTCGTATGAACCTGCCCCCTCTCTCTATATATATATATATACATATTTATATTTATAATTATAAGACTTGAAAATCACATTGAAAAAGTAGCAGAATTTTATGTAGTACACTACTACTACACATGAAATGGTTTCTTTTCAAAGTACAAGATTCTCATGTCTAGGATGTGTGTGTGTTTTGATATCTCCATGTCTAATTCTCTTTTAAGTTTTCAATACTTGAGTTATCAAAGTACACACCAAAGTGCCCCACCAAACTTGGATTCAACATTTTTGGTAGGGCATATTTGCCTTTTATCATCATGCATCATCTAGGTTTCAAGTCTAGACAATAAGAAAGTTTCCTTTTGCTTAAATATGACTAAACATGACACATCACCACCACCACCACCTTATGCTGCTAGTAGTACTCACCATGGATGCAACTTCACTACATCAACTTTTTTGTCCTCAAAATACGCGGGTTAAGTTCAGATAACGACGTTAATCTTAAATCTTTTGCAAAGTACCATCGTGTCCATATATTGCATAATGAAAACAAGCGATCCTACAAAAATCTACCTTGTTATCATCCTTCGTTGTCATGCCATCGCTGTTGTAGAAAAGGTAATTCTCCCTAAATCAAAAAATTGTACCAGAAATTGGGGCAAATGTTATACAGTTAAATTATTTGGGTTTTCTATATTTTTTGTTGGTACATAATATATAATTATGTTTTTGTAACTTTTGTTATCGTGACCAACTTGCGTATACGTGACTAGTTCCATAAGCCTTGGTGATAACAGAAGAAAACTCTTTAATGATTGTAAGATACTTGAATTGGTCTCTAATGACTCTAAGATATATATTTAATTGTTAAAATTTCTTAAATATCACTTGTATAGAAAAATATTATATATATATATGTATATAACTTGTTTTTTCATAAAAATATTTAATTAATAAGAAAATATTGTTAGTAATTTAAATGTTAAATAAAATGGATGTGAAGTGCATGCACAACAACTTGAGTTGGTAACAGTAACATCACAAGATTGCAGAATCAAGGTAGATGGTCCACTCTAAATTACCTTGTACTTTAAACTTTAAAGTGATTTTGGTTTTTTAATTTCTTTTGCTACTTTTTTATATTTTTATAAACCCCCCTTTTTGGTCCCTATGGTTTTATCAAAAGTTTGAAATGGTATCCTATAAAATAAACGACTTACCCACAAAAATCACTCGTAGTAGAATGCGATGTTTTCAATAAAGTATTAATGAATCACCTAAAAAATTTTGAGGTAATATATCACTCATTTGAGTTTCCCACAACCAATTTTTGTGACGGTTTTTAAAGGAATCACTCCTTAGATTTCTCAATGAATCATCTGTAGGTAAAAGTCTTTCATTCACTAGTGTCAACGTTCTTTAATAAATATAAAAATAGTCATTAGATTATCAAATTTTTTTCTGAAACAAGTCCTTGCCATAACATCATTTTATGAGAGATTTTTAGTTGCAGGCCATTTTTGCAATTTGTGTATTTTAATATAAAAAAATATTAGTATACAAATTTATAAAGCTTATGTACAAGTATGATTAACATCTAAAAAGAATAACTTTTTACATCTCTCATCCCCCTTTCCCCATGACATCTCCGACCACCTCCTTCCTAATGCCCTTCCTCACATAAAAAAAACGGGCAAATACATCAATCAAATTGAACCCTATGATGAAATCGATAAGGAAACCCATATTACCCATTTGAACCTAAACTTGAAAGAAATCGGTGATGAAATTGGAATTCAAAATCAAAATCCATATCTCGCCTTCGTGTTTTGATGTTTGATCTCAATTGTGGAAAGTACATACAAGCACGATCATCTTCAGCTTCAAAATGTATGCCAATGATTTGGTCCCTATGGGTGATGGTCTGAATCTAATGGGGTTCTGAGGGAGAATAAACCATCAAAGAACCTTGGAGAAAGGGAGGGTCGTCGGAGGGGAAGGGGTTCTTTATTCACAAGAAGGTGAGGACAAGAAAAAAAAATTGTTTCCTTTTTGTTTTTAAATGTTAATTATACTTATGGACAAGCATAACATATTTCTATGCTAACATTTTTTTAATTAAAAAGGGACGAAAGAAAAAAAATGACAACTAATGACCTCTTTGACTTTTTGTTAAGGGTGTTTTCGTATTAGGGCAAAAAAGACCTATTTTAAAGCATTCCATAATCTAATGATTATTTGTATGCTTGTTGAACCACATGAAGGGACCAAAATGAAGTCCACTATTTTTTATATTTATTTTTTGGATTGGTTTATGAAATTCATAAATTTATTTCGAGTTCTTTTTTTTTAGTATTACTCGTAACGTCTTGGGAATTTTTCTTACTCGTACATATTATCCTTTGATTATATCACAGTTAAAGCAGGATCGTATTTATATCTATTTGTATCAAATTATGATGTGTACTTCGTAGTACTGTTTTAAAAGTCTATTAATAGCCATTAGAGATGATGGGTTTTTAATGTCTATCCATCAATGGATTCCTAATTAACAATTCATATATTTATGTATGAGACTTGGATTATGAGTTTTTGTAGTTCATCTATTTACGCAACCTTAGTGATTAATTAAGTGATACATATGTATCAAACTCAAACTTTGTAGCTACATGTCATCTCAAGGAAGCCTTAACTACTTAAACCGACTCAATTGCCTTGTATTGTTGTTTTTATCATATTTGAATTTTGATTTTTACCTGATAGATGAGTTAGATGAACAATATATTAGTTTTGATGCATTTCTTAGAAATGCATACAAGACTAGTCTCAAAATAAATTCGAATTTGTGTGTTAAAAATTTATCTGATATATGTAGTATTGATACTTGGACCTTGTGGACTATTAGACGAAAACCAAATACTACAATTACCACATATATACATACATATATATATATATAGAGAGAGAGAGAGAGATTTTTAAACAAGAACACAGTCAAAATAAGAAAACATGAAAATGGACAAATAACATGTGATTTGTCCCACAACAGCATGTCGTACAATCATGTGTGATTTTACACATGATTTTAGTATACAATCAAATGTGATTCGATTATTCTCATGTTTTCTTATTTGGTCATTTGTCTCGTTTAAACCCGACTCTACATATATATAATGACTGACACAAACAAATCATCAACCCGTATAAGGGTCATACCAAATCTACCCAAAATGTCAAAATTTTGTAAAGTTCATTTAAAAACAACACCTTATGTAAACCTTGTGGATTGGTAGGTAGACATGGGATCACGTGAGACCAGCATGTTTTCGTGAGACCCATGAGACCATATTTTTACACTTGAAACTTCAGATTTTTTTTTATCTTTACAGTCTTTTGTTGTGAAGTTTCAAGTGTAAAACTGTGATTTCACGGAAACAGACCAATCTCACGTAAACCAAATTGAGTTCTCATTTGAACCCGACCCTATATATATATTGAATTGAATTATTGTGGTTTTATATATATATGTGTGTGTGTGTGTGTTGCGTTTATATATATGTCGACCGCATGCACATGCCACACTGTTAATTTGATTAAATGTCTCCAAGTACCATCAATATATATATATATATATGGTGTGGATAAAACCAAACCATGTACATTCATTGTTTTTTGTTTTGATTAGATTGCTCATTCATATATGTCGACAATGTACTATGTTATTTTGCATATTTCTAGATCTAACAATAGTGAAAAGAATCCGACATCGACCACTCACCAACATTTACCCATCCGTAACTTAATTCATTCAAATGATGTTTATAATCGTCTTTCCATTAAAATCGTAAGGAATTTTTTAAATTAAATAAAATTTGTTATGGATTCCAACACTATATATGATTTGTTACTATCAAATAGAAATAGAAATAGAAACTGCATGCAAATCATCATATGACTTATCAAACCTAACTATTGAGTTGTATTTGAAAAAGACCAGTGCTTTGGTATCATTTTCAGTATCTTTGGATTCAAGTAGGATAAGTTAATTTATCTATATAGTCCATGAGAAAGATAATATATATTTTTCTATCCAGTATCGATGTACGTAAATAATGATACTATAAAATTATTAAATATTTTTTATAAAATAGACCTATATATATAACAGCTGGAGTATATGTAAAGAGGATTGATATTCTTATTCCAGAACGATAAATATATGATATGTATTATACTTATATTAACGCAGTTTTAAGTTACGATTTTTTGGTTTAAAACTAAAATTGTATAATCTAAGAAAATTACACAAATTGCACAAATTTAGATGTGCAAAACTTCATTAAAAAAAATACAATCCCAACAAGGAAAGAGCTTATCTGCTAAATTTATGGATCCCTTAAAATAACAATCCGGAAAAAAGAATCTCTAAGAAAATGTTGCTCTTTCATTGTAATTATTTTTACATTTCTCTCTATGTATTTTAATTTTATTTATTAACGAAACATAATAAAAAAAGGTTCATCTTTAATGGTAATCATTTTTATAGATTTTTTTCAAATTTAGTAATTTTTGTAATCTTTTTCATACTTTTCCCATTTTAGAGAGTTTTGAAGATGCTGTTGGAACAAAAAATTACTCAAAGTTTCTATTTTCCCCATTTTGAAGATGTTTTAAGAGCATCTCAAAAAACATCTCCATAATTTTCTCCAAAATATAGAATCAAAATTAAAAATCTCTAAAAAATATTACATTAATCTCCAACAACATTGCCATTTTGGAAATTACAAAATTCATTATATTATTAAAATATTCTATATTTCTAATATCTTATCTAAACATTTATTTTTAATTTTTCTTATTCGTGGAATATAATAAAAAATAGTTTTTTTTCTCATGGTAATCATTTTTTGAGATGTCTCCAAATTTAGAAATTTTTGCAATCTTTTTCATACTTTTTCCATTTTGGAAAAAGTTTTGGAGATGCTGTTGGAGCGAAAAAATTCTCAAAATCTCTATTTTTTCCATTTTAGAGATGGTCTTAGTATATATATATAGACATCATTTGAGGTTCTAATACTGACTATTCAGAGTAGCACTATACAATATATATGGGGGGAAAATTGGGCCCCCTACTTCTTGTGGGTCTTGGTCGTACGTCCGACCCGCCCTCCCTCATGAACGACGCTGTGGATATCCTATGTACTTGTGCATACCGTAAAAAATATTTACAAATTACTTGTATGTATATGATTACTGTTCAGATAAATGATTATTAGGGTTTTACTCAGTTTTTCATTTTTTTCCCCTTTAACCCCATCCTACAGAAATTGAGTAACACTCTGGGGTTCAGGGGGATGAGAGAATGTTTATGTTCCTTCGTGTAGATCCTTAGTGGTTTTGTGGATGTCATGGATCAACTAGGGACCCAACCCGCATTTAAATTTGTGATGACCTAAAAGCAGGAAAAAGAAAATGAGAGTTTGTGTTTTTAGCAGAGAGCAATAGCTAATCCAAGGGTGTTAGCTCAGTTGGATAGGTAACATCCCTGGGGGGTGTGGGGTGAAAGCCACACTACCAAGGTTCGATTCCTGCGGTTGACATTTCTGAGATATCCAGACTTTGGGCCTGGGCCTTAGGGGCCAGGTTTGGGGCCAGTACGGGAGGATCCGCCTATGGGATTCACTTCCCTGCCGGTCGGGTTCAGCCATAGGTTGGACCGGGTCGCAGCGGATTAGTGGGTTGGCCTGTAATGGAGACCCGATACCGCTGGAGCGTGTGTGTGTGTTATATGCCGTTCAAAAAAAAAAAAGGCTAAAGGCTAGTGTGTGGGTGTGGTGTGGGACTGTGGGGTAGTCCCTTACTCACCATTCAGCTCTATGGTTTACTTGTAGCAATATATAATAAGATAACAAAACTGAGAGCTTAGCCAATCAGCATTGAAGATCATAATGTTCTATGAATTATGCAAGCTGCAGCCCTAAACCCCTGAAATAAAAGTCTCATGTTATGCTTTTTAAGCCAAATATCATGCTTCATCTCTAACTAAGAAACTATTGAAGTGGCATGCCAATTATACAAATGGGTTGGGTTCCGGTGAGAAGTGAAATTATGGTAAGAAGGGATCTCTACCCTTGGGTGCACATTAAGATGAGATGCACTGATATGAGATACACCAGATCAATCCCAGTATCAAGCGTGATTTATGGGTGGGTTTGCGTTTAAAAGTGATCAAGGGTCAAAATCCCTTTTTATGCTTCTCGTTTTAACTTCACTTCTCAGGTGATCTCATGCCTTATACAAATACCAATCTTCTTGTTATATGATTTAGGGGTCATTCATCAAACGTTTACCCGGCTAAGTGCTTTCTAAGTTATATTAACTTAATCGATGAATATGACAAGGACCAAAAATCTTACACGGTAAGAGCAAAACAATGACCTAAAGTCTTACCCAAAAAGTGAGGGTGACGGTTCTTATCCTGTTAGTGTTTACCAGGTAAATTTTTACATATGCTATTTTAATGGACCAAAGTCTTACCTATTAAGGTAAATGATGGTGTTAAATTTAACCGGTAAGCAATTATCATCTAAGTTTTTTGATAAACGGCCCCTTACTTCTAGCAATATAAGATCCGCGGGGAAATTAATTCCTATAAAATGATAGCTTTTAAATATAATTCCTATAAAATGGTAACTTCAAACAATTTTTATGGTTGTGGATCGAACAACTAAATAAGAAAAATCAATTGACAATTGATGACATCATTTTGTTCCCTACGTCAATGCATATAATACCGTAATTTGTAACATTAATATAAAAAAGAGGTAAGAAATGCTAAGAAAGATTGTTTGGAGATTAAACAATAAGCCAGCTTATTGAATCTTGATAAACATCAATCAATCATCTACATTAAAAACCTAAATTTAATAAGCATATGATCTTTCTTGATAACCAAGAATCTACATGATTCATATTGTTTTTTTTTATTATATAATTTGGGTAAGAAGATGTGAACGTTTGTTCTTCTATGACTCATGAAGGAACATCTTAATACGGTTGCTTTAGAATAGACAAGTCTCATTATATACAAGATACAAAACTTGTTCGTGACCTTATCTTGTAATGTGGATCGTGGGCTTGGGCTTAGGCTTGTTTTATCCTTCAAGATTTTCTAACACTATTCCCGTAACCAGTCCTGATCCGACCCCAAATCGTTCCCACTTTTTTTAAAGAAAAAACGTTTTTTTACATATAATTGTTTTTGGAAATTTATATAATGCACTTTAAAATATGTAATTGAGTCAATAAAATACACTTAAAAAATATACATTATTATGATTTGTATAAAACGGAAATCGAATACGAGTTGGAATCACGAATTATAGTGAAAAATGTGAATGTTTTTTTGCGGTTGTGAGTTGGTATCTTCCTCCATACTTTATATGACTTTGTATATTGTGTATAATGGGTAAATAGACAAAAGAACGGTAAGATGTTTTTGGATGAAAAGTGTAACCGGCCCTTAACCAGTGGTCTCAATCAGTCATGGGCGGGGACCGTCCCAAGTTGGGTCCGGTCCTCCGCCGGTCCAAAGTCGGGCCACGCGCATTTGGTCATACAATGTATTATGGACTTTTGCTTGTTTAACCCTCACAAGTTTCATAACTACCGATTGGCGTTATTAAACCTACTTTAAAATCCGTACATTTATAGTCATGAGTTATTTTGAGAAGTGATAAATATTTGAGAACTACAAAATGATCTTAGCCCTTTATACGATACATAATTGCGACATTGACAAGTCAAAATTTGCGGCTATGCAAAAAATAAAGGGGGCAATATCGTAATTTTTACAAATAGTCAACAAACAGATTCATATATGAACTTGTGTGATTCATATAAAGTATATCTTTATATGTGAACCCATATAATTCATATATGAAATATTTTAACCGATTCACAAATGAACTAATTAAATTATTCATATATCAACTCTTGTGATTCACAAATGAACTAATTAAATTTATTTTTTAATGTTTTTTTTCATGAAGGGTATCCAGGTTATGTCTGAATTAATCCTGACAAATTATAACTACAATACATCAGTCCTGATAAATACAATGACTACAATTATTATGTATAGATTCGAATCATGAATAAATGAGATATTATATCACATCCCCCAAAATTTCAAACATATGCCGTAACCCTTGTTGTCAGATTATAGATGAAATCACCTTTAGTCCTTTACTTTTTGTGCTTTTAGGGATAATTAGAGATGGTCTGAGACCAAAATGACCATTAATTGTATTTAAAATAAAATCGTTTTCAGAACCGGGTTTAGTAGTCGTACAACAAGTGGCTGATTTTTGAAATTTGAAAGTGCGGTACAACCGTAAAATAGCTCGTAAAGCCGGCCCTAATAAGGTACTAATTTCTCCCTACCCGCTGGATTTTCCTCCTTTGGCCTTTTATTTTTAACTTATTCAAACCTCTCCCTCCATATTCCATTTACTTATCAAAATGACCCCCAAAACATCACGTGACCAAAAAAAAAGCCTCACTTAGCATATAACTTTTAATGTTTTTTTACACAAAGAAAATGACAATGCATTTTAAATATTATATATACATATCTACTGTAATGAACATCTTGTTTTGATGAATATATTAGTTGTTTTCAATATAAAGTTTCGATCATAATAAATAAACGTTGATAATTTTCTATAAATATCCGAATCATAGTAATGAATTCTTATTAATTTTCATAAATATTTCGATTAATTAATTTGTATAGTTTACTAGTAGTTGAGTTTATAAATAAAATTACCTTCTCTCTCTCTCTCTCTATATATATATATATATATAGGAAAGTTCAAATGTGAACTCATTTTTGGTTGTGAACGTGAGAACGAATCTCAGCCACTTATCCGGTCAATAAAGGCGGCTTTGACCTGGTTCCTCTCCTTTAATAATCTCCACCCTCCCATTAATCGCGTCAATCCTCCGTGATCGCGTCCACCATAACCGAAGATGTGTGGCTGAGATTCGTCCTCACGTTCACAGCCAAAATTGAGTTCACATTTGAACCTAACCATATATATATATATATATATATATATTATAGGGTGGGTTCAAATGAGAACTTAACTTTGGTTGTGAACGTAAAGACAAATGAAAGCGCGACACATATTTATTCAGAATGAATAAAACTGAATATAATATTTATTTAGTCAGAATATTTCTTTGATTATTTAGTCTGAATAATCTATATTCAGACACGTGTCACGCTCTCATTCGTTCTCACGTTCACAAAGCAAATTTGAGTTCGCATTTGAACTTTTTTTTTTCTCTCTCTCTCTCTCTATATATATATATATATGGGGGAGATTTCAAATACAAACCACCTCAATTCGTACAAACCGCGTGTTTCATTGTTTTTTTGAATAATTTTTTTTCATAAAAGTGTTTAATATGATGAGTTTGTTTCATATAATTTTTTTCTTAATGAAATTATTTTTCTTTCTACATGAGAATGAATTGATTCATGAAACTCTCAATTTGATGAATCTTGTTTCACGTATTCTTGATTCACCAACCTTCATGTATTCTTGATGAATTTTTTTTCATATATTATTGACTAATCAACCCTAATAATTAAAAAAAAGTGAAAAAATTAAAAAAAAAATATTGGTTGTATACGGTTTATACGAATTAACTTTGTTTGTAATGGAAATTAACCCATATATAGTATTATATCCATCGGTCATTATTGAAAGAAGTTAATCTTAGCATCTATTATAAAGTATTTGATCTTGGAGGCATTTATGAAAAAGGACTGACTTTCTTGGACCAAATTATGAAACATTACAAATGAAAAGGACCAAGCGTGTCAAATTGAAATCCTGATTTGTTTAAGATAATTATATTCAATATTTTGAAGCATAAGAAAAGAAAAGACCCGAGTAATCCAAATCCCTCCCAATAATCAAATCGATCCCCCAATCTCTCTCTCTCTCTCTCTCTCTCTAAATTCTCTCTTCAGGTATGTGAGTGTATATGAACTTCAATTTTTCCCTAAATCATCAAGTTTTTTGTGTATTGATCGAATTTTGCATATGTACTTTGGTGTTCAGGATTCGATTTTCAAGCTGAGTTACATCAATCAACCATCAAATCATGTCTCTGAGGCCGAGCGCGAGGACTGAGGTTCGCCGGAACCGTTACAAGGTGGCCGTCGATGCCGAGGAAGGGAGGCGACGGAGAGAGGACAATATGGTCGAGATCCGCAAGAATAAGAGAGAGGAGAACTTGCTTAAGAAGCGTCAAGTGCTACCGTCGTCACAACTGTTGTCTGGTGGTGCTCCAGTTCCAACCTCCACCATCGAGAAAAAGGTTTGCTCTATTTCCGATACGATATTGGTTTCACATGAGATTTTTGTAGTTGTTGGATCAGATGCGTATAAGTAAGACTTATTGCCTGGTATTGTTAAAGGATCTATTGATTGCTAATATGACTAGTTTACTCTCTGTTTCATTCGGATGTATGTGTTTAGATGCAAAGGAGTAGGTGCTTATTAACTAGGTTCGAAGTTCTGGATGTATGTGTGTGCTCATAGACCAGGTTATGTGGACTGTGGTTAGCACAGATGCTGTAGTCTGCTTCCAATCATACAGGCAACAAGCACAAATTTCTCTGCTATTTTATAATTTGGATACCTATGTGCATCAAACCTATGTTGTAGATTTAATGGTATCCAGCATACCCCCTAGCCCTAGGTGGTAAACTAGAAAGGTTGCAAGTTCATGCCCCTCTTCAATAAAAAGCTAGATCAATGTAGATTTTCTATTATACCATCAGTTGTATTGATTCTGTGTAACTAGTTGAAGTATCACCATATTCATTAATTTATTTTTTAACTCTTTGTGTCAATGTTTGTAAATGACTTGTGTATTTCTTGATTAGGTTCAGACTTCTGTTGCCGTGTGCATCTGTGTTTATCTTTATACCACTTGAAGGTGCTCCAATTATCGGTTTTCTGTAACGCTTAATAGTTTATATATGTATATACAACTATACAAGTACACCAATTCTGTTTTGCACTGGTATTAGAGCTAATAAGAATATGATTAGAACCTATAATTAGTCTGAGAGGATTGAATAGGTGTGAGTAAATTGGTTTGAAGGTGTGAGTAAATTGGTTTTGTACCTGTTTTCAGTTATCAGCTAAATTTAAAGCCTTGGTTTTGCAATATTTCTAATTGTTGCATTGGAAGCATAACCAGTTAACTGACTATTTTCTATGCTTATGGCCTTATGCTATCTCTTTACATAAGTGTTTATAAAGTTTCAGTTTTCTATCTTTATGTTTATCAACCAGGTTTGAAGTTTGAAAATGTCTGCATGGAACCACGTGTTTGTTCTGACAGGGTATAATATTCTGTAACCATGTGCGTTAAAAAAGAAAGAGTATATTTTGATGGGAATGTAAAAACTAGGATTAGGTAACTTCTAATTCTAATCATGCCATCATGATTACTATGAAAACTTTGCTAGGATGGATGGTGCTTTATTACATACTCTTAGAGTTTTGAATTTGCATGGATTCTGTATATTATTTAGTAGGTTTCCAGTTTTATGGTAGTTAGGATTAGAAAGTCGTGTTTTGTAGGTAAGATTTGCAACATAATTGGTGTGCGTTTGAAATTATGGGAAGGTGAACAAAGTTGAAGAGGAGGGTTCTTTCAGTATTTTGTTCTAGTTAACAGCCTGATGTTTTGCGGTTGGCATTCTCATAGTTTGGGACCTTTAGCTTTATTTTGGCTGCTTTCATTCAGCGATTATATATGCCTACACTAGTTTGTTCCTCGGGTTTGACTTGACAGATTTTTCATAATAACACAATAAGTAGTATTAATAATTATTCCCCAATCATGCTTTTTTATGTGATATTGTATGTACGGGTTGATATCCATCTGCAAACATCCAAGCTTTTTTGTTTTTTGTGTTGCAAGGATGGAAGGAGCTTTTGGGTATAAAGGTTTGAGCTCTTTTTTTGCTTCTTCTGTTTTTTTTTTGACAGATCAAATAAATTGTACAAAGACTCTTCTTTGATTTCATGACTATTTTCTGTTGAGCACCCCTAAGCCTATATTCACATCCTCATTGAAGATATTCACGTGTAGTGTGTGCATGAATCTAAAGAGTGGTGACTGGATTTCTGAATATGTTATTCTTCTGTATCAATGAACTTTCACTATTGGGTAAACTACATACATGAAATTGAGAAAAGATTCCATGATTTGTTGGCTAGATTGGTGATACATTTTTCCTTTTTTTATCGTTATAATTAATATGCATTACGAGTTTGTTGTTCAATTTTCTTGACATTATCTAATGGCTCTTTAGAATACTGGGACCAATTCTGAGAATTGTGCTATAAAGGTTAATTTGCCATGCACCAATTAAACACCATAAGCTACACATGTGGATTTGTTTATCTATTGCATGTATAATGATTTTGTAGATACATTTTGTCTATCATGTTGCTGTTATTTGAACTGTTAAAGTGACGATGAAATTGCAGTTAGAGAGTCTTCCTTCTATGGTTGCTGGAGTATATTCAAATGATAACAATATGCAGCTGGAGGCAACTACTCAGTTCCGTAAATTGCTTTCAATAGGTACAAATTATGTTTTTCTGATTTATGTTATGTTGCCAAAAGTAATATTTGTTGATCATTACGTGTGGAACGGACAGAATTGATAAATTTGTGTCACAGAACGGAGCCCGCCAATTGAGGAAGTTATACAATCTGGGGTGGTACCTCGCTTTGTCGAGTTCTTGATGCGAGAGGATTTCCCACAGCTCCAGGTCAGGATTATTGAAACATTGGCTTTAATGCTGCATGCTGCCTGTAATTCTGTTTGCTTGCTTGTTTTTAACCTTATCTTGGGGCTCTTAACATTTACATCGACAGTTTGAGGCTGCTTGGGCACTCACAAACATTGCTTCTGGAACTTCTGAGAATACAAAGGTCGTAATTGATCATGGGGCGGTCCCAATTTTTGTCAAACTTCTTGCTTCCCCAAGTGATGATGTGCGAGAGCAGGTAACATGTGGATACCATTACTTATAAAAGATGGAAATTCTCTTGCACTCTAGACATGGAGTCGGTTTCTTATATATGACCACTTTCTTTTTGCTGTAGGCTGTTTGGGCATTGGGAAATGTTGCTGGTGATTCCCCCAGGTGCCGGGATCTTGTCCTTGCTCAAGGTGCTTTGCTTCCGTTGCTGGCTCAGTTGAATGAGCATGCTAAGCTTTCTATGCTGAGAAATGCCACTTGGACGCTATCAAATTTCTGTCGGGGGAAACCACAGCCTCCTTTTGAGGAGGTTTTTTTTTAATCTTTTTGTTATACATTATGCAGTTATTATATATATTTAGTTATACATTATGCAGTTAGTTAATCAAACAATCTAAACTCTTTGATTTGCAGACAAGACCAGCACTTCCTGCCCTTGAGCGGCTTGTTCATTCAAATGATGAAGAGGTGCTGACAGATGCATGCTGGGCTCTCTCTTATCTGTCTGATGGTACAAATGATAAAATTCAAGCTGTGATTGAGGCTGGTGTCTGCCGACGTCTTGTTGAGCTCCTCCTGTGAGTTGTGCTACATCTTAATTACTATTATTGCATGATTTGCAGCCTTCCCGATTAAAATGATTCACCTTGTGACAACCATTCATCTGATATTTCAGTCACCCATCTCCTTCAGTACTCATTCCTGCACTTCGAACTGTTGGGAACATTGTAACTGGTGATGATGTTCAAACTCAGGTATGAGCTTGCTAGTCTTTGTATGATAAACATCTTGATATAGCATTTGACTACATGCTGAATCAGTTAGTCTTATGATATAAATTATAAAAAATAAAGGTCGTATTGGATTTATATATTGTATTGTTGTGAAGCTCTTGTAAAACTGGCATCAAACATGTATAACCTAAATAGTTGTGGATGGCTGCTTTCAAATACAAACTTTGGTATACACTCAATGGCACGTATTATTACAAATCCGAACTTGTTTTTGTTTTTACTGTTATAGCACTTTATGTGTGGTTTAGGACTACAGTAAATTAAATTTGGATACTTGGAAAGAATAACATGTCAAATTTGAAAATATGGGTCTTATTTGGTTCTGGCATTTTGCTATTATATTATCATATCTAGTTGGGTTATCCTTATTATGTCAACCTGCATTCCAACAATATATTATTTTTTCTAAAAGCTATAGTTCTACAAATAAGAATTTAAAAGATCTTAGCAGATAAAAGATGCAGGCCGCATTAGTTTATCTTGTTGAAGAATGTGGCTGTCCAATAAAATCACTTTTTTCTTGATAAGTGAATGAATGATTAAGATTTCAAATTATTTTTGCTTGCTAGTATTTTTAGTCATATATAAGAATGTGCCCATATCAACCATTTAATTAAGAACAGTTTCAGGAATTCAGTTTAGCGGAAAAGTTTTAAAATATATGGCTAAATACTATTTGCAACAATATTTCTATCTCTTTCTCCCAATTATTATCTTTAGTTTATTGCTAGTTTTGCATTGCCGTTATTCTTAATCTCAAATAGGTGATGTATAGTTTGGGTAACAATCATGATTTCGTTTATGCAGTGTATTATTGAGCATGGTGCACTCCCGTGCCTACTGAGCTTGTTGACCCATAACCATAAAAAGAGCATCAAGAAAGAAGCCTGCTGGACAATCTCAAACATCACTGCTGGAAACAAAGAACAAATACAGGTAAGGATATGGATCTTGCAACTTATCTTTTCAACTTCATTATAAATCATCTATTTACCTTCTCCTGCTTTTAGTTTATTTAGCATCTTTTTGCCATTATTCTGTTCATCTTAAACCATAAGCAGTTGTGTGGGTTTACATTTATTGTGATTACCTGCTTTCACTTTCACGAATTAAAGAAAATAATTTATAGATGTTTTTTAACGTCATCTTTCTGTAACTATGTACTGATTCCATGTTCTTTGTTAATATCAGTCTGTAATCGAGGCTGGGTTAATTGCTCCCTTGGTCAATCTGCTTCAGACGGCTGAATTTGATATAAAGAAAGAAGCTGCTTGGGCCATATCAAATGCCACTTCTGGTGGTAGTAATGAACAGATCAAGTATGTTATCTTTTTTTACTTCATAAACGTAAAAAAATCCTGCTTAATAGATATATTTACGTCTAAAACTTCGTTATGATATCCCTAGGTACTTGGTGAGTCAGGGGTGTATCAAACCGTTGTGTGATCTCCTTGTATGTCCTGATCCAAGGATCGTGACCGTGAGCTTAGAAGGGCTTGAAAACATCTTAAAGGTAGGAGAAGTTGAGAAAAACTCGGGTAACTCTGGAGATGTTAATTTCTATGCCCAGTTGATAGATGATGCAGAAGGGTTAGAAAAAATTGAGAATTTACAGAGCCATGATAATAATGAAATTTACGAGAAGGCTGTTAAGATTCTCGAGACATATTGGTTGGAAGAGGAAGAGGAGCCGGTAGCTGATGGTGCTCAGCCTGGATTCAATTTCGGTGGAAACAATGTTCAAGTTCCATCTGGTGGATTCAACTTTAGCGGCTGAAAATGGTAATTTCATATATATATATATTAATGGTCAACTTTCTATTTGTATTACCAAGTACTTGGTAGATGTTAATTTTTAGTTTGAAACTTTGCCATTTTAGAAAATAATATTTGAAAATGGTTCCAATTTGAATGTGCAGGGGGTTTTCGAGGACAAGAGTACAAGACAAAGGTATGTCAGTCGGTCGGCTAAGGTCAAGTCTGGTCATTGGTCAGGTCAGGTCAGGTGTAGTGGGTCAGGTCGGGTCGGGTCGGTTGGGTCAGGTCAGGTCAGGTCATATAATGGTGGTCCAGGTACAATAAAAAGGAAGGGGTTGTCGGAGATGGGTTTATTTAATAGTTTACGGGAAGGTCTGTTGGTGGGTGGGGCAATTGTTTGGTTCTTTTACCTCGAGCTGTTGAATGTTTTTGGAACAATGTTCGAGGTTGAATGGCGTCTTTATTTTCTGAATGTTTATTTTGTGGGTTAAGATCGGTTGTTTGTGGTACCGAGTTGGGGCATATCTCTTTTGGTATTAATGGTGCGAGTGAGTGTATATTCATATCAACAATGGTAATATTTATAATTTTTGGTTTCTCTTATTGCAAAGTTATTATCACTTGATCAACTTTCTCTTGCTTTCCTGCTTGTTTCTGGTAGCCATTCTGCAACTGCTGTATAAAAAATCTGACCAGGCAGTTGAACTGGTTAGATTGTAGTCCACCTATTATGGAAAACATGCCTTTTTCTTCAGAATTCAGATTCGGGTGACTTATTCAGTTAAGATTTTCAGTGAATTACCAAGGTTTTCAATGCGCTGAGTGGTAGGTCATTGTATCATTAGAGTGTGGTATGTTGGAATAAAGCTTGTTTGGTTCGAATAATACAAAATGGAGTTCTTCTGTTCTACCAAAATAAGTGGAACAAAAACCAGAAAGATGAAAAGGTCGATGAATTACTGTACTACCATGTTAAATTAAACCATTTATAATTCTTTTACCCATACATCTCACTCCTCACTCTTGCCGGCAAATACAAGAGAAGTTTACAGAAATAGTCAATTTGTTAAAAGGTTTTACTTTTAAACCTTATTACGCATAAAGTTTTCGGGGGGAAAAAGTAAAAAACGTGTGCCTAAAAATTGGCTTAAAAAAAATGAATTTGTGTGGGAAAAAGACTAATAAGAGAAATCATAATTGATAAGAATTGGTCATGGGGTAAATTTCACTCTTTTTTACGCTGGTAAATGCAGCAAAAAGTGAGTGATTATGGGTTATGAGTTATGAGTTATGACGTGTGTATAGATGCAACCGCATGAATTGCATTTGGCTTTTGCATGGCCAAAAAATGACTGATTATGAATCATGACGTGCGTATACTTGCAACAGCATAAAAACAATAAAACCATGTGACTGAAATCTAGAATATCTCATTTCAATAATAATAGTTTGTTTTTACCCCTAGTTGTTATCCATTTGAACTATTATGATATGGAAAATGACCACTCTAGGCATTTCAATTTCAAATAAATTGGATTTCACTCCGATCCTGCTTTTTATTTTTGAAATTAAAATTTTACTAAAGTAACAAACATTATATTTAAAAATTCCATAGAGGTGTTTTGTATTTTATGGTATATCATATATATTATATAGAATTTGTTTGTAATAAAATTTTAAAAATATTTATTTTGTAATTATCAATTAATAAAAAATAATTTAATTATTTTTATAATTATTTTATAGTTTGTTTTTATAAATTATATATAAAAAATATACTTCAATTTCATTTCAAATTCTACAAACTAGACATACCAAAATTCCAAGTACTTTTGGCATTGGCTCCTCCTCGAATGATTAATTTTAGAGTAAATCACATGATTGGTCCATACGGTTTACACAAAATTATACTATGCATCCCTAAATCAAAATAATTATAGAGAACGTCCACATGGTTTACATTTTCAAAATGCCTTTTGTCCCTATGTCGTAACACCATCAAAAGAATTTGTTAACTAGCTTAACTAGAGGGACATTATGATCACTTTACTCTTTTTTTTTATTTACTATTAAAAACTTAAAAAGGTACATTATATTCTAATTGTAGGCATAATGATATTTAGCCAATTGATAGGGTCGCTCTCTCACACAAGAGGGGCATAATGGTTTATTTATCTCCCATGCCAAAAAAATTATTGAATTATGCATCCTATTCTAATCCCCCCCCCCCCCCCAAAAAAAAAAAAAAAAAAAAAAAAGTGGAATTGATAGATGAATTTATCCGAACTTAAAAAAGATGAATTTACATATACACCTTATTTTAATAGATAGGAGTTTAAAAAAATAAAAACTTGTCGAGATCGTCATAAATCTGTAAAAGTTAATGTTTCATCAAAAATAATAATGTTATTTTGTCATTTTAGAAAATAACATTTATTTGATTTACCTATCTATCCCTCTCGTACAAGATCCTGGATCCGCCTCTCTTTCAAATCCCTTAAAAATATTTTGTCAAACTGACGGTTTTATGATGAATTTTTCCTACTATTTATCTTCGCCCACCCCTTTGGTGTGATTAACAATATGGTTTTTATATTATACATTTTAATACGTTGATGTAGAAAAGTTTTTTCAAATTGAAAGAAAATATATTACCCATGAGTTATGTAATAAGCATAATCGAAATAAGGAAATTATTGGATCACCTCAATGACTCAAATGGATTCTTCCGTTCTTGACAATGCTCGCTATTAATTCATGCATGTTATATTTCATTTAGATAAACTAACATTAACTTGTGTTCATTTTTAATAACTTATTTCTAGTTTAATACAAGTAAAAGATCATAAAGTATAACTTATTTATTAACCTATAGTAATTATTTGTAAGATTATAAACTTATAGTACAAAATGATATTTCATTTGATTTTATAATATCATTGAGTTTACCCCACAACCATCTCCATCAGTCACATTTCAATAATTTCATTTTGGCGTATTTTATATTATTTATATTGAAATTAAACGTTCATGTCTATCCAATATATCTACTCATTTTAAAATTAAATACACACTCCACAAAATGCCAAAATGGTATGTGATTGTGTTAAAGTTACACGTTAACTAAATTTAGACAATTTTTTACCGATAGATATTAAAACTTCAATTACTTCCTCAAATTCTTTTTCAAAAGGTAATCTACAGGGTTTTACATATTTCACATGATTGAAAGTTTTGTTGAATCACAAGTTTAACTGGTCATAACCACCTTAATTGCAATTGAGTCGGCATAAGTCACTGATAAATAGTGAGGGTTTAACTGTCTCCTCTTAACTCTTATTTTCACACGATCCTTTGTCTACACTCATATCCCCAACCCTAAATCAAATACCTCCTTAAATTATTATTTTTATGTTACAACTACCATAAAATCAATTATACCGCTTACCTAATGACCAACTCCATTGATTAAATACGAGTGATTATATATTTTAAAAACAACCCCCTTAACCAACTCCATTCATTAGGTTCAGTTAAAAAAAAAACTCCATTAATTAGGTATTTCGGTTGCATGTTGATACCCATTTATTCACCTTTTATTCAATATTTTACCCTTTCGTGTATTTTCTAATGAAATTTCATAATAGTTTATTATAGATTTATCTTTAGTGATGTATATAGTTTATAAGAATTTCAACAAATTAATATTTAATTGGTTTTTGTAAAAATCAATTGGTTTACTCTAACAAATAAAACGATATTCTAGAAATTTGAGTTAAGAATCAATATATCTTTTAAATTATATGTAAAAGCAAGTATTATAGTTTTAAGCAACGAAAAGGTATAAATCGGATAAAAGTTATATGTTGTCTTATATACTTAAATTAACATCAATGAAATAAATAATTGTCCATGTTAGCATCTCATTTTTATATCATGCTTCATGCCCTATCCATTAATATAATGTGTAATAGATAATTGGTAAAAAAAAAAAATCATTTGTTAGTTGCAAATAATTTTTATGAATGTCAAACGTAAAAATAATGCATGGAGTATAAATTTATAAACGTTGTAGTAGCTTTTGCGTAATTTGCTCCAACAAACATAATAATGCTTCAAAAAAATATACCTTTAAAAAAATCCTCCAAAAATATATGGAATTTAGAATTTTACAAGAAACGTAAAAATATAGACATCTATTAGTCGATGCAAAATTATAGATGTCTTATGTTACAAAAAAGGAAAGATCTTAGCAGGAAAAAAATAACATTGTATTATTTTACTTGAGGATTTGTGACCTATTGAAACTTAGAGTTAACAATCGTAAAATATGTATTTTCCTCTATCCGTTGTTTAATATGTAATATACATAAATGTATTTTGAAATTAATATTGTTAGGGAAATCGGGTCTATAGTTGAGAAACAATGAATTATCATCCAGGTGAGACTTGAGTTTGCGTGAAATTTCTTTTTCCTTAAAGTGAGATTTTGACACAAATTCTCAAATACTCTTACGATTTTGATAAAAATTCTATGGTATAAACCTAAAGAAACTATAACGATTCATACATTAAAGCTGAAAATTAATTCACTTGTAAAAGGCTATGTTATTGAAATTAATACCTATTAGTGGCGGTTATAAATTGATATATACAATAAAATTCAAAAGATGATTTTATGATTCAAGTATAACTTTATGAAGTAAAAGCTTTCTTAAATTTACCTTTTGAACAAAGTTAAGAAGGTGATTTGTCTTCTAAAATTTTCTGATTTAATTTTTTTCATAAAATGTGTAGCTTCTGAATCATACTCGTACTTAGCTATTTCAGAAAACATGTAACTTTCTAAATATACTCATAATTTACAATTTCAGAAAGCACGTAACTTTCTAAACACTTTTCCCGAGTAATACTTAGTACATACCTTGCAAGAAGCATCACCCGTTTGACCTCCGCCATATGACGACATCCAACAATCCAGGGTTAAAGTTATTTTACGCAGGTGTGCATTCTACACCTCCTAACCTATATTATATCTTAAGCAAGAACCGATTCGTTCTTTTGTAAATACAATTACACAAACTAACCTCTTAATGTCACTAAAATCGCCTATAAATAGAATTCATAATATCAACACAAATACTTAGATTTTTTTATTTGATCAACATTAAGAATTATATTAAGGGAAAATTTCATCTATGTCCTTAAAAACTTGCTATATTACGTATATATCCTTGTAAAATTTGAAACTACGTATATATCCTTCTAAACCTGAAAAACTCACATATATATTATTCTCTCTAATTTAATTATTATTAAACATTTAAAAAATATAAATCATTAAAACTAAATTGAATTTATTTTAGAAATTACTTATATACCCTACCTATAAATCTTTTAAAATCTTTTCCAAAATCAGTACCATAACTCTCAAGCACTAAATGGGAAACTCGTTATTCCTTTTTTTGAAAAATATTTAAAAAGATTTATGAAAAGGGTATATAAATAATTTCTAAAATAAATTCAATTTAGTTTTAATGATTTGTAATTTTTAAATGTTTAATAATAATTAAATTAGAGTGAAAGATATGTATGTGAGTTTTTTCAGGTTTAGAAGAATAGAGGCTAGATCTTATGCAAACTAAATTGGGCATACAAACTATACAAACTAATTGCAGCCCTTGATGTGTTGATCCAACGGTGAGATGAGAAAATGGAATTTTCAGAATTTTTTTTTATTTTTATAATGGCAAAACTGTAAATTCGATTTAGAATTAAGGGTAAAAACGGTTTAATCCCAAAACATTATTAATTAAAAATCAATATTTTTAAAATAATAAACCACATCCTAAATAAAACCAACCCACATCGTGGTCCACATATGCATGTTTGTGTTCCACCAAAAGTTTTTTTAATTGATATGTCTTTATATATGAAAACTTCACTTTCGTAGGAATCATTTGGGTACTGTTTGAACCATAACCTTTGATAATATTAGATATGGGGAAACAAGTGTAGCTGTCTTAATTTACATCTTATAGGATAGGATAAATAAGGATTTGTGTTTATAACATATCAGATTATATGAAACTTATCAGAATGTATTAATCATCGTGTTTATTTCAACATATTCTCGATTATTTCAACACACCAAGAATTGGTCTTGATAAATAACAAGAATTTGGAATTCCATGCAAATTCAAGTACATGCAGTGTCATGTTGTCATGTGTCATCAACTTTCACATCGTTATACTTAATAAGATATGAAATAATGATTTTCACATGTGAACTGAATTACTTCATAGGGAAATCCACAATTGATTGCAACAGGACAATAGTTTACAATAATTTAATATGAATGCTAAAATTTCATATGCCTTGCCCACACATGACTAACAATGGAAGATAATAGTTATGAATTACTAGTTTTCATACGAACAAATCATACATCTTCATATGAAGAAACACATCGACACTGCACTTATAGCATCCATACAAAACCCAGGTAAAAAAACAAAAAAAGAGAACCAAAACAAAACAGGCTCTGAAATACTTCATACGAACCAATCATACATCTTCATATGAACTAGTACATCGTCACTGCACTTACAACATCTATACAAAACCAAAAGAAAAAAAAATCAAAACGAACCAGACTCGGGAACACTGTTCATCTTCGTAGCCTCATCATCGACGAAAGATACACTATTCTCAACATCAACTGGGTTGGAATTGAACAGATTTAAGCCATCATCAACGGAACAAAATTCATCATCAAAATCGTCTTTATACAGTAAATCATATATGAAACCTTCATCCATTGAGAGAACCACCAAAAACCCATACCCCCAGAAAAACAATTGCACTGCATCACCAAACATAACATTCATCCACCTGCACATTTAAAAAAAAACTACCACCCAAATAACTACCAAATTATAAAAAAATTAAAAATAAAAATAAGCCACACCCTGCATAACATAACTGTGCATAAAACTACCAAATATTCATAATTAATAAATAATTTTAAAGCATATGCACAATTACATTTATACCCTCTCATTAAAAAATAAAAAAAACAGTTAATTCGAGTTTGCATGGTTTTTATGCAGAAAAAGGTTTGTATAGGATCAAGCCTCTAGAAGAATATATATGTAGTTTCGAATTTTACAAGAATATATACACATGATATAGTAAGTTTTTAAGGAGGTAGATAAAATTTTAAATAGATGTCAAAGTTAAAGATTTATCTATTCATATAATATACAAAATTGATGGGGGTAAAAGAAATATCAATTTTGGCAAAGAATATTCTTCTTTAAAAAAAAGTAAGATTTTGTATACTGAAAATTGACCAATAAATTACTTCACTCAACTCCCTCTTTTATCATAAAATACATATATATCAATATCACTATCAATATCATCATCATATTCATATTCATAGATAACAGATTCCTCCTTCCTCATTCCAAAAGGGGCAAACGCACCATGATCAACAACAACCAAAAAAACGAATCCCATGAAGAATCATCATTATCACTATCACCATCACCATCACCCTTCCATTGGTGGAAATCGATTCCAGAATACAGATCCTTAAACAAGTCTCAGAAACCATCATCCACATTGAAGGTATTGAGAGAAATGGAGAGGCTGTGTTGGATCAGTGAACATGGAGTCGATGATCTTAAGCACAAACTCATGGTCTACAAATCTGGAGATTTTTGGCTTCCGATTGGCGGAATTAACAAGGAAGATTTGGATATCCCTCCAGTGATTAATATTTTGTTGCTTGGATTATCTGGTTCTGGAAAAAGCTCACTTATCAATCTTATGTATAGTGTTCTTGGCAGATCTGGAATCATTCCATTTTCTCAAACTTCAAGTAATTTTTTTATTGAAATGAAACCTCAATTCTCATTTTATTCAATTCAATTCAATTCAAATCGTATGTTCATTTCATCTTCATTTTTGAAGCTTTTGTTGCAGACGAATCACAGAATCATCCGACGATGATTCTAGAAGAACATAACGTGTTACGATCAACACGAAATGGATTTTGCATATACGATTCGAGGGGATTAGATGTTAATCGAATGGAAGGAAGTCTGGAGGAGGTTAATCGGTGGTTGAGTGACGGAGTCCGTCACAATGAACAGTGTCGATTCGGTGAAGAGGATGTGGAGATGAGGTTAAATTGCTCCTCCGATGGCTATGTGAAACGGAAAGTGAATTATGTGGCGGTGGTTGTGGATTTAGCGGAGGTCTACAAGGCATTCTTCTGTGGTGGCGATTTCACGCCGGTTTCCGCCATTAAATCCCTCTTTCATCATCCTTCCATAAGGACATCAAGTAAGTACACCTGCATGCACCCTTTCTTTCATCATTTGTGTGACAAATCTCTCCTCAAGATATAAAATCTACGGTGATAATAGACAGATTAAGGGACCGTTTACCTGATTCGTTTATCCTTTTAATAGTTTTATGAAGTAGCAATATTTGAATCGCTAATAAGTGAATCTTGTTCGGCAAAAAGAGTCAATCTAAAACCCTCTTAATGGTTTTGTATTTTGGTATCCCTTAACCGTCCGGTGCTCTAATTTCATCCCGAATAATTATCAAACAATTATATTTTCATTTTACAATACATTATAAGTCTCGTAAATCTTAATCATTCTAACTGTCAAACAACCCCTAAGGGTCCGTTTGGTTTGCGGGATTGTTTTTGAGAGATTTGGATTTCATTGAATGATTTGGATTTGGAGGGATTTGGATTGGAATGGATTTGAAAATCATAGTTGTGTTTGCCTGTTTGGTTTGTAGGATTTGAAATGGAATTGGATTTCCATTATTTATATAAAAATATAAAAATAATTAAATTACATTTTTATTAATCAATTATTACAAAACAAATGTTTTTAACATTTTTAAGACATTATTTCATAGAAATCCTACGAAATCCCGTGAAATCTCGAGCATCCGCCAAGGATTTCAAAATCCAATGTTAATGAGATTTTAAATGAATCCATGGATTTTAAATCCTTACCATCGGGCAAACCAAACACCGGAATGGATTGGATTTGAAATCCAAATCCCGCGAACCAAACGCACCCAAAGAATCTTATAAAGTAATAGGCATAGCGGAGACCAATAATTTTACTTGGTAAGTGAGATAGAATACTTTTAGCAAACAAACATTTTCTGATAAGATATGTTTACCAAGAATCCATTTTGATGGTCAAAATTTATTTAGGGGGTGTTTGGGATTGCTTATTTGAAATAACTTATGCTTTTACTACAAAAGTGTTTATCAACTTATCAGAGCATCTCCATAATAGAGAAAATGAGAAAAATAGAAATTTTGGATTAAAATTGTGCTCCAAGAGCATCTCCATAAGTTACTCCAAAATGGAGAAAGTACGAAAGAGAGTGTTTTTTTCTCCATATTTGAAGATTACCCAAAAAATGATTACCAAGGAAGATAAATTAATATTTTATTAATGATCCCACTTTCCCACCAAAAAAATCAGTTAAAAGTTACCACTCTATAAGAATCTTATTGAAAATTATCATTTTATAAAAATTTGTTAAAAATCACAATTTTATATAAAGTCTTGTGAACCTTATTATTTTATGAAAAAATCGTTCAAAATTATCATTTATAAAAATTATGGTTAAAAGTTATCATTTTATAAAAAGTTTGTTGAAAATAATATAAATATGTTTAAAAGTTAGTTAATGCTTTGAATATTTAAATAATATAATTAATGTTGATTTCTCCAAAATAAAAATGTTATTAAAGATGGGTGCATATTTTTTTTTTGAGATTTTCACTTTTTAAATCTCCATTTTGAAGAAACTTTAGAGATGCTGTTGGAGATGCTCTCATAAGTTAGAAGTTTTTAACTTTTTGAAAAACTCCTTATTATCGGTTTGACACCGGAATAAGCACTTTATTCAAACACTCAAAAGTCAATAAGTTATTTTTATAAGCAATCCCAAACACCTGAAATAAAAAAGTATAAATATAAATTATAAAGCTAATAAATACAAGAGTATCCTCGAAAATGTACATAAAAATTACTCTTTACACCAAATTTTACTCAATTTTTGTAAGAAATACTATTAAAGATATTTTTGAATGGCTGGAAAATAAGACCTATGAAAAATAGCCTCAAACTGTTTTCTTTCAAAACGAAATTCAATTGTTTTAGTGGTAAACAAGTTATTGCTTGAAATTGTTTGTTTAATTGTTTTCAAATCCAAAGGTAAAGATGGTTGATTTGGCTCAAAATCATATGAAATTTTTTTAATTATTTGTTTTTAATTTTATCGTCAAATATTAGATGCAGACCCGCTCTTGATTCTAACACATGGTGATATGCTACAACCCGAGGAAAGGGTAAATGGCCGAATCAAAATTTGTGGGTATTTGGGGATATCAGTAACAACTGGTGCATACGACATAGTATGCCTTACAGAGCAAGGTATATTGCCCGAGGAATATTACCCAATAACGTCTTCTGCACTGACTGAAGCGATCTATCGGGGTCTACTACAGTCTGATCGAACTCATTCTCCAAAAAAGAAGTATAAAGATTGGATGAAAGAGTTTTTTGTGAACCTCATGTGTTCTCTTGCTTACTTCTTTGCTATGCTTTCACATATTTTTGAGACGTGGAGTGGTGAACAAAATAAAGTTGAACACATCAAAACATCAGATAGAAAGACACAGTAGCATGTGTGTGTTTTTCCCTTTTTTTTTTTTTCACGGCAAGTTAGTAGTTAGTGATTCGGACCCACAGTGACATCCATATGGGCAGTATGCGGGACCCGAACCTTCACCTTAGGGGATAAACCCCCACTCCTCCATCATTTTTAGGAAAACCACCACTCCAAGGCTCGAACCCGTGACCTTGAGGATGATGTAAAACCCCGGTACCGCTAGGCCAGAGGCCCTTTGATGTGTTTTTCCGTTCTGAATAGCACTTTTAGTTTTAGTTATGTACTAATTAATAATATGCACAATTTCGTTTTGTTTTTTGTATTTTCTTGTTTGTAATTTTTCTAAGCTTTCCTCTTGTATTTTTATGTCGTTTTTTCCTGTGTTTTGTCTTTCGTAATTCTTATACACTTTCCTCTTGTATTTTTATGTCGTTTTTTGCTGTGTTTTGTCCTTCGTAATTCTTATAAACTTTCCTCTTGTATTTTTATATAGTTGATATTGGTTTCTCGTGTATTATTGAACCTAAGTGGTGTCGTAAGCCAGTAGTTCCTCATGACATTTTAATCATCGACCTCTTAAAAGACTGAGATCTACGGTAACCCGAAAACCATCTGACCGATGACCCTTTAATGATTCACATTTGTTTTGTATGGTTTGTCTACTTCATTTGCTTCTGTTAGGACTTAGGGCATGGGATTTAGGGTTTTATTTTAGGGATCTAAACTTGATTTAACTTTTAAGGTAGTTTTGATTTTGAATGAGTTCTGTATCACATATTTTTTTTCAATGAATTTGTACAAATGGGATTTAGGGTTTATTTTACTTGAGATTTTTATATTTTGTATTTAAATTTGTGCTTCATCATTTAGGGATTGAGAGTTCTTTTTCGGATCAAGAAAATTCGGACCCCCTAATTTATTTAATTTTATTGTTTTTGGAAAATAAAATGACAGATATTAATTATTATCTTTCGACTTCACTTAATTGGAATTTTTTTATTGATAGAATTAGTATGAAATATAAAATCTGTAACAAAATACAAAAGATAATAAATGCCATTGAATAGTTGGTAAATTAAATGATAATAGTTATTGATTAAAATGATCACATTTTAATTAAAAAAAATTAAAATGATTACATAGAAGATAAATTAAATGGAAATAGGATAAAGGAAATTGGGCTTCTTCCCTTAGCGGCTTAGCCCACAGACAAATAAGGCAGCCCAGAATGAATGAGCCCATTCAGCAGCCCAACAACCAACTAATCAACTGAATATGTTTTTTGGAAATGGTATCCTAAGCATTAGCTAGACTAATCTCTGACAATTTCAAGACTGCTAAAACATGTAGCCCTGAGATAATTCCTTAGTGGCCACAAGTTGTTTACGTCTGAATTCGAAACTGGGGTAGATGGGTGAATATGTTACCCGTGTTATGACCCGGATCCGACCCATGCTTCACCCATATCGCGATGCAACGTTGTCATCTCCTTCCGCAACCAAATTGTCTCGTTTCTCAAATACAGTCATTTTTTTTGCAACAAATCATTATAAATAATTAATCCTATTGACTCGCGTAATAAACATATTTAGGTTGAATTATCGAACTTAATTTTGTGTTTTTTCCTCATTTGTTTGACAATAGACGCCATATTGCACTTGAGATCAAATCAACATACGGTAGGCCTTTACTATGTCATGATTTTTGTAAAAACAATCTTACTATCACAAACGACTTTTAACAAACCACTACTTGTTTATAAACTCTAACTTAATTTACAAACTTTTTTTTTGTTTCTTGATTGTTTTATCTGAATGTTTTTTGGTTTTCTCTGGATTGAGAGAAAAAAAAAGTTTTGAATTAATAACAAATCAAATCAAGCGAAGAACATTTAGTTTGCTGAATTTTTTTTGAAAGATTTGAATTTAATAGAAGGATTGAAATTTTTGGGTTGTATGATTTGGGATGGAATTTAATTCCATCATCTATAAATAATTTATAAAAATAAATTGTAAAAATCACAAAAGTAATTAAATTATCTTTTAATTACTTGATTATTGCAAAACAATTGTTTTTAACATATTTTAAAACATTATTATAAACAAATACTACAAACTCGAATGAAACATTATTCAATGAAATCTTTCAAACATATAATTTTGAAATCACATGAAGGTAGTTGGAATTTCAAGGGATTTTATCAAAAATTATGTTAAAAACGTTAATTTTTCCGGTAATCAATTTAATAATAACTTAATTTAATTATTTTTATATATTATTTATAAATAATGAAAATTAATTTTATTCAAAGTCCTAAAATAGATACTTCATATATTTCAAATCCCTTCCTACCATTCGACTAAACCAATCGCACCCCTAGGGTTATTGATTTCATGCAAAAACAAGCAAATTTTGATCTCAAATGCTAATGTTTAAACGTTATATGTCATTTGATTAGAAAATATATCAAATGAATACCTCATTGAATTAGTTGTGATTGAAGTGAGGTGATTTAAAAAATATCAAAAATAAAATAGTTATGAAGAGAACAAATCAAGACATTTTTATTCAATTTTATCTGGAGTAATTTTACGTGTAACATTTTTTTAAACAATAGGACGACCAACTAGAAATGTATTGATTTTTTAGAAAGGCAACATGCAATATCACGAAAAAACAACGGGTTACAAAAACACGGGAGACAACAAGAAACAGTTCCACGAGAAACAAAGTCACGAAAACAAGCGGAACAAACAAAAAGCAGAAGAACCGCACAACCACAAGAAAACATTAATGGGTTGGCGGAGACTCTATAGCAAACGGCGACCTGCACCAGTTAGACCACTCAATCGAGTGGGTTCTCAGACTGCAAATAATCCAGTCGAAGGATAGGAATGTATTGATTTACTAAATGCGTTAGAAGAAAAAATAAGTTTAAACAAAATAGTAGATTTTCTAATTAAAAATATACACACAAATTATCGTAAATACAACCAGTTTTTAATCAAGTAAGTTACACTATATTTTATATATTTTGTTATAAACAGGTTTTAAAAATCTCGATTATAAATATATTTAATTATAAATATAGATTAAAATCGACTATGAGTATGAGTAATGTGAAGGTATATGAATAAAAAAACATATTCACATGTTTTCATAAGATATATATGCATTCTTATTTGTATACGAAAAAAATGATTGTACCAGTATACAATATTTATTTGTAAAAATTGGTATTTAGATTCGATCTGACAAATAACCGTTAGATCAAGCATTATGAGATATCAACGGTGACGATCCTCTCAACTCAAAACAAAGAAACGAAACCCTAGTTTCAAAAACTGTGCAGTGCAGCCGCACACATGTAATTCCAACCTCTCTCAATTATACAAAATCAAAATTTTTGAAAAGTGACGAATCAGAAATAAATAAAAATCCAAATGGCGCTATTTTAATTTTTGGCGGGGTGTTTCACAACGTCCAAAAACATTCGTAAAGGGGCAATTTCGTCATTTAACATCATCGCGCCCTAGGGTTTTCTCCGACCTTAAAATCTTTTCATTTTTATTTTGCCGCTGCTACTTCTTCGGCTCCTTCCTTCATTCATTCTCTCTCTTTCTTTCTTTCTCTAGTGATCGCTATTTTGCTTGATCAGCTATTTTTTCATTTGGGTTTTTGATTTCTTTAAAGAAATCCGCTTTCTTTCTTCAACTGAATCACTGGTTTACCTTCAAGACATTATTCATCAGGATTTTTTTTTACCATTTTGGTGTGTTTGATCTCTGAAGAACTCAACTTCGATCTTGATTTGGAGGTGATCGTGATAGAAATCAGGGTTTTGATCGATTGATTTCATCTGTGTTTTTTTGGTGAATTCGTTTTGGAAATGGGGGATCTAAGTGATAAGGTGAGTGAGTGATCATTGATCAATGAGTCTTTAATTGTTGATATTTGATTTTAATGGTTTTGATTTGGTTTGTTTTTAGGGTTCTGAGTGTGATGATATGATGAACTGCAAGAGCAGCCCAGAGAGAGGTGGATCATCTTCATCGGACGGTGGTAGTCATTCGATCAAAACCTGTGCTGATTGTGGGACCACCAAAACCCCTCTCTGGAGAGGAGGCCCAGCTGGTCCTAAGGTATTTTCTTTTTTTCTTTTTCTTTTTAATTTACAAATTAAATTGATCAGTTTTCTAAATCTTGAAAATGGATCTTGGTTTAATTTAATTTAATCTTTTTGATGAATATCAACAGTCTTTATGCAACGCTTGTGGGATCAGAAGCAGAAAGAAGAGAAGAGCACTTTTGGGTATTTCAAAAGACGACAAAAAAGCAAAGAAAGCTATGATCACCACCACCACCACCACAGCCGCCGCCATGGCTGGCACCTCTACATCTGGTGGAGATAGTCAAACTAGTGGTTTGACCACCATTAAAAGCAGCAAAATGGGTGATTTTTGTTTGAAGAGAAGATTAATGGAATTTGGTACAGAAGTGGTGTTGCAGAGACCAAGATCAAGGGTCACAAAACAAAGGAGGAGGAAGATAGGTGAAGAAGAACAGGCTGCTATTTTATTGATGGCTTTATCTTGTGGTTCTGTTTTTGCTTGATTATTATTATGGAATTAAAAAAAAAGACAAGTTTGTTTTGTAGTCTTAGGTTTTTTATAAGCAAGAAATTAAGGATTCAATGATGAACATTAAGAGAGTAATCATCAATTTCAAGAAGATCAAAATGTGTAACTTGTTTCATTGAATCTTATGATTTTTGTTTCTTGATGATTCTGCTTTTGTTGGTGGAAAAAAGAAGTTGTGATTATCTTAAGATCATTGAGGATATTTTGATGTCTAAATGTATTTGATCTTGAATGTAATTTAATTATAATATACTATGTTTTGGTTATCTATTGGTAAAAAATGAAAATTAGAATGTTGTTTTTGTTTGTTTTGATTTTTGTAACATTTGCAAATGGTGATGACATTGCCTTGATGTGTTGTTGTACACAATCAAATGAAATACTACAAGTGAAAGCTAAGTCAATCTTTCTATATTTAGTAGGAATTCTTGTTATTTTTGTACCATTTGAATGAGTGATAGTGTAATACTAATAAAATCTAAATTATATATTTTTATAGTGATTTGTGCATGTTGAATTTCAAACCATTTTCGTTATCTAGTTTTTTTTTTTGGTAAATATATGATAAATAGTTTTTTAACGACATTCTTGTTACCATGTTTCCTCAATATATTTGTGTTTCGTTAAGAAGCTTCACGTAATCTCCAACTTGAATTAAGGTGTCATTCCCAACCTGCATTGTAAGCATGCCTACGTATTTTTTGCTATTTTTGGTTATGGTTGTATCATCATCTGCAACATCAGTTATTTATCGGTTTGTTCAACTCATTCTATTAATTGAAAGTTTTAGCATATGCCATCTAATTTTATTAAAGGGAAAAGTTCAAAAAATACCCAACAAATTGTTCTATTTTGAATGGTTAAGTCCCTAAACTATTTTTTTGAATGAAAAAACTATTAAACTTTCTTATTTTAAATGATTAAGTCTATGAACTACTTTTTTGAATGAAAAAATTATTAAACTTTCTTATTTTTAATCATTCAAAATGAAAAAGTTTAATGGTTTTTTCATTCAAAAAAATAGTTCAGGGACTTAAACGTTCAAACTGGAATAGTTTGTTGGGTTTTTTTAAACTTTCCCTTCTACTAAAAAAAGGTATAGATGTAAAAGAATTTTTAAACAACCAAATGTCTATTGGTGTTATTGAGTTGAAAGTTATATCATGGCTGAAATTGCTAATAGTATCATCTCAGACCGTATTCAAACATTTATAGAATCACCAAAATTTCAATCAATTTAAGAAATAAAAAGAGCGCTTTTTAATTATTGATTCAAATAAAACATTTGGTTAAAAACATGTTGTGTTAGAGAATGCAAATTTAATTTTGGACATGTGATAACAATGAAACATTCACATAAATTATGTTTAATATATTACATACTATATACTGTCTGGTTAATATGGCCCAAAATCCTCAAATTGAAAGCAGAAACTCAGGCCCATAACTTTTATCGTAGGTTTAATAAGAATTGTTTTTGTAACTTTTATTACGTTTACGCTGGTTATCAAAATTGTAAAGAAAGGGAACAAAAAGAAATGGAGCGAAAACAAAATAATTTTTTTTTGTCTTCTTAAAATGAAATAAAATAATTTTTCATATTTTTTAATAAGAGAAAAAAGAAAAAAAAAGTCATTTTTATTAACATACCTTTTAAAAATATGTATCAGAAAAATTAGAAAATTTTGTAATTTTAATAATTTTGTAATTAAGTATAATGTCTTTCCTTTCCTTTCCTTTCCTGCTACGTTGGAAAATTTTGGGAGAAAACTTATCAATAATTTTCATTCCTTATCATTTTATTTCTCTCTCAAAAGAGTTTCAAGAACACGATTTTATTTTTACTTTCTTCTCATTTCTCTCCTTTTTCTTTCGTAAAAAATGTTTTGAGAACAAAGATTTAGGGATTGTTTGGTTGGTTTCTATTAAATTATGTGATGGATTAATCTCTCTGTTAAGAAGGTTTTTGTTTAAAATTGTTTTTCATAGATAAAATAAGCGTGATTTTAATAGAAAAAAATATGTTTAGAAAAAAATTTAGTTATATATATATAAAGATTACTAAATAAACCATTTCAATATCATTAAGTCATTATCAAACAATCTCTTATAACGGACCAAAGTACCAAACAAACCCTTAGAAATATGTATATCGTTTGGTCATTGATGCATACCGCTCAGCGAAATTTGAAATAAGGGCGTGGATAATTCTTGCTAAACATGTTTTAACACCATCATTAACCCAACTGAATTTTAAATTTCATGTGGTTTTTTATTTTATTTTCTTGAAACAATAATATAAACTAAAAAATAGGATAACTAATATTCAGTTAGTCAGTTCAGTTAATTGTCTGATCTTTTATTTATGTATTTAATATATATAAATTTGTCCTTTTAAATCCATTAAATAAACATTGAAATTCAAAAGAATCAAGTTAATTGTCTGATCTTTTATTTATGTATTTAATATGCACATGTGTAAATTATGATTGTATAAATTTGTCCTTTTAAATCCATTAAATAAACATTGAAATTCAAAAGAATCAAGGAATAGAGAATATTTGTGAAAGGAAATGAACTAAACAGCACATGAAACGAAGCCGACACCAAAAAAAGAGTTAAAACTAAAAGAGTCTCACAAGACAGCATACATAGGAGAATCAAACCAAGTCATCCCGAAATCGACCGATTATTGCATCTTGCCAAGATCCAAACGAATGATTGAAACTGAATTTCGCCAAAAAAATATCACCACGAGTATCGTCCCCTTTAAAGATCTGAGCTTTCCTATATTTTCAGATCTAAATAAACCCTGATCCAAACAATAGCTTGCAAACTTCCTTTAGCGTGGCCGGAACTAGTCTCCCACCATCGTAAAGAGGCAAATCGGAAGTTGAAGCGGGCGGAACAAAATCAATATTCCACAATCCAAAAATATTTTTCCAGATATTTGAAACAACCTCACAACCGCAAAGGCAATAGTCTAAAGTCTCGATAGAATCCTTACATAATGGGTAAAAGCATCAAGTTGAGATCCATTAAAAATCAAAATCTAAAACTCCAATCATCCTTCGACTTGTTAAATAGTTGTCCAAAATTTCAACTATTGTTGGTGACTTTGTTCCACTTTTTATCAACATATTTTATGATGTTTTTTAATTTTGTAGACATGTTTTTTATATAATTAAATAATATTTTTTAATAAGGTTCTATTGGTAGAAATTTAATTTGAGATATGTGTGTTATATTTTTCTGTTTAAAACTCATAATATGTCTGAACTGTCTAAATTGGTCAAACCGTACCGTGTTTTTGTCATTTTGTGGTCTAGCTTGGTCAATTGTTGCCAAGTTGATCGGTATGAAAATTTTCCTAAACCACACTGCGGGTGTTTTATGGTTGTAGGGTTAAATCGTTCAAACCAGACCCACAAACACCCATAAAGAATACACATATATGTACTTTTATTCGAATATTTAAAGAAAAGACTATAAAATATAAACATTCTATTTTATCTGCTTCAAACTCTAAATCTTAGTCCATCATGCTCTTTTCTGATTTTTAAACATACTATTGATTTCATCAATTTTTTAATTGATTGAATTCATTCTCAAAATCGATTGGATATATATAGTTCTTTGCATTATAACTATACCCGAACGGCTGAACCCAACCAATTTCAACCCAAAACCCGATCAACCGAACCCAAAGTACTCCCAAATCCAAAACCCAAAATTTGGGTTTTGTTTTCGTAATCAAAATCGAATTAAATTTTTGATTTATCCAACCGAATCCATCCGAGCACGACAACTCACAAGTATTCGTCATATGGTGACGTGGACTTTCTATGAATTGCTTCATAAAAAGAACAGCTAGAAAAAAAGGTGGAACGCTCCATTTTCACGACCGTTTTTTTTTAATTCTCCACGAGTCCATTGGTTTAAAACTTTTTAATTGATTAAATAGTTGTTAACAAATTAATACAAATCAAATATATCTATTAGTAAATAGTTAATAATGCTTTTGACTTTATATGATGAAAAATATTTTAGCAAATATAGTTTTAGATTAATTTATTTATTAATTTACATTAAGAGTGAATTACATTGGTGGTCCTTATAATTTGGCTAAATTCTAGATTTGGTCCTTGAATTAAAGCATCTATGTTGGTTGTCCTTAACTTTCATTTTCATAATACCTATGGTCCCTATACTTAACAACGTTAGATAGCAATCGTTAAAAAAAATTAATCGGTCTTTAAACAAATATAAGGACCAAAAGTGTTAGTTCCACTAAAATTTAGCTTTATCCACGTTTTTTTAATTTTTTATTAGAAAAATATTTTATATATACATTCATAATTCAAAATTCTTCAACTAAATTACATATTAAATTAAAAAAATTATATTTATTTAAAAACTATTAACTTCATAAAAGATCTCATTTAAAATCTCATGTTTAAAAAACAATATAAATTAAAAAAAAATCAATTATTTTTGTGTTGGAAAATGAAACATGTGAGTAAATATTATAAATATGGTTTGATTAACGTGATATTATTACTAAATTGATAAATTAATACTTTCTTTGTTTTAAAAAAGGGTTTTCATAATCCATTGCACTAAAAAACCTAAAAAAATTCATTTTCAAAAATTGTTGAATTATGTTCTTAGATTGGATTGTTTAGGCCTTTAACCTGATTGATCCAACCATTGACCCTTATCCTTAAAACATCTCTAGCAGCTTTGTTAAAATAGATAAAAATGAGTTTTTATTCTCTAAAATTCTCAAACAACTTTACTATATTCTTTGCTTTAATATAAAAAACTTAAAATTCTCTAAAACTTGATAGTAGGAGAGAAATGATTATTTTATTTAATCCACTAATGAGATTAAATTTTTATAATAAGTTTTTTTGTAAAAAGTATATTGGAATGATAAATTTAAAAATATTATATCATATTAATTTATTTTAAAATCTCTAAAATAGCAAATCAATTGGAGTTAAATGTCATTTTTTTAAAGATTTTATTTTTTGATTTTTTATTTTAAAAAAGTTATAAAAAACCGGTTGGAAATGCTGTTATGCATCCGTCAACATGGAAACTTGGAAAGAGATCAAAGAGAGCACGCAAGCTGAATTGAAAAAGTTACTAATTATATGTATAAAGAGTAAATTACACTTTTGGTCCTTTATCTATGCTCGTTTTTTGGTTTTGGTCCCTCCAAAGGTAAAAGTACATTCTTGGTCCCTCAAATGAGTTTTTGATAACACTCTTGGTCCCTCCCACTAACGCCGTCCATAATATGCCGTTAACCATCCCATGTGCCTTTCACGTGAGGGGCATTTTTGTCTTTTTACTCGTGTTCTTCAACATCTCATGCATCTCCAAGAACATGATTCATCTCCAAGAACATACCCAGAAAGTCTGATCTCAAGAATCAATCAAAATGAAAACCTTAACCATAACAATGCTTAGATTTTGAAATCAAAAGGGTAACCAAAATACAAACTTACACAAATCCATTCATGAAATCAAAATCCTCACATCAATTCACACAAACTTACACAAATCTATATACAAAATCAAAACCATAAACCTATTTCTGACCAATCTGGATGGGTTCCTGATTAACACATATCCGATATATATACCTTTGAATAACTTTTTTTTGAATCACGAACACAGATCGATCTGATATCTTGAATTGAAACCTTCAAATCAAAACCCTCAAATCCCTAAAAACAAGACTCATACTCAAATCACTAATTTCAAATCTATAACTTCTTTATACAAAAAATAAACATTTTACATAAATCAAACTTCAAGATCGTTCATAAACAGTATAAAACAGTCACATAAAACTTAAGAACACTCTAACAAATCTAAATACAAAAAAGAAACCCTAAATCAGAACAAAATAAATCCTACATTTATACACACCATTGTACCCACCTAAATCTGGATCTGCATCTTTGAAAACTATCTCAATCTTCATCTTTGAAAACCAAATGCATCATCGTCATCTTCAAATGGATCGTCATCATTGGATATCGCCCGGATCTTCATATGTGAATCAGATTTTAGGCTTAAAAACCCTTATTTTTAAGTGGCTCGGAAACAATAATGAAAAAAACATGGGTTTTTCAAGGTTCTCCGAAAACCACAAACAAGAGGGGAGAAAGGTTAGAAAGAAATTGGAGGGTGGACGGTGAAATCGGAAACCATCATCGGAAGTCAGAGGGTCTGGTTCGCCGGCGGCCATAGTTTGGTTGGTGAAAAAAAAATTCCAGGGAGTGCATGTGAGCCTTTGATGGATCAGAGATGAGAGGATAATTTTATGGAGATTTAATGGAAACATTAATGGGTAGGAGAAATTAATTTTTGGGGAATGGAGGATTTATTGAAGAAATCAATGGGGGTAGAGGGAAGGAGCCGTTTAGGTTTCTTTTCTTTTTTTAATTAATTAATTCACTATTAAAAGTTAGAATGTAGTTTGTATTTTATTTTTAAATTAAATGATATTAAACCAAAAGACCAAAATGCTCCTCACGTGAGGGGCACATGGGATGGTTAACGGCAGATTATGGACGGCGTTAGTGGAAGGGACCAAGGGTGTTATCAAAAACTCGTTTGAGGGACCAAGAATGTACTTTTACCTTTGGAGGGACCAAAACCAAAAAGCGAGCATAGATAAAGGACCAAAAGTGTAATTTACTCATATATAAATTATCAAAATCCTAAATTATCTGTTCGTTGAAATAAAAACAAAATTGGATTTAATTTAATTTAATACAATTTATGTATTTTAATTTGATTCTTGCCATTTGCACAGGTCATTTATTTCAACTTCTATTACAAAAATGTTGTATCTTAAAAACTAAAAGGTTGGTAAAAAAAAATAGAACTAAAAGTTTAATCCACTGAAGAAAACTTTCCAGCTCTGTTTTGGCTCTAAAGATTCAAATTTATTTTTATCTTTATAACAAAATGTTGTAAAATTTCAAGTGTAAAAAATATGGTGTTACGAGTTTTACAGAAACATGTTAGTCTCGTATAATATAAACCCAACCTACTTATATATTGGCAATTATGAGAACCAAATTTCCCCGTTTAACTAGTTTTATTTCAATCTAAGATTGAAAGTGATATTATTTTTAATATATTTGACGTAAAGCTTATGAATGCATATATTAAACTATGCATTCTCACATTTATTGATATACTTTAGTTTCCTATTCCCCCCTTAAACTTGTATATAAACGCATAGAGTTGGGTTCATACGAGAATTGTATTTATTCAAGAAAATAGGGTAATGACTGAATTACATGTGATTCACACGATCTTGCCGCTGGCCATA
The DNA here is from genome assembly GCA_036898165.1 of Silybum marianum. Lineage (NCBI taxonomy): Eukaryota > Viridiplantae > Streptophyta > Magnoliopsida > Asterales > Asteraceae > Silybum > Silybum marianum. Next base: position 26,594,318 of record CM072539.1, read on the forward strand.
GGGTCACCTACGCACTTTTTTGACTGTTAATGTAAAATCACAGATGATTTTGTAAGTAATTTGGTCTTTTTTTAAATATGTATCATTCTCGTATGAACTTACCTCTATACACATTATATATATATATATAAATATATAGGGTTGGGTTCCAGTGAGAGTTGAAGTTATAGTAAGAAGAGATCTACACTCTTGAATGCAAATTAGGATGACATATATGGAGATTCGCCGAAATAATCCCCATATCAAACGTGATTCATGCCTCGTATCATTCTCGTATTAATCCCTGAAGAGATCTACTTCTTACGTTAACTTCACTTTTAACACGGTGACACGGTCTCATGCCTCGTATCATTCACTTAACTCAAATTTGGTTGTGAACGTAAGGACAAATGAGAAAACAACATGTGTCATATTCAGACCGACTAATAAAATAAAATATTCAAACTGAATGTAGTATTATTCAAATTGATATACAATTGGATTTGTAGGACACCAATAATGTGTGAATGTGTGAATAAGAGTTACGTTTATAGGACAACACTTATATGTTCTATGTACAAAATAGACATTTTAATAAGCTTTTAAAGAAAAATAATTGGTCCTATTAATCCTTTTATGTGTTATTTGGAAAAAAGTCCTATAAAACAAGTGTTTTATAAAAATATGTATTTATATGACATTTTTCAAAATACCATCTTAGAAAAGGGTTGCCTATACAAATACGTGTTTATGTGACATTTTTCAAAAAAAAACATCCTATAAAAGGGTTGCAAAGGTCCTAAAAACTTGTTACGACCTTAAACGTGTTCTATAAACTTATTATAAAATCTTTAATTAAAATAAATAAGTGTTTGATTTTATAAACTTAAGTCTTACAAACTATTTTATTTGAACATTTAAACGCTAACCGTGTCCTATATTGTATAAAATATGTATGAATAAAAAGTCAGTCACGGTAGAAGCAGAATCAGAGACTCAATCTGTACAACTTTTCACAAGCATATTTTGATCTGGAAAGCTAATAGAATATGAATAATCTAATTAGCTCAATCACCAACACCTAATTAATTAAATAGTTTCTAGAATTTGGTAAATTATTTTGACTCATAATTAAAAAATTAACGAAAAACGAAATCCCACAACAAAAATTGCAATAATCAATAAACTCACAAAATAAAATATAACAGAATTCACAGCAGATTGAAACTTATTAATAATTAATCGAAGAAACTTTAGCTGTTATTTAATCATTCATGTAAGTAAATATTACTTATAAAGCTAATTAAAATAGACAGTTTGAAAATTACCAAAAGAGACATATACTATCAAGAAATTTACAGATTACTTGACAGACAGAGAGTGCTTTTTTTCCACTTTCTCATCATCAAGATTCCTGGGGTGCGATCACGAACTCCTCTGTAAATTGATCTAAACACTTGATGGGTATTTCTGGGAATTCAACAATCTCGAATCTTGTCTCATCTTTTTTGTAGATCTGTGAACCCTGACGCTTTATTCAATTCTTCAGTTCATATTATCAAAAAAATAAAAAAAGAACTAAAAGAGCCAGACTAAAATGAAGTTGAGTAAGAACAGAGTGGTGGCTCCGGTGATTGACACGGCGGGGGCGGCGGCGGAGGATGACGGAGGCGGAGGACTGTAATAGTAATAAGGAAAGTAAGGCATAATTGGGTTGGGTGGTTCAGGGGTAGGGTTGTTGTTGTTGTTGTACGGCGGTGGTGGGTAGGTGTAGTAAGGTCCCTGAGAAGTTGGTGGAGGTGGATTGTAGTAACCACCGCCACCGCCACCACCGGAGGATGGATTAGAAGGCGGAGGAGGGCAAATTGGTGTTGTCGGTGTGGAGGGTTTGGGTGATGGTGGTGGTGGGGAAGGCGGCGGCGGTGGTGGTGGAGAGAGGGTGGGTTGATTACATGGGTTATCACAGGCGGCACACATTGTGCATTCGATTTGGTATTTAGAACCGACCCATTTGTTGGATTGAGCTACCACGATCGAGAGTAGTGATGCAATGAGTAAGAAGATCAAAGTGTTGACTTTTTGGTTCATTACCACCATTTTTAGAGAGAGAGAGAGAGAGAGAGAGAGAGAGAGAGAGAATAGAGGTGATTGAAGGTGGAGGGAGAGTTTTGGTGGATGTTATGATTGAGGATGGCAAACAACACCCATTAACCATCATCATAAATGATCGTCATACACGTTTTTTTTTATCGTAAAAGAGATGCACCGTGTGAAAAAACATTAGGGCATTGTTTGGTAAAAATAAGGTGACTTATAAGTCAACTTATAAGGTACCTTAGTTTTAATATAGTTGTTTGAATGATAATAATTTAACTTATACAAGGTACCTTGATAAGTTAATAAAAGTAAGGTTTTGATATCTACTTTATAAGTCATAAGATACCTTATTAGTTACTTTTACCAAACATAGCCTAAACTCGTTAATAAATATGAAAATAATTATTATAATTATTATGATATTATTATTGAAAATTTTGTAATTTACGGGATACGTTGTTATATATACGTACGACAGAGAGTATTCTTTTTTATTAAAATTGAGAAAACAACTTTTAGTGTTTTATTTCTTGATTGTTGTCTGTTTGATTATATTTGATTATACTTTGACACGTAGTTCACTTGGTAAAGTTATAAGATGATTTTTTATAAATAAAAGACATGTCAAGGGCTTTATGATTTTTATCTCAGGTGCTGAGAAAGCCAAACAAATGCTTCTTATATTGGTGTCGTTGGATGTGAAGAGCGGTTGAGTTACCGAAAATCAACTTTATTTCCAAATAAGTAAATAAAATAAAAGACCGTTTATTAATCACTTATGTGGTGTTTGTTTTTTAAGAATTGCTTAACTTTGAAGTTTGATTTCAATTCTAAAATTGTTATGAAACGTCTAAATGAATCAAACATAAGTGGTGCTTAAGAGCTTAAAATGAAAAAAAAAACAATGCCTCACATTGGTAAGGGTTTAACTGTGTAGTTATCTTGCCGAATGAATATAAGAAAAACCAAAAACTTACCTGACAAGAGGGAAGACAATTATCAATAGTCATATGCGATATGTAAGGCTGATGACTTTTATGCGTTAAACACTTAACGAGTTATATATGTTTATCATCAATCTATTTTGATGGCTGAAATATTATCTCATAAGGTACATTAAAATGATGATTTTTGCTGGTAAATATATTATCGTTAAATGTTTGGTAAACGATCAATTTGATACTTGTACCGTAACCGTTTGTTAAATTTTGTATCGGCACTATAAAAAATCACTTGACTATAGAAGGAAACAAATGAATTACAAAGTATATATTATTCTAATTTAAATATATTAATTTCAACAAACTTGATTATATTTTGAGGATATCTAATTCTCAAGATTGTAATAATATAATAAAATGTGTCCCCTAATCTCAATGCGATATATAGTCAAACTAAATTTAACGGTAAATTGAATTATTTTGCTTACTATTTATAATATTTTTCATTTAAAAACGTAAAATATTCAAAAACTCCCCTCTTATTCCTTCTAGATCGAACGTAAAGCAGTCTCCTGCTTACCACAAATTTTATTAGTTTTCGTTATTAATGAGAAAATAATATTATAAGCTAATGAATGTTAATTTTATGAATGTTGGTCCAAATATAAAATAACTTTATTTTATTATAAAAGTTGGTTTTAAGACTCTTTTTATAAGTCGGCAGTTCAAGTTTTTTTTACATTATGGAATTATTTGAAGTGTTATATTCGAATTTTACAAAAGTAAAAGAGAAAATTATATAAAAAAAAAGTAAAATTGAAATATTTTAATAGTGTGATGTGAAAAGGGAAGTTGTTTGTAATGAAAAAGCGGGTAGATTGTTTGTATTTACATTGGAGTTCCTTAATGCATTCATTCACACGTGGTATTTGAAGTCGGTGCCCTTCATAACGCTGGATCCCACCCTCGGCTGCTCTGCTTGTGGGTATATATATATATATATGTATTCTGTCATTCATAACAAATTCATTTCATATTATTTTTATTTCTAAATGTAATTCACTTGAATGAAAAATTGAAAAAAAAAATTAAAATGTTGGTTTGAATAGAATTGTCTCACATGGGAAATGAAAAATAATAACGCGTTTATACGTGATTTTCTACATGTAATGATTAACTCATGGTCGTTTATCAAATAAGCTTTTAACGGTAAAATTCAACATTATTATTTATTTATCAGGTAAAATTTTAGTTCATCAAAACGATATCATATGTAATAGTTAATCTGATAAGTGCTTACTGTTCTAAAATTTGCCGCACTCACTATACTTGTCTAAGCCTTCTTAACACCCTTTGGACAATTTGTTCCCATCTAGTCCCTATTGAATAAGACTTCAATTATTAAAATATATGTTCCAACTTTGTTTCTCTATTTAAGGACATTTTTCGAAAATAATATAACAGAATTCCACTAAATTTATGTTTCATTTATTTCAAGTATTATACAATGAATAATTCTTGTACATTTATTTTGAGGTTTTTAATTGATGTTGAGAAGAAATCCTTGAAAAATAGAGCAAGTGGTAAAGTTGTAAACTTTCTTCTTTCTTGACTTAATTTGTGGAACTTTTTTGACTTTCTATTTGGAATGGTAATCATCAAAAGTAATTAGGATTTACTCCTATTTTTACTTACATTAGGTGAGTTTAGAGCATCTTCAACAATCTTTAAAATAGGAAAAATAGAGATTTTTAAATATTTTGAGCATTTTTTTTTCTCTAACAACATATTTAAAACTTTCTTCAAAATGAAGAAAACATGAAAGAGACTACAAAAATCTCTAAATTGAAGATGATTACCATAAGAGAGGAGCTTTTTTTTATTATGTTCCACCAATAAAAAAATTTGAAATTAAATGTTTAGATGAGATAAATAATATTTTATTAGAAATATAAAATATTTTAATAATATAATGAATTTTGTAATTTCCAAAATAGACATGCTGTTGGAGTTGAGTGTAATATTTTTTAGAGATTTTGATATTTAATTCTTCATTTTAGAGAAAATTATGAAGATACTTTTTGGAGATGCTCTTACCAACATTTTAAAATAAAAACATATTTTGTAATTTAAATCTTTTTTCAAAATTATTTAGTTATTAATCAATAATGATTATAAGATATGTGTTTGAACTTTTAACCCACTAAATATTTATGTATTGTTGCTATTAAAACTAATTTAAATATGTAATTAAAAAGAATAATTTTTAGACAATACAAACTCGGGATAGACTTGGATTCTGTATTTTGTCAAAGATGCAGTGACTCGTTAGAAACGACGGACCACGCTTTAGTAGGTTGCTCAGAAGTAAAAATATGTGGAATGCAGTAGGTCGATGGTGGAATCTAGGTTTAGAAGGCTGCGGGACAATGCAAAAAATTATCCAAGCTAGCAAAAAATATACAGGGTACAATCGAGAGGTATGGAGTGGGATGAAATGGAGTTTTCTATATCTTTAATGGTCGAATCAGAACAAGCTAGTATTCAAAGGCGGAATAAGAAAATTAGTGGATCTGGTATTTGAGTTCCAAAGAAAAGCTTTACAAATGGATGAAAGGTCGTGACAACAAGCAAGAACAGGAGTGGACGAGTTGGGTGAATAATCTAATTGTGTGGTAGCAGTGATGCCAAACCTCGCAGAACTAAGTTTCGGAAGGCGTTAGATCGTTACTGCAGCAATAGCTGCTACCCAGAACTATTGCAGATCGATTATTGCATCGTCTATATCACTACTACATGGCTCTTAGTCGATTTTGTGGATCTGTGATACAACCCATCCTAGCTACTGGTTCGGTTGGTTTATATTTCGTAAGATGTCCGACCACAACACCGGATAAGTAGTTGCAGGTCTTTGTTTCTTTCTTGATTTCGGTTCGATGAAGTGTCTTGTGGTACCGTTTTTGTTGTGATTTCGATGGTGTAATTGAAACTTTACTTCTTAATTAGATTTTCTTGCAGTTCAAAAAAAAATTAGACAATAAAAAAAATATAAATATTAATGATTAAATGAAATCAATTATTCAAAATGACACTATATTAATAATTGACAAAAGTAACCCTTAAAAACCTGAAGATAAAAAAGAGAAAAGGGATGATTGAGAGGGTAATGACCGACCACTCAAAAAAGATAACTTTCCAGGCTGTTTTCGGGAAAATTATTCTATCCAAAACATCTTTGGTTGATTTGCATAAGTCATCCCTATGGTTTTGGTCAAGTTCACTTTTTGCCACAAAATCCATGACATTAGAGCTGAAAGCAAGGCACGTGCCGTGCATGATTTATTGAGTGTTTAGTTGTCATAAAATTTAAATATAGGGCAAAAAAAGTATCTTTGTCAAAGTATAGGGTATTAAATGTTCAACAGGCCTATTTGAACAAAAGGAAAACATAATTTAATCTTTATTCAACTAAATTGTGATTGAGAACTTACCAAAACTAAAGTATTAAACCGGTTTGACGGTTTGACCTTTGATGATTAAAAACATGGACAAATCCAATTTTTTTAAACGATTAAACCATTTAATTATAAGAAATAAATATAAATAAAGTCTTGCGTTTAAGTCTTTTGTTATAAAGATTTATTACGTTTATATTTGTTAGTTCATTGTTTTTCATACTTAAGGTCTCGTATTCAAATCTTTTATTTCAAAAAAAAAATTTCAGAAACATAATAAATATAAAATTGAAAGCTAAAAAGAAAATAAAACAAACGGGATTCGAAAGCTCGTGTCATCATTATAATTAGTAACACATAACAAATTGATACGGTGACATTTAACATGATCCTATAATTTTTTACATTACGACCAAAAAACGAAACATTGGGTTCGTCCCTAATAAAAAAGACGACGACCGATAACAGTAGCCAACGACATCGATGGAGTGGTAAAGGGTTTGAATGACGTGGTAAAAACTTAGATGGTCAAATTCATTTATTGCCGGAGTAATGGCACATATCTACATAACCATTTATATTTTCATGTTCTTGGTATGGTCTATAATCCATTAATTCCCAAGCAATAATTATATATGTAAATCAAATGAGATGAATCGTGAGAGAGTGAAATATGTTGGTGAAAGAATTATAGAAGATTTTAAGACTCTAGCGATGATGTGGATAGTTTTATATTTTACCAAATTTTGTCATATTTTCATGATTTTTGTTCCATCTATTTTTGATATGACAAAAAAATGCATTTATGCCTCACTTAGAGGCCGTTTACTAAAACTTACCAGTGTAACCATTTACCAAAAAATTTACCTAGTAAGAGCGAGACAAGACCAAGAGTCTTCCCCGATAAGTGAGTGCTATGATTCTTACCACGGTAAGCGTTTATCAGGTAAATTATTGCAAGGATGTCGTTTTTGTGGACTAAAATCTTACTCGGTAAGTAAATGATAGTGTTCAAATTTACCAGTAAGCACTTACTAAGTGTTTGGTAAACGGCCCCTTAGTTTATTGATCCAATCTAATATCTTGACAAATGTGAATAACAAGTTTTTGTTTTGTAATATTCCATCTTGTCTCACATATCAATCACACCATAAAGGTAACATTTGGTGCACATAAATGATTGGACAAGACCGGAAAAAACAGAACTGGACGGGACATGACTAGATAGAAAAAGTGTTTACTGGTGTTCGATACGACTAAGACTGGACAGGTATAACTGGACAATTTCCCCCCAAAAGTTATTTTGTGATTATATATATATATATATATATATATATATATATATATCATATAACAATTATAATTATTACAAATAAAGTAAATTGCCAAATTGACAGTGGTGGCGACGACTATGACTATCGATGGTGACCAATAAAACAAATACATATTAATGTTGTACATCCAACGATGGTATATTAGTAATATTTTAGTTTGTGTTTCTTCTTGTCCCATCTTGTTCCACCTATATTGGTGGAATAAGAAAAAACTTTTTTGGTTACACCTTGTCTCGTTTCTTGTCCCTGCTCTACACCAAATGTAGAACAATGAGTTCTTGTCATGTCCTTATCGCGTCAAACATGGGACAATGAGTTTTGTCCCGTTTCATCCTGTCCTGTCTCATGTACCAAACGCATCCTAAAAAAACAAAAATTTGTTTAATAAATTGGAGAAGTGTGGATCTATGAGCCTTAAACGGTTTCTCACCATCATCAATCTGGCTTTATCCCTTTCTTTTTCATCAGTAACCACTAATCTTCCTCTAATTTCCGATAAGTAAAATGATAACAGAAGGAAGATTCATGGTCTAGCAACCATGAATCCCATTAGACTAGGCACAAGAAACAAGCTCCCATCGGGAATTGGCAATTGTAAATCTCAAGAAGTCCTCGCTTCCCTTTTTAGTTTATTCAACACCTAGAGATGGAACGATTTGGGGTTGTAGTTTCGATTTTAGTTATCGGTTTTATAATTTGATTTGATCATTGATTTAGGGTTTGAATTTAGAGTTTTGGATTTTGGTTTTATCTGTTATGTGGATTTTGGGTTTGTATTTTGTATATGATTTTTTTTCCATTTATATTTTAGTAGAACTCAGAGCATTTATCCCTTCCAAAACATTTGAGGTACGGTGTGAGTTAAGATTCCGCTCGTAAAAGTTTGTGGTCCAACCATAAAATCATATTTTTTTTTAGTTTGTTTATGATATATGTACTTTTTGCTTTTTTTTTGTTGGGGGGGAGGGGGGGTTTCTTGGGTAGTCGAAGAAGACGACCGGAGGAAGAGGGTGTCTCTGCAATCAGGTGGAGAATGGGTGGTGTTTGGCGTTAAATAAAGACTATTTTTAATGAAATTAAATAAGAAAAAGATAAAAGGTGTAAGAGACCAAAATGTTCCCTCAGTTAACGAGTTTATTTAACAGAAGTTAGTCATAAGGATCAAAAGTGAAACAAAATATCAACTACAATGACCAAAAATATGATTAATTTGAAATAAAACTAAAACTTGATAATGAATGACAACCAACATAACCAAAAATATAATTTAATTTATATTTTATGAGAGTGTATATCAATAAATATAGAATTCTAATCTTCTCAAGATCATGACTTGAAACCTCCCCATCAAAAATAAATGACACCTTGATACAGTATAATTTAAGTAACCATCATAAATCATTAAAAAATATGTAATAATTAAACTCCAATTTGGCAAATTTATTTTAGAGCAAACTATAAATTTAGGCCTTGTGGTTTAGTGAGAATAACACTTTTCGTCCTTACACTTTACAAACTAGAAAATGACTATTGTGTTTTGCAAAAACGTCTGGATTTGTTCACTCCTCCTAACTGCCGTTAAATGTGGAGGATTTTTGTTATTTTATCGGGTTTTTCTTTGTATTTTATCCAATAAAAGTCGAATTTATGATTTGGTCCATGTGGTTTTGGTTTTGGTTTTGGTTTAGGTAAAAAACAAAAAAATTAAAAAAAAGGCAAAAACGCTACTCATTTAACAAATCTTTTAATGGCTGTTAGAAGGAGGGATCAAATCCATACATTTTTGTAAACCATGATGGTCTTCTTGTAATTTCGAAACCATATCGACAATTTTTTTTATTTTTTATAAACCACAAGGACCAAAATTGTAGTTTACTTTTTATTTGATTTATTGTTTACTAGCAAATAGTATTTAGTCATTTAATGATAACTTCTTCTTTCATTTCATGAACTTTCATAAAAGGTTATAAAATAATTGTTTCTTTTTTCATCAATCCCTATCGAAAGGAAAATAGTGTGTTCCTTTTAGTGAAAAAAAAACATCATTTGATGTTTTGTTGTATGTAGACATACAAAGGTGGGTGCAAACCTTTAAATTTGATGGCTAATAAAGGCCAAATGGTTGTGTTTAATGTTTCTGTTCCTTAAACTATTGGACATATAAATTTAGAATCGGGTAAACATTTAGTGATAAATATTTATTAAAATGGATTGATTATAAGCAACATTTTAAATGGATTGATTATAAGCGTTTATCAACCGGTAAACCTTTACCAGGTAAGAATCATCACCTCACTTACCAGATAAGATTTCAATTTTTGTCTTCTCTCTTATCGAGTAAGATTATCAGTCATTGATTTGCTCACACGGTAAGGTAATTAATCTAGGAAGTGTTTACCATGTAAGTGTTTGGTAAATGGTCCCTAAGGTGAAGTAATGTGTTTAATGTTACTTTTGACATATTTTATTTCTTTATAAATCATTCTACTAAAATACTAATCGAGCACCACCTAAAGGTTAACTTAAAATCATGTGACCTATATATTAATACTCATATATTCTCGACAAAATATTTGATTCGTTTGTTGATGAGACGGCACCCACAGTTCAAAACTTATTGTATATGCGAATAAGTAAATGTTGGCAGGAGCAAACGGAACTCAAATCTTTGGTGTATAAAGAGTTCTCAAAGAGTGTGAAGATGGTTATAGGTTTATGTGAAGGATCTCACAAGATAATATGGTTATGTGATAATTTTTAGGGACATTTTAATTCATTAAATATTTTAAAAGATAATTTCATACTGCAAAGACTTGGCTTATTCGATTATGTTCAGACAATATGATTTGAATTGTTTGAATAATCACGTCCTTAGAACCAACCGACGGACTATGAAGGCATAGGGTACTACTCACATGTAAAAGAAGATTGTTATATTTGATTAAAAGTTCAAGACTATTAATTTAAGTAGTTCAATTTAGTATCGATTTTCTTCTCATTATTGGTGATATGTTCTATACATTCCTCTTCAATTTCATTTGGATCATACTCTTCCTTTGAATATCTATAGGTTTATGTTGTGTCATATGCAGTTCCTTCAAAAATCAAACACTCTTACATTAATTAGGTGATAATCGTGGAACTAGATTACTTAAACATAGTCTTTGATATCAAGTTGTCACATTCCAATTTATGGGACTATGAACTCTAATCATCAAATTAATGTGATATATGATATATCAAGTCGTATATTACACCATGAAAGCTAAATAACACAGTTATTATCACAAAATGTTGATGTTAAAATTCCTAAATCCCAAATCATTCAAGTTATAACACTTTTGTAAAACTGTTGTAAGCAGATATCCATCGAAAAAAATATGAAACATTGTTAGGTTTATCTTGTTATCAAACCGAATAACCCGAAACCTACTAAGTCAAATTTTATTCAATTTGGTTATCGGGTAGTTTGCAAAACTATGACGAAAGGAAAACTTTATAATGTCCATGGTCTTTTCTGTAACTTTTATAATATCAAAAATTTGTATTAATAATCAAAATAATAAATTTTAGTGTTGTAGATTTCTATAATTCAGATTAAAAGTACCATGGAAAAAATTCAGAAAAACTCAACGAATTATCTTATTTTGAAATTATTAAGTTCTCGGATATTTTTTAATGAAAAAACCATTCAACTTTTTTCATTATGAATGATTAAGGCTTTGGACTATTTTGAATGAAAAAATTATTAAATTTTTTCATTTTGAATTATTAAGTCTCTGAATCATTTTTTTTTAATAAAAAACCATTAACTTTTTTCATTTTGAATTATCTAAGTCCCCAATATTTTGTTTAATAAATAAATTATCGAGCTTCTAAAAATTGGTAATTGATTAGGAATGTTTTAAAGTAAAAACAAATCTAAATAATTTTACCATGGCCAAACCCTACACCATTAACAGGCCTCACAATCACTCCAGCTCGCCAATCCTCGTTGCCCCAACGCTGTTCATTCTTCATATCGCCTAACACATTTTTGGTCCCTGTCATTGATTTTCTTTTCTTTGATCTATTTTTATCCATTAAAAGAGAAAGAATCAAAAGATAACCGGTTACAAGTAGCTTTTTTGGATTAAAGGGATGTACATAAACGGTTTATAAAATTTTGATGGTTTAATTTTTTGAAAAAAAATGTTTAGGGACTTAATCGTCATAAACGTGGACGTTATCGCTCATACAGCTCCCAACCAGCAAGCCGTTAGTTAGCCTTCCTCTATAAGGAATGGTAAGAAAATGTAATGGTTTTTTAATTAAAAAATAATCATTCAAAATAAAAAAAAAACTTAATAATTTTTTCATCAAAAATATAGTTCAGTTACCTTAATAATTTAAAACGGGATAGCTTCTTGAATTTTTTGATTTTTTTTTTTCAAATACCATTCATAACGTTTAAGGGTATTTTTGTAATCTTTGGAAACTTAAATGGGTAAATTATTAGCAAGTTATAAAGTCCAAAGGCATTTATGCAAATATCTGAAAATAAATCTTGAATCTCGTGGCCGAAATCATATTTTACAAACTCAAGGGCTGTTTTTCCCAAAACCATAAACGATTTAAGTTTATATTTAATCGAATTAATTCTTTTTCATCAGACATAAAAAAACACATTCAACAGCAAGAAGTCCAGCCCCAGCCGTTTGCCTTGGACCCAATTGCGATACAATGGCCATTTAACCCAACTTGTTTCCCTCCTCAAATATAAAAACCCACATGCAAAAGGCGAGCCTATTTTATACTACAACCCTCGGATGGATGTAGAGATGCTCAGAAATTGGTTTTAGGTTAAGTTTAAATCGGTCTTTATTTTTATTAATTATTTTTGTTGTATAACATCTTATTGAAATATATTTTAAAATCTTTAACTGTATCATTTAAAAATACTTTTTTTAAATCTTTTTTACAAAAAAATATATCGTTTTTTGAAATTTAATATTGAAACACTTGAAAGAAAACCAGAAAATTTCCAAAAGAATTTGGAAAACTTAAAATAAACTTGAAGTTTTTGGTATAAAAAAACTTGAAAATCTTGTAACAATCCGGAAAAACTTGATGTATAGTTTATATAAACTTATTTTTTTTTTTTAAATCAGGTCTATTCTTAATTGGTCCCAGTACCATAACGGATACAACAATAACCGGTTACAGACTGTTGGGCCAGTCTTGGTCCCAATCATCCTGGTCCTACGTTGGTCTCCGATCGTGCCCGGACCATTTTTGCCATATCTACCGCCAATAACGGATTCAAGATTTTTGGTAATGGGTCAAAATCTGAATTTTGTTAATTTTTGGGGTTTTGAAGAAAAGAAATTTAAAAATCAAATTTATAGTATACAACTGAATTTTAAAAAAGTTATGTGTCAAGTGACCCCAAATCATGCGTCTACATTTGTCATTTGAGTTTTTGGTTGAATTTGGTTTCTTTTGACGAACCTTATATCGCTATATATATTTGTTTAAAAATGTAGCATTATTATCAACCATAACCCTCTAATTTTATGAAAAATGATTTCGCCATCATTACAACGGTTGTGGTTCAAAATTGGATGTCGAACAAGAATTACTGCTATTTAGAATACTTGAATCCATATTCCGATAGTTACTGATCAATCCGATAGTGATTGTTCTATGTATATTTGAAGATGTTTACCAATGAATATACTGTATTTGAATATGCTTATCAGTTAGTTAGTTTTATAAGTTATAAACATAGAAGATCTAAAAGATCCATGTATACCATGATAAGTTATAAACCATGTTACTATAATAACAAGTAATGATGGTTAAGTATGATGTTATTGGGATATATGACATGAAACCAAACATAATAACACCTAACTTTAAAAGTTAAAACCATACCAATAATGTACATATCACCTAGAAAACAACATAAAAACAATAAAAAGGTGTTGGTTAGACCCAAAAAATTATGGAATTTTTGCATGTTTTTACCAACAAATCAATCTGTTGCCCAAAAAAACATCCAAAAATTCTACCACATATATGCCTGCCTTCCTTCCTTTCACAATAACAAATGTTAACGTTACTTAACCCACACCAAACAAGCATAAATATAAATTGTTACCAACATCTTTAAAGAAAACCGTTAAACCGGAAGATCATCCAACACTGCGTACCCATTTAACCCAAACTCGTTTTCCGCCTCTCCAAACCCTTCTTGCTGCTCCTGCTGAATCAAATCAAACAATTTCAAGATTCGTGTTAAAAACGTACATCAATCATTGCAGAAAGTACAACCATAACAATGCATCAAGAAAAAGATTTAAGATCGAAAAAAATGTGGACCTGCTGCTTAAGAACTGCGGTTAGAAGGTCTTCTTGATCGTATTGCTCGGGATATAACAAAATGCTTTCGGCCTTTGCCTTCATCAGCAGCTCTGACTCAAATCCCGATGAATCTTGTGGTCTCATCTGAATCAAACCGTTTACAGCGTTGTAACTTGGAATCACCCCACCTTTTGAACCCGAGATTTGTGTCGATATTCCACTCGGTAAAACCGTCTGATGATTACTGTTGGATCGATTTTGACTTTGACTTTGACTTTGACCTTGACCTTGACCAGCTGTTGTAATCAGTATTCGACCGTTAACGTTGTTGTTGTTGAATGAATGCTGACGAGATTGATGCAAGCCGGCAAACTGCATTGGTTCTATGTTGGTAGGGATGCCATGAAGTAATTGTTGTTGACTGTTGTTGACTTCTCGGTATCTTGGTTTTGGATTTTCGAAGCTAAATATGTTTCTTTGATCCAAAACCGGCATGGAAATCGGAGATTTCGAGTTATTTGAATGACCAAGAACCGCGGCTTGGAGGGTTGCAAGGCTTTGACCACCAACGGCTAAAGCTTGAAGATGATCTAGCCCGTTGAGTGATGTCATTGACCCAAAGCCCATATCGGGACTAGCCATAAACGAGCCATCAATTGAACCGAAATGGTGCGACCCACTTAGCCGTCTAAGATAAAGACGGTATTTCTGCACCAAATACGTTCACTTTTTGTGAGTCGAATTTGAAACCTTTTTTTTTTCTTTTCGCTACTACAAAATCAAGAAATCTTTACCTGAAGATGGCTAGCAACATTTTCTCTGGTTAGCCCGGGAACGTTCATAAGCTCCAAGATTTTTTTCGGAACGGCTTCTGAATCGATATTAGATTCAACAACCGTGGTTAGTTTCATATATGAATCACCTCTTACCCATTAAGAGGTTGATCAGCAGAACGATAATATATAAACAATCATTCAAGAAAATAAATAAATGAAAAGTAGATAACTTCTTACTGTCGATTCCAAGCTGATTAACGGCAGCTACGAACTGTTGATGTAGCTCTACGGACCAAACGACACGAGGCTTCTTCGAAGAAGAAGAACACCCGTCTGGCTCCTCGGCTTCATCCTCATCGTCTTTCCTCCTTTTCGTGTTTTTCCAATTATGCCCTTCGTTAGCAGAAGACGAAACGTCAACATCTTCACGGGTGGGTTTCGGCGGTGGTTGGTCAGCATCATCTGCACTTGTTAATGGCTCGAAATCTTTCCACTCGTGTTTGCGTTTTCGAACAACGTGTTGCCAGATATTACGCAATGCTTCAATTCGAACGGGTTTTATGAGATAATCACAAGCACCATGTGTAACCCCCTTCATAACCACACTTTTGCTATCATCTGCTGACATCACTGCAAATTTCCACCAATAATTTCAAGAAATTAAACCCTAAAAA
Source organism: Silybum marianum (assembly GCA_036898165.1). Taxonomy (NCBI): domain Eukaryota; kingdom Viridiplantae; phylum Streptophyta; class Magnoliopsida; order Asterales; family Asteraceae; genus Silybum; species Silybum marianum. The sequence goes on from CM072539.1 coordinate 26,609,919, forward strand.
AAGAACTTGAATTTCAATTGAGAAATCATAATAGCAAAGGAAAGTTGAAGAAATTGGGATGAATTTTTTGTGGACTTACTGATAACAGGGAGATCCATCTCAAGGCCAATATGTTCAAGAAGTTTGAATCCATCCATATCTGGCATATGAACATCACTTAGAACTATATCATACCCACTTCTGTTTTCCCTCAAGAATGATAAAGCATTCTCAGCTCTATTGCATATAGTCGCTGCAAATTCATAAACAATACAAGCAAATTAAATGTAAAATTGGGTTCAATTGCATAAAGGGACTAAAATTTCACATTAAACCCTAGAAGTGTGGATCAATTTGGTTGATATATTCATGGATCAGATTGAAGAAAAGCGAGCGTGTGTGTGTGTGTGTGTGGGTATGTTTTATCTGATTATGAACCCTAAATCTAATTTGGGTTTTTTTTTTCTTTTTGATTGAAGCAAGAAATTAAAAGGGAAAAATTGAAGATTTTTATTTACCTTCATAGTTGCAATTTTTTAACATCTTTTCTAAGATCATGAGGCAGGTTGGGTCATCATCAACAACAAGCACCCGGAGACCTGCCGGAAACTGGTCTGGTACACCGACGCCACCAACGCCGGCGGACTTCCAAGAAACAGAAGTTGAACTAGGCATCATTAATCTTTGAATTGCAAGATTCATCTTCAGAAAACCTTAATCACACCCAGAAACATAATGGATTCTTTGTGTTTTTTTTTTAATCAATCCCAAATCCCAATTGAATTTAAACAAAAATATGCAAATACCCAATTGAAGAAAGAAGAAAATAAACACACAAAATTAAAACACCCACAAACTCAATTTCGTAAATATTTTCAGTAGAGAAAGAGAGAGAGAGAGAGAGAGTGTGGAAAATTACAGGAATTTGTTTTGTGCTTCAAAAAGGGTTCAATTACCCAGAGATTTATGGGTTTATATCGTCGCTTTTTTTCTTATGAAAATTTAGTTTCCTCTTTTGTTTTTCGTTTCCTTTTTTAAATTTGTCGATTAGAAAACGGTAAATTAAACGTTGTTGTTTTGTTGGATTTTTTATATTTAAATTTTAAAATTTTATTTGTAATAAGATGGTGTTTAGAACTTAATCCTTCCTTTTCAAAAAAAAAAAAAAGAACTTAATCCTTAAAATGCTTTTGTACATATTATATATGTCTTACTAGTTACTATTATTGTTAAACAGATTTAATAAACAGCAATGATTTGTTACCTTATTTCAACAAAACAAACATCTATACACATATAACATAAATACACCATCAAACTATTATTGATGTCATTGTCAATTTAGTTTATTGTTTTTTATTTATTTTTTTATACGAATTTATTTTTTTCTATACATTCATATCATGAAAATATATATAAAAAACTCAATGCCTTAAAATATTTAAATATGAAAAAGCATGCTATTTTTTGTATGGAATTAAACAAAATTCTCCTGCTATCTACCTTAAAAGAATTCTTGAAATATAATCTAACATTATTTTATTAATTTGCTGCAACTTCCAAAACCTTTTCATAAAGTAAAAAAGCAAAGGGTTTAAAATAAATAAAGTAGAAAGTAAATTATAAAATTAGACATACGATCATTTGTATACGTATAAATCATAGACAAATAAAAATACGGTTCATATCCAATTTGTATTAAAAAAATATATGTTATACTCAATTTCAATCTATTTAATATGTTAACAACAAGACATTTAAAAACGAATATCGGATAAAAGTAATATAATTAAAAATTGCTCTTATATATTTAATAATTTGTTAGAAATTGGCACAAATGGGATTTTCTTTCAAAGGAATAGGAACATAATACATGTAAATTTTGATCAGAAATGTTGTAATTACTTTTATGTTTGTTGGTTTCATGTTCAAGTCATAATTTGTCTAATAATTTTTTTAAAAAGAATATAGCAAAGTTAACGAGAATATTCTCCAAAAAAATAAAGAAAACAGATAAAAAGATAAAATATACCATCAAATAATGAATATCTTTTAACAAAGTTACTATTATAATCGGCCAATTGATCTTTTAATATACCAAATTGCTTGACTTTTAGTAGAGTTCACCGTTTTTAAAACAAAATATAAATCACAAAAATTATTTATAACCTTACCAAAATTCAAAAATTAGATTCCACTTTCCGAATTTTCATCAACTTAAAAAGGACCACAATTGAAGTTTAGTATAAAAATATTATTTATTACTAAATTGTTATTAATAATTTATATTAAATAAATTTAGTAAATATTAAACCGAAATGGTACGATTAAGACAAATGCGCCATAGCATAGAGCCATAGAGACGTGACGTGTTAAACCATGGGACGGTCACGTGCTGATGTCGTTTAGTTGCTTACGTGGACCCCATCACCCAAACAAAGATCCAATAGGTTTTAAGCATCTTCAATGGAATCATTTTTTACCAACCTTATTTGTTCTACATATATTATTATCAAATCAATAAATTCATGATTTTTATAAAACTTAATTATAGTAATAATTTACAAAACTTTACCCTTTCTGAAAAATTAATGCGGATATACAAATTAAAAATATATAAAAAGCCTGATAAAATTAATATTTAACACACTAGAAAAACGTTAATGATTTATAAGAATTCTTAATTGTGACGGCATTTATAAAAATTTCCTTTTTTACTTATATGAAAACCTTTTATGATGGATAAAGATGCATACCGGTTGGTTGACTTGGCTCTGATGATTCATAATATTTAAACATGATATTATTTTTAACCGTCATTTTATTTTTAAAAATTACATTTCAGGGTAACCTCGTAAAGAAAAAAAGGGAAATAAAAAAATGTGAGATTATTTGTTTGGATGTTTATATCATATATGTGAAGCCGATCTAAGATAAATTAGAAGTCTGTTTTTGATACGTAGTTATATGGATCTTTTGTATGAGAACTTTGTTAGCAAAATTTTGTAGTAGACTTTTGATGGTTGTATAGTTTTGTTTGGGACTCAATATATAATATCTATTTGGCTTGATATATGTAAATTATATGTTATATGAAAATACAAGTCACATGTGTTTAGTCTAACAATAATAATAATTATGTGAGATCATATCAATTTATTATTCCAAAAGTTTTAACTTATAGGTCGTTTATCAAACACTTACTCGGGTAAGTGTTTATCAAGTCATATTATCTTACCGGAGGACTATAACAAGTACCAAAAATCTTACTCAGTAAGAACGAAGACAAGGAAAACAATGACGAATAGTCTTACCCGGGTAAATTGTTACATACAATACCATTTTCGTGGACCAAAATCTTACCCAGTAAGTAAGTGATAGTGTTGAAGTTTGTCCGTAAACACTTACCCGGATAAGTTTTGGTAAATGGCCTCTTACTTTTATGAACTTTAAGATTTTGATTTCTAAAAACAGGTAAATACAATGGCAAAATTGTACAAAAATTGAAACAAATTTGTCTTTACTTCTATTTTGAATACTAATTTTAAAACGTTATTTATGGATCTAAAAATGAAATTTGCAAACAATTTGGAGTATGATGCCTTTTAACTTATGATGTGGCTTTGGTAACTCTAATATGACAAACACGTTCTATTAAAACGACTGAGGATTTATTTGATGTGTATGGTATGCCTTAAATATATATGGTCCAATACAAAATTTGGATGTTAAAAGTTGAAAATCGTGTATGTCGTTTTCAACGTAAATCATGATATAGATGAAATAAAACGTACGTAATTATTAGTTTTAATAGAAGTCCCTGTTTAGTGCAACTAATTCTTCTTCAATTTTAATCAAATAAACATAATTTCAGGTAGTCTGTGGTTCAGACACGTAGATGTAAATGGAGATGAATTTTTATTCATCCAGTTTAATTGGAAAATTAAAATTTAGGTTTCTAGATAAAGGAAAACATTATACTATATAAAATCAAAGATTTTTTCTATTTTTAAATCTCATTCGTGACTGAAATGATTATTATTATATTTGATACATTGTTGTTATTTTAATTGTACTGGTTTTATTTGACAAAAGTATGTTTGGTATGTATAAGTCTAATTCCGCGATAAAAGAAATATTCCGCTATGTTTTAGGGTTGTAATTGGTTGCTTGGTTGAGCAGTTGCCCTTGGCAAGGAAGGATCTACAGCTTAAAATAATATCAAAATAATGTAATTATATAAACATACATTATAAATATGTGATGGCCAAAAACCAGTCTCGAGCATAGTTCTAAATAACTCGTTATGACGCTTTATGGTGTCAAGACTTGGGTTCGCCGTTGCGTTAACCCTTATGGCTCCACTCTAATGTTTGGCTTGCATGGTAACGTGTTATGGCACGTTATGATGTGTTATTTTGTAAGGTTTGATGTTACTTTAATATAAAACTTGAGCAGTAAATTATAATTATATACGAGAAACATGACATAAATAAAAATAAAAATGAAACTTAAAAGCTAAAAATTGTAAATAGATTAATACTTACTCACATTTCTTACACAAAATGTTAGAACACGAATTCTTTGAAAATTGGGAAAAAAAGTAACGAGTCGAGATTCAAGAGATTTAATCCCGATTTTACGCTATTTATATCATTTTCTATAAGCTCTATATATTTGATATCAACGGTTATTCTTTATTCTTTATTTTTTAGTTTTATTACTTTATATGAATTTTAATTTGTTCTAAAGTATTATTCAAAATACTAACAGATACAAGTGTCGGTGTCTACATATAAGTGTATACATATGTAGGGTTGGGTTATGATGATAAATAAAGTCATGGTGCCTCACCTCATTTAGAACCTTGGTCTCGAGTCGAGCTAAGTCGGTTTCAAAATGGGCCCCTAAAATCGACCCGAATCTTTGAATTTCCACAAAACTTTTGAACACTCGTAGATCAACGGACCATAAATCGGTCTGATCTAATACTTCGTTGGCTTTCTAACTGGTCCCATTGATCAGTGATGACAGGTTTTACAATTCTATAAAACGTATAGTTGAATACAAACAATCACGGCCCGCCCCAACCCACTTTAGTCATCTTGACCGTTTCCGTTGGGTGCATATTTTGTACCGTAAGTAAAAAAAATCTTATATTTGGTGTTGTAAGAAAAATAAAACAAAAACAAAAATAAAACAAAAACGTTGGTGTGTTTTTTTTCACAATAAGGCCCAATAGGCCCATGTAAGGCTCAATACTATACAGATAAAATAAAAAAAATTGCTCTCGTTGAGAGTCGAACTCAAGACCTCCCGCTTACTAAACGGGTGCTCTAACCAACTGAGCTACGAGAGCTTTGAATACTTATTTATTAATATATTATTTGAACAACTATCTTGTTTCTATTCTAATAGAAAACGTAATTCTTCTTTCTTCTAAAAAGCTTACAACTTTATTTGTAAAGGTAATCAAATCAATTCACAATGGAGACGTGGAGAGTTTAGTATGACGAGGACTATAGTCCGAAGAGGTAATGGTTTAAACCTTTGACCTCCTAAAAGATTGAGTTCTACCGGTAATCCGAATACTGTTAGATTAAAGGCCATTTGATAAGTTGTAGGTGATGTATATATTTTGGACAATGGTACCGTTGATGGAAATCATTGTGTTATTGAGTTTTAAGTATTTAACATTTGCAAACAAATATGACCTTTATATAACAACCAAAATATGACAATATTGGAGAATAGTATTGGGCTAAAGTGAACAATATTAAAACATAAAGGTTTAAATGTAACATTCATCAAAAGATTAGGGATTTGTATGGAGTATAGCAATATATCAATAACGTACCTCTTATATATACATTGGAGCCATTAGCAGGAAAGTTTGGTGGAGAGTTCCTCTGCTCTCTCTCTCTCTCTAGAAATTACACAACTTTCTCCTCTGAAATCAAAGCTATACATACACAAAATCTGTATTTATACACGGATGATCAAAGCCATAACCGGATTTGCCTAAAAAGTTGGGGATTTGCTTCTTATTTGAGATAATTTTGGACGTTTATTTTCTGGATCAACGGGAAATGGACCCAAATTTATGGACTCGTCTCTCTACTTCCAACTCTTTTTCAAGGCGTTATCAATCTCGATCAGGTTTGTGTTAATTTGATTCGATTTTTGTGAAATCGCGTGACAGATTGAATTTTCTTTAAAGGATTTCACTGTTGTTTACTTTGATTTTCAAGTGTATATATACTCTTGCAATTAATTAGTATTAGACTTGCTCGATGTTACAATCGATGTGTTACATTTGTTTCTCTTGTGATATTTCACTAAGAAATGAAAATGAAAATAAAATTATTGTGGTATCTACCCACGTTCTTCTAAATAGTTTCTAGGGTTTCCATTTTTGTTGAGTTTTATGGGGGAAATCGTTATGATCATATATGTACTCTCATACACATGTAAACACGTTTCCATGTGAGCGGTGATTGACGATGGTGTTATCGTTGTGCTTTTATGGGGAAAATTCAATGACATCATTCATTTGTTGTTCTGTAAACCATTCTGCAACATTTGATGTCAAATATGATAGTAGAATATGGACATCATGTGATTGTATTAGTTGCTCAATTGAATTTGGAAGATGAAATGGAAGTTTAAGAGTATGAGTTTATAGGGAAACATGGGAAATTTGAGTGTTAAGATTTTTTAACAACAAAGAGAACGCCTCTTTGATTTGAAACCAGATGGGTTGGCTACAATTCTAGACTCATAAACTAGCATGAAGAGGTGAAGTAATCCATGAATTCTTGGGCATGGATAGCTGCTGGCCATGCTATCTAGTTCAAGTTCTTTGGTACATTTAACAGCCCAAATTTCTATTAAAGATCTTTGAGATACTTAGATACCTTTTTCTACTCCCATCTTCTTTTTGTAAGCTTCCTTTTTCTAGTTGTACCAAGAAAAAGGCTGTAATTAGAGGTAGATATTGACGAGATTAACATGAGGGCATCAGTAACTAGCTAATATCCGTTTGCATGAGTGGTGTATACCAACAGAATTAGGATTTTAGATATGAGTGCATGGAAGGACACAATTCATGTCCAAAAGCATAGCGGCGATTCTCTAATTATGTTTGCTACTGGATTGCACCTTTTTACATGTTTTTTAGCCTATCCCAATTAGTTTGGGATAAATGACTTGTTACATCCCAGATCCTACATGTTGCTCCAACATCCTCAAGAATATTTCTTTTAAATATAAAAACAATCCATCTGTCTCTGGCTGTTGGCACAAATTATTCACATATTTCATGGTGCTGTTGTTTGACTACTCTATATCACTTGGAACTTTTCTTTTTTATCGATTTTGATGCAGTGAAATTCATTTTGATTCTCACATTCATGTTTCTCAGCAGATGCATTTCATCTCGTGGAAGAAAGTGATGGTGATGATGACGTGAGGCCCGAGTATTTGTGCCCATTCTGTGCAGAGGATTTTGATATTGTGGGTCTTTGTTGTCATATTGATGAAGAGCATCCAGTTCAAGCAAAGAATGGGGTATCACTAGCTTTTACTACTTTCTTCCTTCCTTCGATTAACCTCTGAAATGTTATTCATCATCTTGTTTTTTTGTACATTGGTTTTCAAATGTAAAAACTCTAGAACTCTATGTAGTATGTACTTTATGTGAATTTTCTTTCTTAAAACGAATATGATATGGGAATTTTTTTATTTTTTCTAAACTTTTGTAATTCTTTAACAAGCATGGATTTTTAATGCAGGTATGCCCAGTATGTGCAAAAAGGGTGGGAACTGGTTTGGTTAGCCATATCACCATGCAGCATGGAAGTCTTCTCAAAATATCCTTCTATTGAAGTCAATTCCCTTATAACATTTTGGATGCTCTGCTTATAATTAACAGTTTTTGTTTTATCCTTAGTAATGTTGGAACTTATTTAGGTTCTCTTTCAACTTGTGGGATTGTTTGTTGTTTTTCCTTGACTAGATATCACGTTCAACGCAAGAGGAGGTTACGTAGAGTTGGAGCCAACTCAACTCTTTCTATTTTAAAGAAAGAGTTACGAGAAGGAAACCTACAGTCTCTTCTTGGAGGTTCTTCATTCTTGAACCCATCATCCATGAACTCAGAGCCGGATCCGTTGTTATCTTCTTTCATGTACAATACTGCTGTTGAACCGTTACAAGATCAAACTCATTCTTCTAATGTGGAAATGTCCATAGTAGAAGGCTCAAATAAAGACTTCTTGGCAAGGTAAGAGCTTTTTTGGCAATTCTTGTATTAGAACATATCTTTATTTATCCTTTGTCAACAACTGATGGAAAATGCAGGTGGTCGGTGGGTAAAATTTTATCATTTGTAGTTCTTATAAGTTATAATACCTTTTTCTCTAATAACCCATTTTGCATTTTGTTTGGCTAATCTTTTTTGATTTTGTTTTTTACATATACTATATATATATAGAGAGAAGGGGAGGGGGGGGGGAGGTTTAGGGGAAAACTGTAAAAAAGAAAACTCAGTAACACCTTAGTAACCATTATCTGTACGATATACCTATGTGCATACAAGTAATTTTTCCAGTATGCACATGTGCATAACATGCATACATGCATAGAAACCAGGAAACATCTTCAATTACTTGTATGCACATATGCATACCGTACATATGAATGGTTAGTAGGGTGTTCCTCAGTTTTTAAGTATGTATATATACTTTCTTGCTTATGGTTCTTGTGAAATGGTGTATAAATTGATAGAATGATGTTTTAAAAGAGACTTACTACCAGTGGCCAAACTTCATTTGGTGAATCTTTACTGATATGAGGTTGTAAATATATAATATATATATATATATATATATATATTTTCAGGAGCAGGAGTGAAAAACAGCAGGGTGGTAGAGTTTCTGGTGAAGATGAGGAGGAGAAGGGTCGGCGAAGTGCGTTTGTGCAAGGGCTGCTGTTGTCCACTTTCCTGGATGATGATTTATAAGCCACATGAAATGAAACCACTGCCTACTATCTACTATCTAGTATCTGAGTAAAGATCGATAAAGAGAGGTACCACGTAACTGAATTTTCATCGCTAGATGGTGTAAACCAGAGGAACGCAAATCTTGTAATGTATTAAGAATCCATATATATAATATGCTTATTTCATAATAGATGTGTGCAAATTTGGCTGCTTATGTGTTATTGTTCTGGTTTCCCCTGGACCTAAGTCTATATATTAACTCAAGGTTCGATCTTGGTAGGCTTGATCCAACCAAGATGTTTGTGAATAAAATGACCCTTTATAAATATATGTTCTCTATTCAATCAAATAATGATATTATTATAATAGACTATGATTAAATACTCAACATATAACTTAAAAAACTAATTTTACAACTCCGTTTTAATCATAAGTCTGACACTTGAATTCGTGAAGCAACCAATGATTTGATTGAATAAATCTGTATAAATGTAAAATTTAAAGTTAATAGTGTAAAAAAAAAAACAAAAAAAAACAAAACAAAACAAAAAAGCATGCCTCGTACGTTACTGCTAACCATAGCACGCGCTATGACGTGAACCATGCTTTACAAAAACTCTATAGGCCTTATCGTAACAGCGGAGACGTATCTTACGTACGTCATATTACACATGATGGACACCATGCTATTGCCTTTTGGACACCGTTGTTTAACACATTTTAAGAAAATCAAAACACAAGAAATTTTGGACCATAAATAGCTGGTATTGAGTGTGTGTGTGTGTGTAAACAATTGTTACATGTTCGTAAGAAATATAGATTGAGCACAGCAAACTAAATTCCTATATTCTAAATACACCATGAAATTCAGATTCATCATAATTCCAAAGATAAAAAAAACCCTTTGAAAATATAACATCTCTAGCCACCAAGAAGAAAAAAAGGCTAATAATTAGTTTCAATTTAGCACAAAAATCATTAGTTTACACAGTTTGTACACACACACACACACACTCTACTACTACTGTACTACATCAAACACCAGCCCCAAAATGGACTCTTACTATCACCACCAAAAACAAAAACAAAAACAAAAAAAAAACATTTTGTCAGTTTTACCTCTCCTTCCTTCCTTCCCTCCTATCTCTTTCTTTCTACTTTCACCGCCAAGATTCATGGTTTTTGAAAAACATGAAATCTGGGTGATAAACATTCAAATTCCGCAGCCAATTTTCAGTCGACTGCATCAAAGAGTTGACTTTTTCCGTACCATGAATCCCACTTTGTGTCCAATCCGAACTCTTGAACTTATAAACAGCCAGTCCAAAGATTTGCAACGATATCCGCCACACATCATCAACCGCAATTACACTTGACCCATGATGACCCCCATCCATACCTGAATCACACACAAAACTCACAACCTTAAAATCCAACCCACCAACTATTAAAAATACAAACTTTAGAACCACCAAGATTCAATCAAAGATGCAAAAAAGAAAGAAAGAAAGAAAGATGGAAGGATAGGATACTTTTTGAAGGTGTTGATAGAGAATGGAAAGTCAAGAAACTGGCATCAAGATTCTGCAGAGATGGACCCACGGGTATTCTGTATATGGGATACCAAGCAACCGAAACCCAACTTGATTGAGTCAGATCACAGCTCCGATATGTTGTTAGTTCTGGAAACTTTGTTGCAAGATCCGATATCTATTCACAATCCATGAATCATATAAATAGTATTAATAATTACACTTCAATAATATCAAGATACAGGAATGTTATCAACCCAAATTAGTATAATGAATAGTTGTAATGATGACAATGAAAAACAAATGAGTGACTTTGGATAAAGAACAGTTGCTCAGAAAGGAAGTGTTGTGCTTTTCATATTAACCAAATATCTCGAATACCTTTCAAGATAATATAAAGATGGGAGGTATTGTGGACCCAAGTTCATTTGAACAGCCATCGTTAACAGTTAGTTAAATAAGTACATTTATCTTGCACCTTTAATAGATGGAAGTGGGCAACATATGCACAACTATTAACTAAAATATCTTAAATATCCTTTGAATATAACAAAAGGTGGAATCATATGGACTTGATTAATAATCAACAACTGTCATGAAGATGACAATCAGTAAGTTTAGACAAAATACCAACACTTTAAAGATAGCCAAACATATATTATCATGGACCCAAATCAGTATAAAAAAGATCATTGTGAAGATGGGAATAGAGACACAAGTAAATTTTCAATTAGAAAGGATTGCCCTAATTAAAAGAATTAAGAAAACGTTAAAATTATCAAGAGAGGTTTGGGAGACTTGCCTTGTCAGCTAAAGGTGCACGATGATAAGGTAAAGCACGCTCAAAGTATTCAAAGATTAAAAGGCCAGGTGGGTTTCTAATCTCGCCTTCCTCAATGCCATCTCGATCACCTCTGATCATCAGTTTATTAAAGCTCTGTGTAATAGAACCAACGTTTTCTTGAACTCGACCAACCGATCCAGGCTCATAGCTTCCATCACTACTAGTCGCTCTTGATGAATCAGAGTCACTTTCCTCACCAGGCCTTCTGTTCAAAATTAAAAAATTTACCTTTCAATAAGGGACTTTTTTAGGGGAAGTCCAAGAGAACCGTAACATGAAATAAATTGTAGTTTTTTTCTCAATTCTTGGCATCAAAAGGATCACTTTACTACAAGGAGAAAGATTCATGGTCCTAAATGTACATAAATTCATGCATGTTTTAAATTTAAAAAGAGCATCAAACAACAATCTAAACAAGATATGTTATAACTTGTACACTTGGAATATAGGTGCATAGAAGCCTTACCGGAAAATGGAAAAAATAAACGACATTAACAATACATACAGAGTCATCAATTAACAAATGTCAGTGAAATAAGAAAGAATGAGATGTATTCAAAGTGCTGATAAGTTATCTAGGATTTGATTCGAACCACATACCACTAAATCAAATTAACAAACGTTCGGCTTGATTGGCATTCATCCTCTGTGTTTCCTAGGTATTCAATTAAGAAAATATCCTTATTAAACAAAAACTCCAAAGAAGCCCACCTTATGCTGGTTACGGGTGCTGATGGATCTACATATAGCTGAATGGCAGACAAAAATGGCACATAGTATTGCACAACAGAGTCGCTTTCATTCAACACAAGAGGAACTCCAGCTCCATATGCACTCCATTCCTTTAAAGATTCCCAAAGATCACCAAGTATGAAGTATGGGTGGTAATATTTATTTTCATCCCTCCATCCTTTCATGCTAGTCTACATATCTCAAGAAAACAATAAATCAAAATCATCTTTTTTTACACCATCTGATAAACTCAAAAGGCACAAAAAAACCTCCAATTAATTCATATAGCAATTGCAAAATGAATCAAGAAAATAACATCAACTATTGCAAAATCCATTTGAAGGTCCAAACCACAAACAACACCTGCCATTCATGATGGTACTTAATGTTGATGGCAATCCACTTCAAGAAATTACAGATAGTAGCAAAATAAAAGATATCGATATCTCTTAATAGAACATCTTATGTTATAGTTATCCGATTAGAAATCCCTTCATAGGAAGCAACAGATGTAATGTAAGTAATTAAGAAAGCTATTCTTTACCCAAATCAACTAGTATGTAAATTATAATACAATAATCTCTCAATTAAATTGCCTTTATAACTCATAACATTTCAACATGTAGTGCAAGCCAACCTTCAATTTCAATCAAAGCCCATCAGTAAATGATGCATTTGGACAGGGTCTAAACACAGAGAACAACAAATTTTTTGAAACATGAAGAATTAATCTAATGTCAAAATTTCACATTTTGTTTGGATACCTTAGGGAAATGCTGAGCATTAACGATTGGAGTGGTGTGCTTCATGAACCGATCCAAATTAGTCGTCACGACACTAACGTTGTTACTCATCAAAGACTCAGATTGCTGTTGTTTTTCCTGCTGGCGTGGGGGTTGTTGTACTTTCTGCTCTTCTTGTTGTACTTGCTTCTGATGTTGCTGATTGTGCCTTCTCATCGCCGGTGGGCTGTAAAATCTGTCCTCTCGGACCCGATTCCGACCCGAATTCGACATGCCCAAGACAAAAACAAATTTGAGGGTTTCAAGTGGTGATCACGATAACACAGATGGAAAATATATATAGATATATACCTGTATATATCTATATATATGTATATGTATATTCTATTTGCGAATACGATTTTACGTATATCAATGACCGTTTTTGCATGAAATTGATGGGTTCTTCAATCGAATTAAAGGGGTTTTTTTTTAATCGCAACTAAGGAATTAGGTTCTTGTAAATCTTTTGGTGCGATCGAAGTTTTACGAAATTCTTTAATTAGGGTTTTTGAAGAGAGAGAGAGAGAGAGAGAGAGAGAGAAATGGTCTCATGGGAGGTTATTGTTTTGACGAGTGGAAGACGAAGGGAGTAAACCGACTATAACTTGAGGGTGCACCCTTGCTACCGTGTGCCTTGCCTCGCTGGATTGTTGTTTACTTCAGTTACCAAAATGACCTAAACTCCCGTGTTGTTCGACTTCTAATTACATAAATGGTCCTCAAACTATGCTTTAACTTATAATTTTGTCACTTAAAGTTTCCAGTCTTACACTACAGTCCCTGAACAATATGAATGCATATAATAACATAAACTTCTTTTGTAAGGTTTTGTGAGACATGGTTTTTGGGGGTCAAACTAAAATATGAAAGGGGTGTTTCCTTAATACCGACAAATATAAATGTTAGGTCATCTTTCAGGATTTTTTTTGTAATTATGGATTTCGGGTTAATTTATACACACATCGACCAATCTTCAAGAGATCCTTAAGTTAACATTCAAATAAACCCTCGGATAACCAGGGATAGACCCAGAAGGGTGGTTGGGTGGCATGTGCAACTGTATTGTTCCTCTGTTGTAAGTTAATATTGTTTATTTGGTTAACAAAAGAAGTGCAATGAATTCCTTTTTACAAACTCTCATCATCGAATATCAATTATATTTTATTGTAATATGCACTTTATATCAAAGTCACTCGCCCTAATGAATAAGCGGGAGAGGGAGAGTGAAAACAACTAGCCTGATGTGGCGGGTCGGCCTTTTTCTTTCACAATTAAACATGCGAAAGATTGTGCGAGAAAAAAAGTTAAGGTGAAAAGCGTAAAAGTGACCTAAACCTTTTATCACTTTTAATCTCACACACACCCATGTATTATGCTCATTTACGAGAATTGTTCTGATGCATCGCATTAGCGTCGATCTATCAATTAAGAGTGATCTAAATATCCAGATCCATTCTTACGCTTTTCACTAGAAGTTCGCTTCTCACCAAAACTCAATCCTTATATACACATAAATATTTATTATTAATACATAAAGTTGGGTTCGTGGTTAAGAAAAAGGGGCATCCTCATCCCCAATTTACAATTCAGAGATTTAATTCCTCCATCAAATTAGGAGTTATTCGATTAAACCAGATTCTCGACTGAATAAAGTCTTTTTTTTTTGCTATTCTTGTTTACCACAAACGTTAGCTTGTTTAACATAATTTTACACTTGAATGAAACCACTATAATAACACCATTAATATGATACCAATCATATGATACATCACTAGTTACCCCCTTAAAAATCCTCGTGTTGCAAGAAAAATGATACACCATTAATTAAATTGTGATTTACAGAAAAGTATTTACTTCTATTTCGGTTCTTACCGCTTGATAAGCATGCGCACCTTTATTTAATTATTTAGTGAGACGAGTTGAAATTATTTATTACAAGACATAAATACTATTGATTGCTCATTTAATTTCATTCATCTTTTGCTGTGAAACATTGAATTTTGGATATCGAATGGTATTAGACTTGTACATTTGTCTCTTTCTTATTGGCCCATAGCTTTTGACACCAATTTAGAAAGCATATTATGAATTTATCAACACGTAATACTCCTATAATGCATTTAATATCTAAGTTTTTATTTAATCGTGTCGGTTAATTTATCTGTATTATTATGGTATAGTTAGGCATGTTTAGATGAGTTGTCAATGTTTTTTCAACTATTGATTAGGTCTTATATGATGTTTAGTTTTAGTATTAATTAATTTGTAATGAATGTTTTCGATAATTATATAATCGAGATATCTCATACTTATACACTATATTAAATGTACAAAATTATAAAAATTCAAAAACGAGTTTAATATTCGAATAAACTCCAATAAAATACAAGTCATATAAATAAAACATATAGTCATACTTCAGGAATGGCAAAAACTATAAGGTTCTAGATAGTTTTTTCTTCGATGACTGCATCATGAGTGTTGCATATCTGATCATTAGGTTACATGGAGTATATCTCAACTATAATGACACATTGTGGCAATAAAATTCCGATTATAAATAAATAATGAAATTGATTATAAATTAAGGATAAGCCACTACAAAAATAACCCTAAAAATGCAAGGTTACACCAACAATCATTATGTCTATGAGGTCACACTTTTAAGTTTTGATAAGACACACAATTATAAAGGAAGTAATAGTGCATAATTGAATACAGAGGAAACCAAATACAAACTGAGTAAATATTGCAAACTTACCAACCGACTTTTGTGTATAATTTCATATATAAAAATAACTCATGTGAAATAAACATTTAAATTGTTTTGCACATCAAAATAAACAAAAATATGTTTGTATATAAAACACATGCACATACACATAGAACATAACGATAAAACATATTAGACAATGTGAATCATGATTTATAATCAAAATCATTGAATAGTTTGAATTGGTTTCACAAGTTTATAATATTTATTGGATTTGTATTTTATTATTGATGTAAATCGAATAAATATATACTTTCCAACTTTTGCATGAGTAATTCAACGAACTTGGGTATCAATTAGATTATATCATCGGCCCAACCGGCCATGCTAATTACGTTTTAGTTCAGTTGTGGCCCAATCCAATTGGCCCACCACCTTCAATGGATAATCTATATGCAAAAATATACCCGTGTATCATTTTTAATTCAAACTATTTAAATGTAATATTTTTAAGAAGCTTTTTGTGTTACAAATTTATCATACTTTTTATTTATTAACAGTTAGTAGATAATATTAACAAATTATGTATCAGATCAAGTGTTAATAGTTTTAGAAAGAAATGAAGCATTTTTTTAATAATTTATTTTTAGCTGATAATATTCATTTAAATGTAATAGTATTAGAGTTTATCCTAACAAAGAAAGATCACTTATGAATTATTAATATGATATATTATAAAAATCATGCTTACATAGTATATTTTATACAACAGTTAAACAAATACACATAATATGGCACAAAATAACATAAGATATGGATCAACATCATCTATATATAACTTTATTAATAATTGAAGAAAAAAGAAAACACATCCTTGTCATTCTTCTTGAGATGATGTGATGCAAGTTAATATTATAATACGAGTGGAAGAGTCCCAATATAGCTTAATGACAAAAGGGAATTATATGATTATTTTTCATACTGTAAATAATTATAATAATAATACAGTAATAATTTCTTGCGTATAAATTTAGTATATATTTTGAATTTAAATTTTTTTTACTTTATATTATTTAGGTTTTTCATTATAACGAATGACTGATGCTAATACGTTATCCTTAAAAAATTCACTTTAATCTTGTGAAAATTGTTATTCTTCTGCTTCAAAATTCCCCGCTTGAAAACTGTAAATTTAAAAGTAATTTCATGTAAATTTGATTAAAATCGTTGATATAAACAATATTAATCTGTATCTCAATGTATATGGTTTAATGTGTATAGATTTCCTATATTTTTAATATATAATAAATTATCGTTTAGAAATAGAATTTTATTATGATATTGATTTGGGTGTGTATTGATTATTTGATTAGCCCATTCAACTTGGTCAATTCATTTAACACAAGAGTTACTGAACAAATTGTATATGACTGCTACAGTTTATGTTGAAGAAAGACAATATAACGACAGGCAATAGGTGATTTTCATTTTGCCACATGTGTTTTGTACGGTGATGTTAAATTAGATCATAAGTTGTTGCCTTCATGTGTTATAGGCTTGTAGCTATATAAATATATTATATGCATGCATATTACAAGTGGGTTGGGTTTTGGTGAGAATAAGAGTTAAGGTGAAAAACATATAAGAAGGGATTCTACTGTTGGATGCACATTAGAATGAGATGCACCGAGATGAGGTGCACCGAGATACACCAGATCAACTTCCTTCTAAGATGCGATTCATGGATGAGTGTGAGATTAAAAGTGATCAAATGTTCAGTTCGCTTCTTATGCTTCTCAGTTCTCACCTTAACTCTACTTCTCACACGATCCTAAGTCTATTACAAGTAGCATATTCTTAGAGTGATTAGTAAACAAATGCAACTAGAAAATCTCTTGCAACCTTTCTATGTAAAGAAGTAAAATTGTGAGGTTTTAAATTGCCCTTTAATTGAGAAAATATCAAGATTGATAAAGAAGAATGTCTCATATTAATTGAATTGAAAAAGAAATAAAATTGACCTTCTTGAATTTAGATTAAATTAGATTTACAATAAATCTGATAAAAAAGCATTGACTATATAATTTAATCCTCTTATAATTACTTTTTAATTATAAAAAACATCATAACATAAGAAATATGTCAAGCTAATGACTTTAAAATTTCCTCATTCACCTTCTAGCCTCAAAACTTTTATCACAGTTTGGTTCAATACTCCACCATTCCACAAGTCATTTTTATATTTTCACCCAAATTATATAAAAAAATTCGTAACTATATTTATTTTATTTGTTGTGACAATTGATTGAGAGTCAGATATTTTTCATTTAACTTTAACATTTCTCAAACAACTATATTTATTTTACTTTTTTTCAAAAAATTATAAAACTTTGCAAAAAAGTATCTTCATCCAGATTATATAGAAAATACATTTGCAAAATCTACTTGGAAAATACGAAACTAATATGACAAGTATATATTCAAAAGATAAAAAAAATGAATGGGGTAAGATTTATGATTTAAGGGCCGTTACCAAACAATTACCCGGTAAGTATTTGCCGGTAAAATTTAAAACTATCGATTACTTATTGGGTAAAAATTTAGTCAACAAAAACGACACTATATGTAACAATTTACCCAGTATGTGCTAACCGTTGTAAGAGTCGTTGCCCTCACTATTCGGATAAAACTCTTGCAGTGCACTTGCCAGGTAAGATTCTTGATCTTTGTCATATATCCGATGAGTTAATGTAAATTGATAAACTTACTCAGATAAACATGTGGTTACGACTCTTTATTGTGATGAATAACATATTAAATAATGTTTTAAATATAAGTCATGTAATTATTAGAAATTATAACCAGCACTTATATAATGATTCATTCATTATGGTTGATATGTTTAAAAAATATCATAAGGTTCATCTGTTATGATCTTTATCTTTATTAAAAACCAGTCAGAATATTTATAAATCAAATATTTATTAAATAAAATAAAATAAAATATTAACATTGCTTTATACAGTAATTGTTTGTATTTGAAACATTTTCTAACCCATTATTTATTTTATCCCATGGTGATGAGGTCTTGATTGGTCAAGTGTCGCTTTCAGAGGGTGTCATGTGAGCTAGGAATTCTATAATTGGAAATAAATGTGATTTTAATTAATTATATATGTTCAATTCGAGGCTACGTACATTGTATGTAAATAAAAGGGAATGTATTTTCACTTTTTAAAAATAAGATAAAATCTAGAAGAGCAAAAAAATAACTCTTAAGAGCATGTTGAAGAGAATTCCTAAAATTAAAGTAGAGAATTAAAATCTAAAATTTTAAAAAAAAATTACAGTCGTCTCTAACAAATTCTCTATTTTGAAGAACCCATCATTGATTATAATATTAAAATATTTTTTTTTCTAAATATTTTTTTAAGCATTCCTATTGGTTGTCAAATCTTTTAATTTTTATAGAATAAATAAATATTGGGGAATGTTTTTTTGCCTTCTAATTATATTTTATTTTCCTTAAAAATTAACAAGTTTAAAGATAGTTTTATTGGTCTGTGTGGATTTAGAAGTCTCTTGATGTATACTTGTTTTCTAAGAGAGGCAGGACGCTCCAATCACTTGAAAACTGAAATGACAACCTAATGATACCTTTAACAGCTTGATGCATCGCTCATGCCATTGGGTTTTGTCAAGTCTTTTGGATTTGACGTGCATTTTGTACCTCATGTTGCTTGGGAGAAACCAGAACTTAGGGACAATGAAAATAGGAATGAATATATTAAAGAAAATCAGACTAAACAAACCCAATCCCGATTCCTTCCTAAAACTCAAAATCGATTTCTATCAAGGGTTTTACAGAGAACAAAATCGAAGACAAATGTAAAACAAGAAAATATATTTAAATTAGCTTCGGGACAAATGTAAAACGAGAGAAGCTATCTAATTTTTTTAATATAAAACTCATGTAGCTAATATTAAAATGATATTTAAAAAAAAAATGTTTTTTCGTATTATTTATATTCAAACCATATGCTTTAAATTAAAGGTCAATTTCATGACCTGAATTTTATATTTTGAAGGATAATCAAACATGATTATGCACGTAGTAGTGGGTCCTTCCTAGGCAATTTCGATTGTTGACCTACAATAATGCCAATAGATGACACGAGTAATCTGTACGTTTTAGGTTTGTTTCGTTCATGGATTAAACGCTTACTGGTAAGAGTCGTTATTTTCATTTATTTTATTAAGTAAAATTTTTGATTAACAAAAGGAATTTTTGGTAAGCTTCTCATACTCTATAAACGTTAATCGGGTAAAAGTCTACAGTCTACACCCTCATCGGATAAAATCTCCACCCTCATTTGCCAAGTAAGATTATTGGTCATTGACATGCCTCTTTTCGGGTAAGATTTTTAGTTTTTATCATGCTTATCCGATAAGATAATCGACCTGATAAATGCTTACTCATAAAGCATTTCATAAACGCCTCCTTATATTTTTATTGCATAAGCATCAGGCTTGAAATAAACATTGAGCTACGTAATTACTAACCATCATGTTGTTCCGAAGACGGATTGTTTAATGATTGTTCAAGCCATTTGGAAGTAGCACGAGCGTTTATTCGTCATTAGGGGATAACCGTTCAATATTGTAATTCTAACATCTAAGTAGTTTTTTAAAAGGTTATCTTATGACTTACCAAACAAAGCTTTTTCAACAAGTTCAAAAAATAAGTTAGTTTAATCTTGTTAAACATGATCATAGTATTGTTTCAAAAGAGAACATTGATTGCACAAAAGTTTACGTAGCCAAAAATTATTCATTTAATACGAGTAAACGAATGTTCTATTCTATACAATATCACTAAGTTAAACGTTTTTTAATATGTGAAATGAATTATTTATAACTTCTTATTGATGTAATTTATGATCTCAAAATCGTTTATAAACATCTGGTCGTTTGGTAATGCGACCACCCTTGGCAAATCCAAACAAAAAAAGACGGCTATCTTTGATAGGATTGTGGCTTAAGTTTATTTTTGGGTCAATAGGAGTAGCAAGTTCAAGACTAATTGAGTGGGTTGACTTAAAGACCCTTTCAAAACTGTTTCCTATATGTAATCTTCTTGTTATAATGTCCTCCTTTTAATAAAATTTTGTTGTTGTTCTAAAAAAATCGTTTATAAACATCATTAACTAAATATTTGACATCCATAATCTTTTATGAATTTTTTCCAAATAAACATTTTATAAAAAAATCTAAAGCTAAGCATCAAAGATTCATCTTTTATACAAACATCCCGAAATTCTGAGAAACGTAATCATTATCGATTGTAGGCATTTCATTCATAATCAATAACAATGTCACATGCAACAATATTATTTAATACGATTCTGTTATATTGAAAAAGACTATTCCGTAATAATATATGTTTTTTATGCAACTCGTATACTCTGTGCATATATGTGTTAATGGATAGATCAAAAAGTATTTTTGTTGTGTAGAAATATTATTCGGTCTCATATATTAAATTTGATTGACACTGAATCGAAGACATATATCAAATCCAAAAACTTTATAGAATATGTTATTTTTCTAATTGTAGGACACCGAGTTTTGTGCTCATTGATTCAAATTTCGAACCGTGTCTGATATATCTAATTGGTGAGAAATAATTAAAATATTTTTTTTCTCGTACACAAGCTTTTAGAGATTTTTTTTCAAATTAAGGGATTTTCGCATTCTCTCTTTTCTTTTCTTTATTTTAGCATATGTTTTGACGTTGAAGATGCTCTAACCAATTTAGGAGGTGTTTAGGATTGCTTATTGAAGCAACTTCTCCAATTACTTGTTGTCATAGAAAAATACCCAAAATCTAATGTATTAGAAAGTAGTATAACCATTTTAACATTTATTTTTAGCATTACTCAATCAATATATAAACAGAGTTTGTACATAAACAATAGAAATATTATCATTAGATGGCTTGACATTACATGCCATAAAGTTCTTGTCAATAATGAAATACAAATACTCAAATTGGAAGTCAATATTCAAGTTTATAACCCTATACCAAAAAACTTCCATTACTTTTATTGGTTTAATTAGACGCAAAGTTTCGTCTTGAAGCAACATAAAATATCATTTATGATGTATATATAGGGAAGGGTTCAAATAATAATACCTTCATCTTACGCGAATGTGATAACACCTTTTAATCATGTGTGATAATATATTCTATCACACGTGATATTAAATCATAGACGTGGATGACCTTTGGCGTGACCTAGGTTGCGAGCCAAGTCGTCCGTACACCACTAGGCCCCTTTGTGTGTATTAGCACAAGTGATAAGAGTGTTTTTGATGTGATACTATAATCCATATCATGTGATACTAAATTACATCACATGCGATACTAAATCAGAGAAGTGGATGACATTTGAAGTGACCTAGGTTGCGAGTCAAGTCGCCCGTACACCACTAGGCCCCCTTACGTGTATTAGCACAAATGATAAGGGTATTCTTGATGTGACCTAAGTCGAAGAACATGTCGTCTGCACACCACCAGGTCCTTCGTGTATTATTACATGTGATAAGAGTGTTATCACATTTTCGTAAAATGAATGTATTCTCGCTAGAACCTCCACCTCCACCTCCACCTGTGTGTGTATATATTTATACATATGTATAAATAATTGAAGTGATTATATAGATTCTAATATGAAACTTTTAGTTTATATGCTCCCTATACCATCAAACTATCAAAAAAAAGGACAAATCGAGATTGTAGGGATTTTCCTTGATATGATAAATGAACGTGATATTTGATGATTTTGATGGAACGGTCGATGCCCATCATTTTAGATGGAGATAATCTTGTTCTCCGTTGCTTTATACGAGTGTTACTTTTAGTAATTTATAAATACATTATTCAATAAACTAGAATATAAAACCAATAAAACCCTTTAATTAGTCAACCCAATCAACCAAGATCATAAACCAATAACAACATATTTTATCAATGTATATTCATAGAATGGAATCCGGCGAATATTTAATTCGGAAATTTATAAAGTGTATCTCCAAGAAATTCTTTAAAACGAAGAACTAAAAAATCAAAATCTCTAAAAAAGATTATCTTCTTCTCCAACACATTCTATATTTTTGGATATTACAAATTTAATTATACTATTAAAATATTTAACAAAACTTATAAAATATTATTTATATTTCATAAACATTTAATTTCAAATAATTTAATCGATAAAATGAATAAAGTCATTTCTCTTTCAGAAGTAATCATTTTTTGAGAAGGTTTTAGGGAATTTGTAAAAGAAAAAATTACCAATCCCATACTAAATTCCTCGTTATACATACCAACATTAACACTTATTTTTTATAATTCTTATACATAAATTAATCCGATTCTAATATAAAAAGAGGTGAATATAAACATTCTTCTTCACAAAATGAAACGTTTGATAGAAATATTTATGAAAAATGTTTATGATTGTAGAAAAATAATAATAAAGAAAATTTAGAAAATAAAAAGTGATTTGAAACAGTGGGAAGGAATTCATATTCCCAAAGACGCATTCAACAAAACCAGACTTTGAAAAGTCATGTTTACGATTTTTAATTTTTTTTCACATGGTCAACTCTAGGGTACCAATGATACAATCCATCCATCCATCCACCACGTCGAAACGACATCGTTTGGCCAGTTTTTCACCACTAAACAATGTCACTTTCCCTTCTCTCCTCTCGGTTCACACTGCCTGCCCTCTCTCTCAGTTGATTTAAGGAGCCTTCTACTCTCCCCTCCTATCCCTTCTTCTCTCTCATCTCATCGATCCCCCAAGGCTCTTTTATGTTCAAATCCGTTGACCCAAAATCAAACCCTAAATCACTTCCAATCTTCAAACAAAGAAACGATTTCAAATCGATTCAGAACTTCAAGATCTATTCGACTAACCCCTCGTAATCCATCCGCTTCCAAAAGGTTAGATCTTTTTTCTGTATTTGGACATGTTAATCGCTTCATTTATGGTCTTTGATCTTCAAGATTTTCTTGAAATCACTTGATAAAGAATGGTTTTTAATTTTAGATTAGATGTTTGTGCTTTCTGGGTTCCGATTTTAAAAGATAGGGTTTTTCCTTTTTGTTTGTTTGATTTTATTGCAGATCTGTTTGAATCTTAGAGGAAAGAGAAAACCCCATCAGTGAAAAAATTGAATCTTTAATAATATGTCTGTTGTCCTACCGAAGACCGATTCTGTTCAAATTAGAGAGGTCTGGAATGATAATCTTGAACAAGAATTCGCTTTGATTCGAGAAATTGTTGATGATTACCCTTATATCGCAATGGATACCGAGTTCCCAGGTGTTGTTCTTCGTCCATTGGCGCAATTTAAGAACATTAATGACTATAACTATGTGACTTTGAAGGATAATGTTGATATGTTGAAGTTGATTCAGTTGGGTCTCACTTTCTCTGATGAAAATGGAAACCTACCCACTTGTGGAACTGATAAGCCTTGCATTTGGCAGTTCAATTTCCGCGAGTTTAATGTGAATGAAGACATCTTTGCTAACGATTCCATCGAGATGTTAAGACAGTGTGGGATTGATTTCAAGAAGAACAGTGAGATGGGTATTGATGCTAATCGATTCGGAGAGCTTTTGATGTCTTCAGGTGTTGTTTTGAATGATAACATCTGTTGGGTTACTTTCCATAGTGGGTATGATTTTGGGTATTTGCTTAAGTTGTTAACTCGTAAAGAATTGCCTAAATCTCAAACAGGGTTCTTTGATTTGATCAAGATTTATTTCCCGATTGTTTATGATATCAAACATTTGATGAGGTTTTGTAACCATCTTCATGGTGGATTAAACAAACTTGCGGAGATCTTGGAAGTCGAGAGAATTGGTGTTTGTCATCAAGCAGGATCTGATAGTTTGCTTACTTCTCATGCCTTTAAGAAGTTGAAAGAAGGTTATTTTAATGGAAATACGGAGAAGTATGCGGGTGTTTTGTATGGTTTAGGTGTTGAAGATGGAGAAAAATAATTTAATTTGTGAGCTTCTTCGAGTTTGTTTGATGATATGTAGTATGGATTCTGTGTTTTTTAATCTTGTGTACACAATCAGCAAAAGAGTTGTTGTCTGTTTGATGGTCTTTTTTTTTTCTTTTGGGATCTTTTCTTATGTAACCAAATACCATTAAGGGGTCTTGTAGTTTGAGAGTACTGTAAATTATTACAGTTAGTGTTTCAATAACAATCTTAACTTTTTATTTTGTTTTGCATCTTTGTTCTTGTTTTTGCTTCTTGTGATATATTGATGGTTTATTTCATTATTTAAACAAATTGGATGTTGTGATGATGGTGGTGGTGGTGGTGGCGGCGGCGGTGGTGATTCCGGCGATGCATGGAACCATGGTTATGATGATGGTTGGTGGTTGTTTTGGTAGTAGTCAATAGAAATGTGGTCAACAATGATCATGGTGATTGTAAAACCATGGTTGTGATGATGGTGGTGGCAATGGGGTTCTAAAAATTTCAGATATACATGAAACTGGGTCCGTTCTCATTAACGAGCTTAACGAGAATCAAAACTTATTCGGTCTAACTATAAATAAATGTTTAGTAGTGGCTTCATGATATAGAAGATGGCTTACTCTGTATGCATCCAAGCTTGTCTTTCAAAATTAAAAAATACGTTCTTTCAATCTAAGAAAAAGCTCTTCCAAACAAACAACTTCTGATCTTTACAACAATACAAACAACTTTATTCATACAGGGCTTAATAGAAAAGCAGTCAAACAAGGTTTGGGTTTTGATGGTTGGTATGGTGTTTAAATGTACTTCATTTGTCATTTACGTAAATATATGATCACTACACGCACAACCATACTTCTAGTAACATAACATGAAAATGTCATAATCAAGGGGTCATGGTGTCTATTCACTTATTGTTCATGATTTTCTTCTTTAAAAAGATTGTTTTCTTTCATGGGTTCGATAGTATTATAATTCAATCAAAATGACATAATTTTATCAACACTGTTGATCATGCGAATACCATTTTGTACAGTTTTAACAAGAAGGAATCTCCCTTAAACATTGAAAGGGAGGTCCCAATAATATCATCGCCCATCGGAGCTAACATCTTAAGGGAATCACTTGACTCGAAGTAACATATTATGTGATTAAGGTTTTCACTCATATGTGGTATGACCGGTTCCACGTAAGTGACGGGTCACCCCCTTTCAAATAATTTGACAACCTCTGTCATTTTTTTAAACATGAATTCGGTGATAAAGGATGCTTGAGTAGGTTATTTTTTAAATGAGCTGGACAACATATTACATGTCATATCTGATGTTGTAATTCATTGGTACGATATAATTTTCTTGTGTAGTTTTTAGTTATTTTTTTACATGTCATATCTCAACACTGATCAATGATCACGAATTTTTATTAACCGATTGAATGTCACAATCACTACATTTAATAATAGTTTTGCTATAGTTTTATTTACAAGTTTGTTTAGGTCACATGTTTATATTTGGATGTTGTTTAAAGATTAATTATTGTATATGTAAAATTGAAAAAATACTACAAATATGTAACCACCTATTATCACATATCGTGTTCTTTTAGGCGACGTTTGCTTTTTTAGAGGTGCTAAAGTCTGAAGTCTGATTTCAGTTCTGAAATGATTATGAAACATCTAAACGAACCAGACAGAAGTGATGATTAAGAACTTTAAACGAAAAAAACAGCAAACCCATTTTTTATAGTTTTTTATCATTTAATTTTAACGATAGATTTATATTAGAGTTATAAAAATGAGTAGAAAACTAATTATATTTTTCTTAACAAATAAAATGCAATATTTAATTTACAATGAGCAAATCAAACAGATTCCTTCGTCTTCAAGGTCTCTCGCGATTCTGAAGAATTTCTCTGCGTCTTTTATTAAAACAGCAATTGAATTGATCGGGGGGAACACAGATTCCTCCCTTCTTTGGATCTTCCATGGATGCGCCAAGCTCTTGGGACTCCTTGCGGAAACAGGTTTCTTTCTTTATTTTACGTATTCAAAATTTTCCATTTTTTTGTTTATAAATATCATCATGTTGATGGTTGAGTTTCAATTTCCCGTTTTCATGTCGCTTGTATCATGCAATTATAATCGATTTTGTATAATTGATTCTGCGGTTGGGGTGTAGAGGAAGTTTTTTTTGTATTGATTTTAGGAATTTTTTAGGTCCGAGGAATGTTTGAATTAATTAGGGTTTTGTAGGCAAGGATGAGCGGATCTAGGCTGGGACACTTTGTTTTGGATGTTGAAATTGCAATTGTCGTGCTAAGCGTTGATCGGTATTAGAAAACCGATTTGTTTGAGGCATGATGCTCAAGTAGTCTGATGACCGTGGTTCTGATTTCGATTATTACTATGGATGGGAAGAAAATTGTATGCCTTGTGGGTAGATAGATCTACAATGAGAGTTTTCGTTGTTTATACACACCTAAAGATTTGTATGCCAGCATATATATGTATGTATGTATGTATCTGGCATTGTTTTGAATGATTAGTATTACAAGGGCACTTGGGGAGTCATGGTCTGCTCATTATGAAGCTGGTAGGCAAGGAATGGAGCCAGGATTTATCGCGAGGGTGGTCCTAGTCCTATTAAACTAGCAAACATGAAAAAACTACTTGGAAGCAAGAATTATGCACAAGATACTACCCGTGGTCCATGGATGTGAAAATATCTCACCAAACTTGATATTAGTTTACAAGGAGCAGCTAATTCCTTGATGTTTGCGAGTTAACAAATTACAAGTGGCATGAATACTTGATAATAGATGATAGAAATACAGTGGCCAACTCTTCTTCAAGTGGCATGAATACTTGGTACTGATATTCCAAATGTAGACCTAACTCTTATATCCACCACAACAGTGGCTAACTCCTCTTCAATGGCACATTCGTTGGCTATTAGCAACAATTTGTTGCCTTTCCGTTACAACCTCCTCACAAGGTTTAGGGATTGTTGGAGTCCCACATCAGCTAGACTTGGACCATTGCTTCTGTATATATGTTGGAACCTCCCCTTTCTCCTCAATGGCTCTTTTGGAGATTGGTCTAGGGGTTCCACATATTAGTATTATCACAAGGATCTTTCTTTCAAAATTAAACAACAACATATAAGAGAACCTACAAGACATCAACAACAATCACAAATAAAAGACTTCGGTAGCAAAAAACAAAAAGAAAGGTAAGTAATAACAGCAACAACATACATAACAGCGACTGCACTGCAGCAGGTCGTTTCCAGCGGCGTGAACAGAGAACCTACAAGACATCAACAACAATCACGAAGAAATGAACAAATAAAAGACTTCGGTAGCAAAAAAACAAAAAAAGAAAGGCAAGTAATAACAGCAGCAACATACATAACAGCGACTGCACTGCAGCCAGGTCGTTTCCAGCCGCATAAGCAGAGGCAGCCTGAGGCTGGCTGATGGCGCAAATGGTGAGCGTTTGACTGGAAGCAGGCGGCCTGTAAGCTGTGATGGACTTTTGGACTAAGGTCGTAAGTTCGTGAGAATTGTGAGGGTGGGTATGTATGGGGTGGTTGGTAGATTTGGGCTGTGTGGCCTTTTTTTTGGGAACTTAAGGGTGAGCCTGGGATCCTCCTGGAGCAAGGCTGGCTTCGCCAGTGCTGGTAGGAGATGGAAAAACTATTTGCATGACTTTAAGTTCCATTTTATCTGAATGTCTTGGTGCTTTTATTCACTGATTACTTTTAAGATGATCCTAAGTATGATATAAACCTTCATGTATGATGTTGCTGAAACTAGATTATGGTTAGGTATTCAGTGTAGTATCTAGCTATGCTCAAGTAGCAATGAACAAAGCAATCTTCGATTTCTGTTTCAGTTTTAGGTTGTTGTCAATTGTCATCCCCCCTCTATTCGTGTGCCACTTCACGAAGTTGCATTTTCAAACAAGTGGTGCAGGGAAATACAGTCTTTAGAATTTGTAGCTGAATCTCTACTTAAATTCCCCTCTATCCATGTTCTCCCTGAAGTTAGCTGAATCTCTACTTAAATTTCTTTTATTTTGATTTACATTTGTATTAATCTTTGTAGGCGAGGAATCTTGAAGCAGAGTTGGATGATCAAATGCATTTGTATCGTAAACTGATGTCTACAAAAGGTGATGATGGTAATGAGAGTAGTATTGGATCCAGCATAGAACAACTACTTAAACAGCTACAACATGTGATTTCACAAATGCAAGCTTGGGTGTCATCCGGTGGAGCAGAAATCTTTTCTCATACCTTGACTCGTCATCAGGAAATTCATCATGATCTTACTCAGGTACAATTGTTCCTATGTAATTGCCTTTTCATCTGTAGGTGGCTCAACACTTGCATTATATTGTTCGTTTATTTAGCTTATTGCATTTATAACTTGTCTAACAAATGGCAAATCATCAATTTTCTATATATAAAATTAATCATGTTATTTTTCTCCCAGAACAATATTATGACAGGCTTAAAACATAAGGCCTTTTTTAGAAAGCTTTCTAGGAACATATAGTTATTGGATGAATGCACATGTAAAGTTTGCCAAGATTTGTGTTATTGGCTTGAGCTTTTTGACCCATGTGCATGCTCTTATCTCCTTTTGCAAAATAAAATAAAATGAGTAGGTAAATAAAAAAGAGTGAGAGGAAAAGAAGTTGAGAATTTTAGTTCTTGCTTACTACTCTATAAAGGAAAAAATGGTTCTTTCCATTTTTCTTTCCTTCATTTATGTAGTATCATGATGAAAATGTTGTGTTTTTTTGCATGTGAAATTACAAGATAAATGTTTATTGCATCTATCATGATATTGTCACACCCCCTACTTGCTGTCCTCTCTAGGGGATGCGACGACTCGTTACACAATACTTGGGCTAATTTAATGAACATAGATCAACTAAAACCGAACACATGCTGAAATCTGTACATACTGAAAATTGGAACTGAAATGAAGTCAAATGACTTGACATCGGCTAAGTCTAAACATAACCAAAAATTGAATAATGAACAATCAAAATAACTAAAATCAACTTGAACGTTGCATCATTCTAACTAGGCCTGGTACTCTACTAGACCTTCTTTCGCTAACCACTAGCATTGGTACCTTTTTTTAAATACATATCACTAGCTAGCTAATAAGTTCAGTGAGTTCATGGTTTTTTTGCTAATTTTTTTAAAAAATATTTCATGTAAATATGTAATATTCATGGCATTACAGATCCCAACTTGTCTTTCATACTGAAAGGCTGGAAAACAGCATGTAAAACATACGCATAAACATATCCATACATATAATCTGTAGTCAGATATCTTTGTTGATCTGCATTGTGGGGAACACCTATATGCTGATTTGACACAATACATAGGCTTTCACAATTGAACTTAGGCTATCATCCTTTCTAAACTGAACCCATGGTCTTGGTCTGTGTACTTACGCACAAACTAAAAGTACTTGTTTTTTGTGCATAACATAGCTGATATATAACAATATATCTTTATCATGCTAAACAGTTTAAAACATGTAAACACAGAGCATGCAGTCATCTGAAAACATATATATATATATATACATGTATCATGTTTTGTAAGTTGCATGAGACTCACCTGATCAGTGATCATGTAGGTTTCTTGAACTAGGTGGTACTGGTGCCTACACACATGGCATACACACTAAATGTCTAAAACAAAGTATTGAACATAAACACTAGCTTATATTGTAAACCCACACTGATCTGAACTGCATCACAACCTACAGAAGGTTCTATGCGACTTCTGTGTGATTTCCCAAGTCGTTTTTGAGCTCGTCAGGCTTACGCGACTTCTATACGAGTTGGAACTCACATTACCTGACCAACAGGACATTGTGGTGATTCCACAAGTCGCGTCCAAGTCTTTTGGTCTGCAACTTTGTCTAACCGACATCCCAAGTCGCGTGCAAGTCACTTGCACTGTACAGAGAGTCGACCAATGTGCAACAATGGCTTTTCCAAGCCAATTAAATCATATGTGGTCCATTTTTCACTTTTTTTTGCATATAAGCACTTATAAGACATCTATCTACCTGTAAACACACTTAGACATCGATTTAACACCATAATACATATCAAAATCGAATATTTATGCATTGATATCAGCGCAACCATACTGGGTTTTTTTGTCGTATTAACAGCCTTTTGGCCTCATCCCAAACCCCATTAACGCTCTAAAGTCTAAACACTGAAGCAACATCATATGCTACTTACCTAACTTTAAAACAAACTTTAAACACATAAATTATACCTTCAATTGGTTGATTCTATTGAAACTTGTAGCTTCTCCTTCGTTTTTGCTTCAAGAACACTAAAACCTTGTTTCTTGTTGGGCTTGCTTCTGATTTTGTGAGAAAATGGATGGAGAGAGTTCTTTTTGGTATTTCTTTTCCATAATAATCACAATGACGGGATTTCTCATCCCTCTCAACCAGCTTCCCTGAAAGTCTCTTCCAACTCTCCCATATCTCTTTTTGAATAGAGTAGGAATAAGTCCCAACCAAGTCCACTTCTTTCAATTCATGGTACTGTAGTCCCTGGACACGTACTTTCTGGACTTCATATCATTAGCCCCTCACTTGAACCATCTATTACATGCTAGGTCATAATTTGGGGTGTTATAGGTATAAACTTAAATTAAGATCAGAAATGCAAGACATAGCGTTAAAATATGAACAAACGATATAGAAAAGTAGATTAATTGGTACATGGATAAAAATCACATCATTAAGTTGTCCATATGTCAAGCTTACTAGATGATTATGCTTTTCAGGCTTAGAAGTTGGGGAAAATAAACCATCCATTTAGGTGCAAGAAACGGAACCTTCTCATATTGGGATCTGTACGATTTTATTATAATTTGAAGTGCTAAAACTTCACTGGATACTAATTGTTCGGGTGGTTTGCTGTATCCTTAGCTTATTTGTGAATGGTTGTTCAATGTACAACTGTACAACCTAACTAGTGGGTCAACAGGTTCTGCAAGATGCAATTAAATTTTCTTCCATTTTTCTTCACACAAAAAGGAAGCACCAACACTTAAACACTTAGAACAATTAATAAAGAGGGGAGTAAAGGACCACAATTCGAGACAAGTGGATATTCTGGGATCCTTTTTGTCCATGTAAAACTTCCCCAAGAGGGAGAGGTTTTTTACATGGTAAGATTCATAAGAATTCCTAAAACTCCTACATTAAGCTTCTATGAGAAACCTTCACTACCCAAGCTACTGTAGCTTCATTATAATCAACTGGATGAGA
Organism: Silybum marianum; assembly: GCA_036898165.1. Taxonomy (NCBI): domain Eukaryota; kingdom Viridiplantae; phylum Streptophyta; class Magnoliopsida; order Asterales; family Asteraceae; genus Silybum; species Silybum marianum. The sequence goes on from CM072539.1 coordinate 26,641,912, forward strand.
AAATATCTGGAATAATCTCTATGGAAGAAAAGTGCATAATTATACCTATATATATGTGTGTGTATATATAATATGTATAGTTATTATTTGCACACACTCTCACCAGTAGCTTGTTGTTGTTCTACTATCTATTTGTATCGTAAACCGGGGTCTTCATGGGAACAGTCTCTTTATCTCTTGGGCTGGAGGTAAGGGTTGCGTAGAGGCACACAACCCTACCTCTGAGTGGGATTTACTCAGTCAGTTTGGTTTGATCTATATATGTATAGTTCTTACTTTAAGAAAACCTACCTGTAACATGTTATTTTCTATCACGAACATTTAAACATTAGAAAAGACTCCAATATAAGAACTTAATTGACAAAATAAATAAATCCTGGGGTGGTGGACTTTCATGGCTATTTGCATTGCTAGAGAGTCGGCTATGAGACTGTAGAACCATGATTGTAAGAAGTAAGAACATCTTTTGTCGGTTTAATGCCTTTTGACCATATAAAATTTGCTAAATTGTGCCAAATCTGGAGAACAATGAAGGTTTAAAATTGGTGTAAAATTTTGTCCAGCTCGAAGCTCATATTACTGAAGTTGAAATTTGACAGGTTCGTGTTGTGGAAGTAGTCTCTTTGCAATATGCAAAGGGGATGTTGCATAGAAAAACTACCCTCCAACCCTTGCAAAAGCCAAAGGACCATGATCATCGGGGTCACCTGTTATTTATTACGCTAACTTTTTTAAATCATAAATACTTCTATGGCCCTTCTCTGCTTGACTACCACTGCCTTTTAATGTCAGTTTTATATTTCTATTAAATTTGGTTTGATTGTAGGAGTTCAATCGACTTCGTTCTAGTCTTAGAGCTAAGAGAGAGCATGCATCACTGCTTGAAGATTTCAGGGAGTTTGACAGATCAAGATTAGATCTAGAAGAGGGTGGTGGATCCCAAGAGCAGTCTCTTCTTAAGGAGCGGGCAACTATCATAAGAAGTACAGGGCAGGTGAGTTGAACCCAATCTGTTCCTCAACTTCTTTAAAGAATATGTTTCTTGTTTAGAATCATGGCACTGAGTTTAGTCTTTTTTTTCCTGGTATTTCACGTGTAAACCACCGGAAGTATGGAACAAGATAATAAAGAAAGATCATATAGAAGCAGTGTTTTAGGAAGTGTTAAGCAGACAGGTGGTCAAGAGACCTCTTAATAGGGGTGAACACAAAAAGCCCAAAACCGACAAACCGACCTGAACTGCATTCAAACTGGTGGTTTGAATACTTGAATGGTTAGGTTTTGGTTGGTTTTGTGGTGAATTAAAGTATATGGTCTGGTTCCAGGTTCCATTTTGTCTTCTATAAATCAACACCGAACCACATATATATATATATATATATAATGTTATATTTGTTAGTTCGTTATATTCTAAAGATCATAGAAGCTTTGAAATTAAAAACAAAATAGAAAGATTGAGAGAAGGTATCTGGATCTGGGTTAGGTTTATTTGCTTCTTAAGATATTAACCGAACACTATGGCTTATAATGCTAAAAGAGATTTGATCTTGCTTTTAGAGGAAAAAAGAATACTAATTGAATTCATTTCTTTAATCATGGATCATTGGAATGTTTTTTCTTTGGTGTTGTACAACTATTGGCATCATCTTATCGATTTATGGATGCAAATTTATACACTATAGAGCTGTCCAAGGGTCTTCATTTAGTTGCAAAAAGCAAAATGCTTCATATAATACAATTACCAATTATTTCCAACAATTGATGGAATAATGAAATTAATGTAACATATTAGGCCTAATCTCGACAGCCCAAATCCCCCAACCGCCTTGGTTTTGGTTTGTTGGAGGTTTATGAATTGTGTCATTATATATATATATATATATCTACATAATGTTGTAGATAGTTTTCTATCAATTGTAGTTGAGCCTACTGAAACAAATTTAGGTCACAGGCTATTGCTGCTTGATTGCTTGTTCATTTAATTGATTCGAGTATATACTCATTGTTGTATCTAACCATGTTGATGCAGACGGAAGGTGTAATATCTCAAGCACAAGAGACCCTTGGTGCGCTTGTGTTTCAACGCTCAACATTTAGAGGTGTCAATTCAAAGCTTAGCAACGTTAGCAGTCGCCTCCCAACTGTAAGTATTTTAAAGATATTTCACTACTTAATTTGGTTCAACTACCCAACTATTTTAAACTATTTGCATAATTTTACAATTTGGTATATAATATCAATTAATGGTTGGTTGGTTACACTTCAAATTGGTTTATTAATTGCTAAATCACTCTTTCAAGGTGACCTACATTAATATTCACTATTACTTGATAACACCATTGATCATGGGCAAAAATTGTAACATGCAAATATATATATATATATATAATATATAGTCATTAACAAATACATGTGTGAATTCCATTCCCTTGAATGTTACAGAAATACAAAATTCTAATTTGAAGGAGAATAAAATAGGGGTAAAAAACGTATGCCTAACTGCATGCTCCTCTGTCCCATTAAGAAGCTATTTACAATTTATTTCATTTTGGGATATCCGATGAAAATGAATGCTTTTGTACAAATTTAATCTGTTTTTCTTCCTTCATATTAGCTCAACATCTAACAAACTGTCTTGGTGTTACTTACAGGTGAATAGCATTATTTCGGCGATAAACAAAAAGAAGTCTATGGACACTATAATTCTTTCTTTAGTTGCCTCTGTTTGCACATTTTTGATTCTGATTTACTGGCTGACAAAATAGCAAAAAAGCATTGTGGTGAGTGCACGCATTGAGGTACAGTATGCAACCCGATTCATTGTATAAATAAAATTTTGTAGTGCCATTATGATTTAGTAAATGTAGTATAGAATCAGCATATTTTTGCTAAAATACAAGACTTCAAGTGTGGTTTCTTTTGGGTCTTTTAAGAAAACCCGATGTCTTCTATGAACTTGGGTAGAATACACGTGAGCAACCAACCATTAGTGCAGGTCCCTCACGTGTATTATCACATGTGATAACAATATTTTCGTGTTTTCATAAAATGAAGATTTCTCATTTGAACATCCGTATATATATATATATATATATATATATATATATATATATATATAGAGAGAGAGAGAGAGAGAGAGGGAGGTTCAGGAGAAAACGCTAAAAAAAAAGAAAATTGAAGAACACCCTAAGAGTCCGTCATTTGGACGGTAATTTTTTTCCATGCATCAATGCATATATATGCATTAGTGCATATGCACAAATGCATATAAGCGATTGGAGTTCTTTTTTTTTTCTATGCATCAATGCATAAATATGCATTAGTGCATGTGCACAAATGCATGTTACCAGATGGCGGTCTCCCAGGGTGTTCTTCAGTTTTCTTTTTTTTAGCGTTTTCTCCTGAACCTCCCTCTCTATATATATATATTTAAATTTTTCAATAAACTGATATATTAAGATGATTTAGAGCAAGTAATTTTTTATAACGATTTCTCATGTTATGATTTCTTTCGAGTTTTTCTAGCTACATGTTGAATTATAAGTTGAATTTGGTGTTCAATTGTTGTCTTCAACGATATGGGTGTACGTTATTTCACTTGTTTTTACGATATATCAAAGAAATATGCTCTTTTTTTAAGGCAAACACAAGTAGTTTTATATACAAATCTTGTTTTGAAAGAAAAGAGAAAAAGCAAGAAGGTTAAATTTGGATATGCTGAAATCAAGGCATATATGGATGATGATTAAAAAAAATGTAGTTATAATTAAGGGAAGGGGGGTGTTTGTTTATGTTTTGTTTTTTGAAAACAAAGACAGAGAAATCTTGTAAAGAGATTTGATCCACTTACTTTTTTTATTGGATTAGACATGCATTGAATCATGTGGAATCATATGCCATGTTTAGTAACTACTCCCTCCTTGCCCCCACCCCCCACACATTAATTGCAACAACTATTTTTATTTTTTTCTTAACTATTTAAATTCTTACATAGTTCGTACCAAATAAAGTTGTTACTATTGTTATTACTTTCACTTTTATTCGTACGATTTGAAAAGAGATGGCATGTGATATATGGAAACATTTCGACATAAGAATTATATAACACTCAAGTCGGAACGGAAAGCTTCAGAAATCATTTATTTCAGTGTGATAACGTATGTAGGATTTATACTAGGGAACCTTTCTGTGCAACTCAAGGAAAATTGATGCTCGAATTTGTTCATCGTTGGATCCTTACGAAGTTTGGTATCTATTGTGTTCGAAGTTTTTGTTTTTACTTTTTTTTTTCTTCTGGAAAGTTTTGCTATTTATTATTGTAGCCTTGTAGGGTTACTTTATTGCATATTTTAGTGTGGTTAAAGATGACTTGCGTAATATCAAAGTTTTGATCCCAATATTTAATGGGAAGATGGCCCTATATTGTCATAAATCTCGTTTTTTAACCCATATGAGACATGTTGTCATAACCCTTGTCCCACTTAAATATCAAGCTAAAAAATCTTAATTTCCATCAATATGGTAAGAGTTGTCACAAACTATTTAACTCCTAATATCCTTATCAGGTTACCAAAAATTATCCTTGTTTATTAGTGATTTATGATTTGCCTAATATGTTACATACACACATTCACGAACTCATTGTCCTCTATGAGTTTTATCCCCATCATCCTGATAGCACAAGGATCAATACTGATGCCATTTATTATGTCCAATAACCCATAAATCCGCTTAAAACCATCATGAAAGTTATTGGTAACTTACAACTTATGATTTATAAGAAGTTCAAAAATCTCATTTTCTACACACGTAAGACAAGCTGTTACAACCCACACTCTACTCTACATAAAAAAGAGCTCACAAGCTCATAAATCCCGAATTTCATCAATGTGGAATGAATTGCCACAAACCCTTCCACTTAAATTATTGGTGTCCTCGTCAGGCCTACCCAACATCCTTTTTTATCGATGTGAAATTTGTCTAAGATATTACTAGTATTACGCAAGTCCTACAAGCCATTTGTGCCGACTATGTTCATAGGTAAAAGTAGAATAGTAGTTGAAGATGCACTTGAGGTGTTGCAAGATAACAAAAGAATGGCAAGGAGTGATAGCTTCTATATGAAGAAACTACCAGTTACAAAAGACATTCTAAAAGAGAAATAGCTTAGATGATGGAGGTAGAAGATGATGATCGAACTCACAACTAAAGAGGGATAGAGAAATGAGTGATGTAGTGTGTTACTATTGCACACAGAAGGGCCATGTGTAGATTCATTATTCTCAAATCATGAAGAGTTGAAAGTTTACATAATTCAGAATGAAAAAGGTTGACGACGATAAGACCAATATAGTTAATAATGGGTGACTTTTTGGTAGAAATTACAATCATTTGAGTTTTGAATGAATATAATAAATTAAAATGGGTGTCAGATTCTGCCGCTTCAGTGCATATTTACAAGGATCAAGCTATATTCGACATATTATACACAAAAGGAAAACTTGGTGAATCGAAGTAGGAAACAAGGAAAAGATGAAGGTTGGAGGTGAAATATGTTCCTAGTAACGATTACGAATTTTCACTTGGAAGACTGATGTCCCATGGACACCACTATGTCGAAAGAAAGGAAAGGTGTAAGGTGTAAAAAGAAAAGAGATTGATTGGATCTTCACGAAGGAAAAATGCGATGAATATATAATGTTTGGAGGAATTTGTTAGAAATAACATATTATGAAAAAACGAAAGTGAGCATGCATCCTCTATATAAATATAGGCTTTGTATAACTACTTTTCTAGAAGTCAATAAATAAAATGTTTAAGATTTGTTGGTCTGAATATTACAAATGATAACATGTTTAAATGCAACATCACTTCAAAACTAATTTTTGTTTAAAATATTTATTTATATTTTTATCTTTCAATGTAACAAATAATTTCATTTCTTCATATAAACAAGTATCATGGGTGAGATATATATGGTTGTAAATCTTTGTGTTGAAATATGCAACTTTTTTTGTAAATACACATGTACATACATATCATGTAATTAATGAGCCTTAAATCCGCACTGCACTAGTTAGTTCAAATGACAATTGTAACGTATAAGTATGTAGTTGATAAAAGGTATAAAAATTCAATATATAGTGTATTTATATTTTAGCCAAGTCTACAACACTTGTCAAATTCATCATAATTTTTTTATGTAAAAATGTGGACAGTTATAATTGATTACTTCTTATCACAAGCTCACAACCATACTCATATTTAAAAAAGGATACAAAATGGTAAAAGATGGTTCGTTATAGTATATTCTTCTAAGTCATATTCCAATTAGTAAGCTCATGTCATGTTAAATTTTGTTAGTCACTTTGATGGAAAATGAAACTTGTAAGTTTGTATGTGAATTTTCTTATAAATCTTGATCTGTGAATTATCAATAATTAAATATCTTAAACTAGGAATTTATGTCGATTTAAAAATTATTGGACTAATACATTGCTTTGGACTTTAACATGTTGTAACATCATACATTGTAGTTTTGTGGCAAAGTAACGAACAATTTACCTAATTTGATTGTTTTTCTATTTTACAAGGGAACTACAATACTATAATTACTAGAACAATCACTCTATGTAACATATTTTATTTTGTTTTAAAACCTAATGAATAGAAATAAACTATGATTGACCTAGAGCAGACTAGAAAAACAAATATTAATTACAAAATAATTAGTATAATATAACATACAACAAATATTAATTGCAACATCCAAGTAGATTCTTTCTTCTTCTTTGTCCATCTTTTCTGTCGTAGCTACTAAACATTAAAAAAAGATGCAAATTGATTTGAACTTGCAACCTATAATATCACATATAATGACATTACTAATAGGCTACAACAACTTTTTATTAACTTAGATGAGAACACAATATAAAGCAATTATACCATAAACTTTTAAAAACCCTTTTTTCCCATTATATTGGAACAATAGACCGTTCTACACGTATAGTACCCCTACCTATCTTTCTATTTTTTGCATCTTTTCTCCACTTTACAATTATTTTTTAAAATTTACATAATTAATTTTCACTTCACAAAAATCAGAAAATAATAACTAAAATCGAAGAAGATTAAAAAGTAAAGCAAATAGAAACCAAAGATTTGAGTGAAAGTTGGCAAAAAGGATGGGAGTTTGGAAGAAAATTAAAGTAATGAAAAGCCAAGATCACACTTATCCTTAGGTTTTACTTTGAAGATTTGATGATGTTATTTTAATTAATTGTGTAATTTATATTATTTAAAAAATCAATTGAAAAAAGCATAATTACACTTGTACCCACGTCAGCATCCACCATGTAATTGTCGGCCACTTGTCATGTTAACAAAGCCCACATCACTCTTGCCACGTATATATGCTTCCTTGCCTAACATCAATTTTTCAAAACACAATCTAAATTATATTCTCGGTTACAGTCTTTTAAAAATCAATTTATTTCTATAAATGAACATTTAGCAAACATTTAAGTATCACATGATTTTTAAGTTTATAAATGTCTAATCTCATAGAAATATATGCAATGCGTACACATTAAGAGCACATAATCATACTCTCTCTCTCTCTCTCTCTCTCTCTCTCTCTCTCATACACACACATATAGAGGAAAATTCAAATACGAACTCAAATTTGGTTGTGAACGTGAGGACAAATGAGAGTGCAATAAATGTCATATTCAGACTGAATAATAAAGAAAAAAATATTCAGACTGAATAACACTACATTCAGTCTAAACTTTCCTTCATTATTTAGTTTGAATATAACACATGTCACGTTCTCATTGTCTTCACGTTTACAATCAAATTTAAGTTCTCATTTGAACCCCCCTATATATATATGTGTGTGTGTGTGTCAATAGGTGAAGATTCAAAAAAGAACGCCCTCATTTTACAAAAACACGAGAACACCCTTATCACATGTGATAATACACGTGAGGGGCCATGGTGGTGTACGGACGACTTAGTTTGCAGTCTAGGTCGCAGAAAAGGTCGTTTGCGTGTGTGATTTAGTATCTTATGTGATGGATTATAGTATCATATCAAGAACACCCTTATCACATGTAATAATAAACGCAATGGGGCCTAGTGGCTTGCGGGTGACTTGGCCTACAACCTAAATGACGCCAAAGAGTCATTCGCTCTTTGATTTTGTATCAGATGTATATATCATAATAGCATATGTGATGACTCAATTATCATATGTGATTGACCATGGTAAAAGAGTGTTATAACGTTTTCGTAAAATGAACATGTTCTTGTTTGAACTCTCATCTATGATAATATCTTTGTATGTACGTGTGGACATGACGATTTTAGGTATTTCTGTGGACATTATTTTTTATAGGAGTTTTTGGGGACATGGGATTAGGAAAGCAAACTAAGGACGAGGATCTAGAGCTACTATATATAGTCCGGTGGAGGGTGTTGGAGAGGTAAAGGGAGTTCGACTAGGGTTCCTTGCTTATTTTTTTTTTTCATTTTACTTGCTTCTGCTTCTATTTATATGTTATTACTTACTCTTAACTAGTTTTAAATTGCTTTCATTATCTATTTTTCTTTATTTCACACATTTTCCATGAGTCGAGGGTGTTCACGAATGCATCTCATTGGATAGATGTCAAATCTGCATACATCTTACTCTCCCAAGACTCCACCTATAAATGAAAATATTGGGTCCGTTTGATCATATATAATGTATGTATATCACACTTTAGATTAATTATAGTAATGTTAATAAAATAAACTAATCATTATTTCCCCCTAAAACCTGTCTCCTCTCTTGCACTTAAAAACCCTAAAGGAAAAATTACATAACATGCAATATACTTTAATTTGATTATTTTTTTATAACATATTTTAACCTAAATGTTTGAAACATCATATTTAAAGTGTCAAAATAAATATATTAATAAATATAAATCAAACGAAAAACACTTCCATTAATCTATGATATCATATCATAGAAATAAAAGTTGTACGTATCCGTATATAGTTGATAGTAGTAGAAAATAGTGTGGATTCGTGATGTGTTGTTGGAGTTTGAAAGATGCTTCTGCCAATTGAGTTGTGATTGGACATCTTCAAAGTTCCCACCTCCTGTTTTCTTGTTTCTCCAATCACAAATCACTTCTCTTCTCTGTTCCCCATTTTTTTTTTAATTTTCTCTTTCTCAAATTCTATTTAATTTATTATTAATGATTGTATTTTTTTAAATATTAAAATCAAATTAAATCATAGTATCTAAATATAAATATGTATTTAATAAGGTATAGAGGTGTATTGAGTCTACCGATTAATTATTCATTCTATCTAAAATAAAAATAATTATTTTTTATTTTTAATTAATGAATAACATGAAGTAAATCAAATAAGTCAAGGATACGAAAAGATTCATACTGTTATAAAATTACCAACTTCAGTTTTTATGTTTAATTTAGTGATTTATATTAATTTTTTGATGTTATAATGCACGTGATAATGTATAGTAAATAAGTTAAACAATTACGTTGAAGACAATATAGGATCTTATGCATTTTATTTTTATTGGTGAAAATTTATTTTTAAAAGAAATTAATTTTGATTGTTTATTACTAATATGATGTGTAATCTTGAACTAATATAGTCTATAGAAAAATAAAATATTAATTTTCTATTAAAAAATGACATCCTTTAAACGACGAAGAGTTGGAATTTGTACATAAGTCGGACCAACATGCATAAAGACAAACTATGCTCCCTTAAGAGATGATTTGGAAGGTTATTTTATTATTAAATATATAGTTTTAATAGCATTTAATACATGTCATTAGACAATTATTATATTAAATTAGATCTTTTTCATTTCAACTGGATAGTAATTTAATATAAAAAATAGGAAAAAATGTGAGTATGGTTTAATATATATATTTATGCCAACTATAAAATCTCTTACAAAATTCACATGATAGATACAAGTTTTAATAATGTATGATTAAATTATGCACACACACACACACTTGAAATCATCTATATATTTTGTATATTAATGTATGATAAGGTACAACTTTAAATGCATATATAGGGTATATTGAGTCAGGTGAAAAGCTTTACCTAAAAATCATACTGTACTTTAGTTCAAATCATCTCTCTTTATTAGTCTTTATCTAGGAAATCTCTTTCACATAGTATTTTTCCACTTAAAGCACAAACCCATTCACTTACTTTCCATAAACTACCTTCTTTTCCCCCCTTTCAATTTCACACACTCTTTTCAAAGCTAGCAAGAGTTAGAGAGAGAAAGACTCAAAAGAATTCAATAATGGAAATATCATATGATCAAGATGCTGAATTCCACAGACCAAAAGAAGATCAAGAAGAAGAAGAAGAAGAAAGAGATTATAATAATGATCAAGAAGAAGAAGAAGAAGAAGAAGAAGAAAGAAAGATAGAAACTTGTGGTGATCTTCAAATGGATGGTCAGGATGAATCAAGATTGAATCAAGAACTCAATCTTATTGACAGTTTAAACATGATGGCTGGTGGTAATTCATCAGAAAGTACTACAACTCCTCCTCCACAAGAATCAGATACAAGTGAGCCTAGGGTTTTTTCATGCAACTATTGTCAAAGAAAATTCTATAGCTCACAAGCACTAGGAGGTCACCAAAATGCTCACAAAAGAGAAAGAAATCTTGCAAAAAGAGGCCAAAGAATGATTTCAGCAGCTGCAGCTTTTGGCCATAATGCATATATGCAACACCACCATGATCAAAATTACTATTCTAACCTTTCTTCAATTCCACTCCATGGTGGCTATAACAACAACAACAATAGATCACTTGGAATTCAGGTACACTCAATGATCCATAAACCATCTTCTATGTTTTCCACTTCTTCTTCTTCTTCTTTGGGGTTCAAGAGCTTTTATGGACCAAAAGGGTGGTCATCAAGACCTCATGTTGATCAGCAACCAGCTATAGGGAAGCTGAACTTAACAAGCTACATGACCTCAAGTTTGGCGGCAGGTCCGCCGTCGTCCCACGGTGGTGTTGGGAGGTTTGAGGTGGTTAGAACAGGAATGAGTTCAACCGGTAAGGATGAGATTGGTGGTGGTTTATGGTGGCCGGAGTTGAAGACTAATAATCAAGATGACTCACAAAAACTTGACTTGTCCCTCAAGCTCTAGCTAGTAGTCTCTTGATTACACCAAATTCAGTTACATATATCTTTTTTTTTTTAAATCTTTCTGGTTCAGAATCCATTATACTTATGTTTTTTTTTATTATTTCTTTTTGTTTAATTTATTTTTTGAAATTGAAAATAGCTAGCTAGCGTGTATATTTAGATCTTGGAAAAGATTGATTCAGATATTGTTTTATATATTTTATTAATTTTGATCATTTCTAACCCACCCCACCAACGAAAAGTGGGGATGCTAACAAGGAAGCATATAGGTATGGTCCAAAGAATCAACCAAAACTAGTTTCGTATATAATATACTTCTTTTGTTAAATTAATGAACTCTTATATTATATATACTATTTTTTTGGGTAAATATCATATTGAGCTAAAAAAAATTATGTTTTTTTAATTGAAAACATATTTAGAGCAATTATTTCCTATACGTCTAATTTTATGTTTTTAAAAAATCATATTTATAGTAATCCAAAATTCCAAAATCCTTTTTCGGGTTTTTCTCATCGCATTTTAATTTGTGTAGTTCTTTTATTGTGTTATTGTTGTTATTGATTTGTTCCATATAACCAAAATGATACATCTGTAATAAGTTGTTATATTTAACTTCTAAAAATCAAAATAAACACAACATAAAAAGATGGACATGGTGTGTTTTTTTAAAAGGCAAAACAAATTTATTAAGACGAAAAAAAACGAATATCCAAGAGGGCTAAGAGATGGAATTCTACAAGAAATAAAAATTAAACAGATAAAAAACCCACTAAAGCAAATAGAGGAACACACCCCTACACCTATAAACTAGAAGAAAACAACACATCATGAAGTGAGTGGGAACAAAAAAAGCACTCGAAGGTTGAAAGGACACGATGTGGACATCAGCAAAATAGAAATTAACCATCGGAAACTTGCTCCCCGCACCAAGAAAAGTGAAGCTCTTTTGAACGCTTTGAAATCCATTGGTACCAATACGATAGGATTTGGATTTCAAAAAGACGATCAAAGTGAGCTTACTACATGTTGGATGTCCAATAATGGCACCTTACTCCCACCTGAGCTATGCAACAATGATATCGCCCTTGATCCTTGTCGGATGTGTTTGACGGCCCCCCCATAATACACTCACTTGGGGACTTCTTACTCTAGTTGTTTCAAGAGTGTCCATCTCTATAGAAGACCCTTGAAATTCGTTGTCTCCAAATCAAGTATAATGTATCCACACAATAGCCTTCCAAAAGAGAGGTCTCTGCCTTGATATAGACCTTGAATTTGTATATGAGAGCATGACATCTAGAGATTATTATCTTAGACAAATTTGATCTTCAATTTTTTTTATATATATGAAACGCTTATCCAAAACTGCCCTCTAGGACGTCCGGGGTTCTCTGCGAAAAAAATCACTTGTTAAAACATGATCAAATCCGATAAAATGTGCTAAATCGTTACGTTTACAAAATTCAGATGGCATTTAATAATATATATAAAAGCCAACAAATTATACCATGCACTAGTAATATATTTAAGTATTAAAATGTTCATCCTTATAAAATAATTTGATTTCTTGTGTTTTAATTTACATAAATTTCTCCAACGACAGTTGAGACTTGTGCAATATATTTGAAGTATCTCTTTTAAGGATGTTATATCTCACTTAAATCACATGTTGAGGGATAAAATATTAGAGCACATTCAACAACTTCTCCAAAATAGAGAAAATGAGAGTTTTAAAGTTTTTTTTTTTTGCCTTCTTTTTTCTCCAAAAATTTATTCGAAGAAAATAGAAAAAAAGCATTGAATTTTTCCTCAAGTTTAGATAATTCTTTAAAAACTCTATTTTGTTATTATAAAGATATTTATCTTCAACAAACCAATGAAATTAAGTGGAAGAAGAAAGAGAAATATATTACTGAATATTTTACTATTTTAGTAATATATATATATATATATAAAGATTATAGTCCTTTTTCTTCATTTTAAAGAAAATGAAGTCGTTCTAGCTAGGGGTTGTAAATGATCTAACGAAACAAAACTAAAGGGTCGACTCAACAATCAATTAATCACTTGGGTCTAGTATGAGTAATATCCAATCATATCAAGTTTTATATTAATAAAAAATATATAGTTAAATATTAATGTAAAATAAAATTGAAGAAAGAAATTGAGGAATTCAAGATTTCAAGATTTCTTTTAAAGAATGGAAATTAAAGACACTTGATTTAATTATTTCTGGAAGTTGTCTACTGCTTCCTGGCATCAAGATTTCCCCCACAAAACATCACAAAAAACAAGAAAATTCATGCTTTGAAAATGAGAATCTGTCAACAAGAACATGACATGCCCTCTCAGTCCCCACATCTAAATAATTAATTATTTGTTTTTATAATTCAAAACTTCTAATTTTTTTGAACTAGTTTTCTACTTTTAGTATCATATAGTTTTTAAAAAATAACAAGTAATCGTATGTTGATGTAGTGTAGGTAAATACTTTTTAGTAAGAAAAACTAGAGTAAACTATAATTTTTTTGTGGTATTAAAGTTTTGTAACTTTTAATTTGTCTATGTACTTTAAAAATTATAATTACATTTTCTTGTTTATGGTTTATAATTCATTGTCTTTTTTTTTCCAAAGACTAATTCATGAATGGTTTATCATTAAGTATAAAAGACGAAAATAACTAACAACGAGTTGCATGTAAGCCATGCACACGCATAAAAACAATATATCTAATTGTAAATGACAAAACTGAAAATCTTAATTTCAAAAACACAAAATAAAAAATAGCAAATTTCAAGAAACCGAATGAACAAAAAAACATAATTTACTCAAAGAAAATACTTCTTCCCGTCCAAACATGAAGACTATAAGTGTTTCACATATAATATATTTTTCTTATCTTGTAAATTCTATATTTTGTAAAAGTCCTTGTCTCTTTTTCTTATAATAACATAAATAAGGCTCCTTTGATAATATGTACATGCATCTTTGTCTTTGCTTTATATTTACATTTTTTGTAAAATAATATCACCATGTTTATTGTTTGAAAAATAAAGCGAAATGCCTATAGCAACATTGTTTATTAAAAAAGATATAAAAAAAACTTGAAAAATGTGTTTTACTATAAGAACTTGGAATTATTGAAGTCAAACGCTTAACACATGTTTTTTAAGACAGTCTAATAAACTACATAAACATTAATATCAACTTTACAATTTATAATTGCACATTTTAAAATTTTATAATTGGATTCATTTTCTCGAAATATAAATGCAAAACATAAATAATGTAATATTTGTCAATTTCACAAAAAAGATATATAATGTATTTACTTTTAAGAAAATAAACAATTATTAATTGTTTTATTTAATAAGTAAAAAAAAATTCAACTGCAAAGTCTATAATAACATATTTTGGTCGAAGTTAATACTAGCTAGCACTGCTCAAACACATGGGACTACCAACTTTTTTGCATATTTAATTGATATTAAAATTCTATTTTATTTTGAAGTACAAAAACAATATGTTATTTTTTCTTTGATGAAGATTTGGAGAAGATTGTATTAAAAATGGTAATAAAGTTAATGAATTGAGTACCATTATGTTGAATTTATTATTTAAACAAAGATTAATGCTTTGTAGTTAAGTTATAGTTTATAAAATTCAGGCACGATGCATAATTAATTAAGGTAGGGTTTGTCCTCTTTCATATATAATATTATACGTACGAATTACTTTAAAAATAATATGATACCAAAATCTAAAGAAAGATTTGGTTGCTATTTTAATCTTTTTCTACTTCAACATTATTTTACCCAATATCTTCGAACTTACTCGGTGTAGTCTCTAGGGTTGGTGAGGAATTATTACTATTTTTCAAAAATATCAAGTCACCCTTGATTTAATATATAATTAATAGGATATGTAAGTATTTGTTGTTGTTTTTTCATTTTTCATAAAAAGAAAATAAAAAAACCTGGCTAATATTTAACTGTTCGAGAGAATTATAGTGATTTATAGTCATTGTTATGAACAATTATCGTCCATATACAACAGGGGCGGACCCACCCTATGGGGAGGGGGGTCCCGTGTTATTGCTCAATCGTGTTCCGTAAGGGTAAAAGAAAATCATGTTTGGTAAGTTTTACATGAGGTGCACCATCTAAGCTTTTGATATTTCAAGGGTTAAAGGAGCACAACTTTAAAAAATCTTTCAAAATCAACCAAAAACCTTAAAAAACTCACTCGAAATCAACCAAAAACCATAAAAATCATTTGAAATCAACCAAAAATTTTAAAAAATCTTTCGAAAACAACCGAAAAACTTAAAAAAGTTCCCAAACGGGGAATTCGGCTAAAAAATCACTCGAAATCAACCAAAAAATACATCAAACAGCTTTGCGGACATTTGTTACAATTTAATGGTGCACCCGCTCGGGAAAACTCCTGGGCCGTTGCTATATACAAGTATAAAATTGCAAAATAAATGATTCAACAAAAATAAAATACTAAATATGATAGTTTTTTCTTTCTTACTTCTGTTTGTTGCGAATCTTTCATGCTTTAAAATCATGCATTTTTAAAACATCTCAAATTTGTCTGCAAATTAGGTTACTTGACTTCATCCATAAAATAATAAACTTTTAGCTTTTAATATAATCTTTTAAATTAAATGTCAACCTCATATATTGAACTAAATGAAATAAAAACTATAAAAATCATAAAAACTGTTACAAACTTATAATAATCGATTCAAAAATAATATTTTTCATGATTTATTTTAATCAAATGCTAGGATTTTTAAGATATTAATTCACATATATTTGTTTCATAATGTGATAGTTTCACATGTATTTGTTTCATTATAAAATTATTTTTTACGCCTATTTTTCGTTTCACTAAATGAACCAATTTTTTTCACATTTAATTTTTTCATAAGGTGAACACAAATATATGTTAAACAATATCTTAAATTATAATTTTTGATGAAAAAAAATCATGTAAACAAGTATTATTATATCGGTTTTCACGAGTTTGTAACTTTTTAATGGTTTTCATTTGATTATCGTTCTATTCATACTGAACAATTCTCGTTTGAACCTCCCTCCCTTCTCTCTCTCTCTCTCTCTCTCTCTCTGTGTGTGTGTCTATATATATATACACACACACATCTACATAGAGGAAAGTTCAAATGAAAACTTATTTTTCATTGCAAGCGTGAGGACAAAGGAGAGCGTGACACGTGTCCCATTCAGTATGAATAACGAATGTGAAGTTCATACACTATTCATAATGAATGATACAATATTCATGTAACGACCCAAAAATTAAAGCCCAAGATGAATATAATTCAAAATCCAAAATCACCAAATGATTAACCAACTAACGATTAATTCATTACAATATCAATTCGAATAAAGATAATGCAGCGGATTACTAGATGTCTAATGTCAAAAGCTGAATACAAAACAACTATAACAAAATACTAAGCTAGAACACCCTCTAGCCTTCACATCCTTCCCTTAGCCTTTTCACCTCTGTCAATGGTTCCCTTACCTGAAAAATGTTAGTTTTGAAAACGTGGGTTAGACCATAAGGTCTAGTGAATTCCCCATAAAATAGAAAACAGTTCCACGGTACAAAATTAGTTAAAAACATGCAATGGTTTACGAATAAATAATCTCATTCTCATAAAGAGAACATTTAATATTCTTAAGAAAACGACAATTGAAAGCCACACCCAACTATAGGGTTTATCCCACCTATGATTAGAAGTGTACCTATATGTAAGATTTATCCCACCTAGACATAGGATTTTATATATATATGACCCCCTATATGTAGGATTTATCCCACCTAGATATAAGAATTAAAATAGGTAATGCGCATACCGACTCCAAAAGCTTATAAAAGTGATCATGGTAGTTTTTGCATATAAACGAAACATTTAAGAAAAACCACGATCAACAAGTAAGCATTTAAAATATTCCACATTGCATTTTTAAGTGATAGGGAACTCACCTGGATTGGACACAACCGGTCTGAAGCTTAAATGGTCCAAAATTAATCAGATCCAAGCCCACAAAAGTTAAATTAATAACCCAAAATCAGCATTAATAAATTTAGGGTTATTACAATTCAGTATGAATACATCATTCATTATAAATAACACATGACCATTATCAATTCAGGATCAATAACCCTTGGGACACGTGTCAAGCTCTCATTTGTCTTTACGTACACAATCAAAATGAGTTTTTATTTAAACCGCCCTTATATTCACATGCGCGCGCGCACATACACACACACATATATATACACACACACACACACACAAAATTTATGTCCATTTGATTTTAATCTAATTCAAAATCAAAAATAGTTAACCATCTTTTTTTAGTATTCACGATGAATATTATTGATCATGAATATCTATCATGACATTTATCATGAGTATCATATAATTCATCATGAATATTAGAAAAATGGTGGTTCTTGAGTTTCTAAAATATTTAGCGCTCCTAAATGAACTTTCCTCTAATATAATATACTTCATGTATAATTATATACTAGAAGGGTACTCGCGCAATGTAGCGAGATCCATCTTAATTTTAATGTTTTATTTTATTGTTTTGTCTCTACCAATGTTATAATACGATTTTATTTGTGTACTTTTTTTAATTCCGTTTTTTAAATTATAATTTAGGTTTAATAATGAAATAATATATTTTGGTTTAATAATATAATTTTTTTATAAATATAATAAATTAAGCATTTTGTTAGAGTTGAAGATTATCTTTATTATATGTTATACTTTTTATATTCAAAATTAGATGTTTATCTATATAGTTAGTTGTATAGTTAGTTACACGAATTCAAACATGAAGCTTTAATAAGTTGTACCAATGCATGTATAACTTGTATTCTTGAATTTTAAGTAATTATGTTTTAATCAATTGTACCTATTGCATAATAATATGTTTTTAAGAGTTTTTGACCAAATGCTTTATAATATAGTATAGATATTAACTTACTTGAGTTTGTTATCAACTCTATCAAAATATAAAAGGTTCATGATTTTTAGTTGTTATCATTTGTAGCAGAATTACAAACTTTTATGGCCTAACAAGAACTTCTTTGTTTTAAAAGTTGGATTTGGATCCAAATATGAATAAATTTGACTTCGATGAGTTTTAGTTAACCAAATATATATGTTTCCCGCAAATTTCAATTCAGATTGTTTTAACGTCTCTCAAATTCAAATTTTGTGTACACGAATTTGAATTTCGTATATTTTGATAGTCAAAAGTAAATTATTAATGTCTTCAAATTTCATTTTGTTTTCACTTTTCGTATAGAAATAAATAAATTTATGAATGCCATCAAACTCATCAATGTATGAGAAGAAAATATAACATGATTTCGAAGAAAGAACGTGCACATAAATCACATATTTAATTTATAGAAAATGATAATAAACTAATTTAATGCTATGATTCTATTAATAAGATAGCACTAAAAACAAAAGTAGATACCTAACCCCGGCCTTAGTTGAAAGGCTGAGGCCCAATTTCTGTATTACAAACGGCATCTTGAAGCCCATTGTGGTTATCAATAATCTCTAATTCTCTATATATAAAGCAATTTTAATAAGGAAAAAAAAATTAAAATAGCCATTTTCGAGTTGTGATTTCATTTTTTAGTCATTTTTTTTAAATCATTAAAATATCACTATTTTCATAAGTGACAGAGCAATTTATTGAAAGATCAAAGTGTAAAAAAAAATGTTTTTTTAATTAGGTTTGCAAGTACAGGGACCAAATCTGTAAAATAGATATAGGTCCGCAAGTGACACTTTCGCCACTTGTGCCTTGCGGAGATATTGGGATGCATTTATAGATTCGGTCTCTACACTTACAGATATGGTTCAAAAATCTTTTTTTTATACTTTAACCTTCCACAAATTAAGGAGATGTTAATTGCGAACCTAGTGGTATTTTGGTGATTTTAGGATGGAAATGGATAAGAGATGAAACTAACATCTGAAAATGACTATTTTTATTAATTTCCCTTCTAATAGGTTCCATACGCAACCCATCTTTAAAAATATAATGTAAAAAAATATATTTTTAACTTATTCAATGACAAAGGCTAATAGAAGGGTAGGCGTGGAGGAGGGTGTGGAGTCGAACCGAAAAGCTAATCTCTATTGTTATTAACATTACACCAAAAATAACAGGAAATCCATTACTATAAATTTGAAAGTTTAATGTCTTCTTAGATACGTGGTTTGAATCTGATATTTTTGGAACACTCTTTTCCTTGTCGTTCTTCTATTATGATTCTAAATTATTTGTGTTGTTTTATTCCTATCGATTAAAAACCTTAAAACTAAATGTTTAAAAGATAAAAAAATACTATTTTATTAAATATATAAAATAATAATAATATAATTTATATTGTAACATATAAAATAAAGAATTGTTGAAATTTTGATTTTAAATTTCTTTTTCGAAAAATCTTGAAAGTGATACCCCTAAAAAATGATACCTTTGTCTACAATAAAATATAGACGATAGACTGTAGATTATAGACTATAGAGTATGGACCACAAGGCGTGTGACTGGCCCAAAAAGACCCATTTTATCCGGCCCATTTCAAGTGAAGCTCATCTTAGATATTTGGAGAGATGGCCAAAAACCGAGCTCGGTAGGCCAGTCAATCGGTCTCGGCGCCAGCAATGATTTTTGGGCCAACTTTTTGGGGCCGGTCACTCTCGTCTAACGATTTTAAGCCGGTCCGTTTAGTGTGTTTTCGTAACCGGTCCCGGGCCTGGTCCCAAACCGGGCATTCAATAAAAAATTGTTTTTTATAAAAACATTAATTCTATTTGTTAATTTAATATATTATATATGTAATCATTATATATATGCAATTGGGTCATTCAAATATACCTTAAAACATGTTTTATTGTAGTTTTATAATTGGTTTTCAAACAAATACACTTAAAAAATACGTTTATTATAGTTTTATATTTGGTTTTTAGTCAAATATATTTAAAAATACGTTTTATTATAAATTGTAATTAGTTTTCAATCAAATACACTTAGAAAGTTAGAAATACATATAAAAAAATATATATAAATACAATTTTTTTGTAAAAATCGGGCCGGTCCCATAACCGGTCCCATGACCGGTCCCGGGCCGGGCCGGTCCTACAAATCGCTCCAAAAGTGTAACCGGTCCCGGTTTTCGGTCTTATAACTGGTCCTTACCGGTCCTGGGCCGGGCCGGGCTTTTATTGGTCCCGGTCCCGATCCTCCGTCGGTCCTGGGCCGGGCCCATTTGTCCATCTCTACTCCAGATTCACCGACTGTCATTATCGATTGGCATGTATGTAGCCTAAACTCCATGATTCTAAACTATTTGTATTTGTTAATAATAAGTATATGAAATATAAAAGAGTACTTTTCTATTTCATGTATGTAGCCTAATTATATAAAGTTATATCATAAAAACACCATTTTAACTATGTTTTAGAAGTTTTGTATTATTGAAATATAAAAAATTAACATAGATGCTTTCTAATATGATGTGTACAGCGATATAGTGTATTTGGGAGTTAGACTTAGGATCGTGTGAGAAGAAAATTTAAGGTGAGAAGCTTAAGAAGAGATATTAACCATTGATCACTTTTAATCTCATATTCATCCATGAATTGCGTATTGGAAAGAAGTTGATCTGGTGCATCTCAATGCACCTCATCTTGATGCATCTCATTGTAATTCTCCTTCTCACCGAAATCCAATCCTTTGAAGTTATTGTTTAGCTTTTTGTTGTTATTTAAATTGTTTCTGCATATGGTTTTGGACATAGACAACCCTCCCGTGAAGCAACCGTCTATGGAAAATTAACTTTTAATATTCTCATTTTTCTTGGCAAATTGCAATAAAGAAATATAAGCATGTGATTTTATTTATCATGCAACTAAAAAAAGCAATCATATTTTTTTGACGTACTATATGTAATGTAGTAATGTTGATAGGGATGTTTTTGACATTTTGTTGATGTATTATAAGTTCTATAAACATGTACGTGTTTCTAAAGTGACATCATGTTATTAGTTATATATATTAATGCATGAAAATATTGTATTTTGTTTGTTTTAAGGTCCTTTTTAGTTTACATGATTAGATAAGATTTTGAAGGATATTTCATTTTGTTTTTAGAGGTTGTACTGTATTTAAAATCTCACAAACATGAGATTTTGAAATTCCAAACGGCATTCGAAAACTCGGAATTTCATGAAATATAATTTGTTTATAATAATGTTTTAAAATATGTTAAAAACACTTTGTTTTATAATAATTAATTAATAAAAAGATAATTTAATTATTTTTTATGAAGAATGTAATTCAATTTCATTTCAAATCCTACAAACCAAACACATCAAATATTACAATTCCAAATTTCCCCACGATTAAATCTCCCAAAAATATTTGGTCAAACGAAACAAGCCGTAAGAGCTTTTGTCCTATAAGCATATATAGGAGCTGTAATGCGTTCAGGTTATAGGTTGTTGTATATCGATGGCTTTGCAAATAAACGTAAAAAATAAATCAATAACTCAATCATTATATTGATGTTCACATGTGTGTCTAAGAATTGGGAAATTGTTCAAAATAGCCAATTTGACTATCTTTTCACTTTATAGCCACATTTTCAACTTATAGACAAGATTACGCAAATGACACTTGCACAATTTTCTTTTGCACAATCTTATTCTCTTTTAAAATTCGAGAACATGCTCAAACTAGAACCTATATGTTGGTTCATAGGATCCGATGGATTTTGAGCTCACTTCAATAAGACGGTAATGTTTTTGTAGTGTTTCTATTTGATTTTGGCACAAGGCTACAATAAGATTTAAGGTGAACAAAAATCTCTTTCTATCAAAATTTCATGTCTCTTTTTTTGTCCATTAATTATGTGAAGACACATTAACATTTTATTGTATATAAATTTATTCAATTTATCTTTTCATTTTCTTTCCTTAATAAATGGCTTATGTGAATTTACATAATTGTTAAGAGCATCTCCAATAGCTTCTCCAAAATAGAGAAAATAAGGGTTTTGAGCAATTTTTTGATCCAACAGCTTCTCCAAAATGGAGAAAGTAGGAGAGAGAGTGTGTAAAAATCTCTAAGGCCTTGTTTTTTTTTCATTTTAAGCTCTTAATCATCACTTATGTCTGATTCGTTTAGACATTTCATAACCATTTCAGAACTGAAATCAGACTTCAGACTTCAACATCACTTAGAAAACAAACGACACCTAAATTTGAAAATATTGAAATTAAATGTTTAGATGAGAAAAATAATATTTTATTAAAAATATGAAGTAATAATGAATGTTATTATCTCCAAAATGGAAAAACTGTTGGAATTAAATGTAATATTTTTTAGAAATTTTAATTTTGATTCTTCATTTTATAGATGTCCTAAGAGAAGTTATTTCTATGTAATGTATTTCCATGCCTACACTATTAACCTTTTTTAGATAAGAACTTTTTTGTTTATAAAGAAATTTGAAATTGTTTAGCTAAGAAATTTATATGTCAATTGCTTTTATAAGGAAGTTTAAAATCTTTCTCTTAAGAAACGAACCTAACGTTGATCTGATTTCTATTTTAAGGAATTAATTTTTAAAATTATCATTTAAGGGTTTAAGGTAAACTTGTCGTTTGTTTGAGATTCTTGATTACTTGATAACATGTTAATGATGACATGACTTAGATCAAAATGACATGGCATAAATAGATTATTTTGCAAAGGGAGGATCTGTATAGCCGAAGGGGAGGGGAAAGTTTGGTGTTGTGAGATGGAAGTGACCGCTTGATCGGTGGCTATCGGTCATAGGAGGCAGGTTTTGTTTTTTAATGTCTTCTCTTGATTTTTAATTAGTTTTTTTATTTTGTAAATTAGTCTTTGAAATTAAATAATTGATTTGTATTCCAAAAAATCATAAAATCAAACAAAAATTAGATCAAAATTAATAAATTCAATGACAAGATTTTTGCAATTTCATTCTTCAGACATCAAAATCAAATAGGAACCATTGAGTGTATATTTCTAGTCAATGCCAAATCATTTTCAGTTCTCACAAATATAAAGCTAGTCAAGAAGGGACGAAAATGAGGTAAAAAGAAACAAATGTAAGATATAGAGGAATGATACATGCGAGAGTTATATTTTCTGCCTATCTATGTTAATGAGATTTCATTTCGTTTCGGACAAATTTATTTTGAAATATTAATATTTCGTATTGCTTCTATAATCTTTCAAGTTAAAATAACACATTTTTAATTTATACTTGAGACAAAACACTTATGATATTGAAGTTAATTCACAATTTATCGTTCGTCAGCCTTTGTGTTTGAGAATTATAAAGCATTGTAATCATGTAGACTTGTTGTAAGATTCCTCGATGGTATTCTTGCTTAATTGGACGGTCGAATAAAACATAATGCGGATTATATTATCTTGTGATGGTCATATAAAAACAAAATGTGGGTTATATCATCTCTTTAAAGGGCTTCATTGCTAAATTCAAATTATAAAAAGATTATAGTCATTTTTCAAATGTGAAGTACAACCATGATCACTACAATGAAGCATGAAGCCATTTACTATGTATTAGTTGTTATGCTGCTAGTTGGTGTCTGTTGAAATGCATTTACAATGCTTGGCAGCATAACAAGATACAGGGGTAGACCTACATAGAGACGTATAATAGCACGGACCGTCGCTGCATTGTCTTGTCATGACATTTTTTTTTTTACTTTTCTGATAGGTGCTATCGTAATGTTTGGTTTTGTGTTGCCCCTATATTTCTTGAATATGTTATTGACTAAAAGTTTAATCAATTTGGGTGATTTGATCTAGTCGCTAAAATACAGTTCCTTTTTGTGAGGTCTTGAATTTGAGTCTAGACAAGGCTTGAACCATGGACCTTCCATTTGCAAATGAGGGACTAATCAACTGATCTTATCATGTTTATATAGAAAACATTGATTTCTTTTACTTTTATCAAATGGTGCCATCATTAGAAAACTTTTCTGAATCCTCCTCTAACAAGATAATTCATTTTGAGGGATAGATATGTAAATTGTAGACGGTTGAATTAATCTTTTTAACTATCGGTTTTTCATTTCTGTACCAACTAGTATAATTTAAAGTAATTGTAAACAATTTTATATCCTCAATTAAATTCACATGATTTTGATGTAACATAGGATGACTTTTCTCCATACAATAATTTCTAGACAACATATGCTAAAAGCGTAAAATGATACAAAAACAAACATAATTGAACCATAGCAAAAGTTAAAAATCAATAAAAAAAATCATAAAAGATGGAAAATTATAAGTTGTTTGGACAAGGTTAATTGAAAAATGACAATACAGTTTTTTCTTTGTTAGTTTCATATGTTTCCAGTTTAATGTTTTTTCTCAGAATAAGTAAATGGTTAATTAAAAGGTTGAAAGTATAAACGGACAAATATATTGGGTTAATATGAGTAATTATTAATTTTTGTGCACTTTGATGATTTTTATAGATTTTGAGTAAAAAGTTAAGAAAAATGCTAATGGTGTCGTGAAGACTTGAAGTTAGCATTTATTTAAAAAAATTAAATTTAATTATATCGACGTGAAGTAAAATCATAATTTACTCTACTTTTAATAAAATAATTTTAAAATTTTATCAGCATTTGAATACATTTTAGTCATATTTGATTGCCGTAAACTAACTTATTGCTTATGTTTATTATAAAGAAAAGAACATTGTTTGATTTGCCGTGAGCTAACTTTTGGTAAATTAAGTTAGTTCATGTAATGTTTAGTAAGCTTCAAATGATTTCTTTTTTTAATTATTCTCATTTTTTTTGTATTATTTATATATATATATATATATATCTTTTTAGGTTATTTCGTGTTATAGTCTAATTTATTTAGCTAGTTTTTACTGAACATGTTCAGTTTATTAGCTAACAACTTGTTTCTCAACCAATAGCTAGCTTGTTAATCATAATCTTTTAAAAGACTTTTCACCCGTTTCTATCAACACGGGACGGGCTGTTACAAAATCCCACATTTAAATTATAATGCACTCGTCAGACCTTCTCTGAATCCTCCTTGTAATCTACGAAGTGTGACCCCCCCCCCCTTCTTTCTCTCCAGGTACAGTCTTATATGCAATTTTGCGGGGGAAAGTCCCCACTCGAAGATTATTTTTTTTTAAATAATTTAGGTAAAAAAAATTTACTCTTACGTCTGTAGTTCGGCCAAGTCGTTTACGACGGTTCCCCCAGTGGCCCAGTCTATTTTGAAGGAACCCCCTACTCCCTCGGTTGACAGTTGTTCCCTCGCATATTGATAGTTTTGTTATCGCTAGTTCTTGGAATAATGTTACAATGATAATGTTGGTTGACAATTTTGTTAAATATGTTTCAATTTCTTGTTATTTTGGTTTAAAAATAAATCAATTCACCTAATGGTATTTTTATGTATGCTCAAACCAATACATCCGAAAGAAAATTAATAAATAAAACAATAGTATAATTTGCTATTCGGTTCACCAATATCATTAAAAAACCCCGAAAACGAAACTTAGCTTATTTGGTTAACATAATCGTTAAACTCGCAAATCGAATAACCCAAAACCGTTGTGATTCGGATGAGTTATCTTATCGGTTTCGGGTTTTCTTATACCCTTTGGGCCCTAGTCACCTAAGTTTCTAGATCCACCATTGTTTCTTAGTGACTCAATGCTCAACGAGGTGTTTGCCACCATCACGATATACAAGGATCCACTATGATAGTATTTGTAAGTTGTAACTCTCCAAGTTCAAAGCAAAGTGTTGATCATATAACCTCAAAATCAACTTAAAACAATAATGAAAATTAATATTAACCCACAACTTTAAACTTATAAGAAGTTTTCAATTCATATGAAACGAATTGTTACACAAACGTAAAACATTCATGATCTTTTAAATCAATATCTTATATCTTCATGATTTTTAGATATACCAACATCTCCATTCTCTTACACGGGTTTTCTTATTTAAATAAAGGCCTTGTTAACCTCAAATCACAAGGTTCAAGTGTTTACTAAAGCAAAGGAAATAAAGAAGTATTAGAAGATTGAGAAAGCAAGAGAAAGTTGGAGAAACCTTATGTATGAAGCAAGCAATTCAAAGCTTTTTAAGGGGTGTTTGGTTAGATGTATTAAACAGTAATTAACGAGAATGAAAATAAAAGAACTTTTTGGTTTTATATAATATAATGGATGTTGAGTCAAGCCAAATGGGTTTTCTTCAAAATTTATTTTTGCAAAGAGACGTAGAACATTGTTGCTCGAACATAGATGTTGGATTTTTTTGGACCAAATTGTTTTGAAGAAGAATGTAACATACCAGACCAACCATACCAGATATTGTCTGTCTTGTCCACATACCTGGACTCACGGTTTTAAAACGCGTCAGTCCTTATAAGACAACTTTTGTTTTCCTCCCCAACCAATGTGGGATATTACAAAGAATCCATCAACCATTTAAGATATGATATGGATGTTTGGTTGGTTGGCATTTGCAATGCCATGTCATTTTGATCTAAGCCATGTCATCATTAGCATATTATCAAGTAATCGAGATCCTTAAATAAAAGACAAGTTTACCTTCGACCCTTAAATAATAATTTTAAAAGTTGGTTCCCCAAAATACAAAGTACAAACAAATCAAAATCGGTTCCATTAAATTTAATACAATTTTCTCTTTTATATAAAACGACTTCAATTTAAAAGTTGGGTGGTCTCCTTTCATGTTTCCATGATTAGGTGATCTTGAAACCATCATTATAAATATTAAAACTAAAAAATAAAAACTAAGATTAGCATACATATTGTTTAGTTTGGTTTTATATTTTTGGGTACAAAAAGTTACAAATTGAACAACTTTTCCCTACAGAGAAATCCATACCACATGAAACCAAATTGTATTAATTAGTTCATATTTGACTTGTTTTAACCGGTTGGCGATTCGAATTTATGATATATTGGAAAATTCATTTTTGTCTTCATTGTTTGAAGCTATAATACATACAACCACCGAATGACAACCTAAAAAAGTTTGGCATACAATTAATTTAATAATACACGTGGAGTCGAGCACTATTTTGATATAAAATACGATTCAAGATTCTCCCAAAAGCAAAGCAAAAAAGCTAAGTTTCTTCAAATAAAAGTTGTTTAATAGGGAGCCAAGCCGCCGATGGTACCTAAGCAGTCAAATTTATATTCCCCAAATTTCTTTTCTAACATCCACTTCTGTATGTAGGATGAAATTCATTTTCTATTAAGAAAAGCGAACCACAATTCGAATCCCAATCCACTACCCTCCTCAAATTCCTCCGATTACCTTGAAATCTTCCCATTTCTAGAATTCAATAGAGGGAAAGTGAGATTTTCTTTGTGGGTTTTGTGAAAATGGTGGCATACTTTAGAGGGTTTCTTTGGGAAGTCAAAAAAGTTTGAAATTTTTTCCCCAAATCCAATAAGAAATATCAATCTTTTTCGTTGAAATTTTTGTGGGTTTTGTGTGGATGGAGGTATTCTACAAAGGGTTTGTTGGGATATTGAGAATTTTCTACAAATCCAATTGAAAGATCGATCTTTTTTTTCAAGAGGAAGTGTTATCGAGATTTTGTGGGATTCATCTATGCTCTACAGTGAGATAATTTTCAAGATTTTTCACATTTAAATTGAATATCAATTTAGAGGATTGAATATTTGTGGGTGGAAGCAAGAAGATGTTGTGTAGGATGATTCCTAGAAAAAAGAAGACAGGGACTGTTCCTGTATATTTGAATGTATATGATCTCACTCCCATCAATGGTTATGCTTATTGGGTTGGCCTTGGTGTTTATCACTCTGGTGTTCAAGGTTTCTTCTCTTCAAATTCTCTTATATATATATATATGATATATCTGTATATATGTTAACCCTTTCAATTGATTGCTCTGAAGATTGGATTAATAACTGCAATTTTTTTTTTTTGCTTTTCTTTCAACAACTGCAAGACTTTGAGGTCTCAATTCGATTGTGCTATGTGTTATAGTTTATTTTCTAGCCTATTGGTTGGAAGGCCTATAATTTGAAATTCTGCATGAGATTATGGACTAGTTGGACCAATTCCACAGTCTAAATAAACAACTGCAAGACTTTCTTGCTATTAAGAACATCTGATTCTTGATTTGCTTTTGCTTTTGCTTGACCATGTTGTTTTAGCAGTCGAATAGGATGATCTTTGCAAGTACTTTAATGGGCCCATCGTCGAGCCACTGGTTAGGGACCTGAAAGTAATGTGTTTTAGCCTCTTTGCTAATACTGTCCAAACCGGATGAGCCTTAGTGCACATGGGGTTGGGGGTTGCTCTTTAGAATGTGTTTTTCTTTATTGTTGTATGTATTATTGTTTAATTTGTGCAATATGATTATTATCCCTCTTAACCGATCTCAATCAATCGTAGAACCTTACCCTGCTGGTTTGTGGTTGGGGAAACAAAAGATAATAAGATGTGTCATCTTGTTTTTTTTTTAATTAATTGTTGAGAAAGACTTTTCTTTTGCCTAGACTGCAATATTTAGTGATCATGGAGGATTTCTAATGGTGTTTCTGATGACTTTCTGTTGCAAGCTAAACATTTTGCTTTTATGAAAAATGAACGAACGGTTTTGGACAAGTTGTGGAAATATAAATGGGAAAAAAAGAAAGATAAAAAAAGGTTCGAACTTTGCACCTCTTCTCCAAAATTACTCATTCTAATAGGGAGTAGTTTTTCTTTCAAAACACCAAATAGCATAGTTTGAAAAGACTCGTTTTTAATGTAATTTCTTGTGTGTATGGCCATTTTTCTGTGAATTTCTTTGTACACATACACACACACATATATATATATATACATATGTTGAAATGTGCTCTACCCACAAAGTGATTCGGATTCCACATAACCAATCTAAAAAGATAATTATAGGTTTCTAATTATGTTGCTATTATCATGATTGTGACGACTGTGATTCTTGATATTTGGCAGTTCATGGTGTAGAATATGCATTTGGTGCACATGAACATTCGACAACAGGGATATTTGAAGTGGAACCAAGAAAATGCCCTGGCTTCACATTCAGGAAATCGATCTTAATAGGGAGAACAGATTTTGGTCCAAGAGAGGTTCGTGGATTTATCGAAAAATTGGCAGCAGAATACTCAGGAAACAGTTATAATCTCATTACCAGAAACTGTAATCACTTCTGCAACGATATGTGTCTAAGGTTGACCAAAAGGCCCATTCCTAGTTGGGTCAACCGACTCGCTCGTCTTGGTAAGATCCCAAATTCCATATCATTTGCTCAACTTTTGGTTGAACTTTTGGTTGAACTTTTCAAGATTTTGGTTGCGTAACGATTAGATGAGTGCATTTCAAGATTTATATAATTTGCTCAACTTTTGGTTGAACTTGCCTTGAAAGCTATTTCCTCCCCTTTTTAGCAGTTTGAATTTTGTAAGCAAACTATAACTTCCAACGTGCTACGTTTAACTATACACATGGTTTTAAGAAACCGTTTAACCATTCATCAAATGCCTAAAATACCCTTAGTTATCACTTGAAAAGTTTCTGAAAGCGAAAAATCTTTTGTAATTTTCTTTTGACATATTACTTGTTATATGGATGATGCTTACCTTCTTGGTAACTTTCTTGCCTATGCTCATAACTCCTTCTGACCTAGGGAACAAGAAAAAACTTTGACTTTTGTGTTTAAGTTTGATTATCTTTGTAAATTTTTATTCCTTTCCCTGCCAGTAATGTGTTTTTTGGGTTATAAACATCATTAATTAGTTTCTTGATATAATTCATGTTCTTGTGTGGCTTATTTAGTTGACCGAGGCGAATTATCACATGATCCCATATTTGATATTTATAATTATAAGAAACCCCATGAATCAAGCTTAAGTTTTTATGTTAAATAAGCATCTAAATTTATGATATTAAACGCAAAAGATGGATCTTGTTTTACTCATAATTATAGTGCTCAATTATCAAAGCGTATTGGGCACAACTTCTGCTGCTAATAATTACTAAAACAGTAAAAAGTTTGTTAATCAAATGGTAAAAAATAGTGGGATCCTACTTATGATTTTTTATGAACACGATGAATCTTGAAGGTTTTCTTTGCAACTGTGTTCTTCCTGCCGGTCTAAATGAGACAAAAGTAAGACAAATTAGAGCAGAAGACGGTTCCAATACTGAAAAGAAGCTAAGAAGCCATTCAAGCAGGTTTACATCAGCATCTAAACCTCAAACTTCATTAACCGCTCGTTCTTCAAGTTCATCGGCAAGAAAAAACCCATCTTCAACAACCAGAAAGTGTAACGATAATTAGTTGGTTGGATATAATTAGCATCGACTGCTGGAAATTTATAGCGTGTTTTTGCTATATTGTAAGGTGTTTGATTGCCCTGTTTTCTTGACTGGATGATCAATAATGCTGGCATGATTATTATTATTATAATTATGATTACAAATTTGTTAAATTTTAAAGATTTTTGGTGTAAAGATTTGTGGGTAAGAGTTGATTTTGAAGAAAAGGGATAAGATTTAGTTTGAATTTGAAGTTAAAAAAGTTGGTGGAATGCAGTCAGAATTGGTTGGTTTTCTTTGTAGGTGATTGTTATGGGGGGAGACAGATAGAAACATGCATGGTGTGGATTGTTTAATGAGGTCTTTTGATTTGAATATTTGTTTGATTAAAGGGTCCCTTTCCAATATGTTATTTTAATGGTCACAGATCTCTGCATGTGATATTGCTTTCATTTTTATTTTGTTTACAATAATGTAAAAATAATATATAGTTTAATAAATAAGTTAATAACTTATTGATCGATTATTGATTTCAAATAATGTTTAGTAACTGTTTTAGAGATATATGTATAGAGTAAAGTTAAAAACCAAAACTACAGATCAATTTAAATCTTTTTGTAACTTACGAGTATCTTTCACATCCAACTTAGTGGGATTAGAGGCCGTTTTACTGATAGATTCGTCTACTAAATGGATTGTTGTCAATGAAATTTGATGTTAATAAAATAATAAGTAAACCATGAATCTCTATATGCAATAATTCTGGTTAACTATGCTAGAGACATATTGGAGTGTGAAGAGCATCTATGTTAGATACAAGCATTAACTTTTCATCGTTTTAGTGTATATTCATCATAAATATATGATATATCTAATATGATCATAAATATACAATTTTAAGTCAACAATACAAATTAACTGAGTTCATATAATGTATATTTATCAATAAAATGTACCAACTAAATGAATGATATGCACTTATATACTATATAGTATATTGAATAATGATACAAACATCCATGTAAATAATGTAATATATATTTATAATTAATATGTATATTAGACAATAAAATAAACTCGATTACATCGATATAAGTTTCATATTAAAAGGAATAAAATTTTCATTTTTATATATTTTTTATAATTAAAATATTAATTGTATAGAAGATAATTTCGATTTAAGGAAAAGGAAATCTATTTCTATTTAAAATACATATCTCCATCCTTGCAACTTTTTGTTTTGTTTTTTGGAGGGTATCCCAGTCTATGTCCGAACTAATCTCGATAAATTATGATTATAATACATCAATCTTGATATACTCGGTAGCCATAATTGTTGTGTACGTCTAGATTTGAACCCTAGGCAGATGAGATATTCCACCATATCCCCTAAGAACTCAACCAATACGCCATAACTCTTGTAGTTCCATCCTTGCAACTAAGTTTTAGTGTACAAGTTCATTGGTGGGATTTCTATGGCGGAGCCACATACAACTCAATGGGGTCTCATGACCCCAATCAAAAAATTAAAAAAAGCTAAATTTAAATTAGAATTTTTTTAACCCTTAACAAATGACTTGGTTTTATAGTTAAAGAACCCATTCAACTTTGACAAGATCCCATATATTTGATGTTTTTTAATACCAAATCAAAGAAATAAATTCATGTCAATGTCTTGTGTATTGTTTTGTTAAATCTATTTTAAGATTAGACATTTTAATATATGGTTCTTCTGTATTGTTTCATTAAATACATCTCAATATCTTGTTATTAACTTTAATATAAAATGGTTTATGATATGTTAATTATTTTATATGTTCAAAGTCTCAAGCCCATTATCTTGATATAAAACACTTATTGGATCGTGGCATATTATCTATCGATCATCAAACTGAATTGTAGGTAACTGGGTAAAAGTCTCGATTCTGGACCATTGCCATGCTCACGTATCTATAAGATTTTGGGTCATTGCCAATTTGCCATGATCACGTGTTAAAATAAATGGCGGTACATAACCGTTTGGTAAACAACTCCTTAGTAATTGAGAGGAACCAGAATAAGAACAACAAGAAACATATGAAACCAAATGAGGAGGGTGTGAGTTTATTTATTGCATTTGCCATGTATAAATATTGAGGAGATTTCAAATACAAACCACGTCAATTCGTACAAACCGTACAAACCGCGTGTTTCATTGTTTTTTTGAATAATTTTTTTCGTGAAAGTGTTTAATATGAGGAATTTGTTTCATATAATTTTTTTTTTCTTGAAATTATTTTTCTTTCTACATGAAAATGAATTGATTCATGAAACTCTCAATTTAATGAATCTTGTTTCACATATTCTTGATTTACCAACCTTCATGTATTCTTGATGAAAATTTTACATATATTATTGACTAATCAACCCTAATAATTAAGAAAAAGTGAAAAAAATTTAAAAAAAATATTGGTTGCATGCAGTTTGTACGGTTTGTACGAATTAACGTGATTTGTAACGTAAATCAACCCTATAAATATTATATATATTTTTAAAAATTGAATTGAGCTAAAGCCTGTTGGGCTTGGGCCCATTCTGGACAGACGGTGGGCTAAAGTTCATAGGAGTCTCGAAGCAGTAATGGAGTGGGTGGCTTTGTGACATAATAGGGAAGATTTTCGGCGCTTTTGACCCACCTTTTTATTTTCAAATTCCAAAATTTACGGATGGCCGCCTAAATTTTCTAATTCTTTTTTTTTTTTGGGTTCACAATTCTATATTTCTATTTATTTGAATTTACCAAAAGGCCCCTGAATTTATAAAACATCTATTTCATACCCAAAGTAAAATATTAATAGTTTCAAGTAACATGTTCTTTTATATATTCTTAACAAATATATAATTTTATTTCAAATAAAATATATACTTAAAACAAATTGACAATTACAAAGTACACTTCAGTTAATCTTTCGTGGACGGAAGTTGAAACACAGGAAAAAATAATAAACTTACGCTTATGCGACTTTAGTAATAGAAGTCATATATGTTTTTTCTTTTGAAAACCTACAAAGTACACTTCTGTTACTTTTGCATAATATTAAGTTACTTTTGTTATTTCATCAACATGAATTGCCTAGTTTTAAAAACAAATGTATAAGTTGAGGGACCAAAAACTGAATAATTTGCAAATAGCAAATGACAAACCCATTTGCCTCCTCAGGTTTCCTCCGATTCTCTTGAAACATTCGGCTTCCTCTCTTTGGAAAAATGAAGGTGGATGATGCATACTGTAAAGGGTTTGTTTGTGACCTTTTTCAAATTCATTTTCCACAAACCCCAATATCAAACTCAATCGACAACAATTTTCGAAACTGAGAAAAGGGGGGGTTTTTTTCGTGGGGTGGTTGTTATGCGTACTCAAAAGGAAAATTTCCCCACAAACCCTATTGGAAAATTCGATCAATCGAATTTAGAATCAGAGAAAAAAGGGCAGCAGAATTTGAAAGAAAATTAAAAAATTTGGTGGGTTTTTATGCGAATCATAAAGGGTTTGTTTGTTTGGGAATCTTGAAAAAAATGTTGTGTGGGATGATTCGCAAGAAAAAGAAGACAGGGACTCCTGTGTATATTAATGTGTATGATCTTATGCCCATTAATCGTTACGCATATTGGTTCGGATTTGGATTTTATCACTCTGGTATTCAAGGTTTGACCTATATATATATATTTATATTCTTGATGCATTCTTGACCCCTTTTGTTGTTTGATTTTTTGCTAATTTAAAATTTTCAATTCAAGTTGGTGTTGTTGTTTCTGGTTCTATAATCTTTAAACAATTTATACATTAGTTTGATGTTAATCATCTTTTCCCCCTCATAATCTTTATTAACTAATGTTAATATTGACCTTTAATTGAACTAATTTGATACTCTAAAAGTCAAATGTGGACTTTCTTTTGGCATGTTTTGGATTAGTTTACAACCCATTGAGGTTTTGAACCATTGTTCTTGTGAAAATCCCAAAAGAAAAAACACCCTTTATTTTTCAAGAAAGTGAGTTTTGAAAGATTGAAAACAGATAAATGCAAGAAAACACATTGGATTTGAAATGAATTTGATTATTGATTTGTTGGAATTGGACAGTTTATGGGGTCGAGTACGCATTTGGTGGCAGTGATAGCTCGAGACCTGGGATAGTGAAACTGGAGCCAAAACAGTTCCAAGGTTTACCGATAAGGAAATCTATTTTAATTGGTAGAACAGAAATGAACGAAGAAGAATGCCGACAATTTATAAAGAAATTAGCAAAGGAGTATCCTGGCAACAGTTACAATATCATTTATAGGAACTGCAATCACTTCACGAATGATGCTTGTCGAAAGATGATCAAGAAATCAATCCCTGGTTGGATCAATCGACTCGCTCGAATCAGTAAGAAAATCACACTTTTCGTCATTTTTTTAAAAGATTTTTTACATCATGGTTACTAAGTTTTCATAAATCTTGAATAAAGTTTCAAACTTTATGATTTCTTGAAATAACTATTTTTTCGCAATTTTGTTTGTTTTCAAGATTGTCTTTATTCTTGCCTTCTTCCGGATGGATGGAATGAAATACCGCCTAGACCAGCTGTTACGGCTACGAATAACAGGAAGTAGAAGCTGATTGAAACAGGTTTCACTCATCCCCAAACCCCCCCCCCCCCTTTCGGTTCTTTAGTTTTAGACTTCATATAATCGGTGAAAAATGTGAAGGTGGTAGAAGTTGTAGCATGTTTTAATGGCTTAAGTTGATGCTCCAAGAGAAATGAAATGAACCAGAATTATTCTTTATTTGTACAAAAATGAAATTTATGTAAATTTGGTGTAATCGAGCTATCAAGATATGCATATTTGCACTTGTTCGATTGAACAAATGTGTACACCCATCACATTCTCATTGTCATTTCTCTCGATTCAGGACATTTAGCAAGTAGGGCCTCGATTCTTTTCCAATATATTGTTTAAATATTTTATAACCTTGAGAATATGTGAAACCGCTTTAAATCTCTTTTAAAAGAGAAGGTGAAATAATTATATCAGTTATAAGATATGTAAAACAAATAAACAATATGCACTTTGTTTTACATTTTAGAAAAGAAACAAATATAAAAGCCAAAACCAAACGGCACGTTGATCAACAGTTGATGTTCAACTTGATTAGCAAGTGTTGGATGGCTGGACGCATAAAACTGTGTGTGGGCTGTCACCACTCACCAATATCCAGTCTCACCTCAAATTGTAATCACTTGTTAGTTGCTACATTTTTTTTTATTTTCAGATTATTATTTTTTTAAAAGGCAAGCTAACACACATTTTTCTGTGGTATTCGGATTTCCACTTAAGGGTGTCACCTGACTAATCCCTGTTGACCACGGCCCAACCCAAATTAAGGGTACCACTAATTGGCAGACCCATGATCTGGATATCGTCACATATGCACCGGAGGGTTCGAACCCGGGTAGTCATGGATACCATCCACTGACCCCTCCAGGATGTTACCTTAGCACTTGACTAGACATATTTTCCAATTATTGTTAATAACTTATGTTCAATGTTTAAAAAGATGCGTCATTTTGGACGTAAAGCACGTCTCCGTTGTTATGATAAAGGCTTATAGTGTTTCTGTAAGGCGTGACTCACGCTGTGGTACACGTTAGCATGAGTGTTTTGTAAAGCGGGACTCTTTTTTACAAAATGTTTTTTTTTAATTTTTTTCAATTTACATAGATTCTTTGATTTTACGCCTTTAACCATAGATCTTATATTTTTATAAATTTATTTAATCATATCACTCACATCATCACAAATTCATACACGATTAAAACGAAGTTGTCAAATCACCATTTCATTAGACCAACTATATGATTTTGATTATCTATAAATTGAAAATATGATTTTAGTGTATAGATTTCACTAATTTGTTTTTATCGATTGATACTATAAATATCTGGCTGGTAATCAATGTTTTTTTAAATCAATATATTGTTTTACATATTATCCATCTATTGTCTCAATTATTCTTGCATCAAGTAAATGGAATTGATAACTTTCTAGGTTTTAGGGGTTCAAACATTTCCAAATACGAGAGAATGTATAAATTTATTTATTCCATTTGCATTATATAAGTATTATAATTCAAAAAAAGTAAATGGAATTGAAATTGATACTATTTTTACCATAAAAAACATATTATAAATACCAAAAACATTCCAAGTAAAAAGTGATATATTTTTAGTTGTCAACTTCTTACCGATGTTTAAATCCAGAAATATCTCCAGCAAGTGATCTATCAAGGCATCTTTGAAAGCGAAAAATATGAACTGTTTTTATTATACATTCTTTGTGCTCGAAAGGTACAAATGTGTTATTGTAAAAACAATTTGTCATTTAAAAGTTGAGAATGACATTAAGACAGGGAACTTCTGAAAATTCTTCAAAGGTCAAAATCAAAATGAAAATGTACAAAAACAACCCGATTGAAATGGCAAAAGGTTGTGCCATGACACGTATGTGATCAATCTTATCATGGAAAAAGAAGAGTCTTGTGTATTCATCATACGTGGTTGAAAAGTTGAGAGTTGATTTATAAATATCAAAGTTTTTTTTTAGAAGATTTTTACTATCTAATATTATAAAAGAGTATATCATATGCAGATAAATAGTTAAAGCGCATCTTATAAGGGTTGAGTTCCCGTAAGGAGAGTTAAGGTGAGAAGCGTAAGAAGGGATCTCCAACCTTGGATGCACGTTAGGATGTGACGTATCGAGATTAGGTGCACCGAGATGCACCGGATCAACTATCTTCTAAGACGCAATTCATGGGTGGGTATGAAATTAAAAATGATCAAGGGTTCAGATATCTTCTTACGCTTCTCACCTTAACTCTTCTTCTCACACGAGATCCCATGCCCATTTTATAAACGGTCATTTGGATTGTGACTCACTTATTTAAACTTGGGTCTTTAAAGGAGGCAATTCAAACATTGATCTGCTAATTACATCCGATTCTTATTTTTCAATTGGATTTTTTTGAATTGCAAATCTTTATCAATTTCTCGGGTTTCTTGATTCTACACCCCTTTCGTTGTGATCATTTGAGTGTTTTTCTTCCGGCTTTGGTTCTAGCTTGCTATTGGTTTTTTTTTTCTAGTCCTTTTTTGTATCTGTTTCTTAGTAGGTCTTGGAGTGTTTTTATGTTTCTTATAGATCATCCTCAAGGTTTGGGATCGTGTGAGAAGAAAAATTAAGATGAAAAGCGTGAGAACAAGTCTAAATCATTGATCACTTTTAATCTCATTCTCACTCATGAATTGCGTTTTAGAAGAGAATTGATCTGGTGTATTTCAGTGCATCTCATTTTAATATGTATCCAAGAGTGTAAATTTCTTCTTAAGATTTCCACCTTAACTCTCATTCTCACCGAAACCCAACCTTTATCCTCAATACCTATTCTTTGTATTTTTTAAAATAAAATTTGCCTTTCAAGAAAGCGTCATGTATTACAGTGATTTTGGTCATTTTAGAAACGAAAAAGAGTTTAGGTTAAAAAGGTGGGAAAATTTTGAAAAATTGTAAAAGAGAAAATGATGGTCTCAAAATGTGTAATGGAAGCGGTCAAAGAAGGCCATGGTCAAAATCTTTAAACCCTCTTACACACAACAGACTACAGAGAAGAGAATCCCAAAATGTTCTCCTTGCTTTTCGTGCCTTTTGTTTTAAATTTTGAGTAAATCGTGGATTTAGTCTTTATCGTTATTTATTACACAATAAACTTTCACCATTGGATTTAGTCCCTTTATAAACGGCTGTTCATCTTTTTCGTTACGAAATAACAGTTTTACACTTTTTCTTTGTTTTTATGATTTTTAACTATATTTTAATTAATAATATATATACATTATGTTATATAAGAGAGACTAAACTCCCCTTAATGGCCTCCATGGCGCTCCTCCTCCATGTTCTTATCCACGACCACCACCGTCAATACTAAAATGACCACCGAAATATAATCTTTAAACAACTGATTTTTTTGTTCAATTGTTAAATTATGTTTCTGGAAGTATATATGTCATAATTGATCGAATGAAGTCTTCTTGTAAGATTAATCAATATAAAGGTTATAAAAAAAAGACAAAATGACATAAAGAAAAAACATAGAAATTTTTTGTACTTCCATGAGTTCCATCAATAGGATCTTTGGAGCATTCATTAATAAGATCTTGACAGGAAGATTACATACTGCCAT
The DNA here is from genome assembly GCA_036898165.1 of Silybum marianum. Taxonomy (NCBI): domain Eukaryota; kingdom Viridiplantae; phylum Streptophyta; class Magnoliopsida; order Asterales; family Asteraceae; genus Silybum; species Silybum marianum. Next base: position 26,680,874 of record CM072539.1, read on the forward strand.
CGTCACCATAACCAATCACCACCGTTATCACCATAACCAATCCAATGAAAAATTCCATGAATATAAGCAAATATATATATATATATATATATATAATCACAATTGAACATAAAAGATAATTTTTATATAATTTCTATAAAAGGTTCTATATACAAATTCAAAATTAAATCTGAACTCTATCAGATTATTTAAATGAACGAACATAAACAATGATCTCCTTTGTTCGTTTACGTTTGCTCATTTATGTTCGTTTAATTTTGTATAAATTCAGAGGGTTGTGGAACCATTAAAAGATAGACTTATTTTTTTGTCAAACATGATTCATCTCTGCTCCTGGAGTCAGAATCCTCTCTTATAAGTGAAGCCGGGTTTGTTATAAATCAGATATGATGATGGTCGGCAATCTAAAGAAAGGGAAAATGCTCGAACTCACTTTCAACGCTCGAACTCCAGAACGAAACTCAAGTCATTGCTCATTCCCGCTCATGCTTGCTATAACAATTCTCTGCCATGCCCCCGGCCCCGGCATAGGAATGAATGCCCACGGTGGTTGTGCATTCTGGCGTAACGTAATAGGAAGACTTGTGATTTGGCGCTAGCTTCTTCCATACCTCCAGGGGTGGTGAGCGGAGTGAGGAAGGCCCTCGTTAACGACAGTATGGATTTTGTAGATGTTGTCTCTTAATAGATCTTTACGAGTTAAACAAACAACGGCTAAAACTCTCATTTTCTTGAAACAACATAAAATTAAAAATATTGTACTTTTAAAGAATATTAAATTACATTTTTTTAATTATATAACTGGTTGAGTCTCGGAAATATCTAAATTAAATGCTTCTTGTTCTATTGCTTTGTGTTGTAAATATTCAGTTATTTCGATCTATACGTTTTGGATATTAAAAGGAAAGCTAAGCAAAAAATTAAAGTGATGGATCCAAGATTTGGTCAACCTAATTAAATGATCACCAGATTAAAATAAAATCCATGGATCTTGAATCCCACAAGTTGCCTTAATTGATAAGATTTTGATGTTCTAATTAATTTTTAAATTTCTTTATTCGTCATCAAACATTTAAAAATGGAGTTTATAGATTATAATGTTTAAAAAATGTAAGTTGTTGTAGGAGCATTATACATGCACGCAATAATTTTGATAATGACAATTAGATTATCGGTTATTAACGTATTTTTTCAAACAGTAATTTGGACAACAATCTATTTCTTTTGGCTGAATAGCAACTTTCGTGTTTTCGATGGTGTTGCTCTTAATGTTGATATTTTTTGTGATATTCAATCAAGGTCCTTCTGTTTGGTTTCGTCTACATGCCCCTCTTTCCGATATCGTAGGATGCTTGGATAATTTTGTTTCTTTTGCGTTTTGTTGTGTGTGTTTTTGTGGGCCACTTTCTTTCTTGTTAGGTCGTTTTTGTTTGTTTGGCTCGTTTTTCAAGACCTTGGTTGCTTGGTGATCTGGTCCTTTGCAGATTCCACTGTGTTGTTTGCTTCGTTTACATTTCCTTTTAATATATTTGCTTTATTTTGTAGTTTAACGAATGTTAAAGTAATAATAAAAGAGCAAATCATATAAATAGATGACAAAATTCATGTTAAATATGCTCATTGCTATTGTTATTATAGAAAAGGACAATTGATTTAAGCCAAGAAAGGCATGACATCGTGTGAGAAGTGAATTAAGGTGATAAACATGCAAAGAGATCTAAACCCTTGATCACGGTTAATCTCACACCCACTCATGAATTGCGTTCTTTACAAGAACTGATCCGGTGCATCTCGGTATATCCCATCTCAGTGCATCTCATCCTAATGAGCATCTAACAGTGTAGATCCCTTCTTACGTTTCTCATCATAACTTCTATTCTCATCGGAACTAAACCCAATCAAGAAATATATCTATCTGATGTTTCTTATGGATATTTGGTAAACAACCTGTTTTTCCCTTCATTTTAAATTAATGATAAAGTAAAATGTTACATTTCGTTCATCTCTAAAAAATCATAACATCATACTTTACACATAATTTGACTAAATCGTTAAATACTTACCAGATATCTATTTTTAATTTTTAATAAGCACAACATAAAAGAATAGATATCAAAACTTAATATTTTCAATATTTATTGGCCACAATAACCATATTGAATTATACAAAAATATTATTAAGATTGTTATATAACTTAGTCAACAGTTGACATTTACATATCGTGTGCTATGTACATATAAACAATCAAGATCAATTTTTTAATATTAACCTTGACGATTTGGAATTTTACCCTATCATTTTTGTCAAATACAACATAGCAAAGTTACATTTATTTATGGAAGTTGGAATATGAACTTATACTAATAGGTAATAAAATTAAATCATCAAATGATAGAACATTATTATTGTTATTAATCATACATGTAGTGGTTATGTTTACTTCACCAATAAGAACAAAAAGTAAAAAATAAAAAGGGGTCCCTACTCCCTACAAAAACAAGGACCTCTCATCACATGCTATGAACTGTAGATAATTGGGTTGGCAAGAAAACGAATACTATGTTGCTCATCACAACCAAACAATTCTTTCAAATATATTATATAATAATAATAATATCTATTTACATGTATATAGTTGGGTTTAAAAAAAATTGAAGTTATAGCGAAGAGAGTTGCATAATAAACTCTATCAAGGGAACTTTGTGTTATCACTGTAGTTTTAAAATATATACGATGGCATACAACAAATTTATACGGTCACGCTTTTCACGACCCTATAACTTTTTACATTTTGACGGAGGAACGAAGCGTTGACTCGTGTCATCGTATCTAATACAGTAGGTCGGTCCCTGATCTTCACTTTTGCAACAATCCTAATTGAAGATCAACAGTAATGAGATACAACGAGATGCACTGGATCAATTTCATGAGAAACGCAGGTCATGGTGTGGAATGGGATTAAAAGTGATCAAATGTCCAGATTCATTTATATATTTCTTATCGTAACTCCTATTTTCACACGATTATATACCTACACACACACACACACACACATATATATATATATATATATTGGAAGGGTTCCGGTGAGAAGTGTAAAAAGGTATCTCCACTTTTGGATGCGCATTAGGATAAAATGCACCGAGATGAGGTGCACTGAAATGTATTAGATCAACTCTCTTCTAAAGTGCAATTCATGGATGAGTGTGAGATTAAAAGTGATCAAGGGTTTAGATCCCTTCTTACACTTCTCGCCTTAACTCTTCTTCTCACACGATCCTATGCTTATATTGGGTATCATATTGGACATCAGTAGGGGTGCGTTTGATACGCAGTCAGGAAAGAACAGAACGGAACGGAACAAAACATAACAAAGCATGACAGAACAACTGTTACGCGTTTGGTAAAACATGATATGACAGGATAGGACATGACAGAACAGAACAGAACAGAATGACCAAATTAACCCCAGTGAGTTGTTTGTTGTTTTTTTCACCAAATAACCCCCCCCCCCCCCACATATATATATATATAGAGAGAGAGAGAGAGAGGATAGAGAAGGGGAGAGAGAGAGAGAGAGGAGAGGAGAGAAAAGGGGATAGAGAGAGAGGGATGAGAGAGGGAGGAGAGAGAGATAGGGAGGAGAGAGAGAGTGTGTGTTAGGTTAGAGGGTCAATGGTCATTTAATCCTTGTTCCACTTAGTTCCAGGGGGGTAGGATAGAACAACCTTGTTCCACATGTGTTCCACTTAGTCCAACATTTCATCACACCAAACATGTGACAAACTTATTCTGTTCTGTTTCATCTTGTTCACCGTACCAAACGCACCCTATGTATCGTGGTATATAAGAAAAATGATTCTAATTAATGTATCACAACATGTATACAATGAGAATCAAAATGTAATGTTCACAACGATGGAAGAGAGAAGATCAAAGATAAGATTTCTAAAAAACCTAAAATCTCGCTATTTAAAATTCAAGGTCAAAATTACTAAAATTATCAATTTCATAACTTAAATTTTGATTTGTAGTTGAGATTGAATCCCTCAAATGACCCCTACAAAATGGATTGTAAATATATTAGAATAGAAAAGTTCAAATTTAGTAGATACGAAACTTTAATATATATTGATATATATCTCGAGTATGGTAATAGGAATTTAGGATGAATCGCTCGGACTCTAAAAATCATCCAACACTAAAACTCGTGAATTATTCAAATAGTAAGCAACATAAAAGTTGAATATTTTAGCTCACTTTTACATGCCTTAAATACCCGACCGTGTAATCTTTTTCTTTTATTTGAGGTGGATTATAGGGCACAAAACGATAGCAACACGACTTGCAAACGTGGTCACGATATATATATACAAAACACAACACAACTCAGTATTCGCTTTATCTTATCATATTTTCATTTCAATGTACATTCAAATTTATTTTCTTTTGTCACCAATATCAAATTCCAATACCAAAAACAAAAAAAAAACCCATAAGATTCATCAAAATTAAAAAGAAAGAAACATTTGAATAAATTTGTTCAAGTAATTTATGTTACATTGATTGAATGAATGAATTCCTCTTTTTGTTCATCAAAGTATTCATCTCACTGGCCCAAAAAACCAACAAACAAAGAATCAAAATAATCCCCCAAAAGTTGTGTTGCTAGAAAAATTAATTCCCAATAATTCTTACTGTACATTCACCAAAAAAAACCATATCTGAGTTCTTCTTCATCATTCTGATTTTGGATCTTAACTCAACTTTTCCAGGCGTAAACTAGCAAAGAAAAACCAGAAGGTCCTTTCAGTTCATTCTCCTCCACACTTTCCCATTCCATCACCGATCCACAACCGGAAGACGCCGACGACAGTGACGATGACGACGAGCTTTTTGCCCTTTTCAACATTCCTTTCTTCATCTTCTTCATCTCCAATCCGAATCCGAAACCTGAACCCATTCCAGAAATACTTGACCCGGATGCATTCAATCGGGCCAGGTATTTGTCGTCTTCATGGTAATCGAATCCGGATTTCTCGAATCTGAACATGAACAATGCATATCCGTCATCGATTTCTTCTTCCAAGAGCCAGTTGTGAACATCCCACGAAATCTGAATATGAACGCCGTCGATCTCGACCCTTTCGTTTCCTCGAAACTTCCATTGTAGATGCTTGACAACCAATACCCTTTTGTTGTCGACGGAGAAATACAATCTGGAATCTTCACCGCCGGCGACCCGGGTACAGTCTATGGTTATCTCTCGGGTCTTGCCCCGAAACGTGGCTTTCGTGTTGTATTTCTTGTTGGCTATGCCGTAGACGTGTTCGCGACGGAGGACGGTGATTTGGTTTTTACTGGATTGGGTGGATTTAGCCTTGGAGTACGCTTGTTTCGGAGAGTCTCCGACGAGGAGTGCCATTTGGCCGGAGACGGTGGCGGCGATGTAGAAACCGGATATGGGTTCTGGACCCGATCCGAACTTGGCCCGAGACAGATCGTAATAGATTTGGATGAACTCTGTTTTGTTGCCGGAGATTGGAATCTTCTTGGAGCCATGTCTGTTCCAGAAGATCAAGGGTTTAATTTGTAGGTGGAAAGAAGGAGTGGGGGCGGCGTGGTTGGAAGAAGTGGTGGAGATTGAATCGTCATCGTCGTCGGTGGCGGTGGCGGAGGAAGGGAGGAGGTGGAGGTGGAGGGATCGGCCGAAGAGGGTGCGGGACCAGGTGAGAGCGAAGATGCCGATGTGGGTATGGTAGAGGGTGGTGGTGACGTTGGGTTTAGAAGATGGGGGCGGAGGGGGCGGCGGCGGTTGCGATGGGGCGGCGTTGCGGTTGCAGGTGGGGCGGCGGTGGAGGATTGGGTGTTCCGATGACATGGTGTTTTAAGGGAAGTTGTGTTAATTGTTATTGGAAGAAAGAGTAGCTTAAAAGAATGGGTTTATAAAGGGGAGAAGGTAGAATGAAATGGTGTGTGGGTCCATGGGGAGCGGTCTGTCAATTTGACCTTTTTGGTCAATTATATTTGCCTTTGCATTTGTATTTTACATTTTTACCGTTAGAGATCCATATCGGCTAGATTTGGACCATTTCTCCTTTATATATGTTAGAACCTTCTTTTTATCCTCAAGGCCTATTTTAGAGATTCATCTAGGATTCCATATATCCTAATATAGTATCAGAACCAAGGTCTATCACTCAAAGGGACTTGACACTTTCAGGATAACCCCCTTTGGACAATTCAGTGTCCATCTAGCCTCGTTGGAAGGGGCGTGTTAGAGTCCCACGTCGGCTAGACTTGGACCATTTCTCCTCTATATATGTTGGAACTTTTTTTTTCTCCTCAAGTACTCTTTTAAAGATTCATCTAGGGGTTTCACATAACCTAATATTTACCAATAATCATCGTGTTTAAATTTCGTATATGTACAATTAATTCGTTAAAAGTAATTTATATTAACTACTAATTCCAAGTTTATTGAATATCTTTATTATTAAACACTTGGGATAAACGTTTTTATGTGCTTGTTTTGTATATAATAATTTTAGTGAATAATATCATATAAGGTGAATTTTATTCATACTCGTTTTTATAAGGACATGTGAGTAAAATAAAAGAGAGTAAAAATGAAATTTATATGTGAGTGAGGGGATATAAGTAAAAATGAAATGGTTGTTTGATTTGGTGAATGGAGGAATGATGATTATAAGATGCTAATAACAATGCATTTCTTGTAGTTGGGGAAGGGGACAAACTCTCTTATATCACTTGTTCTTCTCTCCATGGACACAATGATAGATATATTAATTTATATCATTTTTCTAACATATACAACAGTAAAGAATGATTACCGTAAATGATCATGTGAACCACCATAACCATTTATTTACAATCAGTCGTTATCAAATGCCACCACCACAATATTACCAATAACAAATTAGAAGAAACACACCACGAAAATCAAATATTCCAGATAACTCATCTACCCCAAGTTCGAATTTAGGCGTTAATAGTTTGTGGTCACTGGAAAATTATTTCGGGACTGTATGCTTTTGCAGTTTCTAAGTGCCTGAGATTAGTCTGACAAATGCCTATGATACCCTTTAAAAAAAAACCAAATGTTCCAAAACAAATTGTCAAAATCATGTATAAATTAAAATGAAAATAAAAACAAATGTGAAATCCATATAAAACATGAATCTAAGATTCAAACCCTAATCTTAGATTTAAAATAATAATATTTTAAACAAAAATCGAAACCTAAACCTAAATCAATATCAAAAAAATTGAGAACCTAATACCAAAAATACTAATACAAATCAAAAAAATTGAGAACGAAGCACTGTGAGTGTCATAGTTCCAACAACGAGAGTTTTTTAGTGACTGAAGCAACTCAAGAGCAAATCAGGCTGACAATTGAGAAAGCCAACAAGTCTATCTAGATATTTATTCCAAATATCTTAGATTGAACATCACATGCCTTATCACCAGAATTCACAACTCCCTCCCGATTGATAAAAGGTGTTTCCATCCAACCTCGATAGTATTCAGGATCGGTCATGAGGATTCTGATGCCCTATGCAGGAATGCTAAAAAAAATTCCCCACGCCGATTTTTTAAGCAATCAAAACATATTATTTTCTAAAGGATTTTGGACCTAGTCAAGCTACACGGCTCATCTCGACATCGAAGAAATCAAAACAATCGAACGAGAAGGGATGAGGAACAGTAGGAATCAATTTGGTTGTTCATTTGTTTAATGGTTGTATTCACGTTGCCATTCTTTTATTAAATTAGTCGTTTAGTTGATGTCTTGGGCTACTTAGGCTTGTTGTGTATATCACAAATGATTATACCAACGCTAATAACACGTAGAAACTTAATGCTCCTTGGGATTATGATGTGTTGTGTAGTCATACGGGTTGCATGTGGCCAGAACCAGACCTGATAATATTGAATGTCCCTTCACTCCTTCCATCCAAGCATGACGTTTTTGCTAAATTAAATGTAAATGGATACCGGTTTGAAATTTGGACAATTTTATTTTATATTATTATTGTTAATGATATTTTTGAAGCCTTCTATAGATTTTGGTAGTCTTCTTATACATAATCCCTCAACTTTACTATAAATAAGAACAAAAAATTTGGAGGGTTTATTCATCATCAACGTATAGGGTACATCGATTTAGTTATAAATGTCTGATGTATATCTTACTGGTTTGGTCATTTTATAATGTCCTCCTTTTCATTCTAATGAGTCTTTTATATTTGTTAATTTAATTGATGATTAATTAAATTAGTATAATTAACATGATTAAGAAAATATAAATATATAAATATTGTTATTTGAAGTTGCAATGAGAAAGAACCAAATTAGTGTCACGTTTTAATCTAGTTTACACTTACTTACTTTTTGAATACCAAACTTTGTGGTCTTCAAACGTCCATTTTAAATTTGAAAGTTGACTCCAAGTCAAACCATGAATCATTCAAACCAAGTGCGAGATTTACAAAGAAAAAAAAAGCCATTCGATTACAAAATAATTTAATTTTATTTCAGCATGATCATTGAATTTTGGCATGCACATTTTTTTAATTGTCATTTCTAATGCTCAAATGATATAGATATTTAGCAACAAAGAATTGTGGTCCATACGACTCGAACTTATCTAGGAGCTTTCATGTCGTGCAGTTGTCGTCCAATTGCATGTATTAAAGATTAATGAGAAGATATGGGAAATCTTACTACCGATTGATTATTATATGACCAATGCACCAACCATGTCGGGAGCTCTTATCCAAGGCTTACACGTAAATTGCAAATACTGAGAATGGAATTAGTAGTTTTAACACGTTTGTAATATATAATAAATCAGTTGATCTGCTCAACACATACATTTGAACATTATCATTTAAGTGAAACACGCAATGATATCCTCAACTTAACAAATGAAATAATCTTGTTTTAATCCATGCATATAATACTGGTTTATAATACATTTGAAATCGGATTATTGGATTTCTTTTTTTTATTTGGGTGACTTGCATTGACAGAGCAAAGGGGTGCGTCGTGTGTATATATATATATATATAGAGTCCGGTTCTTTTACAACCCAGTTAAAAGTTACACTCCGTGCACCCCAATCAAAACCGTCCATTTCATGATCCATTTCATAACATTCTCCATTTCATAATACATTTCATATCATTTAAGATCAAATGGAACAAACTCGTTATGAAAAAAATGGATAAAAAGTTGTGAAAATCAGAAAATATAAAATGTTGTGAATTATCTTAAATGATATGAAATGTATTATGAAATGGAGAATGTTATGAAATTCACTATATAGTGGGAGGTTTTGGTTGGGGTGCACGTAGTGTAACTTTTAACTGGGATGTAGAAGAATCTCTCTCTCTCTCTCTCTCTCTATATATATATATATATATAGGGGAAGGATCAAATGAGAACCGCCCCTCCTAAAAGGAACAAATTGTGGACCACATATGATGTGGGTCCCACATAATATTAAATCATTTGTGATTTAATATTATGTGGGACCCACATCATATGTGATCCACGAGTGTCTATTTGTTCCTTTAAAAATGCAAAGTTCTCATTTGAACCTTCCTCTCTCTCTCTCTCTCTCTATATATATATATATATATATAGACTTAGGATCACGTGAGACACGCCTGTTTCCGTTAGACACGTGAGACAACTTTTTTACACTTGAAACCTCACAGCAAAAACACTATGAAGGTAAAAAAGAATATGAATCTTTACAGTATTTTTGCTATGAAGTTAACCTACATAGTAATTTTGTTGTGAATGTAACCTTCACAGTGTTTTTGCTGTGAAGTTTCAAGAGTAAAAATGTGGTTTCATGGATCTCCGACGAGTCTCACGGAAAGAGGCTGGTCTCACGTGAACCCATCAAATTTTTTTAGCTTCACAGTGTTTTTGCTGTGAAGATTCAAGAGTAAAAAGGTTGTCTCACGGAAACAGGCGTGTGTCACGTGATCCCAACCCTATATATGTGTGTGTGTGTGTGTGTGTGTGTATGAAGGAAGAAACGAGAGGCCACGGGAGCAAACCGAATGCAGTTAGCGAATACGGTAGTATGGTCCACACACACACACACACACACACATATATATATATAGAAAAAGAATCGTGTGAAAACAAGAGTTAAGGTTAAAAGTGTAAGAAATGATTTGGACTTTTAATCAATTTTAATCACAAAACAACCCATGAGTTGCGCTTTAGAAGAAAATTTGATCTACTGTATTTCATTAGTGTTGATCTAGTGATTCTTTACGATTAAGATGGATGGAAAGGTGGAGATCATTTCTTATTTTTCTTATCATAACTTTCCTTTTGCGTGTCTGGGAAATACACGTTTTTGCTCCAATATATATATATATATAATTATATATATATATATATATAGAGAGAGAGAGAGAGAGACGGGTTCATGCGAGGACGTAACAATTTACGAGAATGCTAGGACAAATCCTCGCCAATCATTTTGTACATGAAATTTTTTTCATGTACAAAATCATATGTGATTTTATACTAGCATAAAAAATGACACACGCGACTTTTGCTGTTGGAAAAGTCTTGACTAATCATATATGATTTTGTATGTAAATCATATGTGATTTTGTACATGAAAAATTTCATGTACAAAAATGATTGGCTGAGGATTGTCCTCGTATTCTCGTAAATTGTTACCATCATCGCATTAACCTCTTTCTATATACATATATATATAGAGAGAGAGAGAGAGAGAAAGAAAGAAAGAAAGAAAGAGGAAAGTTCAAATGCAAACTCAAATTTTGTTGTGAACATGAGGACAAATGAGAGTACGACACGTGTCTGAATATAGATTATATATCCAGACTGAATAATCAAAACAAATATTCAGAGTTAATATATTATTTATTCAATCTGAATAAATACTATATTCGGTCTGAGTATGACACATGTCGCGATTTTATTTGTCCTCACATTTACAACCAAATTTGAGTTTTTATTTGAACTTGCCTCTCTCTCTCTCTCTCTCTCTATATATATATATATATATATATATATATATATATATATACACACACAAGACCTTCTTTAAAAAAACTGTAACTCGTGAGATCAAATTTAAAACACAAAAAAATAATTAAAAAGTAAAATCTAATTTAATTAAAACTCTCTCTCTCTCTCTCATTCATGTTTTCATTTTCCATAACATACATGCATATAATTAAATGTGCATATAATTTTATAAGGTAAACAAGAACATTTAAATTTTTTAATTATAATTTGTGTACGTTTTTAGAAATATTAGTATAGTTTATGAGCATATTGTAAACACATTTTGAATCTATGAGATATGATATAACTTATAAGCATATGGTGAACATCAACTAGAGCAATAAAATTAAATATAGATCTATCACTTGTGGATACATTGTCAACACCTTTGTACGAAATTTTTTAAGGTTGTCTTTATTGTGTTCATAATTTATTCATCTTGTGTACATATTTAATTGTGAATGTGTGTGCGATTGTGCGTGTATGTTACAGGAGAGAGATATTTATGGAACTTGAATTTTTTCATAAAAAATTGATTAATCATCTTAAATTAGTTGCTTTGAGTAGACATCACATATCTCAAATTATAAAATTCTCAAATAATTAAATTCATATATACACTACTAGAAAATTGAGTATTTTCAACGGAAAATGTCGTTGAAAATTTTTTACGAATTTTAGAGTATTTATTGACAGAACATAAATTTTCTATGAATTTTCAACGAATTTCCGTTGAAAATCTTTCACAAACATGCATTTTCAACCAAAAAAATTTCAACGGAATGTCTCGCCAAAAAAATTTGGTTGAAAATGCATGTTTGTCAGTTTGTGAGAGATTTTCAACGTAAATTCGTAGAAAATTTATGTTTTGTCAATAATCCCACTAAAATTCGTAGAAAATTTTCAACGTTATTTTTCGTTGAAAATACTCAATTTTCTAGTAGTGATATACATGCAACTAATTGTATAAATCATGTGAATTATGAATAAGATGTTAAACTATAGCATAAAAAAAATTGATTGATTTTTTTTAAATCACCGTATTTACCATATGTGCTAATAAACTGGTCATGATTATCGACAAAAACTACCACATCATTTGTAACACTCTCATTTCCGTCTTTTTACCATGAAGATGTACATCATCCTCATCTTACAACCCTCATGATTAGCATGAATATATAACACCTCAAACTTGAATAATGTTTAGTGAGTCTTATAATACCTTATACAAAATTAATTTCTTAAGATACAAACAACCTCTAATTCTGTGAAAACACAAACTAAATTCAAACCAACATCCAATATTGATCAATCAATCATGCACATAACTGAAACAACTAACAAGTAATAAATAATACTATAATTAAGTCTATCAGATCTAGGCCTTTCACAAGTATTTGTGAACATTATTGCTCATAAAATGTATACACCCAATCAACTAATAAATTCTACGAATCCATGATTTCATGCAACAAACATACATATATTGGAAACATGCTCTTTAAAAACATTGTTACGCACATAAAATCATGAAAATATAACACATCAATTGGCCTTTGCCATTTAGGCATTGTTTGGCAAAAATAAGCTAGCTTATAAGTTAGCTTATAAGCTAGCTTATTTTCATAATACATGTTTGGTAAACTAGCTTATGACTTATAAGCTAACTTATTGATAAGATAGTTGAAAGTAACTTATTGAGCTTATTGTAATTTTCTTCCGATTATACCCCTAACTAATATAAATTAATTATTAATTGATATTATTTTGAATTTTATTAATTAATTAATTTTAATTTTAATTGTGAAATAATATTATTTTTATTAATTAATTTAATTGTTAATTAATATTATTTTTATTTTCATTAATTAATTTAATTATTAATTAATATTAATTATTAATTCTTTTTAATTTTAACTTATTCACTAATGTTAATTAATTATTACTTGTAATTTTAAAAAAATTACTAATTAATTATAATGACTAGTTATTTATATATTATATGTAGTGATTATTTAAAAGTATAAACTAATGTAAAAAAAATCTAAACTTTATTTTAACAAATCCAAAATTTATAATATATATGATAATCAATTTAATTTATTTAAATAAATATATTACATTTTTTTTAAATATCTTGTTTGAATTAATATATATTATTTATTAAATATTTATTTTTATTATATTATAATTGATTAATATTTCAAGATGTCCATTTTGGTCATTTTAAATTTTCATCAACTAGTTTTGCTAAACGTGATTTCTTCATCAGCTAGCTTATCAGTCATCAGTTACCTTATAAGTCATCAGCTACCTTATCAGTTATAAGCTAACTTATCAGATAGTTTACCAAACATAGTTTTAGCATATTTCAACAACTTAAACTTATTTGCTTTATACATGTATAATATTCCAACCAATATATAACACTCTTGAAAAACTATGAGAGATATATAATTATTCAAAATACAAAAGATAAACAATATATTACATGTTAATTGTTAATTGAATATATCAATAAATATAGCATTGTCCACATACTACTAATGTTTGTCTATAGGCAACATCAATTAAACATCAAACCAAACAAAATGTCCATACAAGTAATAGTTAGTTTACTCTTACTTGGCTACCATTCTCTTAGCCCTACATTATGTCTCATTGTTCTCTATATGTAATCAATGGTTCATCAATTTTGCCAGCTTGTACCTATTAAGTACTTTAAAGTACTATGCTTCCCATCATTATTCATTAATTCTTTTAACAAATTTAATTTTATTTCAAATAAGCATTAAATGCTTCGTTTATCTTTTTATCATGTTTTGCGTATATCAATTTGGATTTAGTAATAAAACGAGATACAACATGGTAGAAAAACATTTCTGGGTCTTTATATATATTTGGTTATTTTACCGTGAGGATTATTTTTGGTCATTAATCTATAGAATAGTTATTAAGAGAAAATGTTCAAATTCTGGAATCACAAGTACAAAGTTAATGGTTATAATAATAATAAAAACAAGCTTTTTAGGATATTAACACTTGTATTTTCAGTTGTGTGTTGTTATTAGCGTTGATCAAGGTCCTTTGGTTGGGTTTCGTCTAGATGCCCCTCTTTCTCGATCTCAAGGGATGCTTGGATAAAATCTCCAACCGTTGCTACTTTAAGATTTTGCTCATTTTGTCTTTTGCTGTGTTTTCCTTTTCGTGGGACGTTTTCATTGTTGTTAAGTCGTTTTTTGTTTGTTTAACTGGTTCCGGTTTTCAGGCCCTTGGTTGTTTGGCAATCTGCCCCTCACAGATTCATTTGTTCCGTATGGTGTTTTTCTGTTTCCTATTAATATATGTAATTGCTTCTCAAAAAATTAAAAACAAACAATTATATAAACTATTGGAGCAAAACGTGTATTTTCCGGACACGCAAACCGGCCCCCACAGGCTGTCAATTCTCAATGTGAAGGGCATACCTGACTCACTCAGTGGCAATGCGATTGCAATGAGACCTAGGATCGAACCCAAGACCAACGGCATATTGGAGCAAACATCTCCTCGCCCCTTAACCAACTGAGCTACACGCCATCACATAAATACTATAATACATCCTAAAATTAACCTTATTAATTGGGTAGAAAAAATAAAAGCTGGCTGGTAGAATAGTTTTAAGTTATGTAGAGTTGACCATTAAAATTTGGAAGTCAAAGTCAATATGTAGTCATGTTCAAAGTAAATAGAAGAGAATGGGTATGCATCTGACTATTCAAACCGACTCCAACACCATGGGTTTCATTTTTGAGTCAACTTATATCTAACCGTTTTCAAAAGTTTAAAAAAACATTTGAAAACTATTATCCTACCAAATGTTAGTTAAATATAAGTAAAAAATGCACATTTTCAATATAATGAAAATATATTATCATATCGATTCATATAATTATTCAAAGGGCAAGTTGCATGTATAATAAAATTATGGTGATTTCTTTTAATTTGTGTATGGAAATAGAAAAATTGTCGAATGTATCACAACGCCTCATCGGTATGATTTTATTTTGGTTTGTATATTTTGTCATATATTTATTTTGTTAGGTTTTGTTAAACGTGAATTATTTAGATCGAGTAAAACGAATAATAATTAAATTATATATAGGCTTTTAGTAATATTGTCAAGATAGTTCACACTACTAAAAGATAGAGTATTTTCAACGGAAAATGTCGTTGAAATTTTTTTACGAATTTTAGATGAATTATTGACATAACATAAATTTTCTACAAATTTTTAACGAATTTCCGTTGAAAATCTCTCATAAACATGCATTTTCAACCAAAATTTTCAACCAAAATTTTTTCAACGGAATGACTCGTCAAATTTTTTTTGGTTGAAAACGCATTTGTGAGAGATTTTCAACAGAAATTCGTTGAAAATTAGTAGAAAATTTATTTTCTGTCAATAATCCCTCTAAAATTTGTAGAAAATTTTCAACGACATTTTACGTTGAAAATTTCCGTTGAAAATACTCAATTTCTAGTAGTGTCATAGTTATTTATTCTCAACAACAAAAACATAAACAAGCAAATCCCATTATGTTGATTTCTAATAGCAATCATATCAAGAAATTTGTAGTTGAGCCTAGATGTAGTTTAACCGATATACCATTAAACGAAAGTGCAAACTTAAGGGCTAAAGTGGCATTAGTTGAAAGTCATGGACTTACTGTATGTGGTACGAGCGTGTGAGTTATGTGTACTTTCGTATTGTTTTCTAGCATGAATGTATTAGTTGTGTAGTTCGCATAACCCTCTCATATGTAAAACTTGACCATTGACTTAGTCATTATCTTCTACCTCTTGTAGGTTGTGTTGCAAGTTGCAACCATGTGAGTTTCACGAGACTTAAAGTTAATAGGATGTATACATGTGTATAAATAATATGTTGGTAAAGATTATTATATGAAAAGTACGGTTCAATATTTTGAAGGAGACTATGGGGGTGTTTGTTTTTAAGAGGTGTTGAAGTCCGAAGTCTGATTTCAGTTCTGAAATGGTTATGAAACGTCTAAACGAATCAGACGTAAGTGGTGATTAAGAGCTTAAAATTGAAAAACAAACAAGGCCTATGTGTTTTACTTGCTTTTAACTATTTTAGCATGCTACATGTGATTCAGTAGAAGACAAGATGTCTACATACGTTTTTATAAGACAAGTAATTTAAATTTTAAATTTATCTCTTTAAAATATGTAAATATGAGCACACGAGACTTTTCAATGAATTGAAAATTTTGACTCCGTAGTTAAAACTTCTTTTTAACCTTGTTGGAGCTACCAATCAACTGTCTCTTAGTATGGGTTGCAAAATTTTAAAGTATTTAGATAAACCTACAATTTAATGAGTATAAGGTTTTAATTTAGACGAAATTTCAAATGATGCATTTCTTACACAAATGTGCCTGCATTTATTCAATTCAAAATTGATTTAATCGAGTTGATTACTCATAGTGATTAAGATAACCCGATAGTGATTTAATCGAGTTGATTACTCATAGTTGATTAATCGAGTTGTCTACACGGTTTGTACAAATTGTTTGATTTGTATTTTAAATTTCCCATATATATATATATATATATATATATACACAGAGAGAGAGAGAGAGAGAGAGGAAAGGTCAAATGCAAACTCGAATTTGGTTATGAATGTGAAAACAAATGAGAACGTTACACGTGTCTGAATGTAGATTATTCAGACTGAACAATCAAAGAAATATTCAGTCCGAATATGACACGTGTCGCGCTCTCATTTGTCCTCACGTTCACAACCAAATTTGAGTTCTCATTTGAAGCCGTCACCACATATATATATATATATATATAGATGTTGGTTCATTTACAAACTAGATGAATCCTACAAACTCGTACAAACCATATATAAAAATAATTTTTTCATGATTTTTTTTCATCAAATGCTATAATTTAAGATGTTATTTCACATATGTTTGTTTCATCTTGTGAAAAAATTATATGTGAAACTTTTACATTATGAAACAAATACATGTACTTATGAAAACAAATGCATGTGAAACTTTTACATTATGAAACAAACATATATGTAATAGCATCTTAAATCATAGCATTTGATAAAAAAAATATTTTTATATATGGTTTGTACGAGTTTAGAGGATTCATCTAGTTTGTAAATGAGTCAACTTTTCTCTCTCTCTCTCTCTCTCTTTATATATATATATATCTATATATCTATATATATGTATAGAGAAAGGTTTAAATGAGAACTTTTTATTTTTAAAGGAACAAATGGACACTTGTGGATCACATAGATGTGGGTTCCACATAATATTAAATCATTTATGATTTAATATTATGTGGGACCCATATCATATGTGGTCCAAAATTTGTTCTTTTGTTTCTTTAAGTAGGAGTGGTTCTCATTTGATCCCTCCCTATATATATATATATATATATATCTATATATATGTATGTGGGAGGGAGGGATCATATGAGAACACTACCAATTTAAAGGAACAAATGAACCCATTTGGGACCATATATGATATGGGTCCCACATAATATTAAATTATTTATGTTTAATATTAAATCATTATAAATCATAAATGATTTAATATTATGTGGGTCCCACATCATATGTGATCCAGAATTGTCCCTTTGTTTCTTTAAAAATACAAAGTTCTCATTTGAACCTTCCTATATATATATATATATGAAAGATGAATGTAAGCTTAAAACGTGATTCAGGTTATTTTATATATCTTTTTCTATTATTATTATTTTCAATTTCTATTACACAATGCGTAGTCAAAATTCAAAATATTAGTTTGAGAATTGTTCGTATTTTCGTAATTATTTTTTAAATTTTGAAAACTTATTTCCTTCATTTTGATATTTTTTTAATACTTTTTTTTACTTGAACTCTAATAAAATCTAAAAAAATAAAAAAAATTCAATTGATCCTCAATTTCATCGTGATTGAAAGTTTCAAAAAATTCAACTAATGGATTGTAACTTGTAGGGTAATACTTGATGGTCAGTACATCACTTATAAATTTAAAAAACATCATTAATTTAAATTATTAACAGGTATTTTATTTGTCTCATTCTCCATTAAAACATTAAACTAGCCACTTCTTATCGTCAAAATAATAGAAATTGTCGTGGTTTAATTAAAATAAAATATTTATCAACGACATTGCACCATTTAATCAATAAAAAATATACGAATTAAAACTATTTAATTAAAGAAAATTTGAAATGAAAAAAGAAATGACAACTGTTTTAAAAGAAATATGAGGTGGGAAATTCCATGGTGGTTGTTGATTTGTGCAGGCAGGCAGGCATCAACTACTGAAGAAACTCAAATAAACAAAGCGCAAAAGGCTTATGAACAACAAAACTCCCATTGACCCCACCATGTGCCAAGATTCTTCCATATGCATTTCAAACCCTTCAAAACTCCCTACTTTTTTTTTTATCTTTTCTATTTCATACTCATATAATTATATATATATATATATATATATTTATATTTATATTGGATTGGATTGGATTGGCTCTCGATAAAAACTCCAACATTACGTGTGAATCGTAGAAACTCATAGTGATTGTTGATATATTTCATCGTGTTTGTGTAACATCTCAAGCCAATCGTACCAGATATTGTCCGCTTTATCCACACACTTGAACTTACGGTTTTAAAAACGCGTCTGATAGGGGAGGTCTCCAAGTCTCTAATAAGGAAACTTTTGTTCTCCTCCCCAACCAATGTAAGATCTTACAATCCACCCCCCTTGGGAGCACAGCGTTCTCACTGGCACACCAGTCCGGTTCCCGGCTTTGTAACATCTCAGGCCAACCGTACCAGATATTGTCCGTTTTGTCCACACACTTGGACTCACGGTTTTAAAACGCGTCTGATAGAGAAGGTCTCCAAGTCTCTAATAAGACAACGTTTGTTCTCCTCCCCCAACCAATATGGGATCTTACAGTTTGATCCAACAACAATCAACGCATGGCTATTTTGTGCAGGAAGTGACATTTTCATCTGTTGGTTTTCCCCATTATGGGACACGTAGGGATTGATTTTATGAACGTATATTAAGTTGTTGATTACCATTTTTATGTTATGGTTGTTTCACGTATGTTAAAATATGTTAAACTTATGTTCACATATCTTAACGGACGTGAATGTGTTAAGTTCTATGAACCGTTAGCCTTCGTTACAATATTGTTCTCGAAGTTCCATTTATTTGTATCCCTGTAGCTACTATTTTTCCAGTTGCTAAATCAAACTATAAATCTCATCCAAGGGCTACGAGATAGTTCCTACGGTTCTTACGATAAAATAAGGTTCATACTTTTGCGAGATAATTTATTCACGATTTGAAGTTTCTCATTCTTTTGAACGCTATAATTCTTACATACTTCTAAATCAGTTTTCATATGTGAAACAATACGTATGAAAACGTAATGTTTAAATAATGTTGTTTTATATATGCTACATTTAGAACTATTTTTTCCATATACATAATGTTTCACTAGCGTATATGGGTTTTTTAGATCTTAAAAATGCTTAAACATTTATAAACATAAATTTGAGATTTCTAACCTAATAATTGACTAATGACACCTAATAAATTGCAAGCCTAATCATTATAATTAAATTAAGTTCCAAAGAATGACAATTTGATAGATAATATGGACCCCATGGTAGTGGATGACAACTTATTTGCTTCATTTCTCAATCAGGGAAAAGGGTTATTAGGGTTCTTTTTATGAGGATATTGGCATCATTCTTATAAAATAAATATGAAATGTCATAAAACTAAATAAAAATATTTGATGGTTGATCTTTTAACTCAATTTGGATTTAAACATACATGAGATATATGGGTCGTTTATTAAATACTTATCTGGTAAGTATTTATCTAATCACTTATCTTACTGGATGAATATGGTAAGGAGCCATATCTTACCCGATAAGAGTGATGGTAAGAATCGAGAGTCTTACATAGTAAGTGGATGTCACGACTCTTATCCAACTAATGTTTATCGGATAATTTATTGAATATAATGTTTTGATTGACAAGAATCTGAACCAACAATTAAGCGTAAAACATTGATCGAAGTGTATGGGGACTCAACAATTTAAGAAAGGGAAAGGATATATCGAAAACAAGAAGCAAACAAACATAAGAAAATGACCCTTTTGCTTTATATTTATCTCTATATAATTTTTATTTGTATTTCTATATACTAAATTTGTCTTTCATATTTTATTTATTATCGCATTTTTATTGATTGACATTTAAAATGAATCAATTTAAACACTACAAATATATGCCATAAAACTATATTGTTTTAAGTTACACGGTCCAAAACAAAATTATCTACGGTATATCTATTAAGCCTTTTCTTTAACTCTCGCATGCAACTCAAACTTCAGACCAAGTTCATAAAATTACTGATATAAAGACCGTAAGAGATTAAGATCCCACGTTGATTTGGTAGGGAAACAAAAGTTGATTTATAAGAGACTGAATATCTCATCTACCTGATGCGTTTTAAAACCATGAGTCCATGTGTGTGGGTAAAGAAAACAATATCTGATACAGTTGGTCTGCGTGTTACATACACACGTCCGTCATATTTCATTTTTAATACTTTTTGTGATAAACGAAATCAAACGATATCTGAAATGAAATCTGGTTTGGTTGTAATTTTGAATTTGATGGGCACTTTGGAGCATTAAGACTTTGTGCCCCGTGGTTTGCGGGGGGACATCTTATACAGCTAGAGTTCTAGTCCTAACTTTCTATCCAGCTATTATAACCTAATGCCCCACCCTCAATCATAATACACCTTTTCCTCACACCAATTATTTCTATTTCTAACCGTTATTATTTTTTAATAAATTATTTATATACAAAACCATATATTCCTTTTTAACCTAAAGATTAATATATTTTATTCTATGTTAAGCGTATGACATGAGTTTGTGTGTCTTATAAGGAGTTGCAAGAGCTTCTTGTCACATGATAATTCTTTGTTTTTGTTGATATTGCGTTTAGTCACGGAATAATATGTTGATTATTTAAGAAAATTGTTTTTTTGATGTTATTCGGATTATTGTTTTAGTGGTTGATGTTAACGTTGCATGAAAACTGTGATCCCCACAAGTCTGTATGCTTAATTCAAGTTCTTTTAGTTTATTGCAACTCATGTAAGGTGGCACATGGGTTGAGTTCACCGAGTTAGTCTGGTTTATGTGCACGCTTAAATTCAAGCACTAATCAGTTCTATAGTAGCTGTAAGGAAAAAGAGAAGCTTTACAAATCGGTATTTTCAATTGAGAGATGTATAAAGTAAAATTTAGGATGTAATATGAATTAAGGGTTGAGTTCCAATGAGAAGAGAAGTTACGGTGAGAAACGTAAGAATTGATCTCCACCGTTGGATCAATTCTAATTGAATGTCAACATTAATGAGATGCACCAGATCAATTCTTTTCTAAAGCGCAATTCATGGGTATGAGATTAAAAGTAATAAAGGGTTCAGATCTCTTCTTACGCTTCTCACATTAACTCTTATTCTCATATAATTCTTCGTCTATGAGTTAATTCGAAGTATTGAAATATGAGTCTTTACAATACGTGTATCGTTATTTACCTTGCAATGATTCCATTTTCTATCGCTTATCCGTACAATTTTTCTGTAGATGCAATTCTTAAATCAAGGCAAATGTTTCATTATTTACTATGCACCGATGCATATCTTATAAATATGTCTTCTTATAACAATGACGACAATAACATTCAGGGTTATAATCATGTTAATAAGTTTAACGGCATTGTTGGTTAGGGACCCAATCACATACCGATGTGACAATAATGTGCAATTTAATTTGAATGAAACGGTGAAACATCATATATGATTTTCTGATACATAAATGTTATACTTTAAAAGTTATTATATTTGATTTATTGATCAAAAAATTGTTAGAACTTTATATTTATGTTTCTAAAATAACCAAAGCAGAGCCCAACTGAGAAAACTTTAACGGTGAATATTTGTCAAAGATAATTTACGCTTTGTTCTCGAGTTTTAGAAGGAAAGAAAAGAAAGTGAAAGAAAAGAAAGGAAAGGAAAGAAAGAGAAATAATTGTTTTTATCTGTGTTCTTGAGAGTGAAGAGAAAGGAAGGAAAGGGAAGGAAAGAAAATGAATATTCATGTTCTTGAATGGGAGGGAAAGAAAAGAAAATATGTCATTTTTACAATTATACTCTTATTTATTTTGCACTAGAATGTAATTGATGGGTAGATGTGTAATTTTATAAATATTTTTAATTGTTATAAAAAATATTCTTTCATTTCCTTCCCTTTCCTCCCACATTTGGGAGGAAAGTTTTGGAAGGAAAATCAACATAATTTTCCATCATTTTTCTTCCCTTTCCCTCCTTAAAAAAACTCGAGAATACAAACATTTTTTTCTTTCCCCCTACTTTCCCTTCATTTCCTTCATAAAAAAACTCGAGAACACAGCGTTAGATTTCCGAACATTTAAAGCTTATACATATATAGTGATAAATGAATTATAAAAGATAATTTGGATTTCTAAACTTTAAAGATTAATGATTTTATCCTTAGTTTATTTTATGTTAAGTTAAGAGTTGTTCGTGGGTGAGACGGGTCGCTAGACCCATTCTGGTCAAACTCTTTAGAGTAGGTTTGAACTACTATTGTCAAGGGAATGGGTAGGACCGAATTGATTTGTTATAATTAATGGAAGGATATAGAGAATGTAACAAAAAAAATTGGGCTGCTTTATTCAGCCAACAATTATGACTCATGATAATAATACTATTTAAAAATTCAAAATCATAGTTACCTTAATTGATTAATTTCTTATTATCTAATTTAATTAGTTCCTTATCGATGGTTCATATTTTACGAAACAATATTTTTATGAATCATGTACATTGTTATGCATTTATGTTTAATTTTAGTTTGAAGGACTTATTATGTATTTTGAATTTTTTTACACAACTTGCGATTTTATATAAGTTTTGTTTTCTTATCCTTTGGATAAAGAAAAAGTTACATACATTCAATTATCCGAACCCTTTTGGTTTGATTTTATAAGTATTTACAAGATTTTTCTATTTGCAATAGAATTTCTAGAAGAGAAAAAAATAATATTTAAAAGGGCCGTTTACCAAACACTTACCCGACAAGTGTTTGTCATTAAAATTTAACACTATCAATTACTTACCGTGTAAGATTTTAATCCACAAAAACAACATTGTATGCAATAATTGACCCGGTAAGCGTTTACCATGGCAAGAGTCGTGGCACTCATTTACTGGATAAGACTCTTGGTCCTTAACATATTTATCTGGTAAGATAATATGATTTGGTACATGCTTACCTAAGTAAGTTTTGATAGATATAAATGTGATTAGCAATTATCCATATTCGCACTTTAAAATGTCTATTAACTTATTTTAATAGAAGTATTTATATCTTTTTTACCATATGAAATCATTTGAGGGCACCTAATTTTCATAAAATCCGTAAGACCATTACAAAAATCTTAGAATGAGTTTTTTTATCTCGTCAAACCTTTATATCAAACACGGAACCTTCATATGTGAAAAAATAACATTTATAAAAAAAATACAAGGACGTTCACAACCTGATTAAAAAATATAAATATACAATAACATTATTTAAATAAATACTTTTAACATCATAAAATTTTCCAAACAAAACCCACATTCAAGCCCATCATTTTTGGGCTAAGTTACACCCAAGCCTGTAGTCGTACTCGTATCTTAAGCCTTTAAGGTTTTGTATTATATTTTGGGCCTTTAATACGTAACTTCCATTAAAGTAATAATTAAGGTTTATCGATTTCCATTGCATTCATTCGATAAAAATACTGTTACTGTGAAATATACAAATTTCATTGTATGACGTATAACCTTTATAATACGATCAATTTTAATGCTAAAAAAGACGTCTTTAATTATTTTTATGAAAGGAAACACGTGTAATATGATCAGGTTACAAACGAGAACAACAAACTAAATACTATTTAGATGTTTTCGTCTAAGGGACGACCGATCTATGTAACGAAGATATAATAATTTCTTTAGGGTTTCTACCCAAATTTCTATTTATGTTTGTACTAAAACAGGTTCTGTACTGATAACTAAATTTTCAAATCTATCGTAGATTAACGTACAACCTTTGAGAGTTGATAAGATAAAATGATAAATACATTAATTATGCGTAAAGTTGTCATTTGGTTAAGTGGAAAAAATATAATAATTACGCATGTTTGAAATTGTATGTCATTACTACTGTGAACGACTTATTTTGAGACGAATAAAGTTATTTATACTTGTTTTTTTGTCAATAAACAATTATTTTATAAAAAATCTAAAAATGAAACTAGTTCTATAAAAATGAGTGATTCTTTCACAGAAGTCACTGAAATACAAAAAGCTTTTGCATTTACACTTGATTAATTTGTCAGAAACAATATAAATGGAACCCCTTTTTATACTACTTTTAAGAAGAGTTGTTTTCCCATAAAAATAGTAGTTATTGTGAGAGATCTTCGTCCTTGAATGAGTCCTTAATGTATACTTTTTACGCTAATTAATAGGTTATTTTAGGATTTAGGCAATATTTGGTAAAAATAAGCTAGCTTATAAGTTAGCTTATAAGCTAGCTTATTTTCAGTGTACATGTTTGGATGCACATAAGCTGACTTATAAGCTAACTTATAAGCTAGCTTATTAATAAGCTACTTTGAGTAGCTTATGAGGAGCTTTTTGTCATCTTTTCCAATTATACCCTCATTAATATTAATTATTATTTTTTTCAAGATGTCCTTTTTAGTCATTTAAATGGTTATCAGCTACTTTTTGTCAAACATAATTTGTTCATCAGCTAGCTTATAAGCTATCAGCTAGTTTACCAAACATAGCCTTAATTTGAATCATTAGATCAATACTAATTAAAAATGATCAAGGATCCAAATCGGTGGCGGATCCAAAAACTTTTATAGGTAGGGGCACATTTAGGGGTGCCGAATTTTTTTTGAAACCGAATAATCCATCCGACTGAAACTAAATGAACACACTACATGTTAAAACGAAATTCGGCTGGTTCATAATGAAGAAGAACAAACAATTAAACCAATTTGTAATATAAAACATGTTGGCACTTGACATTGAACCAATTTGTAAATAAACATAATGTGTAATGGTTAATAAACATAAAAGTTAATGATTATTAAACATATAAGTTAATAATTAATAAACATGTAAGTTAAGAGTCGCTAGCAAGAAATCAGATAGCAAGAAGGCAAACAATTATATTTATTTAGAAAAAAAATGATTAAAAGACAAATCAGTAGCAAACACAAAATCAAAATAAGAACCCAAATTAAGTATCAAACTCAATACCATTAAATCAAAACCCATTTAACAAATAAACTAAATCAAAAGTGGATCAAAAGGAGTTCAGTAATTGGGGTCCCCTTTTTCATGTTTACAGCCCACTAAGAAAACATGTTTTACATTTTTTTAAACCTTGTTTGAATATATTAGTTTGGGTCCTATGACCCATAATGCTAACACTTACATCGGTCACTGATCTAATATTTTTTTTACATTTTTTATTTTAACTTTTATTCTTACACATTCTTTCGTATTGAAAAATGGCTAATTTGTGGTTGAAAAATTACATCGAAGAGAAAATGTAGTGTTTTCTAGGGGAGGTATATTTAGTAATGATGTATCTTGTAGCAAATAAAGAGTAGAAAAGGTGATGGGTATGCATCCATCAATTCTACATACATAATAATAATTAATAAATTCTATCAAAAGGTATGAGTGGTTAAGATTATGTGGATGTTAACATGAACATGTTCTTCCACATGTCAAGGCATGGGGTTGAAGCTACATTTTAACATCTTGTTATAACATCTTTTTATGTTTATTTTCTTCATTTTTATTTATGTTTTCATTTACTAAAATGAATGTAAATATATACATATGTATATATAGGTGTAAAATTACATTTATACCCATGAGAAAACTATTTTCCTTCATTGAGAAGGTATCTTGGAGGTCATCTCTTTTGTCCCTAAACTAAGTTGGTACTAAAAAAATGAAATGAATGGTTAGAGGCATGTGAATGTTTAGCATCAACATGTTCACCCACATGTGAAGGGTGGTGTTGTCATTCATTTTAACCTTACTATCAACTTGTTCCTTGTTTACAATCATTGAAAAACCTATGACTTCCCTTTTTTTTTCTTAAAAAGTTTATTTTTATTTATTATATGTATTTATTTATAGTATTAGTATATTTTTAGATTTTGTTTTTTAGTGTAAAACAGTTTCAGATGATGACATGTGTATATCAGAATCATGTGATCCGGTTTAATTATGTTTTTGTTTCTTTCTTTTTATATTATCTAAGTATACAGCTCGAAGGAAACAACAATCTTTAATAATATTTTATGTTTTCAGCACGTCAAAATCAGTTCGTTAGATTTTGAAACAACTTATAAATTGTAAAATCATGTTTTCAAGGTTCATAAATTTGGTTTATGAGGCTGAGTCTCAAACTCCCATATAACATTTATTTTCCTTTTTTGAAAAATAAGACTTGTAAATGAGACATTTGTTAATTTAACTTGTCAATGCCAAAAGTAGCTTAATAAAACTATCAAATCTATTTAAGATTATATATATGGTATTAGAAAACCTCATTCAGATACTCATCGTCATCGACAAGGTTGACATTCTCATCCAATGACACAATGATCAGCTCTGATATCATTTTATAACAACTCAATCAGAAAATAGTAATAACCTTCAAATGAACTTAAAACCATGATAAAAATTATTAATAGCGTACAATATAAGATTTATAAGGTGTTTATAAATTTGATTTTTTTTTTATATATATAAAACGACTTAACATAACCCCACACATCCCATTTTAATGAGATCACAATGTCATAAATTCATTTTTCATGATATAAAACGAGTTTTCACTGTAATTACTAAATTATCGAATCTATAAACGCTTGTCAAGCTTTTAAAGATATTTAATTATTTTTTATATTATTTAACGTTTAAAAATAAAAAATAAGGCTGATTTAAAAATTGAAAGTATTTTGGCTTTTCAGAAGTAGGGCACATGACATTATCTATTTTTTTCCTTTTTGACTCTTAAATTGATCTTTCTTTATTTTTGGATTTTTTATATGACTCATTTGTGTTCATCAAATTTGGGTATCGATAATCATTTGTTCTCCACTACCCTCATACTCATGTATCCCAAATTTATTTAAGAAAAACTTAGTTTTTTTTTATAACTATAGAATGGTATAGTTTTATATTGAACGTTAAAGAAAAGAGTAAATTAAATTTTTCATCCTTGTGGTTTGTTAAATATTGTGATTTTCGTCCCTATCATTTAGAAACTATGATTTTGTCTCAATAGTTTGTAATTTATTATTATTTTTGTATTTATAATTTATTGTTGTTGCAGTCCATGTGGTTTACAATTCTTTATACGTAGAGATTAGTCCATAGACGAAAACCGTAATTTTTAAACCACATGGATGAACATCTTAGTTTACTCTTCAAGAAATAATATGCGTGTTTTGGTTTATTAAATTGTTGAAACAAACCGATATAAGATGTTACAAAAATGATGGGTGAATATATTATTAATTGTTACGATATAGGAAAACCGAATATTTCAGCTATAGAGACGTCCATGATGAGTAGAATGTGGACGAGGCTAATGTCAAATCATTATTTTGTTACAATATTAAACTACATCAAATTGCCTTGTCGAATTTGTAAGAGCTTGAAAACTTACCTGCAGCTGTGGTATGTAAACCTTTTTATGTTTAAAATTGAAAATTATTCATTCGAATGTCAACATGTAATATACTTTGTAAATATTAGATAGATTGTTCATTGTATAAATTATTATCTAAGTTGAAACATAACCCTAAACCATGACGAATCGTCACATCCCAATAAACGGTAACCAAGAAAACCAAATTATTTACCATCTTGAAAATTCTTTTAGATTCCTAATCATACATTGGTACCTGTTTAGGTGTGTAAAATAGGGTCATGTCACAACTGCACTTCATATGGTACTCGTGTCGAGCACGACCACAATTATGTGATTCAATAGTTTGTTTATGTTGAGTCGTTAACGTTCATGTTCGTTCCGATAATTCTTATTATACAATTTTTGAACTTGGTCAATGCATACAAAATAATATATTGAAAGATAACTTCAATAGAAAGGGATTAAACTCACGATTTCCCTTTATGATGGATGGCATTTGTTTTTGGTCGCTATGTCTATAAAATTTATATTGTTGTTTAAAATTACGAAACATAAAACAAACGGATTGCCTTTGATTGTAAGAACGACCATTTGATGTTCACATATTTTGTATGCATTGACCAATTATTTTAAATATATTTTATTTATTAACCTTTTTAAAATTGTTAAATATTTAATAAAAAACGAAAAAAGATAGGTGGAGAGAAAGATATATGGATATGGAAAATGGAAATAGGGACCCTTGTTTAAAGAAAAGAAGTAGATTTTCTGTATAAACATTCTTCTCTACCGTGTCAAGAACTGGTACTCCCCATCGCAAGCATTCTTTGTGAAGCGGTATATGAAAATCCCTACCTTCTTGCCCCTGTGGATCTCTAAGTTAATCATCCTTGTAAGGCTTAACTAACTTTCTTATTATCCACCAATTTATGTAAAATATGTTTAAGAAGCAGTATTCATAAAATATTTTTTTTATTTAATACTTGGAAAAAAGAACACTGAAATCAGAAATCATAGAGCGATAATACAAAGAGCTAACATGACCCAAAGGCCAACATAGACATGACTAAGGTGTGGCAGTATGCTTTTAATTTATAAAAAAAAATTATTATATTTTTAAAAAGTGTTGTTATATACAAGCTTTTTGTGTCATAATTAAGTCAAATTATATAACAAAAATATAAAAATTAAGTTTTGACAGTGATATGTATGGAAAAAAAGTAATAAATAGATTGGTTTAATAATATATAAGGTGGACTTAATTTACCTTATTTCTAAAATATAGTCTAATGTTTTAAAAAGATCAAAATAAGTGTTCATGTGTTTTATTCGTAATTTCCATTTTAGTTCATGTGGTTTAAAAATTATGATTTTAGTCTCTATGATTTGTAATTTATTATTATTTTCGTACCAGGACTAAACTCCTATCTTAAGTATAAGGGACCAATGAGGCCCTGGGGATGTGGTGGAATATCCCATCTGTCCAGGGTCCGAATCCAAACGTACACAACTTGTGGTTACTGAGTTTATCAGGGTTGATGTATTGCAGTTATAATTTATCAAGATTAGTCTAGACATAGCCTGGATACCTTTCACAAAAAGTACAAGTGGCCAAAAGAGTAAGGAATTGTAGACCACAAGGACTGAAACAACGATAATACGAAAACAGCATAAAGTACAAATTATAGGGATGAAAACCGTAATTTCTCAACCGTAGGGACTAAATTTGTATTTTGTAACAAACCACCGGCAAACTAATATGTGTAGGATGTGGAATAATAACAGTCAGTGAGTCACATATGATGTGTACACATATAATTGGGTGTTGACTGCACAACATGGAAGATTCCAGCTTTGACTCAAAACATTAAATTCTGTTTACCTACCTAATTCATTAATAATAATTTATGATGTTAATTTTGTTTCATGAGTCTATCTTATTTTGTCTTATGAAAATTGAAAATTTAGTTAGAAAATCTTATTAATAACGTAATCGCAAATAAAAAATTACTTTTATAAAAAATAAAAGAGTAAATTATCGTCTTGGTACCGTGTAAAGTTTAAATTTATGATTACAGTCCCTAAACATTTTTTATTACAGTTTTAATTCTGATGGTATTCACTTTGTTAAAAGAATTTAATAACTCAAAATGTATCTTATATCATATAATATAATATAATATAATATAATATATATATATATAATATACATGCATAGGACGGATGACACATCATCCCGTACAACGGCATCTATCTTTAGACTCGTCAACCGACGACCTCCAACTCTAGCCATCCCTCTATGCCTCCTTGACCAAAGCCATAACTCCTTCATGTTGGCACTTGCCCCCACACCTTGGATTTGCAGTGATCAAAATGGCAAATGTGGAGGGGAGATTGGAGGTGGAATATTGTGGTTACGAAGAATTCTCGTCAAAATTTGTGTTTAATTGAGATTCAAATAATTCTCAACCAAATTTAGGTTTCATTGAGGTTCATATGGTTATCAACTCAAATACAGTGACGAGTTGTAGTAAACATTCAAATAGTTATCAAATACAGTCATCTAGATTGTAGTAAACTTTCACACCTTTCATCTTCAATTACGATGGTGGGTTTAATGGAGTTTGACGAATGTTGTTAGGGTCGGATGCAATTAAGAGGGACCTGTATGCAAGGATACCACTAAGTCGGTTTGACGTAATGTAAGTTTTTTTAAAGTTGCCTAACATTCAACCAATTCTTTTTGTCTGACCCCATTTGTTATGGTCGGTTTAAGTCTTAAGGTACTCTAACCTTAACTTTTCAAATAATATTTATTGCTATTGATATTTGATGTTAAATTTTTATATTTCTGTTTATATTTATATTTTGGATTTATTTATATGTGGAGCTAATTTGTTTATATTTTTTTGTTAATATTTATATATTTATGAAGGTTAACTTATTATATTTATGACAAACTTATTAAGGTTAATATCTATATTTAGGGCTAACTTCCATAGGGTTAACTTATTTATTTATTTGTTTACATATATATATATATATATTTGGGGTTTATGTATATATTTGAAATAACTATATGTAAGGTTAATTTGTTTATATATGAGACAAATTCTTTAGAGTTAAATTGTTTATATTTATATAGTAATACTTATATTCAAGGTTAATTCGTTTATGTTACTCGTGGGATCCGAATTCCGAGTGGTCCAGGCATGGAGGGGGGGGACCACCATGGCTCATCTCTTCTCGAGAATCCATACATTTCTTATCATTGTATGGACATATATCTCTCAAACACATGTTTAGGTTCGGCTTCAATGAGAAAATAAAATGGAGCATCTAACAATGCATCTTCACAGACCAAGAACTATGAGATCACCTTTTTCAATTTGTATGACAGATTTATGTTTTGTTTCCTATTAATTTGACAATTAATTTTTTGAATGCTTCATTGATTTGCTACAGTGAATAACTTTATCATGTAACTAAAATGTTTATCATTTTTTAATAAAAAACATTTTTTTATTATTAGTTTTTATTTTATATTTTAATATTAGTTTGGTGCTATACTCAAAAATCTTCCTGCACCCATCTCTAATATGGTGGATGTTGGCCGTAAAGGAAATGAATACTATCTAGACCAAAATTGTAATAAACAGATTTTAGTAACTGTAGTTGTAATTTTAAACAAAACAGAGGGCCTAAATCTGTAATTTACTAAAGAGATACCAGATTTTATGAATAGGAGATCATTGCATTTGTGTTTAATAAAAGTCCACCAATAATAAAGCTGCTATACACTCTACACAAACACAATGAAAAAAGATTACCAAATTATTTAAATGATTAGAACATTTAGCATAATTTAATGTGACAATGCAATAAAATTAAGTTTATTGGGCACCATTAATTTTAAAGCGTTTTAATAAATTATTTTATAGTATTTAATATATAGGACTAAAAAAATAAAGAGTCATATTTAAAGACGTTGTCTTTTATTTTACTATTTTTAACGGGTAAAATTCGTGTTCATTGTTATATTCATTCGGTAAGATAATATGATTTGGCAAGCGTTTACACTTGTAAGCGTTTGATAAACGGCCCTAATTTGTGTTGCTAATTAAGTGACGAGTTAATTATTGTAAAATTTATAAACCTTTTGAACTCATTTTTGTAACATTTTCATTTTTTATAATTCAAAGGTTGTTGTAACTTATTTTGAGTTATTTATAAACCTTAAGTTGTAAATTACCAATAAATAACAACTAATCACTTTAATTATTTTAAGGTAAATTAAAAGAAGTTAGTTTATTGCTTTGAACTTGATCCATTACAAATTCCATCATAGACTACATTTTGTTTATAGAAAAAACAAAAATAAGGAAACCAAAGTATTGTTAAAAATATATATACTAAAAGTGTAATGATTAAAAATATAATAGTATGAGTTTAATAATTCCTGTAGGTGATTAGAATAATTATAAAAAAGAAAAGGTAGATGAGGTAAAAGAAAATAAAAATGCCACAAAATTCAAACAACTAATGATGGAAAACTCACAAGCATAAGCATGCTATTATCATTCTGAAACAAAAAAGTAAAACAAAATAATGAAAGACTCTTAACCATTTTTTGTTTGTGGGGAACAAAATCAATTCCCCAAACAGGGAAACATCATGCCCTAACACACACACACACACCCCCTAGTATATATGTATATAAACATTAGGGGTAAAACACAAAGATATCAACAATTATTAAATAAAGTAACAAATATTCACATAGTGGGGAAATGACATAAACCGTGAATTTGTAACATTTTAGGCCAATCGTACTAGATATTGTCCATTTTGTCCAAACAAATGAATTTACGGTTTTTAAAACACCTCTATTAAAATAGGTATCAAGTTCATTGTAAAGCAACATTTGTTCTCCTCCCCAACCAATGTGGGATATTACAATCCACCCCCTTTGGGAGTCCAGCGTCTTCGCTGGTACACCAGTCCAGTTCCCGACTCTATCATCCGTAACATCCCAGACTAACCGTACCAGATATTGTTCGCTTTATCCACACACCTGAAATCATGGTTTTTAAAACGCGTCTGATAGAGAAGGTATCAAGTTTCTTATAAAGAAATATTTGTTCTTCTCCCCAACCATTGTAGGATATTACACATTTTAATCGACCAAATTTACATAGTCATTTTTCTTTCAAGTTTTTCAAAAAAATCATTATATCCACAAATAACTCCTCAACTTGCGAATAGGTGTTTAAAAAAGTTGATTTGAGGAAACATGCATCTCCATGAGGCAACGGCTCCAAGGGTGCCTCATGCCCTTGTAACCAAACTAGTTTATGATATCATGTAGCCACCTCCACAAGTAGCTTATGATATTATACTCTTTAATGTAGCTACCTCTACAAGTCATGGAGGTGTTATTTGCGGACTCGTGTCAGATATTTTATTTTACTTTGGATTTTAGCACATCTGCACGATGACGAGGTCTTACTTGCGGAAGTGGTGATTTTTCGAAAAAGTTGGAATTTAAATGACTGTTTTTGTTAATTTCCCATATCATGACTCTAAATATGTTACTTTGGATGGTGTCTACTTGTCAAATTACATGTTATAAATATTTATACAACTCAACGTTAATAGTTTGTAAGATTATGATATAAGCTTTTGGCAACTCAAAAAATTGGGGTTTATAAAAAGGTTACACATTTTATATCCATGTGGGACAAGTTGTAACAATCTTATTCTGTTTAGAAGAGCTCATAAGCTCAAAGATCTCATTGTTCATATATACAAGACACTTGTCTTACTTAAAAGTTACGATACAAATCTAAAAGGGTAATTATGACAGAAGAGGTAAAAAGATGATTGAATGGAACAACGGTAAAAATATAAAATAAGTGAAAGTGAAACCATAATCCGTACAAAATTATTGAAAGAAAGGGACAACCTTACATTAACTATTTCACCATATGCAGGGGCGGAGCCAGTTAAGAGCCAGAAGTGGCCTGGACACCCCTGAAGTTTAAAAAAAACTATTGATTATAATTTAATAAATTATTGAATAATATTATTTAATTGAAATATTCAATACACAAATAGTTCCTTTGATTAGTTGGTTAGAGCATCTTCAACAATTTCCCTATAATTTCTTTAAAATGGAGAAGCAAATAACAAAATCTCTAAAAAAAATTGTATTCATCTCCAACAAATTCCCTATAATTTCTCCAAAATAATATTAAAATATTGTATCATCTATTAATATATTATTTCTCTTATTAAATATTTATTTTTCAAAAAAATTTATTGGTCAATTCATTTGGTAATCATTTTTGGAGTTAACTCCATATTTGAAGAAAAACTCACTCTCTCTTCTAATTTCTCCATTTTGGAGAAAGTTTTGAGGAAGCTCTTGGAGCAAAAATTTTGTCCAAAATTCCCATATTCCCATTTTTCTCCAATTTGGGGAAGCTCTTGGAGATGCTCTTAGTGCTCCTTATACATAGGGAGGTGGTCTTGGGTTCAAATCTCGTCCAATGCATTTTTACATAAAATACTTTTTAATTTATCATTGGATCTTTTTACTTTGCACTCATCTAATCTTAATTTTTAATTGGGCCTCCTAAAAGTCTAAAACCCACCAAGACACTAACCAATTAATTGTAATATCATGTTTACCTCCTAAAATCTTATTTTTACCCTAACCACACGTCGTTAAAATCAGAATCCAATCATATTTACCTCCCAAGGTTGATAATGAAAAAGACGTTTTTTTGGCAAGGTTGATAATGAAGATATCATAGATAAGTTTCAGAAAATGAAAACTCGACGAGGTCATTGTTATTTATATTTTTGTGCTCCCCCTCACGAAAATTTCTGGTTCCGCCCCTGACCATATGTTTGGCGAATTGACATTAAGGGAAATAAAATTGAAGGATGTTTTAATTTTACCTTTGAGTTGGTTAAGTTTTTGAGCGAGTGATTTACGTTTGTAATTATTGTATTAAGTTTTTTATTTATTTAACTTGTCGTATATACAAAATGCTGAAAAATATTTTGTAGTTAAAAAACTTGAAAGATTTATCATAATTTTTACAACTAAGATTTTTTAAAAAGAAAGTAAAGTCAAATAGGATGATTATAATTGCGTTGTGGTATACTGGTAAAGCTTAGGGAATATAGTGTAATATCTCATCCACTCCAGATTCGAATCCAGACGCTGCCAAAGCCCTTATGGTTATGGAGGTTCACCTACGATTACTCTAGGCCATTCGTGGTTGCCTCGGGAAATTTGACGGTATGCATAAACTGGCCTGAAAATCCATGATTACCCAAAAAATAAAAAACATATAGGTAAGTCACCATATTTCTAGTTATATGAAGTTTCAATTGCTCATCTTGAATCACATCTTACGAATATAAGAAACGTATAGAGTTAGCAAGCATCATAAAAATACCATCACATCACCCTATAAGAATATGATTTACCGAAATATTGAAATTGTTTAACAACATCGAAATTCATACAGTTTTCTCATGATTTCACATTTATTTTCGCTCGTATAAAAATAGAGTTAAAATGTCATGACAAAAGTAATCAAGTTCAAAAGACAACATAGACATTCAATAAAAGATGAGTAATAGCATATAATAATGGTGAATCAATGACACTCATAACAAGTTTTTACCGATGAATCCCCACAAGCACAAAACAACATATGATCATAACTTACACGAATGTATGACATATGATTAATCATCAATTCTGCTAATGAACAATATATTCGAGTATCACGTGAATGACAAACTCACACGGATCAACAAATATGCACAAAAGAATTACTAATTATTCTTATTTTAACCTCTCTTTCTGTTTACTATATGTAACTCAGTTTTTAATAAACCAAGTTTTGTTCATGTATATTTTTTTCCTTGTTTTTGAATATTAAAATTTTTTTATTAGGTGATATTCTTAATCTCGTCACTGTTTCTTTTCATGCCATATAAATAGAACTCGTAAAACTAAAAAAATCTTGAAAGATTTGGAAAGAAAGTGGCAATATTGATAACTTAAAGTTTGAAGTGAAATCTACTATGATACAAATGTGGGTAAAATGTTTTTAAAAGAAAAAAGGGACCCATGATAACAAAGGAGCAACTTAAAGGGTAGACTTTTGGAATCCCATCAATCCCATTGCAACATAAAGATTTCTTTCTATTCCTCTCCAAAACAACTTTAAATTCACATCCCTATTTTCAACTAAAAGTGCAATTCCTCACACTTGTAGCTCCCCTACACATTCAATTATATATATATATATATATATTATATATATATATATTATATTATATGGGTGGGTTCAAATGAGAACTTAAATTTGGTTGTAAATGTGAGGACAAATGAGAGCGTGACACGTGTCATATTCAGACTAAATGTAGTGTTATTTAGTCTGAATAATAATACATCCAATCTGAATATTTTCCTTCATTATTCAGTCTGAATATGACACGTGTCACACCCTCATTTGTCCTCACAGTCACAACCAAATTTGAGTTCTTATTTGAACTTTCATCTGTATATATACACGTAGATTCAAATAAGAATGATATACAAGTTTAGAATGTACAAATAAATTACACGCAATTCCTATGTAAACTATTGGTAAAGGAAATGAAAGTTCACATTCATATCTTCATACGTGAACAATTGGTATTTGATACAAAGGTATGTACACGAACATGGGACTTCAATGGATTTCCTTTAGGTACCAATGATTCATGTATATGAATCATTTATTCCTACGTTTTTAACTTTTTTATTTTTTTTATTTGAACATTCCCCTATATTAACCTAGCGACTTTATTGTATTAACTATCAGTGTACCGAGAGTACCACACATATAACATATGTAAGTTTTTGCCTACATTGATATAACTTTATTATGCTTCAAGAAATACTACAAGTTTACAAATACTACTTCCATTTCACGTAACACATACGCAATACAAATAGCATTTCGAAAAAAATTAAGTTGTTTAAAAACGGATTTATCACCGACTATAAGATTAAAAATAATTAATAATACATATCATTTCAATAATTAACCCTAGTTTACAACAGCAGATAATAAAATTAAATATTTTCTTTTAACTTCTTTACCTTGAAATTTTTCTTACTTTCAGTATTTAACTCATATACTCTTTTAAAATGATTCCTAACTATTTTTCGATTTATTACTATTTTAACAAATTGAAGTCTTGCTCTAGATTTGTTTATTTTTATCAACGGTTTCTTAACAAATTTACCGATTAAAATTATTGTCAAGCATCAATTTTCTTTTGTAATATCTAAAATTGAATTTATTCAAACAAATAGTATGATAAGTTGTCCAACATTGATATAAGTGAACTTTGTGAGATTTTGAGCTCATTTAAATAGGGTGGGTGATGACAATTCAAAAAATGTAATTTATGAATTTCTTATAAACCTCAAGTTATTGGCTACCAGTAATCTCTATCATTCTTTTAACCTGACCTTTACCAAAATTGTATCAGAGATTGTCTTTCTACCATTTGGATGGTGGGATAAATCTAATCGAGCACGACGAGTCCCTCCCGAGGTGGGTGTTTGTAAGTGCATCGTAATTGAATCTCATATCGCTGATGAACAATGAGGATGTCAGGTATGTCTAACGGGAACTTCAAGATTTTAAGTGTGGGAGTTTGTGACAGCTCGTCCACATTGAAATTGTGGGCTTATTTAAGTGGGATTGGGATCGTGATAACCCGTATCATATTGATATAAATCGAGATTTCTCTGTTTCTTATAAATTACAAGTTATATATTGTCAACAACTTCTATTATGATTTAAATCGATATAAAAATTATCAAATCGGACTATTTTTTTGGAGCATTATATTTAGCAATCAATTACTATGATTGTCCTTTTGTAAGAATACTGAAGACATACAAAATTAGATAAGATTTTGTACCAACTTTCAACATTTCAATCTTATGTCACGAAACAAATTTAGCCATAATTGCCGCTCCATCACATACAATTTAAATTCGACAGGAACATTTACTCAACATTTATTATATTATATATACATTGAAGGGTAAGTGAATTAATTTTTAAACCATTGTATTTATAAATAGAAAACATTAAAAGTATATAAGAGTGGATTATTATAAAAAAAACTATATTTTAATTTCATTTAAAAAAAGTTTAAAATTGTTTTTTAATTTTTAACTTTTAATTTTAAGATATACAACGATATGTTTAAAATAAAAGTATTGATAACGATAATGTTAAAGAATTATCTCCTTATAAATAAACGTGCCGTTTGAAAATATCTGTTTTTGAAAAATACATCATCCTCAAAACAAACAAAATGCAACGTGGCTTCGTATTTTTAATTTTTTATATAATAAATCAGTCAAAAAATTTCATAAATGACGGATTAAGGGGCTGTTTGGTAGTTGCTGAATGGTATAGAGCTGGATGGTACAGAGGTCTAGATGGTATAGAGGATCTGTATAATATAGTCCAGAATGAAAAATGATTGTTTGGTAGTTGCTCTGAATGGACAGTCTGAATAAGAACAAATGACCATTTTAACCCTTTGTATGATTATCATCCCCATTTGTTTCAAAGAACATTGAAAACTCAATCAACTCATGGAAATCAAGAGCTAACAACCAACCATTTATCATGAACACCATAATTAAAAAGTAGTGCAATATAATTTTGCAAAAATAACACAATACAACAGTTCTGAATAAAATCGATAACCAAAATACTTTGAAATTGATAACCAAACCAGTCTGAAATCCATGAAACAAGTTCGAAATCGAGAACCATGAAATTCGAGAACCATGAAAATCGAAAAACCTGGAGAAGTCGGGGAGAAATAGAAATCGAAATCGAAATTGAGAAGTCAGGGTGTAATCGAAAACCAGACGGAGAAATAGAAACCTAGAGAAGTCGGGGAGAAACTGAAATCGAAATCGAGAAGTCGTGATGAAATTGAAATTGAAATCGAAAATCAGATGGAGAAATCGAAATCGAAGTGAAACCAGTGGGGGAGAAGCAAGAATGGCACGAGAGAGAGAGAAGGGAGGCGATAAACAAAGAAAGAGGAGGGTATTTTAGGAAAAAATCAAACTCTGAATGGTAACTCAAAGAATTAGGGCAGTTACCATCCAGACCCTTTTGTTACCATACAGAGCAAAAAAAAAATTGCCAAACGGTTTGCTTCCTCTGCACGATTCAGAGGTACCTCTGGATGATAAACAAACAGCCCCTAACTCTTTCAGCCCTTCATTGCATTCTATCATTTTATTTGTGTCATTTACAATTCAATCAAGTATCTTATATCATCTGTTATATCATATCAACAAGATAACATAAAAAACGACATTTTCGTTTTAGACTATAGAGTACATATGATCTAACCTACACTTGAAAGTTGAAAATATAGGCCTCATAAACAGAAGCTCCAGAAGAATGGGTTAAAATATTAATACAAGTGGTACATTATCGACAGTATTTATACAAAAATTTGATTAACACGCGAGTTTAAATTGCGTTTTTAAACATTCATTTTAGATAACGCTCCAAGTATCCAAAATGTATGTTTTAAAAACGCAAATTATAACGCAAACGAATCAAATTTATATAAAAACCGCCGATACGGTTGAATCTCGGGTATGAATATAAGAAAGATTGCAGGTTTGAATCTCAATTATTTCTGAGATTGACCAATAGAACAAAGCTCGATTGATCCATAATGAAGCAACTCCTCGATCATTTGTTCAATATGACGATCTTCAAGTATCTCAAAGAACTGTTGTTGCTGCTGCTGCTGCTGATGATGATGATGAACGGTGTTAATCTCCACCGCCGGTTGCTGGTGTTGAATCATAGCCGTCGGTTTAGTCTCCGGCGACGATTCACCAACATGGGTCGAACCCATTCGCTTCTGGTTCATCATTTGCTGTTGTTGTTGGATTGATGGTTTGCTCATTTGAAGTGAAGCCATATAGCATCTATGTAGTTTTGCCGTCAAAGTTGCAGAGAGTAACTTGGAAGAAGAAGATTGTGATAAACTTGGGTTATAAGGGAAATTGGTTCTTGCACGTGCCCCGCACATGAGCCTCGCCGCCTCATCATAGGCTCGGGCGGCGTCCTCCGCCGTCTCGAATGTCCCTAGCCAAATTCTTGTCTTCCTGTTTTAAGGGCAAAAGAAAAAAACAGAGGTTAAGCATTGAATACATTATGTACAACTTATGATGCATTTAGTACAGATTGGAGGTGGGTCGGCATTGTCGGAAAGTGAACTTACAATAATGGATGCCGGATTTCGGAAACCCAAGAGCCCCAATGCCTTTGGCGGACGCCACGGTA
Organism: Silybum marianum; assembly: GCA_036898165.1. NCBI lineage: Eukaryota > Viridiplantae > Streptophyta > Magnoliopsida > Asterales > Asteraceae > Silybum > Silybum marianum. Next base: position 26,721,315 of record CM072539.1, read on the forward strand.
GCGCTGCTGTGTTCTTGCCATGTGCGCACCTCAAGTGTTTGTTACAATGCCTGAATGAAGTCAAAAGTGAGAGAGATGGAAGATTTTGCTTTTGTCACGAAAGGGAAGGAGGGAAGGATAATGGATGGTTAGATTGGGGTTTTATAAAAGGGTGATGCATGGTTTTTTTTATTTTATTTTTATTTTTTATTATTTTTATTTTGAATTAACATCGTATCTCATGTTCTTCTATTCGACTAATCAACATAATTAATGTGAAACGTTTAGTTTAATAAATTGTATAAAATTATAAATTTTAATACGTGATAACATTTTATTTCTTTTGACAGAATAAAGATAGGCTAATGCAACGACTTTATTACACATAGTTTTTACCTTTTATAGAAAAATAATATATTTATTGTTGCTTTTTAGTTTTTAATATAATGTGGTAAAAAGAAAGATTATGTTTTTAAATGATTTGTAGGCTTTTTATTTTGCTCATGGGCTGTGGCACATATAATGTGGGGCCATTAAGGAGTGTGTTGACAAGAAATTGGCAAATGACTTTGGTTTACTTTTTTTTTATCTATTGTTTAACAGTTGGCTAATTGACATTATTAGTTGCATATCAATATTACAATTATAAAAAACATGATGACTAAATTCAATTCACAACACTTCTTCCTCTATATTTTTTTCTTCATCTCTCTCTCTCTCTCTCTCTCTCTCTCTCTCTCTCTCTATATATATATATATATATATATATATACACACACACATACATGCTAAATGACAAAATTATATATACATGCTAAATGACAAAATTAAGAGTGTGTTAAAACTAATATTCTTTATACAATATTTGATTTAATATATAATTTAATAAAACAAATTAACTAGCAATTACTTATGCCCTTTTTATTTGATAAGTAGTTTCAAAAAGTAACTAATAATTAAAAATCTAAAACCTTTTTTTTACCGAATGCATAAAAACATTGTTGCATTAGCTCAACTAGTAATAAAACTCGAGTCTTTAAGGATTTTACTCAAAGCACATCGTTTGAATCATGCAATATTGTTGTGGATTTTCCTGATTTTTCTCCAAGGCTAAGATTAGTTGAGGTATACACAAGCTGGTCAAAACACCCGTGATTAACAAAAAAAATACATGTAACTTATCAACTAACTTATTAACCAACGATGAATTTATCAACTAGTTTATAAAACATACCTTTATGACCATTTGTATACGACAAATGTTCAAACGACCTTGACCTCCTAGGAGAGTGGATTCTAAAGACAACTTGGATGTCGCTGGATTAATGAGCATTTGGTTTATCAACGATCTTTCTATTACTGTAACATCACCGTTTGTATTTATAATACTTGATGTACCTTACGATATAATAGTTATATTTTCTATAAAAACGATCAAATAAATTAAAAACAATACTTATATGGCATAAGAGACAATTCAAACTCTTATGGTTCACCTTTTTTGTTAACCATGGCTCTTCGGATCAATTTATGTACATTTCGACTAACCTAAGAGCCTTGAAGAAAAGCTAAGAAAATCTCAAATAGCCTTGGAGGAATCAAATGGATGACTTCTGAAAAAATAATCCCCAAAATTCCAACCTTTATTACTTATTGAACTACCCCACAAATTTCTTATGGTTTGTTTAAATTACTTAAACTGGTTTTCGGTAGCTGTTTTCTTCGATGTTGTATGGCGTCTGCTGTCATGATCTTGTTTTGTTGTTGCTGTAAAAGGGAACTGCTTGGTTCATCATGTTCGGTTTGTAATATCGTGTGATACACGATGTATATGTGCTTTTTTTATCGTAGTACATGGTGATAACCTGTTGTCGTTTAAAAAAAAACTTAATATATATACATATAGGTATGTATGTATGTATATATATATATATAGAATTATAGCTAGCATTCAAAGGAAATCTAGGGTCATGGTCTATTAGATCTTCCATGTGACCATATCTGCTAGCTAATGGAAGTTTCGACCCCCTCTTGAGTCTAAATAACTCCCCCAAAAAACCCCAAAAGTCAATCAACTTGCTACTTATAACATTGTTTCTTTTAACTTCTCTTCTTTATTTTATGATTCAAGTTAGTTTTAATATTAAATGACATTATTAAGACCAACATAAAACTCGAACCCATACCCAATTTCCGGATCAAAGGGTCCAGATTCACTTGTTTTTTTGGTCTTATTGGTATGATGGATGAATCTTTTTTAAACTAAATAGAACCATCGGTTCATTATATATGTATGCATATATTGGTAATTGTTTGTTTCTGGGTCAACTCACACGAGCCAACTAGCTTTACGGGAAACCACAAATGACCTAGAGTTACTATAAATGAACCCTCATGGCCACAATGGTTTTGGCACCTGGAATCGACCGATGAGATTTTTTATGTATATTTTATTTTAGAAAATGAAACTTACTTTTTTTATCATGTCGTTAAGATATCTATAATATCTTAAATTAACTAATAACCTTTTTGAAAAATTTAAATAGTAAAAATTAATTATTCGTTAAGCATAAAAAATAGTGATGTGATATTTTGTGGAAAAATTGAAGGGATATTTATTAGCATATAAACATGATCAATGATTGAGTCAATCCTAGGTTGAGACATAATGAGTAAATCGACCATGCGCCAACCCAAATTGATTGAATCATTTATTTGCCTATCATAATTTCATTTCAATCAAAACCCTAAATATCATTACTTCATTGCTAGCCCATCGATTCAATCGGTATGTAATCGAGTTTTTCATCTCAGTGATTAAGGTTATTTTGGGTATTTTAATAAAAATTACAACGTTTATCATGGTTGTCGTAAAATGCTGGACATACCACTACCATTCGTCTCTTCTCAGTATTTGATTTTATTGACGGTAGTGATTTGGTTGATCTGTATATTATCAACATATTTTGGTAAAGATTCTCGTCTTTTGCCTCATCAAACAAATTCTTCAACAAATATCAGATTAATTCGATATATGCATGCCGACCTTTTTCAAAGCTTTTGTGCATTTTTCCAATGCTGACAAATAGAATTAGTAAGAGTTAAAATATTATAAACGATACAAAACATTATGACGTAATACGTACATACACAGATCTCGAGTTATTTTTAAGTTGGCAAATAAGTCATGGAGTTGAAAGTTTTAGAGAAAAGCATGGGGGATGATGCAGTATGGTTGAATATGAGCTTCATTTTGTTAAACGATGGAACATAAAAAGGTGGGCTACAAATCATTGTAGGTATATAGTTCAAATGTGAACCTATCTTTGATTGTGAATATGAGGACAGATTTCAGCCCTTGATCTAAGTCATATTCAAGCTCCTCTTTAAATGTGGCTTGAGGGGTAATTTTGGAAAAAAAAATCAAGCTGCTCTTTGATATCACTCCCGCTTATTTCTTTCTTCTCTGTTAATCGTCTTCTTCTCTGTTAATCGTCTTCTTCTCTGTTAATCGTTTTCTTCTCTGTTAATCGTATTCTTCTCTGTTAAGAAAACCTAGTCCTATTAAGCACGATTTTTCAAAGCACCCACAATTCAGAGGCGGAAAGCCCCTATTTTGATCAGATTCATTGCTGTGAAGAACTTTATTAATTGGATTTGCGATTTCTGAAATTAAATCGATTGTGATCCAGTTGAAAATTCTACTTTTTTTGTTGATTGCGATTATGTTACATGTTTCGAAAATACAGACCTAGAATTTGGTTTCAATGTTGAAGATGCGTCGATCTATATCTTATATTCAGACTGGATCTATAAACATAAATTATAAAAACACCATATTGTAATATATATTCAGTCTGAATATAAGTTAAAAATTGAAGTTTGTAAAATCGTAGCTTATATTCAGACTGAATATAAGCTAAATTTTGAAGTTTGTAAAATCGTAGCTTATATTCAGACTGAATATAAGCACTAAGAGTCTTTATATTCAGACTGAATATAAGCTACAATTATACAAACAACTAGTTGTAGCTTATATACGGATCAATATAAGCTACGATTATTAAACTTCAAATTTTAGCTTATATTCAGACTGAATATAAGCTACAATTATATAAACTCATAATTGTAGCTTATATTCAGTCTGAATATAAACATAAAATGTTATGCTTATATTCAGACTGAATATAAACTACAATTATTCAAACACATAATTTTAGTTTATATTCAGTCTGAATATAAACATAACATTTTATGATTATATTCAGACTGAATATAAGCATAATATTTTATGCTTATATTCAGATTGAATATAAACTACAATTATACAAACTCATAATTGTAGCTTATATTCATTCTGAATATAAACATAAAATGTTATGCTTATATTCAGACTGAATATAAACTAAAATTATTCAAACACATAATTTTAGCTTATATTCAGTCTGAATATAAGCATAACATTTTATGCTTATATTCAGACTGAATGTAAGCATAACATTTTATGCTTATATTCAGACTGAATATAAACTACAATTATTCAAACACATAATTTTAGCTTATATTCAGTATGAATATAAGCATAACATTTTATGCTTATATTCAGACTGAATATAAGCTACAATTATACAAACACATATTTTAGTTTATATTCAGACTGAATATAAGCTACAATTATACAAACCCATAATTGTAGCTTATATTCAGTTTGAATATAAGCATAACATTTTATGCTTATATTCAGAAACTTCCTGTGATAAAATGATGAACAATCATATTAAAAGGGAAAAAACATTTGAATAACATTCTTACACTTTATCAAGAAAAAGAATCTGGATCTGAAAATGAAAAGACTTGTGATTCAAAGGAGAAACACAAAACAAAAACAAACTTGTGCGAAAATTTATTTTGGGAAAGATGATGAAGAAATTTGGGCGGAAGTAAAATTTCTTTTGGGGAAGATGATGAAGAAATTTGGGGAAGATGATGAAGAAATTTGAGGAAGATTATGAAGAAATTTGGAGAAGAAGATGATGTCTGGTTCTTATTTAAATCGTCAGGTTATATTTAGGATTTAAGCCATGACCTGAGTTTTCCACTTATTTACAAAAATGTCACCGCGAATTTTCTCCCTTGTATTTTTATTTGATTTAAAATGGATGGTTGTGATTCGTCCTCATGTTCACAATCAAATATAGGTTCACATTTGAACTCACCCCTATATATATATATATATATATAGTAAATGGTTTTAGAATAGAAATACGTCGTGGCTTTATGTGTTGTACCTTTCTTCATTATCACGCGCATTAGTTTGTTGTACAATGGTAAAAGAGGGTTTAATTAATTTGTTTTCCATTTTATCAATCGGAACGTAAAGAATCTAAGTATCCAACAAGAATGTTTTGGGATTTAATTAATTGGTTTGAACTCTTCCGGTTGTTTTTGAGGAGGGGAAGGAGGAATTTTCATCTCTGGATTAATCTTAATTGAAGATCAATAGTAATAAGATGTATTGAGAGTTCGAGACACACTAGATTAATTTATGTGAGAAACGCAATTTATGGGATGAGATTAAAAATGTATTTTACACGATCCTTCTTTCGTAAATCATCGAACGCATTAATCCTAGTTTTTTAATTAGATGTAACTAATAAGTTTGATCAGTGGAAGGGGATATTTGTCCATCTCTATTAATGCAATTACTATGCATCTCTCTCTCTCTCTCTCTATATATATATATATATATTGGCAAAATTTCCGTTGCAAACTAATCGTTGCAGACTGTGCAAACTCGTAGTAAACACAGTGACAAAACATGAAGTGGATATTCATGAATGTTGAAAGTGTTTACGAATGGTGAAAATGTATTCACGAATGACGAAAGTGTATTCATGAATGGCAAAACTTGCCGGAAAACTCGCCGGACAAGACAAAGTCGTCGGAAAGTGTGCTCATGGCAGGAAATTAAAAAATATTAATTAAAATTGGTTAAATTATAAAATGACGATGATACCCACAATGAATTAATAAACTATTAAAAAAATTAATAAAATATTAAAACAATATTATCCACATGACTTATTTCTATTGGATAATGACGAGTTTGCAAATATTGAATAGTTTGCAACGGATACCACCCATATATATATATATATATAGAGAGAGAGAGAGAGACTCATCCAAGTGTTAACTCAATTATTTGTGTTAACCGTGTTAACCCATCATTCACTGGTGAACACGATACTCGTATGCTGACGAACACGATGCTCGTTCACTGATGAATGATGTTCACCAGTGAACGAGCATGCGTTTACTAGTGAACGATGGGTTAACACGGTTAACACAAATTATTGGGTTAACACAAGAAACCACCTCTCTCTCTCTCTCTCTCTCTCTCTATATATATATATATATATAGGGGTTTAATCAAATAAAAACCACAAAAATGTTACAAACTCGTAAAAACCGATATAAAAATAATTTTTTTCATGATTTTTTTATCGAATGTTAGGATTCAAGATATTATTTCACATATATTTGTTCCATAAGGTGAAATTTTCACATATATTTGTTTCACCATATGAATATTTTTATGCATATTTTTGATTCACTAGGTGAATCAATTTTTTTTCTTCACATGTAATTATATTCATAAGGTGAACACTAACATATATGTGAAACAATATCTTAAACTATAGGTTTTGATAAAAAAATCATGAAAAAATATATTTTTGTATCGGTTTTTACGAGTTTGTAACATTTTTGTGATTTTTATTTGATTATCGTCCTATATATATATAGGGAAGGGTTTAAACGAGAACGCCCATATTTTACGAGAATATGAGAACACCATTTTACTATAGAAAATCACATGTGATACTATTATTCCATCACATATGATACACATGTGATAGTAAATCAGAGACGTGGACGACTTTTGAGTTTTGACACGATCTATGTTGTGGGCCAAGTCGCCCTTACACCACTAAGCCCCGTCACATGTATTATCACATGTGATAAGGATGTTCTTGATGTGATACTATAATCCATCAAGGCCATCACATGTGATACTAAATCATAGGCGCAAACAACCTTTAGGGTGACCTACGTCCCAGGACACGTCGTCTGTACACAACCAGGTCCTCTTGCGTATATTATCACATGTGATAAGGGTGTTCTCGTGTTCTCGTAAAATGAAGGTTTTCTCGTTTGAACCTCCACATATATATATATATATATATATATATATATGTATGTGTGAGGGGGTGTAGAGAGAGAGAAAAAAATGTTTAACTATAAAAATAAAAAAAATAAAAAAATAAGAATAAGTATGTAAATTCCTAATAAAACCTAAAAATGAATTTGAAGAGGTATAAGTGAATCATGTTCGATTTGAGTTCACTCTTTTATAAATTATTCATATATAATGATGCATATGTCTATCCATATTTTCTTTTATAGCTTTATCAACTTGTTTATCTTTCTTTTTTGGAACTCTTTATATGTGTGCATATATAGTAAAAATTCAAATAAAAAAATTAAATAGTATATTAAAACAATAACAAGACAAGGTTAAAAAAAGATTCACGTATAAATCATTAAAAAAAAAGTTACTTTTTTACATAACATAACACCTATTATTTTTTGTTCTTTTTTAACGACAAGTCAGTGGTTATTAGTTAGTGATTCGAAATCATAATAACATCTATTAAATACGTATTCTGACATATATTTTATAGTAATTAATGTTGGTTTGAAAATGAAAAAGTATTATTATTAATTATTAATTAATGTAGATATAGGTAGGACTAACATGGCTCCCATGATGAGGCAACATACCATATGCCAAGTATTTGGAAAACTACAAAATATCATTCCTACCCTTCTTCGTATATGAAATGAAATTATTATATGAATATATAAAATATATGATACGTGAACCCACGTGGATCAACTTCAACCCCATCCTAGGTCTGCCCAGTTCAAATTACTTTTTTACCCTTTATCTTATACTTATTATAAAAATTAAATTCTCCTGTACACTTGACTATGATCCATTTTGGATAGATTTGCATCGTATAATAAAATATTTATGATTTTTATGTGAATATTTTGATCAGGTCGATGCCTGCATTCTAGACTTTTTGGACCGATACTCAAATTTAATGCTATATTCGTATTACATGTATCGGCCATCTTTGTTGGCTCTACCCCATCTCCATGCAATGTTTTTAGGATAATTAGAACTAGATTTAAATGTTTTATATAATGGTTCTTTTTATAAAAACAATTAGGAATGATATATATATATATATACTCTATACATATATATATATATATATAGAGGCTCCTTCAAGTGTTAACCCAATAATTTGTGTTAACCGTGTTAACCCATCGTTCACTGGTGAACACAATGCTCGTTCACTGGTGAAACACCATTCATCAGTGAACGAATAGTTCCATACATGCATGCTTGTTCACTGGTGAACACCATTCGTCAGTATACGAGCATCGTGTTCACCAGTGAAGGAGCCTCTATATAATTGAGTTAACACTTGAAGGAGCCTATATATATATATATTTAAGTTCTTGTGAGAAGAGAAGTTATGTGTGTGTATATATAGCCTATAGGGTAATTAGGTTCCGCTGAGAAAATATGTTGTGGTGAGAAACATAAGAAGGAATTTGAACTCTTACACAATCTTAACTGAAGATCGACACTAATGAAATATATATATCAGATCAATTTTTGTAAGGAGCACAATTTATGGGTAAGTGTAAGATTAAAAATAATTAAGGGTGCAAATCCTTTCTTACGTTTCTCATACTAATTTTTTTTTCTCACACGATATATGTATATATATATATAATATTATAAGTTGGGTTCCGGTGAGAAGGGGATCAAGGTGAGAAATGTAAGAAGGGATCTACATCTTTGGATGCACATTAAGATTAGATGCACCGAGATGCATCATATCACTTCCTCAAACGCGATTCATGGATGAGAGTGAGATTAAAGGTGATCAAAGACCATATCACTTCTTATGTTTCTCACCTCAACTCTCCTTCTCACATAAATAAAAAATTAGATTTGTAAGCTTTTTATAGGTTTAAAGTTCGGATCTACCAACAACTCCACTAACATTTTAAGTAAAATCGGAGATCATCGAATTAATTTGTTGTTTTAGACTTGACTGTTGCATACAAAAACATTAGTTATTTTCTTTGCTATAGCTATTCAAAAAGGATATCATTGTAAGTGTGTAGCTTGACTCGATAGCAATCATGTATTTATGTTTCTAGAAATAAAAGGATTAGAGTTCGAGTTCGTTGGATGGTATTAATCTTTATTATAAATCATGTTAAAATTTTGTAAGGATTAAGAGTTTTACACGAATAAATTATATATTACGAATTACTTAAATCTTATAGCTTAATCAGCTAAAAATCAAATACCATGGTTATTGAAAGAGAAAAAGGAAATAAAATCTTCAAAGATACGGAGTATTTAAGTATTTGACAGAAAAATTTGTATTCTTTTTACCTGTAACTATTAATTTTTGTCATAATTAATCGAAAGAACAATTTACGTACATTTTTTTATCATCAATAATCAAATATTTTAATTAAATTATCAAATAATTTTTGAAAATGAGAAATATAAAACTAAGAGGTATACTCCGAATCGCTAAGAGCTAAAACTTGTTCAGTTGTTTGGCAAAAAAAAATCCACCTCTTAATTGTTGTAAAATCCTTTGAACGATATTGTATCTTGGGCCTTCTTTAACCATTCAGCGTCTTAATTTCATCCTAAACAACCATCAAAAAGTTATGTTTCATTTATATTATGTTGTAAAAGTCTCTTAACTATTTTAACTATTTAATCATTCAGTATTAAATCATTCAACAACCGTCAAACAACCCTAAATACAATAAATACCAATAATATCACAAAACGAAATAGAAGAATGGCCAAACGTTCCCCCTGAAGATTTTATGTCCCAAAACAAGGAATACTATGAATTAAATGAGAAAGTAATTACAAAATAAAATAACATTGTCAGAAATTAAATCAGAAAATATACATATGTGATCTAGGGATTGGATCAATGAATTTTTGGAGGTTTCCATTTGCTATTTCCGACCTTTTATGCCACCTTAATTGTATCACAATTTTTAAATGATTTAGTTATCTTTTAGCAAAAATTAAAAAATATAATAATTTATAGAATCTAAATATAAAAAAACCTATACATACACAAAATACATATATGATTTTGATTCTCAATTCAGTAATATTCTTTCATATTTTTACACTATTTTATTTTAAATCACCTGAATTTGTTTGTTATTATTTAAATACTAGTATGAATCGATGAATATATCTTACTAACTTTCATTAAATATTATATATAAATAGTTATATACACATACATTCGTCCATGTGTACACCTAGACCAATTACGTTAACTTTATACCTATATTTATATACCCTTAATTAGTGAGGTTTACTAGTAATGCATTAAAATGGTTCAAAGAATTTAATAATTGATGGTCCCACAATGGCAATGCACATGCTAGTGTTTTTTTTCCCAACAATATGTTTTATTGTTTTGTGGTCTCTTATAACATCACATCAGATAAGGTTACGAATTTTTTACAAGTTTATATAACAAAAAGATATATACTACGACTATATATACACTACAATTTATTATGATGTATTCGACAGAAAAAAAAAGAGTATACAACAAAAGTTCTCGACCACAGGTTTTGAGCAGTTGTAAAGAAAAATCAAAAACATCTACAAGAAGACGTCGATTGTTTCTAATTTGAGATGGATACGTGTGAAAAGATAATTGTTTGTACAACAAATCCATGTGCTTGAAATGAGGCAAAATTGAGTGACAACACTCGTAACAGGCTTTTGAATTGTGTTACTGAACAATAATAGTGATATATAAGGTATTATTAGAAGTACATGTCATTTTTAAGTTGCTTCTCTTGAATGCTTTCACATGTTCAGTCTTGAAATATATATATATATATATGATGTCAACATGTTGGAAGTAATTGTTGGTAACGGGATAAAATTCATATCTTTTGATAAAACAAAAGAAATTGATTCATTATATAGCATTTGATAATAGAGTATGAGAGGTATGAGATTTACACGAAAATGTCTTTTATCCTAAAAAATAATATTGGTAAAAATTTCTTTCTTGTACAAGAGTGCAAGCAAAAATAAGTAAGAAAAACAAAAACTAAAAAAATTTAAACAAGTAAAAAGAAAAGGGTGTAAGAAGTAGAAAACTATAAACTTATAATTGTTTACCAGCCTACAAGATTGTTTTCTATAATATGTTATTTGTTAGAGAGAAAGAGTTGGGATTAGCTCTATGTTTGAGAATACAAAAATGTTGCAATGTTTGAGGGAATACAAAAATGATGCAATGTTTGAGGAAATACAAAAATGATTCCATGTTTGAGGAACGAATCATATTTCAAAATATTGATATACAATTAATTATGAAAAATAAATAATAAGTATTGGAACGATTTTCATATATATATATATATATATATAGAGAGAGAGAGAGAGGGGGGGGGGAGGAGGTTGGTTCATTTACAAACTGGACCAATCGTACAAACTCGTACAAACCAAGTTAAAAATAATTTTTTCATGATTTTTTTTCATCAAATGCTATAATTTAAGATGTTATTACATATATGTTTGTTTCATAATGTAAAAGTTTCACATGTATTTGTTTTTATAAGTTAAAAGTTTCACATGCATTTATTTCATAATGTATTTTTTTCACATGTAATTTTTTTCACAAGGTGAAACAAACATATATGTAATAACATCTTAAATCATAGCATTTGATGAAAAAAAGCATGAAAAAATTATTTTTAACTTGGTTTGTACTAGTTTATACGATTGGTCCAGTTTGTAAATGAACCAACATCTCTCTCTCTCTCTCTCTCTCTCTCTCTATATATATATATATATATATATATATATATATATAAGGAAGCCACATAATGGGGACATAGGACGCAAAAGCAAACACCATGATGTAAAACAAATCGACAGAATTAGAATGTCAAAGATGTATGCACATAAAGAGATAATCATAGACACAAAAAGGGATGGTACAAGGCACCTAACCCGACCATTAATGACCAAGATACACTAGGAAGCAAACACAACACAACAACGCTCATGAAACAAAAGTCGGAAAAAAAATGAGGAATAAGACTAAAAAGTGGATCAACAAAATAAAGAAAACCAAATATTTAAGGCCAAAGAATACCATAAGAATTCAAATTTTCATGTCTATCCTAAGTTGCTATGTTGGTTTTTGAAAACGATTGATTGCCTGTCATGTCTTTTTAACTTCAACAAATATTGTTCACTCTTAATTCTTCCATGACATTCTGATTTCTTCTTCCACTATTGAAAGCCGAAAAGGTTTTGAACTTGTCAATCCCCTACAAATTTGGACCTGAATAAAATGAGGAAGACAAGGGAGGGACTAAACATGGGGATTATGAACTTGAATAGGTGCAAGGGCCAAATTGTTCTTAACCAAGGAAGGCCCAATTGGAAGTGAGGAACAAACTTTCAAATTAGAGACATGTGTTCATGGAGCACATCCTTAGCAAGCGCGGTTGATAGAGACTTCCAAAGTTCGTTTTAGTGGTCAAGTAGTATATTAAGAATGCTATTGTTAATTATTTCAACCCCAAAAGTATTCTTAGCAAGAAAACAAGGATTTTGATATAGTTGAAGGAAGAAAACAAAACAAGAAGATATCAGCAAGCCAAGAAGAAAATGCGTGCTTATAGTATGGTTTTTAATGTAAAAATATTGATTTGGAGTTCATAATGTAGCATATGTTGTTAAGTAATCACTTAGTGTGAATATGGAGTCGTTGAGGAGGTCGTTATGTCATCTAGTTAACCAAAAAATGTTCAATTAGGTTGTTTAGAAACAGAGGAGAAATCCATGAGTTAGAAGCATGTTTGGTTGTTTAAATAAATGTTAAAATGATAGGCATACATGCTGTCTATAATGTAATCCTAGAAGAAAAAAAAGATTTTGGAGTGAAAACGACCAAAACCAACCATAAAATGCATCTGGTTCACAACGTCGACAACCAAAAGGTTATGCGTTAGTTCGAAGCAACATGGAAGGTCATGCAGGCTAAAGTCGTGAATATGAAAGTGTGCAAGTTATAGATTCACCGATAAAATTGTAGCAACTTGGGGATGCGACTTGGAAGTCACCTAAAAGTAGTATGATGTTAAGGATCTTTAGATGTGATTTGAAGTCACAAGGGGGACGTCATGTACACCATATCTGTGTTGTTTATTTGTTAATACATTATAAGTATTTAAGTCCTTAAGAAGTTGTTTAGACATTACATGTATATTGGTGTGTATATATGTTAATTCATATGCAAATATAATTTTTACACATATGTGTGAGTTTTTGTTAGACTTTTAATGAGATGTTTGTTTGTGTTTCCTAAAGTATGTCAGTAAGAATCAATATAAACAATACATATTCAATATTTTGATAGGAGACATGTATGTTATTTGTTTTACTTGCTTAAGTTGTTTTAGCATCGCACATGTTGGTCAATTTTCATTATAAGGAATTAAGGATAAATAAGAAGATTGGACCGAAAGTGCGCCCATAAGTATTAGAATGACGTATGTTGAGCAACACTCGTCTAAGCCAAACTATGAGGATCATTCGTAAAAAAGAAGCTAATCTTTTATGAGCATGGTTTCTTGTAATTGTATGCAATAGATGTGGATCCTATTGATTGTCTAAGTGTTGCACCAATCATCTATCATAATATGAAATAAAAAGTTAATCAAAAAAATATGATGTTCTTAAACAATGAATTAGTTACTAACAAAATTATTCTCAAATACTAATAAATTATTCCCACTTTCAAGAACTTTTCATGTTTTTCTTTATAAAACTTTACAGAGATCGTTAAACTTTCAATAGTAAACTTTAAAATTTTACACACTATGGAACCAAATTTGTTGTTGTACAGGATACCACACCACTTTATGTGGATCCACCCCTATATGTATAACTATTGCATGAAGCATTGTTTCAGCTAGTTATAATATAATGTTCATGTAAATGAGTTACCATGTCCTAGACTATTATATTTTTTATTTGGTACATGTTTTTTTATATGAAAAACATGAACTCGATGAACTTAAATGTTGACTAGTAGCATGCATCTCAGAAACCAAAAAAGTCACAAATCCACATGGATAGATAAAAAGCCTAAAGGCATTAGACATAGTTTAAGTTTAAGAACTATATTATCTTTGTATATCTAGAAGGCCTTGGTGAACTAGGATTAAAGGTTTGTTCCGATTGTATGGAACATGTTTGCCGATACATGGAATTGGGTAGCAGACATCTATGGTATGGGTATTAGTGGTACCAGGAAGGGTCAATGAGAGACTTATTAAGTATTATCTATTATTTCGATCATGGTATCGGTGTTTCTCTCATCTACTTGCCAATGGTGCATGGTGTGGAATAAACGTTTTTAATGATTTATTTCATTGTTTCAGTGTTTGTTTTCATGTATTTTGTATCATATTACATGTTTAAAACAATTTTTAGTGAATGTTTAATTTCAGCTTGATTTCATTTGTATATCGTCCATAATAAAATATATAATTGATGATTTAATTTAACGTTAGTATATATTATTTGGTTTGAGCATATGAATATTCAATGTAAATGAGACATACAAATATGATGAGAAATTTGGTGTTTTCATTTTAACACAGATAATAATAATAATAAAAATAATAAGAATGTATTATAGATAGTTTTCCTTTCATTAAATTTATAGCTTATGATAAATTCGAGAAGAACAGAAGACAAAATAAACAAAAATATTTAATCTATAATTAAAAGTAAAACTGTATAAGTGATTTGTGAGTAGTTTTTATTACAAATATTAAATTAAAAAATAACAATTTGTTTTTATTCATTTTGTAAAAGAGGAAAAAAAAAATGGGTTAACGCGTAAAGTGGGCCCAGAATCTAAGAAGCTAGCAGGGTCGGGTTGGACCAGGTCCATATCACGGCGCTTGTTATGCTCTAAAATAACGTCTCCCACAATCCACATAACATTATTCAAACTCCATTCACGAATTATGTTGGAAAACAACATGTTACGTCCTTATCACTCACATGCATATTATATAGTATATACTTATATAATTTATTTTATTTATCCAAAATAAAGTATTTAATCATTAATCAAACATATAAAAGAGATTTATTGTATAAGATTAAAATTATTAATAGGTAAATTTAGCAAAAGTAATCATTTATAGGTTGTATAGCAATTTTTTATGCCCAACAATCTAATATAATGTAACATTCCATACCAATCGTATCAGATATTATCCGTTTTGTCCGTACGTCTGGACTCGCGATTTTTAAAACACGTCTGATAGGGAAGGTATACAAGTCTCTTATAAGTCAACTTTTGTTTTCCTCCCCAACCAATGTGGGATCTTACAAATCCACCCCTCTTGGGAGCCCAACGTCCTCGCTGGCACACCAGTCCGGTTGTCGGCTCTAATATCATCTGTAATATCTCAGACCAACCGTACCAGATATTGTCCGCACATCTAGACTCACGGTTTTTAAAATGCGTCTAATAAAGGAGGTATCCAAGTCCCTTGTAAGACAACTTTTGTTCTCCTTCTCAACCAATGTGGGATCTTACATATAACAAACACAAACTTTTTTTGTGAGCTTGATAGCTTGTTTGTCATGATATATAAATGGTCGGGTTTCCTAAGGAATAACAACTACCTTTGAAAAAACATAAAATATATGAAATCACAAACTATGTAAAATCATTGATATGCATTTTTTTTAAAATATTTGAGATTTGAGGTCAAGTATATTGAAACTGGGAATTAGGACTTCCAAACTTTTAATTATGAAATGTAATTAATTACAAAAAATATAAATGGTTGGACGAACCTATTTAACTTTTTTTTACCTATGTTTGTCCATTAATTTTAACAGGCTAATTAATTTGAGCTCTAATAATTTTGCTTAAAATAATAGAAAACCGTGTTGTACGATCTATTATATGAACAATTCCAAAATTCAGATTGAAAACTGTCAAATGAATAAACTTTTTGATGAAGAAATAGTAATATTGAATTTTTTTTAAAATTATAACAAGTTTATTTTGATATTATTTTGATATTATTTTGGGCTTTTGGCCATTTTCTACAACTATTTGTCCACATTAATCATGATGATATTGAACTTAAGGGGAAAATATTTGACCTAATTCTTTTTAATCACATGTATTAAACTTTTATCCACAACATACAATACAGCTATCTCTCCAAGAATTTTGGTTACACTTTAAGACGCGGTTGGAAAAAAGAATAAATAACTTTTTATTGATTGTATTTTCTACTACATCATTTGGTATCTTTTCCCCAAATTAATCATTTACATTTGTTAATTTAATTAAAAAGAATAAATTAGTTTACAGTTAAAAAAAATGTAAATATAAAGTACTGATTTTATTTAGTTTATTTTCATTTTTCAAACATAATAACTCAAGTTTAAAGAACCAAATTGCTTTTTATCTAAAAATAATTATTATACTGATACATCCATCTCAAAATTATCATTTCAATTATTATCAATTCATTTTCATTAAAATAAAAAAATAAGTTTTATATTTAGAGCAATAATTTATTAAATTATACTGATCCAAGGAGTTGTTTGTGTATTGAATACAATTAAATAATATTATAGGATAATTTATTAAATTATATCTATAGCAATAAAATATATATTTTTTTTAAAAGGGGGTGCCCAGGCCCCCTCTAGCTCTATACTGGCTTCGCCCCTGCGGGTAAGTGTTTGGTAAACGGCCCCTAAAATCTCCGATGATAATTTTGGTGGCATCCAGTTTAAATCCTTTGATTGGATGACTTCAAGGCTCAGATATGGGTCTATTTCAAATACCATTTGGTTTTAAGTCTCTTTCTTTTGTCATCATTTGAGATTATGCTGTTTTCATTTGTGGATCCTTCTTTTTGGTCTTGTTGTTTGTTTCATGTGGGATCTGGATTGTTTCTCTCTTTGATATTTGTTCCTTGCATACTCTTGTATATATACATTGGTTTTTAAAAAAATATAACATTACTTGTATATTTTATAATTATATTAATTACATTTTCTTACCCAATTAACAGGTTTCACTACGCATCTAATAATGTTTATTTGAATGGCAAATAAAAGAAGTCATACAGGTTGTAAGAATAAAAGGTGTATTATTAAATATTTTTTGATCTAAAATATACATATATATATATATATATATATATAGATAAATTTTGTTATTACGCGTGATGCAAATAGGATTCATGAACATTTGGATGTTGATTGAAAACATTTTCTTTTCTGGGTCGGCCCGTTTTCCCGCAGCCCACCTGCCTGGATCCAACATTTTCTGAATATATTAATTATCATTATCATCTACAAATATTTCGAAAATGACATTTGGTTTGATAATATTTCTGTTCTTTTATTATTATTATTTTATGTTTAAATTCTTTTAAAATGAAAATCATACAGAAAACGTTGTCTGATGATGTTTATATGTTATTGAAAAATCAAATCAATTTGTAAATAATGGTTATAAATTGTGAACTTGATTATAATGGTAAGGTTGGACACGCGTGAGATCAACATATTTTCATAAGATCCTTTATATCAGTTGTGAAAACATAAAAAATACGACAATCGTATGACTTCTTTTATAAATTGTGAACTTGATTATAATGGTAAGGTTGGACACGCGTGAGATCAACATATTTTCATAAGATCCTTTATATCAGTTGTGAAAACATAAAAAATACGACAATCGTTATGATATTTTTGTTGTGAATGTTCGATATTTTTTATGCCCAGCGGGTATTTTATAAATAATGGTTGGAAACTTAAACTTGATTATAATTATTCACTCAATTTACAAAGTGGTTTACAAGAAACAAAGCAATTGTGTCCTTTGGTTTGTGATTTTAAAATTTTAACTTTTTTCTTTAAATATGATCAAATTTATCAAACATATTTTGATTTATTGTCAAATAAAAATTACAGTTTTGTTTAAATGCAAGCAAAGTAACTAAAATCATAAGTATTATCAACAAAAAAAAAAAGTGTCTTTACTTCTTGTGACAGGGTTGAATATAAGGTGTAAGTAGAGATAAAATTCTAAAAACATTTTTATTAATCAATCAATCAATCATAAATGTCCGTATTTGATCCTTACAGTTTCAAAATTACAAGATGGATATCATAGTTGCAAAAGCTTCCGTATTTGGTCCCTTCCTCTAACGATCATTAAGAAATTGCGTTAAATGATAGATACTTTCATTATTTTATCCTTTTTTTAATCTTTTATACAATCAAAATTGATTTTATGATTTTGGTCCTTGTGGTTTTTGATTGAGTGAAATACAATATCGATAAAAGGATGAAATTTTCCCCTCATTTAACGAAATTTTAAATAAATGAATCCATCTGTTTTCGTAAATAATGATGAAAATCTTATAATTTCGAAACTGCAAATACGAAAAAGTTATTTTTGTCATACCAAATGGACCCAAAATGAAACCAATAATTGCATGAATCATTGCTTTAAGACAAGATAGTAATCAAAACCGAATGTAGCTCTAGAAGCCCAATAAAGTACTAGCCCACTTTGTTTTAGTGATCTATCGCCAGCCCACCATTGTCCACATGCTTTGTTCATATTTCTAAAACTAGGGTTCCAAACCTTTCTCTAATAAGATGGTAAGCCTTCAATTTATCATTTCAAGCCTGGTATATCGGCTTTTATCCATTGAAGTTATATAATCTAAGCATTTTCTTCTATTCAGCTATTGAATTTGTTTTTTATTTTATTTTATATAATGATAAAGTTAGATAACTTGGAGCCTATTTGGCACAAAAATACTTGAGGTTCAAGTTCGGCCGAAAAAAGACTAAGGTGGCGTTTGTTTTTTAAGAGGTATGAAGTCTGAAGTCTGATTTCAGTTCTGAAATGGTTATAAAATATCTAAACGAATAAGACATAAGTGATGATTAAGAGCTTAAAACGAAAAAACAAACAAGGCCTAAGTCTCAACATTATCAAATAAAATGCTAATTATTTTATCTTTGAAATATTTTGAAGCAAATAGTAAAGGCACATGCATGAGGGTGGATCATGGATGAGGAAAGATTTCAAACGCTATAGTCTGTATCATATTTGTCCTGTGCCTTGTCACATTAGAGCAAGTTTTCTGCAAACGTGCCACTTGAAAATGAAATTTTACTAAGTCGTTAGTGGACCCCCACATCTCTTGTATTAAACTTTTTAAACCCTCTTAAGAAATACAAGGTTAAACTGTTCCCAAATTGGGACTTTACGATTATGGTTATTGACAAATGACAATAGTCTAATTTTGACATGCGCTACATCGGGTAGAAGAATAATCAACAATGCTACGACTTTGGTTTAAAGTCATATTTTTTGATAATAAGATTATGAAATTTAAACAACCATAAAAAGTGATGCTAAAATAACAAGATTAAACCACAAGGGTGGTGCCTCAATGGTTTGAGCTTGGGCTCCAAATGTCAACAGTACTAGGAGGTCCCAGGTTCAAATCCAGGGAGGGGTAAAAAAAATCCCATTGTGGCCACGAAGATTCAAATGCGGTAACTCCGGGCTACCCGCGAAGCGGGTAGTCGTCCTGGGATAAGTCGGCTCGCAAAGCGGGTTGGATATCTAGGTTAATAAAAATAATTTATAAAACCTATTAATTGAATATGATACTTTAAAATCGTTGACTAATAGAGCTTGAGAATCGATAACTCAAAGAGATCTTGAGAGTTGAGGGATTTGATGTGAAAAATAAACCTACTTACATTCTTTATTTATACTAACTCACCAAAGAAAATTCCCAAAATACCCCTTCCAGCGGAGTTTCAAGGGTAAAATGGTAAAATAACATTGGAAAAATAATAAAGTCATAAAAAGAAAGAAAAGAACCGACCGTCTTCACCTTAAATGTTCCAAAAAAAAAATTTAGGTAAGGAGACAAAAAATCGATTTTATTTATTTATTTTAGAAATTGGGCTTTTTAAGCTTGGCTTAGCCGTAGGCCTGGGCTTGAGACCAAAAATATAGTTGGATTATCTTTGAGGCCTGGCTTGCGATTGAGTTTAATGCTCATTTATTAAGCTCAGATTTCCGGGTTTGATCTTTTTATGCATCTCTAGCATTCAATAACATATATTAGACTTATTTAAATTCAAAATAGTCATTCTACTTTACGAGTTAATGAATGTCTTAACCTTCAACTTATGATATTTTTTTTATCAAAAAAATTGGAATATTAAGATTTGTTATTTATATTTTCTTAAGTATGTTTTTATTAATTAAAATTTAAGCTTAAATTATTTGTTTTTAAAACATATATATTTAAGAAAGAAATTACACAAATGACATGCACGTCCCTTTTGAACATATGTTAGGGACAAAATTAATGATTGTATAACCTTAAGTTGGTTCCGTTTGAGCATATGTTAGGGACACAATTATAAAAATCAAACAAACTATTCAATGGTTTGTTGAATTATTTTATTTGGTCTAATATTATAATAATTTATACAAATATAACTATACAAACATAATTTTATTCGTGTAGAGATGGTAACTGGGTTAAATGTACTGAAACCCCCGATCTTTGTTCACATATCGATCTTCGTCTCTGTTAAAATATGATTTTGTCTTTATTTTATTTAAAAAAGGTTTCCTACTATCTGTATGGAAGTATTTTATGGTACTATAAGGGTACTCGCGCAATGCAGCGAGATTCATATTAATTTTAATGTTTTATTTTATTTTTTTTGTCTCTACCGATGTTATAATACGATTTTATTTTTGTGTACTTTTTTAATTCTTTTTTTAATTATAATCTAGGTCTAATAATGAAATAATATATTTTAATTTAATAATATAATTTTTTTATAAATATAATAAATTAAGCATTCTGTTAGAGTTGAATGATTATCCTTATTATATGTTAGATTTTTTATATTCAAAATTAGATGTTTATGTATATAGTTAGTTGTATAGTTACTTACACGAATTGGCTTGTGAAGTTTTAATAAATTGTACCAATGCATGTATAATTTGTATTTTTGAAATTTTAAGTAATTATGCTTTAATCAATTGTACCTATTGCATAATAATATGTTTTTAAGAGTTTTTGGCCAAATGCTTTATAATATAGTATAGATTAACAAGGTTAAATATTTATTTTGTATTTGAATATGTTTATCATTTGTTTATAAATTAGTTTTATAAAGTTTAAACATGAATACAAGAAAAAAATGACTGAATGTCAATATATTTGTTATTAAGAATTTAAAAAACAGGATAAAGAAATTGAAAAAGATATTCGTCAATACGATGTCAAATTTTACTTTTTTATTTATATTGATATGTAACAGTTATCCAAAATAGAAGTTGTAATATATTCATATTGTATTATAAAATGTTTTCAATAAATAAAAAGGGAACTTACCCTATAAAACAAATTATTAATTAATAATTTTCCAAAAAATATATATTAATTAATAATTAAAATTTATTAATACTTACAAAAAGATAGTGATTATTACCAAATATATAGAAATATAACTTTTTTTAGAAGTGGATTGAAACGAGAGATATAAAAGAGTTCGATTTGCATCAGTCTTTTTGCCTCTCGATTTCATCGCTCACCCCTCTCTTCTTCGTCTTCATCGCCATAGTCAAATCACACTCTCTATCTCTCTCTCCGTCGGAACCTCACAGGTAAGCTCTCTCTCTTTTGCGTGTATATATATATATATTCTATATGTATCGCTTTCATGGAAATGTGCCAGTGATTCTTCCTTGATTTATCTAATTGGTAAGGTTCGAACACTTCTCGTTTGATTCAGTTTCTGGTCATGAAAAATTTCTGCTTGATTATGTTGTTCCTGTTCTTTCGATTCGTTGTCATTTTCAACAAAATAATCTGTCTGGTTGGAATTTCGAAAAACAACTCTATGAATCGATTCGAACCGAGTCGTATTGAAGGGATCGCTATCGTCATGCTCTGATTTATTCAATTTAGCTTATAACTACGCATATTTAATTTGATCACTTTGATCTAGCACTCAATTTTGTGTTAGAAATTGTTGATCATCATATGATATCTTATACACGCATCTTGATGCTATGGTGGTTACTAGAGTCTAGCATCTCAATGCATGTTGTGATGGTTGCAACTTTCAGAAATCAATTTTTTGACATCCTCCTTCCATTTGTATATATATGTTTGTAGTTGCGTCACTTGATCCGAAAGTTTTGTCTGTCTGCTAGTCGAGTAAGATGCAATTCTTGATCAAATGTTGCTTGTAAACATATCAGAAACCCTTTTATTTATTTAACAGTACAGAAGGTTATAACATGATGTCTTATTTCAAGAAATGTGCCACGATTTATGTATATATGCACATTTTGAATATCTGCTTATTTAGGATTTCAATGTGTACCTGATTATGTTATAAACTGTTTGGTTTGTCTTATTCCAAGTATCTCAAGTTAATTCTACTTTTCAAACTGAATTTAGAAGAGATCACAGATGATTGTGTTTGATATATTTTTATTTTTATTTATGTAAGATCTACTGAAGTTATCCAGTTGTTCACATCAGCTTCCTTCTCTATTTGATTCAGATGGCTTCGGCATTGCTTTCATTCACATCAATTTCTCCATCTGCTGCCCCATCTTTGCAAGACAAATGCAAGGTTATTGTTGGTTTTTTCTCTGTGTAGCAAAGACTTTAAAATGAAACAGTAATAGATCAAATCTTTGCCATTAGCTTTCTGAGGAGTAAATTAACAGCTTTAAAGATTTCAAAGAACATGAGTAATCTAAGAGCATTCGTTTTGTTGGTTGATCAGGACAAAATGAAGTCTGGAAGCTCTTTCCAAAGTGCTTTCTTTGGAACGGAAAAACGACCCCTCTCTATGAAAACAAAGGTATATAATTGTATTTCACATGGTTAAATATGCATCTGTTTTGATTTTGGAAGTACATATATGCACAGGAAGAAATCGATGTAAATGAGGAAACGGTCTCCCATTATTTAGGGCCCACTCCATGTGTTCACTTATGACTTAACTGTCATGTATTCAAGCACACACTCAGTTCTTCCTTCCCTTTCCATCCCTCTTATGAGAATGAATTTGGATGAAGAGAGGATTCTTTTTCTTTTGGTCTTGTGTGTGTGTGTTTGGGGGGGGGGGGATGTCATAACTTTTCTTCTTTCCATTCATATGTCAAAAATTTTCACAAATTTTTACTTGAGGTTACCACAAGGCCTTTGGCCTAGCAGTACCCAGTGTTCTGGTTTAATCCCAGCAATCTCAAGGTTGTGGGTTCAAGTCTCACAGGAGATAATTTTGTGTATTTTGCTATATGCTAAAAAGTTTTGCATGAGATTCAACATGGTGCCTGCTTGATGTGTTTCTGGTATCGGGTGGGTGAGAAGGTCTTTGTTGTTCCTCCATTGAAATAGCATGTAATGGTTGCAGTCTGCAGCTTGCTTGTTGTCAGGTTGAAGCAAGTTCTTGCTTATGGTGGTATTAGAGTGATTTATGTACCAAGAATGTCAATTTGTTGCTCGTGGACGTCAAATATCAGTATGATACTTGCTATATAAATGGCTTGCAATGGTTTCTATGCCTCTATCTAGCAGACTAGCTGAGCTGTTTATCTTAGAGCTGTGTACCACTAAAATAATGTTCACTCCTCACCGGACTACTCATATAACATAACAAAACTTACAATCGACGATTTTATAATGTGTTATGTGTGGAGAAAGTGACAACACCCTTTCATGAGTCATGACCATGTTCCAGCTAGTCTCATTTTATCTGATATTTAGCTGTATATCTTATTTGCAGTCTCATGGTCGTATAACGATGGCTGTAGCTGTCAATGCTTCACGATTTGATAACATTACAATGGCTCCTCCCGATCCTATTCTTGGAGTTTCTGAAGCATTCAGAGCTGACACAGATGAAATGAAGCTTAACCTTGGTGTTGGAGCATATCGTACAGAAGAACTTCAGCCCTATGTGCTCAAAGTTGTCAGAAAGGTAATATGCTTCCCTCTTTTGTTATTATTGGTATTTAATCATGTATTTACATGCAGGTATTCTTTTCTATTTGGGTGTTTTTCTCATACTTGATAAGAAGTGTGGTTTGGATGCCAAGATTACCATCTGTTTATATGAGAACTACATAATAGTGTTGGAATGTTCTGTTGCAGGCTGAAAATCTTATGCTAGAAAGGGGAGAAAACAAGGAGGTACTTTTTAATGTTTAAACAAATGCATTGGTGGGAACTAGTATTGTTTTTAACGGGTTTCTTTCACTTGATTTACCAAATGCAGTATCTTCCTATCGAAGGTTTGGCTGCATTCAACAAAGCCACAGCTGAGTTGTTATTTGGAGCAGATAATCCAGTCATTCATGAACAGAGAGTATGATTTAGGAGTTGCTTTTTTCATTTTCAAAGTAAAATAATTTAGGATTCATGTTTTCATCTGGTTGGTGACACCTTTCTCTATACAATGCAGGTTGCCACCATTCAAGGTCTCTCAGGCACTGGCTCCCTCCGAGTTGCTGCTGCACTTATTGAACGATATTTCCCTGGAGCAAAAGTTCTAATATCATCTCCAACTTGGGGTGCAGATTCTATCCTGTGTTAAGTTTATGTTTTTTAAATCTTTTCGAATAGGAAAACTAATTATTTGGTGTAAAAAATCATGTCTGCAGGTAATCACAAGAATATTTTCAATGACGCTAGAGTTCCTTGGTCCGAGTATCGTTACTATGATCCAAAAACAGTTGGCCTAGATTTTGATGGGATGATTGCGGACATAAAAGTAATGTCTACCTCATCCTTCCTCTGATATGATAAATAAATTTGTCACAAGATTGTTCATTCATCTTTCAGATTGTTGAATTTGTCACAAGAGTTGCCATTTCTAGTCTAGTTTACTTTTAACATCAGTATCTGATATAATAAATGAATTTATCCATTCAGGCAGCTCCTGAAGGATCCTTCGTGCTTCTTCATGGCTGTGCTCACAACCCAACAGGCATTGATCCAACTCCTGAACAATGGGAGAAAATTGCTGATGTCATTCAAGAGAAGAACCATATTCCATTCTTCGATGTTGCTTATCAGGTTTATTCTTTCTCCTTAATGGTCTTCCCTTGCTTACCTTAATGAGATACACACCATCCTTTCCTCCAATTGTCAATTAGAAAATTCCATGCAACTGTTCAATTTCGAATGATATCTCTTCCAAATGTTTAACTTTAATGTCTTGAAAGTCATGCTTCTTAAACCAAGTAGTTAAGGCCGTACGGATTGTCTTAACGATTATGGAATAAAAAGCGCGCAGCAGTTGATTGCAATAATGATGGACGAAATCTATGTTGAACGATCCTACAATCATATATTCTCCATAGAAAAAGGATCGATAATTTACTTGTCATTGTTGTATGAAATGTCTTTTCCACTTCAAAATTGACAAAAAATATTCTCTCTGTGGAGAAAATTGAACACTGAAACTCACTATATAGAGGGTACCATATTAGAAATTTTTTGAAGTTTAAAGTCGAATAGAAGTCGGTTGATTATGCTTCTAAGAGTACTACTTTGAATCTCAAAAATCAAAAATGGGCTTTTTTTTCACGACTAATTTCATGATATTATGCAGGGATTTGCTAGTGGAAGCCTAGACCAAGATGCATCGTCTGTGAGATTGTTTGCTGCCCGTGGAATGGAGCTTCTAGTTGCACAATCATATAGTAAAAATTTAGGTCTTTATGCCGAGAGGGTTGGGGCAATTAATGTCCTATGCTCATCAGCCGAGGCAGCTGTGAGGTATGCAACTGACCTAATATATATGTTAGTTTATCTGCAGCATTGCACCTAGTCTATCACACACATATATACATAGGGGGCTCTTCATGAGAGATCTATGAGATCCATGAGATCCCATCTCAACCACAAATTACTAGATAAATAAGGAAGCAAATATATTTGGACATTTGACCTAAAATTTTAATTCAAGGGCATTTTAGGTATTTTAAAATCTTTATCTCTCTCCTCTCTCCGGTCTCCGATTAACATTATTCCGGTAAAAAACACGGTGTGATACACTCACCGTGATATCGTTTGTACCCCGCTGTGATACCGATTGTGGTAACTATTTATGGTACCATTGTGATACCAAATAACAAAATACATACAAGATACTACTGTGATACCAAATTACAAAATAAATACAAGATACTATTGTGATACCTATTGCTACCAATAATACATACTATGATTCCCACAAATGTACCCGTTGTGATACACAATGATTGTGGTGGTCGGAGGAGGGGACGGGAACGGGCGTTGGCGGTGCTGTTGGTGGCGGTGTTGCAATGAAGAAGAAATGGCAGCGAAGAAAAGGGAGACCGGCGCCGAAAAATATGCAGTTGATGCAGAAGGAATGGTACCGGAGAAAAGGAAGATCTGCGCCGGAGAATATGCAGTTGGAGAAAAGGGAGATCCAGAAACCATAACCGAAGCCGATCAGGGTGTGCAGAAACCAGATCTGCGTAGAAGAGTTATGGACGACGAGGGTGGTGCGATTTTTCGGTGGCTGGACAGAGGAGTTATGGTCGGCAACGGTGGTGCTTAGACGAACCGGCGAGGGTGGTGAGATTCCGGTGGCTGCTTCGAGGAATTATCGTCGGCGACAGTGGTTCTTAGAGGGACCGACGAGGGTGATGCGATTTCCGGTGGCTGCAGAAAGGAGTTATTATCGGTGACGATGGTGCTTGAGGGTCTGTGAAGAACGGCTGCACACAATAAAGATTTGGAGTTTCAAAATATCAAACAAATTAATGTAGGGTTTTATTAGTTGTAAGATTTAGCATTTTACCCTTTATGTTATTTTAATAAATAACATTAATAATTTAAAATGATTGGTCCATATTGGATCTCACAGTTATCATAGTCAGTTCTCTTTTGATTATTCCCCTATATATATATATATATGTAAGTTGTAACTGTTACAACTTACAAACACAATCAGCACACAGTTGAAGTAACTTGTGTAATTTCAATCTGCCTACAGGGTAAAGAGCCAGATGAAAAGAATTGCAAGGCCAATGTACTCAAACCCACCCGTTCACGGGGCCCGGATTGTTGCTAATGTTGTAGGAAACCCAGATTTCTTTAACGAGTGGAAAGAGGAAATGGAAATGATGGCTGGAAGGATCAAAAGTGTGAGACAAAAGCTATACGATAATCTCTGTGCTAAGGATAAAAGCGGAAAAGATTGGTCTTTCGTTCTTAAGCAGATTGGCATGTTTTCTTTTACCGGTCTTAACAAAGCTCAGGTAAAGTTCCTTAATCAAAATCTTTGCCTCTTAAGCCATTAAAACATTTTGCTAAATAAATCATTTCTTGACTGTTTGGCAGAGTGATAACATGACCGATAAATGGCATATTTACATGACAAAAGATGGAAGAATATCCTTGGCCGGTTTATCTGCTGCAAAATGCGAGTATCTTGCGGATGCCATCATTGATTCATACCACAATGTGAGCTAGAAAACGATCATTAAAAAACTTGGAAAGACATCATCAAAATAATTTGAATGACAGGTGAGGCTTGTTCATTCTTGTCTGGCTATAATTTTGCAGAAATGTTGTAACTACAAAACCCTTGTAGCTGAATGGATATACAAGCCCTTTTTCTTCCCTTTGGGTTGGATAAGGCATATGTTGACCGCAAGAGTAAGTAGTGACCAGGCTTGCAATAATTTTAACAGGATCTTGAAAGTTCTCGAATTTTATCGGTTTACAATTTAAAGTTTCTTTTTTTAAGTTTTTGCAAGTGTTCCAATACTAAATCTCAAAAATCATAATTATAATCCATGATGTTTTTTGTAAAAAATATTTTTAAAGTGTATATCAACAAGATATTCTTAGTAGTGCCATTTCATCATTCTTGTTCAAATATTTCTTAATATAAAGTATGGATAATAGTTGAGATATACAAAATATTATAATTCTAACTATTGTATTATTTTTATCTAATTTTAATTTATTATATAAAAAGAAATTATTAAACCAGGTGGGACAAGTAACATTCTCTACATTAAAGTGTTACATCCTCATCTTTTGTCCAAATTGATCATTTATGTTTCTTGATATGATTAAAATTTGGACAAATGTAATCGAAACAATTACGAGAATGCAAGTACATGATATAAAGAAATAATTACATCTTTTTATCTCTATTTTGCCTTCAAAATCAATGATCAAAAACTCTGGGCTCATGGCTCAAGTGTGGCTGCAACCCTGTTTTCTGCAACTCTTAAAGTCCCTCCGAGTTCAACCGGCACCAGAGGAACAAGAGAATGTAAAACGTCGGTTATCAATGGTCGGTAACTCGGTTCTGGTTGAACACACAACACAGCTACAGCAGCCACCTACACACCACATTACTCATTTTCATTTAGCACATATTAAATAAAGACTCCACCATAATGCATTAATGGTTTGTACTCTAGAACCGATGAGTTGTACCATCAAACGTACTTGATATAAGTGTTTAAGATCCATTGTATCTCTGATCACGGGATCTATGACACTCGGAAGCTTTGTTCTATCTGTTAATTGTGGCATAGCCTGCAAATTCATTTAATCAACAAGCTCAGTTCGACCATATATAAAATACCATCAATATAGAGTCGAGAATGGTGTTATTAAGGAGCAAAAAACTAACCCAAGTGACGATGGATTGGCACTCAGATGGTGCTAGTTTTTCGACAGGCCGCCTTTTGAGTAAAAGCTCTAAAAGTACAACTCCGAATGCGTAGACGTCACTTTTATCGGTCAGTTTCCCTATAACAAAAACAAGAACAATAATAAATTTTAAATGTTATAAATGTTTTATGATAAATATCATAAATCTCAACAATTAGCTTTTTTGGATCATCTATTTTTTAACACTTTTAAGTTTGTTTTGGATTTTAGAAATAAGAAATTACTTATTAATTTATAAATTGTGGACTTTGATATATTCTTTTATGGGAAAAGAAAGTGTAGAAAGGCTTGCAGATCTGAAATTCAGAAATCCGGAGCAACGTTGGTAGGTGATTTGTAAATCATGCAACAGAAGTTGTACACTTGCTCTGGATTGCAAATTTCAGCTCAAAAAAAAAGAAAATTGGGTAAGAGATACACATACAACTGAAAAGAAGAGTTGGATCCTTCCTTCCAACCTTTTTGAAAGGTCTCCCCAACTAACACTTTTTGTTTTTATGTTTAATCTTTATTTAAAAAAATGAAACCCATATATTAAAAAAAATCATATAATTTAAATAAAATAATTTTATTGTCGTGATTGTGTTTTAAGAAAATGTAACAGAAAACGTGGATTCAAGATTAGTTGTTGATACGTACCGTCTAAAAGATACTCGGGTGCTACGTAACCCAACGTCCCCGAAAGCTTAATGTTTTTGGTATTGGCCCCATTCATCACGGCTAGACCGAAATCCGAAAGCTTTACAATAAATCATCAAGAAAATTTTGTTTTTTAGTTTTTGTCAAAACAACTGAAGGGTACCCTTTATAACGTGTGAAAAATTGTCATAAAAAACTTTGAAGATATCTTTTTATTGTGTAAAAGTTATAATGTAACCTTCACGCCACATATTTAAAGGTAATACAAAGTTACAATCTTCACACTCACACAATATAAGGATACCTTGTTCCAGCAAAAGTGAACACAGTCTCTCTTTATATATATTATACATATATATATATATATATAGAGAGAGAGAGAGAGCTTGTGTGTGTGTGTATATATATATATATATATGTATATATGATGATTACTAGTACCTTGGCATTGAATTTTGAATCTAGGAGGATATTAGATGATTTCATATCTCTATGAATCACAGATGGTTTGCAGTGTTCATGTAAATATTCCAATCCTCTGATCAAAAAACCCGAAAGTTAGTTTTAAAAAAAAAAAAAAACCAAGAACAATATGCTCTCATAAATGTAAGACAATAATAAAAGCTTTAAAAGAAGCCCCACCTTGCTGTATCTAGAGCTATTTTCATCCGGCAATGCCACGTTAAATTGGATCCACAAGAAGGTCCTATAACAACCCCCCGTTCACATTAAATTATCGTACACATAACTTCAATGCGTATTATTAGGTAAGTAATATCAATCATAACAAAAAAGATTCGAAAATGGGCTCACCGTGTAATTGAGTTTCTAAAGAACCATTTTCCATAAGTTCATAAACAAGTAGTTTGTTTTCATCATGAACACAATATCCCAATAAGTTGATTATATTCGGATGTTGAATTTTACTCAATATATCGATCTCTGTCTGCAAAACCAGAATCACAAATTCTTTCAAGAACGAATCTTGAAGATCAAGAAACACATTAATTGGATTGAAAGTAACCTGGAATTCTTTAATGGCAGAAAGACTTTGATTGTCTAGCCTTTTGACAGCGACCAATAAGTTATCTTCGAGCTGAGCTTTATACACACAGCCGAATCCACCTTCACCTAATATCTCACTTTTGAAACTGTTAGTTGCTGATTCTAATAAGCTGTAATTCATAACAGCCACGGATCTCTTTTCGCTATTCGGTTTCAAAGTGGTATTAGTTCTACCGATGAATGAAGTCAATGGAAGTCCTCTTAATGAATCTTGAAAACAAAAACCATAAAAATGGGGTAAGAATTGTGGAAAACGTATCAATTAATCAGAAATCCACAATTTTTGATTTGTGGGAAATTATCTTTTACCTAACTTTTTGGCACTGATTTTGGTTGATTTGTATATTTTCTTTCTGCGGCATATCCACAAACACATTAAGGGCAATAAGATGATACCCATTAGAGAAGAGGCTGCAATGAGCCCAATAACAAGCTTTTTGTTTGAATGCGTTCCTGATCCAATTGTCCAATTTAGCAAACATAATATTAGCTAATAACTAAAATTTCTACAAAATTAAACAAGAATCCCAAATACAACGGAATTGAGATACATAAAAGTCAACGAATTTCTGTTGAATATCAAAATATTTGAAATGGGTATTATAGAAGATGAACAAAATAGTTGCAGAGTCCAATGAATTTTCAATTTTTTTGAAGTAAACAAAGCCCAGTGGCATTACATACAGACAGACAAATAAATATATATATATATATATATATATAGAGAGAGAGAGAGAGAGTACCTGGAGAGAAATCCGCCATTGGAGGGATGGGAGCAACAACAGGTGAAGATTCATGAACAGAAACTAAGATGAAGTTGTTGGGTCTGGCATCAATGGCGATAATTTGAAATTTCAAAATCAAAATAAACAGAAATCCAACCAAAATTTTCATATCCTCTATCTGTCTCTCAGTAGTGAGTCAACGGCAATACATGAAAAATTGAAAGAAATGGTTTTTTTGGATCTTGTAAAATTGAATTGAATCTTGATTGGTGTTGTAAAATTGGATTATGGAGGGATGGTGGTACAAATGAAGATTATAAGTAGAGAAGAGACACTAAAACGAAAGCTACTTTCTTGGATAGAATGGGAATAGAAAGGGGGGAAGATGTTAAAGATGCTTCAAAATAGAAAAGGAAAATTAAATAACATTTATGTTGTGGAAATTTACGACTTTATTATGGGGAATTTAATAAAAGTATTTACTTATTTTTCTAATAACTTAAATTGTTTTTTTAAATAAGCTATAATTGTAGTTTGTAACAACGTATGGATTTGAACGTTCTTTTAACGAATATTAAAATAAATCCATTAAATAAAGGGTATTACTATATTTTTATCGATTTTTTTTGTCTTTACCCATTTAAATCAGTTTTATGGTTTTGATATCTATGATTTTTGATTCGTTAAAATATCAAAACATCGAAATATTTTTTGAAAATGGCTCTTAATTGATGGAAATTTTTTAATGAGCATTAGTCCGTTAGAATGAGTGATGAGATTTTAACATTTTTACAAATTACGATAGTCATCTTGTAGTTTCAAAACTGTAAGAAAAAAAATGTTATTTTAATAAATCACATAGAACCAAATTAACATTATACTCTTGTTGTCTAAAAATAAAATATTTGATTTGATGTTTAATTTAATAAAAATGTTTGACCATAAATTAATTGCTTTTTAAATAACAAAATAA
Source organism: Silybum marianum (assembly GCA_036898165.1). Lineage (NCBI taxonomy): Eukaryota > Viridiplantae > Streptophyta > Magnoliopsida > Asterales > Asteraceae > Silybum > Silybum marianum. The sequence continues at coordinate 26,753,736 of CM072539.1, forward strand.
AAAGAAAAATGTGTGGACAAAATAATATTTTTTAATAATAATTATCAATAGTTAAAAAGTAATATAGGTCAAAAAAGATGTCGAAAAAATACAATTCAAATTAATACGTTGTTAATTTACAAAAAAAAATTGTGAAAAAATTGTATTCGTAATTTAGGATCTAATTCGGATATCAGAAGGATTACCATATAGAACACAAAATTTATCCGTCGATTCCTTCGAATCTAGCCTCCCGATCTGTCAAACCACATTCGTAGGCCGACAATTTTTCTGGATAGGTCGAACTATTAGAAGCAAATGGAAAAGGAACACCAAGTGGGATCAAAGAAACTAGCGGACTAATCACTAAATAGATAAAAATATGTGATATCAATAAATAAAAATAAATTTATTTAGAACTTTAAATATTTCAAGAAGTTGGAATGATTTATTTTATGTAGTATTCATAATGAATAATGTGATACATATTTATGATAAATAATATTGATTGTCATTCAAAGTTCGATGCTATGGATTCATGCATGAATATAGTCGTTTGATTAGAGGTATTAAAGCTCCGTGACTTATGTAGGTACTCAATTTCCAAATAGACCAATATTTTATTTATTTAATAAAAATATAATAAAATAAAAAGTTTCCATTATGTTTCTAAACAATGGTTAATTGTTCGGCATATGATTCAAAAAATTATCCACGAGCTCAAGGATGGTCAACTACCAAAACCTAATCTAACTCTTTTTACAAAAACAAAATTATTTCTTTGACAAAAATAATTAAATAAAGATTATAGTCGGTATGTTGGATAATTTAAATATAAACAATTTCAACGAAATTAGATCACCTATATCAACAAGTTACAAAAATAAAATAATAAATGCTTCGTTAAAATATATAAATAACGACAAAAAAAACATTTATATATATACACACATGTAACACATTTAAATTTATAGCCATCAGATGTAAATAAGTTAAGTAGGGTTAACATTGTGACTTAATAAAATTAAATTTCGATGATAAATTATCCATGAAGTCAGTAATTTACCAAATTTAGCAACCGTAAACTAGTTGTTTTCAACTTTTTTGAAAAGTCCTATTTAAATGACAAAAAATTGGTTTTAGTAAATTTATAATCACAAAAACTTGTTGAATATATTGTATTTGACAATTATGATAGTTTAAAATTTGTCCTTTGAACCTATTTCTTTTAATACCATGAAAATATAAAGGCAACATTTTTTTAAATCAAAGAACATGGTTCCAAATTATGAAGGAGCAATGTAATAGAATACGTAATTTAAATACAATAATGTACTACTTTTTTGTAACTGTTATTCCACAATTATTGTTTCACATATTCTCTTTTTCCATATAAAATATTTAAACAAATGATTGATGCTTTTGAAAAAAAATATTTAATCTTAAAGTTAAATATGTGTAAGAGTCTGGTAAATCATAACACATAAAACTAAATGTTTTAATATATCAAAATATTATTGTAAAAACTTGTTTACATGAATAAAAAGAATGAGATTTGCGTGGTGAGCTATTATTAACTTTGATTATGATTTTAAATTAGATTCAAAATTATTAAATCACTATATTACTTTGCACTTTGAATGTTACAATGATGACTAATGTTTTAAATATATCCTTTTTCAAACAATTAAACTACGCATATCAAGTTAGCAACAAGCCCTTTGATTTGAAAATTTTGAAGGGTAAGCTAAATTACTTATATATAGCCTAATGTAGTATATAAATAATTGTTATTTAACAATAAGTATTTACATGTACATGTGTACATTTATGTGTATAGAAGAAAGTTTAAATGCAAACTCAAATTTTATTGCTAACATGAGAACAAGGTAGAGCGTGACAGATTTTTCATTCAGTCTGAATAATAAAGGGCATTCGGTATGAATAACAAAAATGAAGTTCATACATTATTTAATATGAATAACACGTATTCAGTGTGAATAACACAACATTTAGAGTAAATAACGCAACATTCAGTCTGAATATAACCCTTCATTATTCAGACTAAATGAAACACGTGTCACGCTCTTATTTATCCTCATGTTCGCAACCAAATTTAAGTTCGGATTTGAACCCGGCCCTAAGTGTATATGTGTTATATGTGATAAAGGTATATTCCTATTTTTTTTCTAGAAAACTTGATATAAAACAATATGCTTTATCATTCTTTATTATATGTAATAAAGGTATATTCATGTTTTTTACCACTATCTATTAATAAAAAAGTTTTTATTTAAACTCCACTTATATATTCGTATGTATGTAAATATTCAACCAAAAATTTGCATGCATGACGATCCACCTTAAACCTAATCCATATCTTTTGATTCTAGTTCCGGTTGATGGTGCAAGCGGGTGCACCCCATATCTAACAAATAGATATATAATAAAAATAATTATTTACTTTAATATTTTTAAATTATATATTTAGATAAATGCTTTTTATTTTTAATGTCATTTTAATATTAACATTTAGAGGAGGTTTGATTTTAAGGAATGGAAAAAAAAGCTACTGGGTGTTTTAATTGCATTGTTTTATATTACTTTTTATTTACTCTGTTAATGCTTGGAAATACATAAATAAAACCCCATCAAATGCCTCTATCTAACATTTTTAACCATCTTTAATAACTTTTTTAAAATAGACAATCAATTTTTCTTTCTTTATAATGTTTCAACAGCTTTTCTATAATGTACTCTAAAAATAAAAATAAAAACTCCAAGTTTAAGTAATTCTATAATTTGATGTTAAGAAAGATAAATAGTTATCTTGTTCAATTTCACCAATGAGAATTAATTATTATTATTTTATATAAATGTCTTTTTAAAAGTATATTTGGATGATAAATTAAATAATATTATAATAATATAATTTATGTTAAAATCTCTAAAATAGAGAATCGGTTGAAGATGAATGTAAGTTTTTTTAAATAAATTTTAACTTTTAATTCTTTATTTTAGAGAAATTATAAAGAATTTGTTGGAGATGTTATAAGATAACAAACATCGATAATCACTAATATTATGAGAAAAATGTAACGCCAAATTACTCGCTTTCGACAAATTCAAGAAATATGTAGATGACTTCAAATCCTAGTATTTAAAAAAACAGAGGTAATTTTCTCTTCATCATGATAAGGAGAACCTTTAATAGAAAACATGTATGATGAATATAGTGGCCTATCGTAGACAAGCCAACTTTAGAAGTTGAGGTAAGGAAACTGGAACATCATATAGCAGTTTTTCCAAGACGGCTTCTAAAGTTGCGCTTACAAGAGGTAGAAAGAGGACGACGACTGAGGCAAAAGTATCAGGGTTCAATTAAACGGATAAAAAAAATAAGATAAGGTCTATTAAAAACCCTAATTTCCATTTTCCATCCATTAGTTTTTAAGCAACCTTATTCAATCCCACACAATATCTAAGACAGGGATGGATCCAGAAAGGTGGTTGGGGTGGCACGTGCCACCTTATTGTTCCTCTGTCATAAGGTAAAAATATTTATGTTAATGAAAGGTATAGCCATTTTGTTTTAAAAAATGCAATTGTTTCATGGTTGCCACCATATGGAAAATTTAGAGTGCAGGCCCTCGTGAAACGATCTGTGTTAAACAAGGTAGTCTAGGTTAGTGGTAAGGCTATATACAGGGCCGTCGATAAGCATGTTAAATCTTGGATTTTGAACAGGATCCCCATATGTTGGGGCCCAATTTTACTTGCAACTGGGTCCGAATTTATATAGCCCAATGATTGTATAATTCATTTCAAAATCAAAAACGATTATTTAGTTTGAGAATTTGCCGATCAAAACGGCTCTTTGATATTCTTCCACTTTATCATATTAAACATGTTTGTTGTTTTAATTTATAAGATTTTTAATATGATATGAATTTTCATATTTTATTTTGTTTATTACTAATTTAAGACGATCTATATATAGTTTTAGTATGAATGCATGTAACAGGGCCTCCAAAAAAATTACAACGGCTCTAGCTATATAATTAGGATATAAAGTATATATATGTCTATTCTATAGTAGCAGACAGTTGCTAGCAAAAAACGGCAGTTGCCAATTAGCAAATAAAACAGGTTTAGCTATTGGATCAGTCTCTGATCTAAAACTCATCTTACAACAATGTACATGAGTTTTTTTGTCTCTTAATACCTTCAAGAATATACCCCCTGATATTTTTTTGTTGAAATTTAAAACTAAAATTGGATTTAAAATTATTTTGAAATGGCGACACACGGCTTTCACGTGAAACCAAAAAAATACATTGAATTTAGGAAGTGGTAGTAAATATATTTGTCGTATTCCGTTACCCGTCGAGAGATTGTTGTCAGAAAAACGGTGTGGCGACACAACACTTTCAATTTAATTTAAGTGGTCTTTGGTTTATTTCACATCATTTGAAACATATTTTCTTTCAAAAAAAATCATTCAAAATGTAAATTTAGGATTTTAAATATAAATATATTTTTAATGTAAATCTTTTTATTTTCATAAAAACATTGAGTTACAATTTAATCTGCATGTAAACAAAAAGATGTCAGACATTATATGTATATGCAAAGTTGTCTTGGCAAGTATTTGACTCCAACTTTCTCATATGAAACATATATAAATATATAGCTTTTGGGATCACGTAAGACTAGCTTGTTTTCGTGAGAGTCGTGAGACATTTTTTTCCACTTGAAACTTTACAACAAAACACTAAGAAGCTTGAATTTTTTTTACCTTTCACAGTGTTTTGCTATATAAAGTTTAAGTCTAAAAAAGTGGTCTTACAGATCTCACGAAAACAGACCGGTTTCACATGAACTCAACACTTTATATATAAGCTAAGAATGGGAAGCAGCTATCAAGTTAAATCTTTGAAAATAAATATCAATAATTCATTTGGTCTTGTATTTGAATTTTATTTATTTTTATTTTCGTTAAACTTCATTTATGGTACATTAAACAAAAACCATTTTTTTGTTGGTAAACCAATAATCTAAACTCTAAAGCATGAAACCAAATCAAACCAAGTACATGTAGCTGGATTCATGGTTATAGCCAAAATTAAATGAAACTAAACCACTTACTTCTTTATACATAATAAGTTTGTGTACTTGTTCATCTTTATGTTTTAACAATTATAATGAACACGTTGATATATGATACCATAATTACCATATAAAAAGTCGATCTAACGTAAGCCTATAGCCAAACGGGAATAGCACTAAATGCTTTCCAAAAGTCATACACAACATATACATATATGTTTATCGGGTTAGATTCCGGTGAAAATAAGAGTTAAGGTGAGAAGCCTAAGAAAAGATCTACAGATTTGGATGCATATTAGAATGAGATGCACCATGATGCACCGGATCAATCACCATATCAAACGCAATTCATATGTGTGTTTGAGATTAAAGATGATCAAGGGTCCAGATCTTTACGTTTATCATCCGAACTCTTCTTCTCACACGATCATATAAATATGTTTACCCATCAATAATATATGTGTCTAACGCGTTAAAACATGATTTTGAACATTTGTGCAAGCAAGACTTGTTAATAAAAAATAACGTCAATCACAATCAAGATATGACCATATTATTCACATAAAAATGGGGAAAATTGTTGGTTCACGAGCTTAATGTTAACATATTCATGATTTAATAAACAAGTATTCGATAAACATGTGTATCTAATTGGCCCATTTCATAATGTGGGCTTTGATCAGGCGGGCTATTTGTCAGCCCATTTAGATATTTGTCTACAAACCCAACCGATCATTCAAATGTCTAATAGGCATAACCCATTTATGAAATTATGACGTTTATTGTATACTTTTTAAGTTTATTCATTAAAACATCTTTAATCTTAGTTACTATATTTAAACTAGCATAGAGAGTGGAAGGCATTGAAATTAATATGAGGAGTAAAATAGTACATTCTTACTGTACTCGTGCTTCGTACGTTCATATGTTAACAAATTTTTATTGTTAGTTTAATAAAAAAAACTACTTATTGATTAAAACAAAATAAACAAATGGCTTGATATATATATATGTATATGATAAAATATTATAGAATATTTTTAACGAGCCTCCTATATTTAGACATTGAGATAATGAAAATTAATGTAGAAAACTAATATAGGAAACCCATTGGAGTAAGTTCTTTTAGAAAAAAAGATATTTGGCTCCTTAAAAGAGCCAATATAAGAAGCCCATTAGATATGCTTTTATATATGTCTTTAAAATATAACTTAAGAAATGTGAATTAAATTTCATGTCAAAGTTAAAAAAATTGACTTAAAATCAAAGGATTTGAACCAAGATTCAACTATGTTTATGTAAATTAAAGGTTGTTGCATTACGACATAATAAAGTTATATCGACATGGATGGAACGAAAAATTGTTAGTGTTTTTTTAGAGTAAAGGAAAATAAATAAAATAAAACAAAACAAAATTTGTATTTTTGAATAAGAGAGAAAGAAAAGTAAATATGTTAATTTTAAAAGTACAACCTTATATAGTTTACCATAGATTTTTTTAGGTTCATCTTCACTAATCTTATCTCTTACCAGTATTATCACCAATCATCAAATATATAAATGTATTTTTAATAAGTAAAAACCAATCATATAAGAGTCATCATGCATTTATGATATAATAGATATAAAATTTAATTAACAGAATAATGTAATAAGATGAAACAACATAATAAGATCATTTGGAGAAATCCTTCCATTACCGCAGTGGCGGAACGTTATTTTTTCCGAGCGGGTGCACCCTTAAAATGTATCAAATGTCCGTAAAGCTATTTGATGTATTTTTCGGTTGATTTCGAAAGATTTTTTAAGGTTTTTGGTTGATTTCGATTTTTTTAAGATTTTTGGTTGATTTCGATTTTTTAAAGGTTTTTGGTTGATTTCGAGAGATTTTTTTAAGTAGTGCTCTTTTAACCCTTGAAATATCAAAAGTTTAACGCGTGCACCTCATGTAAAACTTACGAAACGCGATTTTTTTTATCTTTATGAAACACGGTTGAGCGATAACACGAGACCACCCTCCCTATAGGGTGAGTCCGCCCCTGCATTACCGTATAAACGTTCTTTACCTCATAATAAACAATAAACATTTAATTAATCCGTAAAAACCGATAAGAAATTAATAAACAATTGTTTTGTAAACTCCAACTGCTAATATTCTGTTTACATAGAAAAATAGAAAGGATGTTACGGTAAATTGTTACCGTTTCCGATAATTAACATTATCGTTTCAATAATAAACCATAGATTTGGTCCATCCAATTTATAAAAATAACACCTTTTGTCCTTATAGTTTCATAATCATAATATAATCATTATAGTTACAAAATATTCAAGATTTTATCCTTCTTTAGTAATTAAATCGATTTTATAAATTTTATTTCTATAATTTTTTATTGAATAATAACTAAAAAAAACTCAATAAAAAACAAAAAGCACCTCTCAAAGTCAAATCTGAACCACGTTTGTAGTTAGACCTTGTTTGTTTTTCATTTTAAACTCTTAATCACTACTAATATCTGATTCATTTAGATGTCTTATAACTATTTCAAAACTGAAATCAGACTTCACAGTATCTCTTAAAAAAAAAAAACAAAAAAAACGTCACCTTAATTTTAACAAACGAGAAGGACCGAATTTGTAATTTACTCTAGTTATAAAACTTCAACCGTAAATTGTGGTACGTGTTCCACCCTATCCTCGAAGTCTCCGCGTACGTGCCGACGTTATCTCCATCGTCCACCGCCTTCCTTCCTTCCCCATATTCACAGCCGCCCTCACATCTTTTAAAAACCCTAATTCCAACCACTACAGTTTTCTGTAAAACAATTTACATGGGTCAACTTGCTCTTCTTCATCCTCATAATTTATCCATGAAATCTCCTCCCACCATTAAATTCATGAATCCTCCTTCACAAACCCCTAATTTAACCCCTCTCGATGGCCGGAAACGAACGCCGGCCAAGGGGATACTGAAGAACAACAACAACAATAACAGAAACAGAAACACGACGACAGATCTGACGGCGACTAAGAACCTCGTAATGGGACAGGTGAAGATACTGAAACGTGGTGAAGCGTTGAACACGATTTTGAAAGAGGTGAATGATCGTAAGGTCTCCAACGATGCAGCAACAACAACAACAACATCGGAGAAGTGTTTGGTGGCAGATCGGAGGGTTTTACATCCGAAGAAGAAGAAGAAGGATAAGAATCGGATCCCTAAATTTGAAGCATCAAAAGGTGAAGATGATGTTCTTTCTTCAACAAATCGATTAGGACCAGACCCTGAGGTTGTTTCGAAGCAGATGAAGAATATTTCAGATTGTTTCGCCGGATCTGCGTTTTCCGATTCACCGCCTCCAAGTTCAGTTCCGTTGCCTTGTTTTTTCAGAAAGAATTTAGTTTCACCGGTGACGGAAGACGCCACAACGAACCTCCGGCGGATTCTGGGTTTGAATCTGGTTTGATTGATTCATACCCACATCAGTTTAACAAGTTACGGATTATGTTGATTCATGAGAAAATTGTTTGGTTCTCAAATACTAGAATTATAATTATCTGTAATTATGACTGTTGTTCATATCAATCAATAGTCTGACTTGGTTTTAGTAGAGGTTGATGTTGAAGATTAGTATAGGATTTAGGTGGATATAATCAAGATATATAGAGTTTAATTGTATACTTCTACTTGCGTCTTTTAAGGGTAATTTAATTTAATGGGTTGTTTTTGGTTGTGTTGAATAAATTTGTGTTTGTTGAAAATGGAATTGGGTGTTGTTTGATTTGATGAATGACTTTGGTTCATTGACATTTCTTAAATTGAAGTTCCAATTGGTTTAGGATTTAGTTTCTAGTTCTTGTTTGGTTTTTTAGCCTTTAAATAGGACTGATAATATTTGTTTTGATTTTTTAGCCTTTAAATAGGAGTGATAACATTTGTTTTGATTCAGTGATTGATTAATAGAAGCCTAAATTATTTTGATTTTTTTTCCTACTCGTATTTGGTATTTCTTTGACTACAAGGGGATTTTTATCAACCGAGAAATTATCTCAGTGCTGCATGTTTTAGCAGTTTTAAAATTGTCAGGTATACCTTTTAAAAAAAAGATTTTTATTACTCATTGTATTCTTCGAGATACTTTTGCAAGTGCAAACCAAGTGGCATCACTCTTGTTTACATGTTGCATATTTCAATACTAAACTCATGGGAAGTAATGCACGGGATCATCGTCAGTAAGTGCTTACCAAGCCATATTAACTTACCGGAGAAATATAATAAGTAACAAAAATCTTACCCGGTAAGAGCGAAGACAAGTAATACAATGACCAAGAGTCTTACCCGGGTAAGTGATTACGACTCTTACCACGGTAAGTGCTTACCGGGTAAACTGTTGCATAAGATGTTCTTTTTGTGGACTAAAATCTTACCGGTAAGTAAGTGATAGTGTTGAATTTTGCCGGTAAGCACTTACCCGGGTAAGATTTGGTAAACGGCCCCTAAGTCTCTATAACTTAACTATGCCTATAAAGCTCGTGAAGAGAACATCTCGACCTCTTCGATTATTCTTATTCTTAGAGTCGTGTCAGAGAATGTATCAATATAAGATTTCGAACATTGACCCTTAAGTACTTTGGAAGCTAATTATATATATTTTTAATTTTTTTTTGAAGTATATAATATTTATATACGGCAATTGGAATAAACAAATAAACTCACACACCCTCCTCACCTATGGTGAGGTTCGAACCCCCGACCTCCTAGAAGACAAGGGGCTCACATACCGCTAGGCCAAATTATAAGGTTGTTTTAATAATTTCCACTTTTTTTGTTCTTATTTTAGCTATTTGGGTAATTATAAGGTTGTTTTAGTTCAATCAGTTCTAATGCCATACCGATGGAATTCCTATCCACTAGTAAACTTCGACAGCAAGGACCGTTTCACTTGTCTAGATGGCAGGACAAAAGCAAAGAGCTAGTATGAGTCTCCTGCTATTTCAGATAAGGAGTGCTTATTTTAGCTATTTGGGTAATTATAAGGTTGTTTTAATAATTTAGCCAAATACCCCAAGTTCTTATTTGTTCAACCAGCTCGTTTTGCCATTTTCAGATAGGAAGTGCTAATGACACTCTCTTAGTAAGGGTGTGCACGAATATTATAATTTTATTGTACTTTTGTGGACTTGAGATTATGAAAAGAGGGATTTGACAATAATGTGTGATAAGGATTCAATTTGTTGAAATGTCATCAGCCTCCGTCTTCCGTATTAAGGCTTGCAAATTTGCAATCCCAAGAATTGAATATTCATTTTTTTGTTTCATTAAGAAAAAGAAGTTTGAGCCCTTCTAACATTTTCATTTTTTTTCTTACAGTTATTTGGATTTTGGGGAGCAATGAATCGCTCAACAAACCTTTTTAATCCTATAAAACCATTTTCTCTAAGAACTGTTTACCAAATGCTTATCTGGTTAATCGTTTATCAAGTTGCATTATCTTATCGAATGAATATCACAAGAACCAAGAATCTTACCCGGTAAGAGCAAGACAAGGATCAAGAATCTTACCTATGGTTAGCGCTTACCCGGTAAGTTGTTGCATACGATGTCATTTTTATTGACTAAAATTTTATCCAGCAAGTAAGTGATAGTGTTAAATTTACCGGTAAGCGTTTACCGGATAACCGTTTGGTAAACGGCCCCTAAGTCTTTTAATTTGGCAATTGAACTATCTTGGTGGAGTAATCTCATTCATCTTTGTTTTCCAGATGGGTAATTTTATATTAAAACACCAAGCACCAACCTATTCAATAATCTCTCTAATTTTTTGTTTTGGCTTTGTTCATTGTGAAATTGATCTTCATTTCAGAATACTACTATAACCATATGAATAAATACACGCATCAAGTTGAGAGGGAGAATTTGACCCTCGAATCGATCTAGGTTTCTTGAGAACTTGATGAGGTGAACAATAGTCGTTAAACTTCTATACGATAATCTTTCAATTTAATGGTTGATTATAACAAACTGGTTGAAAATTTTGGTTTGAATAATGACTAGAAAAACGATTCAAATAGTCCAAAATGTAACCCCAACCACAGTTGGTGTTCCAGCAGTTAGAGGATTTTCCCTCGCATTGTGGAAGGGACACAACTAATAATAGATGCAAATAATTCAATACTTCAATCATAAAGAAAAACAATTATAAACACCAACCATAAAAATCATCGCTCCCATTTACCTAATTGAATAATATTTTTGATTATCAAAATAGAGTACATGTGAAATCTAGCAAAAGACGTAACGACACCTCCAAAATCTTCTTCAAAATGAAGAAAAAGAAAAAAATTGGAGATTTCGAGCCAATATTTTGATCCAATAAATTATTTAAGGCTATGTTCGGCAAAAATAAGCTAGCTTATAAGCTGGTTTATTTTTCGTGTACACGTTTGACAAACCTTAAACTAGCTTATTAAAATAAAAGGCTACTGCTTGGAGTAGCGTTTTGAAAGTTTATTGTCATTTTTTTCAATTATAACCCTCATTAATATTAATTATAATTTTGGTTTTAAATATACTTTTTTGATTATTTTACATTCTTGTTAGCTAGTTTTGTCCTAGCTTTCATTAGTTAAATACTAGCTTATAAACTATCCGCTACCTCAAATTTTGCATAAAAGTCCCCCTAAATAACCGAATCACTGCAAATATAAATGAGTGGATAAGACCAAATTTGAACAAAGCAAATACACATTAGCCTTAGCCTTAAATTTAAATATAAATACTAGTAATTACACATTAGCCTTAATTACACTTATAAAAAAGTACTTTACTCGCTTCAAACTGGAGCGAATATACAGAGACCATAAACATCAACAAACCCTAACCCTAATTTCCCCAATCGATTCACAACAAACAAAGCCTACTGTTAAATTAAACCTAACTGTAGCAGACTAACAAACCATTTGCTTACCAAATTCCAACTTCGCCACTCAAAATTATTGTGGCAACTGTAGCGAACTTGAAGCAATCGATAATTACGAAACTTAAAAACTGTATTACTGTATATCGGACTCTTAAGACAAGCTCAAACCAAGGATTCGTCGGAGGTCGGTGGTAGGATCGACACTCACGGCCGCAACAAAATTCTTCGTGAAAAAACCAGGCAACGGAACGGAGCTCGGAGGAGGCGAGTCGACAAACGCAGATCCGGCGAAGAATTCCGTTCTGTTATTCTTCATCGGCTTCGTCGGCATCATCGGATCCGGTTCCAACCGATTCGTTGAAGAGGATTGCTTCAAAGCTTCGCCACGTTTCAATAACTTAACCTGTTCCATAACGACTGTGTTAGAAGCCATGGCGGCAGACGTTTCAGCAACCACCGCCACCGTCTCTGTGTTTCTGTGGTGGTTTTTACGTATTCCTTTGGTCGACGTTCGTCTCCGGCTATCGGAAACTATGAAATTAGGGGTATTGGTATAAGTATGGTTAAAATTAATAGTCCGATGAGATTTGATGGGGGTGGAATGATCCTTGAGGGAATCCTGAGGATGAAGAACAACAACACCACCCATGGTTTCAAAAGATTAAAATCAAAAGAAGATAAAAGCAGAAAGAGAAAAAGGATGAAGATACAAGGGGGAGGAAGCAGTTCTTTATAGGAGAGATAAAAGGCAGCCAATAAATCGGTGTCCAAAACACGGGTTGGGTTTTGGGTCGGGCTTACTTGACCTAGTCAACAATTTTGACCACTAATTTGATTTTGAACATCTTTGACTTTCTTTAAACTTTGACGCTCATCTTTCTATTCCACTAAACTTTCTTAAAAACGATTGTTATTTTCCTAGAGTAAAATATGTTTTATTTGGATAAAAATATCTCGTCTTAAAATTATATATCTTATTTTTATTCAATCAATAAAATTAATATACATCATATTTTTCTTTCTATATGTTGTTGATTTATTTTATCTTAGATTCAAAATTTATTTTTATGATATATGTTAATATGATTGGTAAACACAAATGACACGTGAGAATTCGAGACAAGAGATTTTTATCTCTTTTATTTTCCTTGTGGTTAATTAAAAATTACTATTTTCTTTCATGTTGTATTATAGATTATTATATAAAATATCCAGACATACATACTAGACAACAAATTAGCACTTCTTCCCTTATTCTCTCTGTCTTCTTCCCACCTAGTGGCTCCTTCGCTGTCCGACGACATCCATCACCGTCCATCCTATACTGGATTGAAAAACTCTTTTCTCATTGTTATTTCTTCTCCCTTTCTACACAATACACTACCTACAACCATGTTGTTCTCTCTCTTCCCCTCGGTGTCTTTGGTCTCCTCCGCAACCCCTTCATTCAACCTCCTAACCATGGTCAACCCAGCATCATGCTACTGCAATCGTCTTCAACGATGGCATGGAGGTCATCGTGGTCAATCCAACATCATGTATATTTCTTATTATCGTGTCTTGCAACGTAGAAATATGTTTGGTATCATTATATGGTTATTGGTTTTGCTTTTTCACCCTTAAAGTTATCTAAAACAACTACTAAATCGATGTCTGGTATATATATCAACTAAAACATGTTTTGTCATTTCGTATTTGTCAAATAGTATACCAACAAGGTTTTATCAAAACACAAATAAATCATCAGTCATTTTTCAACCGACAACTAGTGTATCGTATCAATCAATAAATAGCTTATTAATAAATTTGCCGAACATAACCTTGATTAATAACACAATAAAAATATCTAATAAACCTAAACAAATACACTTGAAACACTTGAATGATATCTTATATAAAGGTTATTATATTTATTCATAATAAATAAAAAACTCGATATATAGAAAACACGTAGTATTCTTTCTTAAAAGTCAAACTTAATTTGCTAGACAAAATATACTTTAATAAAGTTCAACCACCTTATAGTTGTAATTTAAAAAATCCTAAATTAAAAATCATAGACATTATGCATTAAAAAATCAATAAATTTTAGCCATAACAAAGAGTAACGATATATTATTTTAAATATATATGATTTATTTGTAAATACTTTATAAGTAATTCAATTTATATTTAAAAGGATATTGAAAAGAAACTTCTCATAATTATATTAAAATGAAAAAAAGAAAATAATTAGAAAAAAAAGGTGTTGTATGGCCGACAAGCAATGATAAAAAGAACCGAAAACATAGGTGTTACTTTATTCTCTCTCAATCATCTTTGCTTTTGCTTTTCAAACAATTAATAACACCTTCATTTGTTTATGTTTTTGCCGGAAGATATGTAACCATGTTTATATCATTTATTCGCAACTAATGATGCATCAAGTTTCAAACCGGTTTTAATGTTGCGTTTGGTACATGAAACTAAGATAAGAATTAAGATAAATAGGATTGTCCACCTCTGCCACCAATGTCAACCGCTACCACCACCGTAATTCACCATCTTCATGTCTTATATAGCCACCATGGTCCATCAGTTATCACCATAGCTACCTCCACCACCACGAGGTACTTGTATACATGGACGAACACAACTAAGGGCATATGATGGCACGTGCCATTATAGTATCTTTCTGCCGAAAGGTTTAAAAGTTTATGTTCATGAAATGTGCAACTGTATCGTTTTATAAGATGTCACCATATGATATTCAAAAGTTAAAAAACGTGCAACCGTATTTTTTATAATCAACCAAAAAAAAAAACTATTGAAATCAACCAAAAAACTGAAAAAGGTTTCTCAAAATCGATTAAAAAAATCTTAAAGTCAGTTGAAAAGTTGAAATAAAAAAAAAACTTCAAAAATCTCTCGAAACGGTGGAATTAAGCTAAAAACACATCGAACGATATTGAACGTTAGTAAAAATATGAAAACACGTCGATAAAAGTTTTGCCTTTTGTAATTATTTTTTGTCTATATTATATAGTGTCACAGTATACAAAAATTCATCGATTCATTTGCTTATATAATAGGTCAGATTGTAGGTCAAGTAAACTTTTCGTCTTCTTACTAATTGATTACCTTCTTGCATGATTCTTCGTCTCCCTCTCTATACATACATACATACATACATACACACATATATGTATATATATATATATATATAAATATTAAATTGATTTATGTTATGTATTGCCAATATATAATATATGTAATCATAAAACAACTTTTAGGGATAACTTGTCTAGTTCTAGTGATATCAAACAATAGCCACACAATTTTATGTTCAGTCTTGTCATATTGAGTCATGTTTTACCTTCCAAACGTCACCTAAACATGCTATGTCAATTTGCAAGTCTCACGTATGCGTCAAAAAATTAATATTTTATTCAAATCGCAACACAAATATTGCAAATTAAGTAAACTAAAAGAGTGTTGATATATGCATACTTATTTACATTTAAATAAGGTTAAACCATAAATTGAAAATGTAAGAAGATGTGAGTGAATAAGATGTTAATATCTAAGTGTGTATTTAGCAAATTGTAAATATGCATTTAACCTACACTAAAAATTATTAGGTACCATAAACGTTAAAAAAAAATCAATGTGACTTAATTTTCTTCACATATGACTCAATATTAATCATAGAAAAGCTATTTGTATTATTCGTGATTTCGTGATCAGGTTTATTAGAAAGTTAGGTTTGAGAATAAAAATCGTGTGAGAATAGGAGTTACAGTGAAAATAGTGAGAAGGGATCTAGACCCTTGGCCACTTTGGTTTCACCCCCATCTCATAAATCGTGCTTATCACGGGAATTGATCCGCTGCATCTTGTTGTATTACATTAGTGTTGTTCTTCAGTTAAGATTGATCAAATGGTGAAGATCATCTCTTAACTTTCTCACGATAATTTTCATCCTTACCAGAACCCAACCCTAAAGTTTGGTTAGTCGGGAATATCAAGTTATATTTTAGAATTGTATGTCCATAACAAACTGTCAAGCTTATGTAAGGATAAGTAGTTGGTTGGAGATACCCCAACTAAAATATATAATCAACACTTTAACACGATATATAGAAAACCAAACATATCATTGACTTAAATTCTGTAACACACGGATTTTTGGTTCGGAACACTTTGAAGCGAATATTAAGAGGTATTTGGCAGATTTGCAAGGTTGGACCGTATTGATCATATGTCACTCACCGAAGTCCCGATTCAAATGATTCAAGATTCTACGGAAAGAAGTCAAACAAAACTACAATTTTTGTGTTTTGAGTTGTTTCAAAATCGCGCCACATCTGAACGGAAACAGACATCAAAGTTGAGAAAACAAATATGAACATCAAAGGAGAAATAAAATAAATAAGAGCGCTAATTTGTCACAAAGTAGGGATGTAGCATAGTGGTAAACGCATGTTGTTATAAGGTAGAGGTCTAGGGTTCAAATCTTGTAGTTAGCAGATTTATGTTGTTGTTGTTTTAAAAAATAAAGCATCAATCTGACAATTAGAGGATTCGAACCCCAGACATACACCACATAATAGCACGCACTTAACACTATGCTACAACCATAAATTGTGATAAAATTGCACCCTTATTTATTTTATTCTCCTTTGTTGTTCAGATTTGTTTTCTCAACTTCGACGTTTGTTTCGGCTCAGATGCAGCTCGATTTTGAAATAACTCAAAACACAAAGATGGTAGTTTTGTTTGTCTTCTTTCCGTAGAAATTTTGAATAATTTGAATCGGAGCTTCGATAAGTGAGATATGATCAAAACGGTCAAACCTCACAAATCTGTCAAATACCTCCTAATATTTGCTCCAAAGTTTACAAAATTCCATTACATCTATAAATATAAACCAATAAATGATTTAAACATCATCATACATGAGAATCTTCAAAACAATATCTCCCATGCTTAATCTTAACCCCCTGATCTTTGCACTATTTGAGATACATACATAAATACATATCATTAGATATAAAACAATATTTATCTAGGAATTTTGAAGTGGTATCATAAAATTAATTACTTAAGGATCTAAAGTTATATTTCATTTAGATTTTTGAAGTTGTAAGGATCATGGTTTCTAAGTAGAAAAACATATGGTTGCATGCCTAAGAAACCACAAATTACATTTAGGGCCCGTTAACCAAAAGCTTACCGGGTAAACATTTACCAAATCATATTACCTTATCAGATGAACATGGTAAAGATTGAGAATCTTCCCCGATAGAAGCAATGACAATGACCGAGAGACTTAACCGGTAAATAAGGGTGACGACTTCTAACCGAATAGCTCTTACCAGGTCAATTATTGCATATAATATCATTTGATGAACCAAAATCCTACCCCGAGAAAATAAGTAACAATGTTGAATCTTATTGATAAAAGGTAAACGGATAAATGTCTGGGTAAACGGTCCCTTGGAGTCAATATCGATTCACAAGCAACCACTATTAAAATAAGTAATAGTTTTTTATAAGTTTTTTTTAATTAAATTGTAGTAACTTTTTTGAGAAACCAAAAGCTCTTGTGGCTGCGGGTAGGCCCAACAAGCCCAATAGCAATTCTATTTTTCCATTCCCAATTGTGGAAGACTTGCTAGACTTCTAAGTTCTAACTTCTTGACTTTTGAGTCATTTATTTTGGAGTAAACTACCATTTAAGTCCTTGTAGTTTACATTAGAGATGGCCAAATGGACCCGGCCCGGCCCAGGACCGACGGAGGACCGGGACCGGGACCGATAAAGGCCCGGCCCGGCCCGGGACCGGTAAGGACCGGTTATAGGACCGAAAACCGGGACCGATTCTGTTTTGGAGCGATTTGTAGGACCGGCCCGGCCCGGCCCGAGACCGGTCATGGGACCGGTTATGGGACCGATTGGGACCGGCCCGATTTTTACAACAAAATTGTATTTTTATATATATATTTTATATGTATTTCTAACTTTCTAAGTGTATTTGATTGAAATATAATTACAATTTATAATAAAACGTATTTTTAAATGTATTTGACTAAAAACCAAATATAAAACTATAATAAACGTATTTTTTAAGTGTATTTGTTTGAAAACCAATTATAAAACTACAATAAAACATGTTTTAAGGTGTATTTAAGTGACCCAATTGCATATATATAATGATTACATATATAGTATATTAAATTAATATATAGAATTAATGTTTTTATAAAAAACAATTTTTTATTGAAGGCCCGATTTGGGACCGGTTTGGGCCCGGGCCCGGGACCGGTTTTCGGGACCGGTTACGAAAACACATTAAACGGGCCGGCTTAAAATCGTTAGGACCGGGACCGAGACCGGGACCGGTCCCAAAAAGCCTGGTCCGAAAATCACTGTTGAGGCCCGGGACCGATTAAGGCCCGGCCCGGCCCGGCCCGAGCCCGGTTTTTGGCCCTCTCTAGTTTACATACAACTACAAATAATCCTTCTAAACTTCAATAAGTACAAGAATGATTATTTTGTTATTAGTAACGAAATAATTCCAAATGATCCAACCATTATTGTTTAGTTTTTTTTAATAGTGTTACGTCATTAATTTAATAAAAATCATTTTGGTGATTAATAAATTCATCTGAAGATCGTGTTTCTGTTTGAATATGCACCACAGTAGAATGAACTACCAATTAAAATGTCATAACCAATAAACAAAGCAAAGTAAAAGATCTTGCAAATGAAACAAACTACATATTCGATCATACGAGTCAAAACTTTGTTTGTTATTGAACTTAACAAAATCAAAATCATCAATTTCAACTAAATCTTCACATCAGTCTATTTTAACAGAAGAGAAAAGACGATGAACAAAAAACAATGATGTCAAGAACCCAATGGCTCCAGTGGCAAGCATAATAGCCAAAACCATGAATAGACTATAACCCACATAGAGTATCGCGGACACGGGCCCACTCAAGCTCTTTAGATCAAAAACAAGATAGTTAATCGAATACAAAAAGATATATAACGCAACAGAACCCGAAGCAAAAAACGATTTCCACCACCATTTCCAATCCTCAACGCAAAGATGCATATAAGTGAGAACAAGTGATACTTCGGCACAAACCATCACGAGTAACATAAGAACGACGAAAAGAAACCCGAAAACGTAATAAACACGGCCGAGCCAAATGCTAGACATGATAAAGAATAGCTCGATGAAAAGGGTTCCAAATGGGAGGGTCCCGGCTCCAAGAACCAAAATCCACGAAGGGAATCTTGGAGTGGGGATTTCTCGAGGGATTTGGTTCGTGCGAACCGGGTACTCGAGATACCGAGCCTTTGTGGCAATAAACCCACCGATTAACGTTAAGGGGACCGAGATGCAAAACCATAGTAAGATTAGAATGATGAACGTTGTAAAGGGGATGGCGCCCGTGCTTTTACTTGCCCACAAAAGCGAATTTAGTATCGTTAGTATTAGGAACGAGATACCCGGAAAGAAACATGCGACTCTCGATGCTGCGGAAAACCATCGTAGAGGGTTTCCGGCATCGAGTGTCCTTTGTAACCAAACCGAAACATAACCGGCAAGAACTCCCAATAGCAGATAGAACATAAGCATCCCTGTAAAATTTTGAATTCATTCGTTTAAGAAACTGCAAATATTTTTTGACAACTGTGAAAACCAACTATTCATTAATTATTCATGATCAATTTATTATTAATGATATATCACTGCTGAGGAAAGTTCAAATGCGAACTCAAATTTGGTTGTGAATGTGAGGAAAAAATGAGAGTGCGGCTACGTGTCATATTCAGACTGAATAATGAAGAAAAATATTTAGACCAAATGAACGCAGTATTATTCAATCTGAATATAGTATTATTCAGTCTGAATGTATCTAGTGTTATTCAGTCTGAATGTAGTTTATTCGGTCTGAATAATACTAATTTCAGCCTGAATATTGTTTTTCATTATTCAGTCTAAATATGACACGTGTCTCACTCTCAATTTGTTCTCACGTTCACAACCAAATTTGAATTCTCATTTGAACCCATCCCAATCACTATATTCATTATAAATAATTCATAAATATACGGTTCTCAAATAAACCTACCGAACATAAAACATATAAAATATACCTGAAATGAGGGCCCCACGAGAAGCCGGAGACATAAATCCAAGAGCTGCGAAGAATATAGTAGCTATCGACATTCCAAGGATTCGACAACCATCCGCCACCATAACACACAAAAGCTCGGGATGATTTGGAGGTCGAAAAACATCCGCAACCACAAGCTTCCATCCCGATAACTCTTCGTTCATTTGATTCTGAGCCTCGTCTAACTCCTCATAACGAGCCAAATCTCTACGAATCGTCCTCAAAAATATAACAAGAACCACACCCGCAAGAAAAGTAATCACCATTAACGAATTCAATATCGAAAACCAATGAACTTTCGCACCTTCCATCTTTAAATAAGCATCCCATCTCGAAGGCCACCTTATATCACTTAAAACAAACGAAACCTCATAACTATATGTCACGTATCGACCTTCTTTTACAGCCATAGCCACCGAAAGTGGATCACATTTGATCGGTTTTGGGTATCTCGAATACGGTCTAGCGTACTTCACTAGACCGATATCATGGTTCACGCTACACGGCTGAACCTCGAACCCAACCACCATATAACCTTCACCGTTTGTTTCGTTTCCATGGGTGATCAACTCGGCACCATCTCCGGTCCCGATCACACCAACAACGTTGTTATGCTCGTATTTATGAACCAAAACCGTAAACTTTAAATGATTAAAAACATAATAAACATCTTTAACCTTAATTCCAATAGGATAACCAGTCCATCTAAGATAGTATTCATCTTTTTTAGTATACCTAATTGCAGGAAGATTATCAAGATTCAAGTTAACCTGATACATTTCATCAATTCTTGCTTTTAAATTCTTGAATTCATCAGCTGTTAATGGGTTGGATTTGCATAAAACTATTTGGGTTTCGTTCTTGAACATCTTAAATCGATATGGAGAGTTTTCGATTCGATCTCCCATTAGAAGTTCCCCAATATTTTCAGCACTATCTCTAATGCCTTCAATAGGTCTACAGAAGGGTAAAGTGTAATACCCATATGGGATTTCTGTATCTATGGAGGTTAATGAATTGACTTTTACGGTTAATCGATCACCGACGTCGTATTTGTGGGGGAAACTTCCGGGAAGATAATACCCATGAACAATTTCAAGAAATAAACATGAAATCAAAAGCAGATTCTTGAATTTGGCAAGAAATCCCATCAAGAAAATGGAAACCCAGATGGAGAATGGATCTTGATCTGTAAAAAAGATGAGAATTTACCTTACGATTTGGATTGGGGATGGATCTAGAGATGGAGTGAAGTCGGAAAAAAGCAAAAAAAATAAAAAAGATGTGAAAATAGAATTGAATTTGAAGGTGATGATGGATGGATGGAAATTGGGGGAGATGTATTTATAAGTTTGCATTTTGGGGTTAGTAGACAACTACTTTTTAATTTCTTCACGTGTGTTGGTGCTTTATTGTAATCCCACAAAAGTGTTCCATGCTTTATAATTAACTTTTTTTACAATTAAAATAACTACAATTAAATATTGAAAAGATTGTTGTATTTAATAATGTTCAAGATGATTTTTGAGTGTATAAAAAAAATGATTTTTAGTTTATTGAAAAGTTGATTTTTTGAGTATTAAAATTTGATTATTTGATATGAATCATGGTCATGGTCTAATTACATTTAACATATATATATATATATAGATAGATAGATAGATAGATTTATATGAGACTAATACCTAAATAAAAAATGGTTAAGTTACGTATAAAATTACATGTGACTTTATATCAACGGTAAAAAAATAAGGTCTACGGGCGATCTTGGCCGCGATTTCAAGTCACATGCAAAGTCATGTGAATCAAATGTAATTTTGTACGTGAGTTTTAGAGTGAAATCATGTATGATTTTGTACTTGATTTTTAGTGTAAAATCATATATGATTTGATAGTTTTCTTGTTTTTTATTTAAGTATCATTGTCGTATAAACTCGACTATCGTTCTCTCTCTCTCTCTCTCTATATATATATATATATATATATAGGGGTGGTATCCGTTGCAAACTAATCAATATTTGCAAACCGTGCAAACTCGTAGTGAACACAATGATAAAACACCAATTGGATATTCATGAATGTTGAAAGTGTTCACGAATGGTGAAAGTGTATTCACGAATGAAATTATATTCATTAATGGAGAAACTTGCCGGAAAACTCGCCGGAGAAGACGAAGTTGTCGGAAAGTGTGTTCATGACAGGAAATTAGTAAATATTAATTAAAAATGGTTAAATTATAAAATGATGATGATATTCTCAATGAATTAATAACCTATTAAAAATATATTAAAACAATGTTATCCACATGACTTATTTCTATTGGATAATGATGAGTTTGCAAATTTGTAAATATCGAATAGTTTGCAACGGATATCATCCATATATATATAAAGTTTTCATTTGAATCTCCCTCTATATATATATATATATATAGAGAGAGAGAGAGAGAGAGGAAAGTTCAAATGTGAACTCATTTTTGGTTGTGAACGTGAGGACGTATCTCAACCACTTATCCGATCAATAAAGGCGGTTTTGACATGGTTCCCCTCTTTTAATAATCTCCACCCTCCCATGAATCGCGTCAATCCTCCGTGATCGCGTCCACCATAACCGAAGATGTGTGGCTGAAATTCGTCTTTACGTTCACAGCCAAAATTGAGTTCACATTTGAACCTAACCCTATATATATATATATATAACCGAAAATTAGCGATAAGTGAAAAGGAGTATTTTATATAAGAATTTGTTTAAGAAGATTTGTGAGATGAAGGAAATTCTGTTAAAAATAAATCATGTGAAACGAAGTATGTGTTTTAAATTGTTTGTTAGAAAGTGAATTATTATTTTAATGATAATTCTTATAGTCATGCTTAATGTATCAATTATTCAAAAAAAATCAAATAAATGGAGAAAAGAAATACTCGTGGCTCAATCTAGTCTGAACGAACTTGTTTTGGCTCGTCCTAAAAAACATATTTGTTTTATAACTTTTCAAAAAAAATAAAAAAATAAAGCCTCGTTGATGGCGTGGGTAATTGTGACATGTCTTAATCAAATATTATTAATTAAATACCCCTTAAATTAAAGTTAAAGGATCTCTAACAAATTTTTTTTATAATTTCTTTAAAATAGAGATCGAATTTTAAAATCTTTAAAAAATATTATATTTAACTCTAACATCTTCTCTATTTTGGATATTTTATTATTCATTATATTATTAAAATATTATATATTTATAATAAAATATTATTTCTCTCACCTAAACATTTAATTTCAATATTTTTTATTGGTGGAAGATAATAAAATAATGTTTCTCTCTTAAGATAATCATTTTTAGGTATATCTCAAAATTTGGAGATTTTTGTACTCTATTTCCTACTTTTTCTATTTTGTATAAAGTTTTAGGGATGTTGTTGCAGAAAAAAATTATTTAAAATCCATATTTTCTCTATTTTAGTGAATCTGTTGGAGATGTTCTTAGAAACCTTCTAAGTTCTACCATACATTTACCGGGTAAGCGTCTATTATGTGTGACTCGCCTTCCAAATAAGCACGCAAAACCTAGAATTTTATCCGGTAAAAGGTTGAACAAACATCAAGAGTCATACAGGTAAGTGAGAGAAAACACTTTTACTTGGTAACCGCTTACCAAGAATCAGTTTTGATGACCGAGAAAATTATCTGATATGTTAACTAATGGTAGTGACATTGTTGGTAAACACTTGATAATTTGTTTGGTAAACAACTCTTAAATATAGTAATTTAAAAGGCTTTAAAATTATACTTTTAATTTTTTAGGCAAATTTTGTGTCAATGTTTTAAAGTTATATATTATTTCAAATAGGGTGGCAAATTGGTTATAAATGAACCATTTGTTTATTCCATTCCAATGTTAGGAAACTAATTATTAGAACTTTCATTTTGCAGAATCAACTTTCTTAACTTCTCGTTAAGAGGCTCAATAATCAAATTCATATTCTCCAAAATATGAATTTAATCGAAGATGGTTTTGCTTCCTCAAAGTGAGAAGTTTTAAGGACTTGGCTTCTGAAAATGAGTGGTTTCAAAATTCTCAATTGCGGGAATTCATACGATGGTGAATTTGATTTATTTTGATGTATTATGGCTTTTTTATATATCATCGTTGTGAAGATATGGTGTTAAATTTGTGTTAATATTTTGAGATTTTGTTGTTGTCGCTTGTTAGTGGGATTTTGCATCCTTCTATATGTGTTGTATCACATGTGATTTTGCTCTAGAAACACATACGGTCTATCCCTCATCGGTTTACTTGTAAGTTGATTGACTCCTTCTATGATCCTCCTCTCTCTCTCTCTTTATGCGTGTGTATACACACATATATCCCATTTAAGAACAATTTTAGAAAGATGCTTAAAAGGGTTTCAGATATCTTAACATTATATCAAAGCCAAATCTACCACATCTAGGGACTCCATACACTCTAATTATGATTGGTGATCTTGCATAACTCATTGAATACTTTGGTTTCGTCCCTGCATATGAAGATATCGATTACGTTTTCCTGGCCCAATATTGACCCTGAATACGTTGTCATGTAGATTATTTACATCAATTAACTTTTGGATTAAGTTATTTCTCTTATTATTATGTTGGGTTAACATGACTTGTTGAATTATTTCTCCTATTATGTGGGCCAACTTACATATAATCGATTAATTCCCAAACGACAAAGAATGGCTTGAATTTAGGGATATTAACAAAACTAGCTATTTTTTGGATTGGATTTCACCTCTTAGCACACTTCTCACAAAACTTACCAAAATAACCCATAAGGTTCGCAAAACTAGGTTCGCAATTAACAACCATTTTTTAAACTTTTTTTACCCTGTATAGAATAGCCCTTCAAAAAAAATTACATTTTTGCCTAGGAAAATGTAAATACAAATTTGTTGTTTAGCTAGATTCGTAATTGCTAACCTAGCATTGCGAAACCGTGATTATTTTGGCAAGTTTTGGGAGAAATGAGCTAGAAGGTGAAACTCCATCAAAAAAATGTCTTGTTTGGTTAATTTCCCCCTAATTTGTCACATGTGAACCTTCATGACCATAATGATTTTGGCGGAGTATAGAACTCTATATTCAAACATGAGGATTTTTGTTAGGGGAGTTCGTGGTGCGATTTGTTGCACTGCAGCGCATATACCTCAAACCGCACTGCAAAATACGGTGTGATGCGGTTTATAGGGTTTGTACTATCGCACTTTATGCCTACAATTCAATAATTATAAGTTTAATAATTAATTATAAAATCAACAATAAAGTTATTGTAATCCAAAAAATAAAAAGTTTGAAAATAAGTCCTATCTTTTAAATACATATTGCATAATTAAAAATAATCTTAGAAGTAAAAAAAATACACTTCAAACTAAATTAGAAGTGTGAGTTGTGACATCTCCAACTAATTTATTAATATTGTCAAGTGTCATATTTAATCAAACTCAATATTCAAAACACAAATTCCAAAAATATTACATAAATAATGAATTATTTTCTCTCTATATATGTGTGTGTTATATATAAAATTAATAATATAACAAAATATGCGGTGAGGTTTTAACTGCGATTTGGTAACTCAAAATCATAAACCGCACCGTATAATGTGGTTTTTGGTAAATATACAAACCGTATCATAAAAGTTCTAAAGGATGCTTGGTGATACGGTATGATACGATACAATTGTGACAATTTATACAGTTTGGATGAACACCCCTAATCTTTGTTACATCCTACGAGAGTTTTTTCTTAAGTTTAAGAAACCATACAATTTCTTTTCATGTGCATGCATCTACCGACTAGAAACACAAAGCGCCATTAAAAAGGGAAAAAATACCAATTGCCACGTCATCACGTGGGTCACCATACCCTATGGAAACTAAATCATTTAAGGCATTGATCGGCAAAAATAAGGTTACTTATAAGTCATCTTATAAGCTACCTTATTTTTTAGGTACATGTTTGGCAAACTAACTTATGACTTATAAGTTAACTTATAAGTTAACTTATTGATAAGTTAGTTGGGAGTGACTTATTAGTAACTCATTAAACTTTTTATAATTTTCTTCCGATTATACGTCTGATTAATATTAATTATTATTATTTTAAAGCTACTTTTTGGTCATTTTACATGTTTATAACCTACTTTTTGCCAAACGTGACTTATTCATCAACTATCTTATAAGTCATCAGCTACCTTATCAGTCATAAGTTACCTTATCAGCTACCTTTGCCAAACATAACCTAAGATATTTTCTGGATTTCAAATAAAATTATACTTGATCGTTTCCTTATATTTATATAAATTAAATTAAATAGAATATGTAATCGATAAGCAAATATGTAAACTATTATTTTATTAAATTGACGCGAACTTAAAAACTAAGGGGCAGTTCGGTAGATTTTTATTGGGCTGAATAGTCTATATGGCTTATTCACTCAGCCATATCTTTATGTTCGATAGATGCTTATTCGGTCAACTTATGGCTGAACGATTCAGCTAGAAAAATGAACATTTGGACTCAGCCATTTATTTTTCCATTTATAGAACCCCCAAAAAATCTTATAGCTTCATCGATCTGCTCTCTCCTCACCATCGACAGGTTTACTTCTTCCTCACCATTGCAATCGTTGCTTCTTCCTCACCATCGTCGGTGTTTACTTCTTCCTCTACATCACCGGCGGTTGCCTCCTCCTCCTCCAATAAATTATACAAAGTTGTTCATCATCACCACACACTCGTTCATCATCAGTGCTTCTCCATTTGGCACCTTCCACCATTTATCACCTTCTTCTTCATACTTCACACCCAACTGTTGAACCCCGTCCTTTTTAACTCCAAATTTTTCCAGATCTTTTACAGATTTTTGTTTTCGTCACAGAACTTGCCGGAATAGGGATGGATTTTGCTCGATCTTTAACCCCAAATTCTTCTTGATTCGAACTCGCTGGAATAGGGATGGGGTGGGATTTGCCCGAGAGGCAGCAAATTGAAGGGTTTCACGGAAGGGTTGGATTTTTTGACGGGAATATGATGATGGGTTTTTATTTTCACTTCTAAAAGAAGATACTTTAGGGGAAAAACATAAAACAATAACAAATTTTATTGTAATTCTTTTTTATTATTATTATATATATATTTCACTTTCATTTATCTAACATTTTTATTTAATAGTTGTTTTAGTGGGAACAAAATATAGACCGGAGGGTAAATTGGTCATTTTTGATCTTTAAACTGTTTATTCAGCACAACAATTTATTTGTTAACATACAGATAACTATATCAATACAGACATCTATATCTATTCAGATCTTAAGAGAAAACGAACCGAACAACCCCTAAGTAAAAACATTCTTATATATGCAATAAATATGTTGCATTGTTAAAAGAATTTGTTAAACAAAGCTCAAATATAAATTGATTGTTACAACATTAAATCAATATTGGAAGCATTAATTATAATTATTAAAAACTTGAAATATTATATTTATTTTTAAAGCTAATACAATATAAGTTTTCCAATTACCTTTACATATATGAAATATTTTAGATAAGTTTTAGAGTTAAAGTCATCATCCAATTAAAAAATAACAAGGCAATAGTTGAACGATTATCATAAAATTGAATCAAATAAATTAATCATATTTTAATCCATAAGATTCTATAGTTTTGTTTCTACTTAAAAAATATGTCAAATGTTTGACATAATAAATTAAACAATAATGTATAAGTATTTGTGAAGATCAAATGCCGGAAAACATTAAAAATATATACCTAACACGAAACTCATAAAACTTAATATTATACAACCAATAGTTAATATCTAACAGTACAATTCAGCCATTCCAAGATTATATATTTAACAACGAGAATTCTTGGCAAGTGTTTGAGTTGTTTGTGCTACTATTCTTAAAACGTTTTATGAAATTGTGGCTTATTTTGTTCTTGACTATGAAATAGAATGCTAAGTCGTAACAATCCAAAAAATAAAAACAATTTGATGTTGTAAACAAAGTATAACCCATTAGGATCCGGTTGCCATAATTCAAATAAATAAAGGTTTAAAAAAAAACAAATGAATTTGTATTTGACGATAATATTGAGTGTTCAATACCACACATCAACTATGAAACTAGACATAATCGTATTTTAGGAAAGAGTTATATGAGTAGTTGTCTTGTACTTATAGTTTTATATACAATTGCATCCACAAACGTAACTACAATAAATGTTTTTTAAGTATTTGTTTTTTTGGTCTTTCTTCCATATACAAGTGTATGTATAAAATTTAATAATCTTTCAATATATGGTTAGATTTCATTTCAATTCATTTCTTAGATTTTATTATCGGAATCATACACACCTTAAACATATGGTTGATTCGAAATTTTTATTTGATCGAATTCTAAAAAAGGTTCAACGAGGCTCCACAAGAGGGCAACAAGATGTATTAATCTTTGTTATTATATTATAAACCTAAATGGTACTTGATTTCGAACTAACAATCTTTTTAGAGTCTTAAAATGTGAGCCCCTACATGTATTTATCAATAAAAAAATTGTCTTTAAGTTTTTTTGAACGGTGAAGATTTTATTAACAGTAGTAAGGAGCTAGAAAACGCATTACAACATATAAATTGTAAATATGAGATTTTGAAGCCACCCATTCAATTAATACAAATTTTTTATACTCACCCAAAGACAAGTGTGACAACATACAAACCGATTACCCTAAATAATTTATGGATATATTATATACTCATAAATAATTTATATAATGCACATTTTATACTATTGTTAGTCTGAAAATAATTTTAATAATTAATTTCACACATAATTAGATAAAGTATTTTATTAGTTAAATATGCAATAAAATTATTTGATTATAAGAAAATAGGCTTTAAGAATCTAATAATGGCTCAAGAATTGTTAATATTTCATACACAAGTCATTATATAGTTTAATAAAACCATTTAAAAATATGTTTTGAAGTACATAAAACATGATAATTTTGCAAATTAAATTAAATACTTACCAAAATTACGTGATAACAAATCTTTAGAAAAATATTTACATCTTGTTTGAAATAATAAAAAATTATCTTGAGTTTTTTTAAAGGAACTAAAGATGTTATCATTTACATCCTAATCTACGTATTAAACCATATTATACATATATATCCTTCAATTAAAATAGATAAATAAATATAAGTGTTAGTATCTTTTTAAATCAAAATAAATATAACAATAGGGTGTAAATATAAATTAGACTAGGATATGTAAAAAGGAAAACTCCGAACAAACAAAATTATATCCACGCACATAAATAATTCATTCATTCCACAGCTCCTATAAAAGCCATTTTTTCACCTCTGCGCCACACCCATCCCCACTTCCTTCCCCCATCTCATTCTCATCTCTCTTTTTTTTTCTCTCTCTCTCTCTCTCTATCTCTGCACTAAAACACCCATTAAATCTGTGAAGCTCACGAATCGTTCCATCTGTAACGGAGGATAAAAACTAGGTCAGATGACGAAGGAATACTGGCTGGAGGCGGCGTTGACGAACGATACCTTGGTGGCGGAGCTTCTGTTACGATTGAAACATTCTTCTTCTTCTTCTTCAGATTCATTGCACGCTCCTCCACCACCACCGCCATCATCATCAATTACACCACTCCTACCACCTCCTGGATGGGGCCATCGGAAGAATCGATCCAAATCCACGCCTTCAACCACCGCCAAAGATCAACGTGGAAGCCCTACCACTCATCTCTCTTGGAGCGGCGGCTCGACTAGCGATGGTTATGAAGAATCTAATCGTCCATCAGATCTCTCATCTGGAGCCAGATCTATCAAGGTTTGTATCTCTAATCTGATTTCCCTCTTCCAACGATTTTTCTCCATCTATCGCCGGAAAAGTACATCGACTTCACCGAACGTACTCTTAAATCCGTCTCTAAATCACACATTCTCTTAATCGTTTATCGGATTTTTGACTTTTTTTGTACCTAATTCCGGTTTTCAACCACCTGATCTGTGCCACGTCAGATTTTTCCGGCCGAACGTTCGGCCTATCAGGTGGCTTTATAGAGTTACACTGTCTTCTTTTGATTAGTAAGAATATACATCTAAAGAAAAAAAGGAACAAAAAGATGGTGTATTACCCTTTTTACCCTTCTCTTTACCCACATAATTTATCATATATGTTGTTTGACTTCCGATTTCTTTCCAAATAGACAAAAATACCCTTCATCGGCGACTTCGCCGACGGTGAGGGTTTTTCTGTCAAAAACTGTTACTCCGGTAGTACAAGCCAGAAGTTATCGGGAAAGGAACCCAAAAGTTTGTTTTCACTTTTTTTTTTGGTGGAGTGATTTTCGAGGGGTATTTTTGTAAAATAAGCAGTGTTGAGCTGGCGGGTCGTGAGTCTTAACTGACAATAACGCATCAAAGATCAAGATCCAAGAAACTTGTCAAACACGAGTTAAATATTTTTTGTGGACAAATTTGCCCTTGCCGGTTGTCCCAAATTACATACTATAATGCGGTTGGTAGTGGGGCTAGGGTTCGTCACATTAAAGCGAAAGAAAGGGGTTGGGGAGGGTGGTCAGCGACACCAGCGGAGGGCAGTTTTGTCTTTTAGTCATTATCTGTGTTTTTAAACTTTTTATTAAACAATATATTTCCTTATTTTTAATATTATATACTAATTTATTGCTATTGTTTTACTTTCTTTTCAAATTCAATGGTTGTTATTCCGGATCCTGTTTGGATCTTTACTCGGATCCATCCATGCTTCTTTTTACGGTTCTATCCTTTTTTTTAAATGTGATTTTATTTTAATTAATTTTAATGATAAATAATAAATATCGTATCGATGGGAATAATCACAAATTTTGGATATGTTGTTCTATCTTTTTTTTAAATGTGATTTTATTTTAATTAATTTTAATGATAAATAATAAATATCGTATCGATGGGAATAATCACAAATTTTGGATATGTTTGGCGTGTGAGAGTTTGTCGGCTATATATCTTTTTGACTTTTTTATATTCTTTCTGAAAAGGGTAAAATTGTAAATACAAACTAAAAGAAAAAAAAATATTGTTTAAATTTGGAATTAAGTTTTTATATTTTCTTTAAAATATTTGCAGGCTAACGAGGGCGCATCTACTTCTGGCTACAATAAATCTCATAAAAGAAAGGTTAGATTTTATTTTTACCATTATTTCTTAAATAGAATGTAAATAATGTATGTTGATTTTAATTTGTATGAAAAAAAGATACCCAAAAAGGGTACAATTATCAAGTTATGATGCATTTAGATTCATCCGTTTAAAAAACGATCCAATTTTTGAAACGCACAAATTAATTCTATTTTAATTATTCTGAATTTCAAAATAGCTAATATATTAAATGGGTTCCTTTTGTTTTGCAGTCATTTGCTGAACTTAAAGAGGAAGAAGGTACTTTATTGAAGGAAAGGATACATATAAATAGGGTATGTTATTGTTGCATTAATTTATTTAATTATTATTATTAGTGTGTGATTATAGATTCTAAACAAGTTTTCTTTTCCTAAAAATTATCAGGAATTGGCATCGATGCGTTCAAATTTGAATCAACAAATGACTACAAGTGAGAATTTGAAGAGAATTAAGGTATGACCAAATATCTAATATATATATATATAGGGATAGGTTCAAATGTGAACTCATTTTTGGTTGTGAACGTGAGGACGAATCTCAGCCACACATTTTCGGTTATGGTGGACGCGATTCATGGGAGGGTGGAGATTATTAAAGGAGGGGAACCAGGTCAAAGCTGTCTTTATTGACCGGATAAGTGGCTGAGATTCGTCCTCATTTTTGGTTGTGAACGTGAGGACGAATCTCAGCCACTTATCCGGTCAATAAAGACGAACGGGCCAGTTCCCTCCTTTAATAATCTCCACCCTCCCATGAATCGCGTCAATCCTCCGTGATCGCGTCCACCATAACCGAAGATGTGTGGCTGAGATTCGTCCTCACGTTCACAACCAAAAATGAGTTCACATTTGAACCTAACCCTATATATATATATATATATATTCTTTTTAACCGTTTGTATTAATTATTCGTGAATGCATCATCTCATCGAATGTAAAACTCGTTAAAATGGCAGATTGATTTTGATCAAAATCCAAGAAACGAGCATGAACCAGCAGCGGCCTTGGTTAACAACCAATCGGTTCAGATATCGTGTAGAGTAGAAGCGGAAAGTGAGGCATGTGAAAAAGGGTTTGTCTTGCCTGATTTAAACATGATACCGAATGAAGAAGATTTGGCGATGATGAGCTAATTAAGAGCGGAAAAAGATTACGAAAGACTTCTTGTTTTTCTATATATCGAATTGGTATATGATGATGATGATTATTATTAGTATTATATATGTGGGCGTAAAAGGTGATTGTATAAAAACTTACCGTAAAAGGGTGAGGATTGCATTGCAGCCTAGTGGATTTTAGTATAGGATTACTATATGAATTAGGTGAAGAAATGTAAAGAATTTTGAAGAAGGATTTTTTCATCAAGTTTATTGGATTTCTTGATTTTGGTGTTTCAGGAAATATACATACCAATGTTAAATTGGTGGTTTTTGAAGAAGACGGGTGATGTTGGCCGTTTGGGGATATTTTTATCTCACAAGTCACAAGCATATATATATCTTTAACAGGTTTTTTGTAATCTAAAGTTAAAAAAATATTTTAAAAGAATTATATTTACTTTCAAGATTATGTATTTTAGATATTTATTAATCTTTAACTAAAAAAAATTAATTTTTTTTATCATCTTTATATATGTTTTTAAAACAATTTATATAAAAAAATAATTCAAGTTCATTTTTGGAGTCATTTTATATATGTTTATTTCTTCATATACAATCAAGTTTAAAAAAAAAAAAACTTCAAAAAACAAAATTAGAAAATCTAGGGGAATAAAATAAAGAAGGAAAATGATTTTTTTTATTTAAAGAACCGGTTGAAAATGCTCTCTACTATTTCTGTAAATAAAAAATAGATACATATTTATAAAAGTATTGACAATATTAATTGAATAAATTATGGAACTGCTTGTACATATATTAAAAATCCCTCAAAACACATCGGGTGATTTTGTACGTCTTTAGATTTTGGTCTATCTTAATAATAATTTCAATAGAAAAAAATATTGGATCCGCTACTGATTATAATAGTCGTTATCTTTGTTTGTTGTATGATAAAACTTCATTTGTATAATTGTTGTTGGATTTAGGATCCTTGTCAAAATGGCCGTTTATTATGATCGTTAAGTAACTGTGAGGGTGAAATGATAATTTTACATTTTTATTTACTTTCACAATGTTGTTAATTAAAAAAAAATCGTTTATTGACCATTTTTATTTAATAAAAAATTCATGTACTTTATTTTAGTTTATGTTTTGTCTTTTTTAAGTAAATAATGCCATGTGGACCATCTTCTCATCCAACCATACGACTTTATTTTCCCAATGAAAGGAATTGTAATTTACTAACCTACAATCAATGGGGAATTTTTATAGAAAGATCTAAATCGATTGTGGATTGATGAAATGAAAAACCCTACGACTGTTGACAGCAGAAATGAGAGATGAATAGAACTCATCCACTGCCACTGCTGTTAGTGAGGGATGAGGATAGAGATAGTGAGGAAAGAGAGGTTTTATTTGTTTATTTTTTTTTTTAAATTTAATGACCATTTTTTTGTAACAACAAAATTTTGATAGCCAACCTATCGTAGAAAAGATTTTCCACCAAGGCTTAACTAATGTGTCAATTTAGGCTATGTTCGATAAAGTAGATGATAAGTTAACGGATGACTGATATACTAACTGGTGGCTTAACTAATGTGTCAATTTAGGCTATGACATTGTTTGGCAAAAATAAGTTAATTTATAAGCTGACTTATAAGCTAGCTTATTTTCTGAGTAATTGTTTGGATGCATATAAGCTAGCTTATCGATAAACTACTTGGAGTAGCTTATGAGGAGCTTTTTGACATTTTTTTCAATTATACCCCTAACTAATATTATTTATTTACTTTCAACATGTCCTTTTTGGTCATTTCACATGCTCATAAGCTAGTTTTTGCCAAACATAATTTATTCATCGGCTAGCTTATCAGCTACCAGCTAGCTTATAAGTCATTAGCTACCTTATAAGTTATACGCTAGCTTATCAGTCATAAGCTAGCTTATCAGCTAGTTTGCCAAACATAGCCTATGTTTGGTGAAAAATCACGTTTAAGAAAAACTAGTTTATAAGAACGTAAAATAATCAAAAATAGCATATTGATAGTTAATCAATTATAATATTTTAAAATATAATTAATAACAAATCTTTAATAATATAATAACTCAATATAATATATTATTTAATACAAATATCAGAAATAATTGATAATTTAATATATATATATATATTTAATAATTTAAAATAAATATATTTAATAATTAAACTAAATATTGTACTGCATTAAACTTATTTAACACAATTTTATTATTTATGAAACAAAATATTATAAATTTAATTTTAATGTTACATAAACATTTTTATAATCGTTTTATTTGTTTTTTATAACTAAATAATATTGAATAATAATTAAACAAAATACAAATAAAAATAAAAATAATTCGTATAAGTAATAATTATTGTAAATAATTAATAAATTATATTAGTGTATAATTTATTATTTATAATTTATAATAAAGTTTTCAAGTACTAACACGCACCTGTAAATTCATGATTACATTGGCCTGATGTAATTTGAATTTACCTTACATGCCGTTCTATCAAACCATTAAATTTTATAACCCACGGGTTCTAGATAAGGACATCTTATCATGCAATAAAATAGTCTAGTTCAAGTCTAGATATCAATCTAGATACCTAAATCCCTTAAACTCAAGCTCTGATACCAACTGTAACAACCCGTGTTCTCATATAACAAATACTGCAAATTATACAATTAAGACACCACATTTGGGCTACAAATTGGGTCTCCTTCAATACAATCTGCCAAATAGCGACGAATAAAAATTTTCGCTAATAATCTTCACATGAATGATCTAAAAATCATGCAGATTAAATATTAACTTCATAGCATGCTCGACATAAAGCATCTCTTTTACCCGCAAATAAAAGCGTCAGCTGATACCCTGAAATGCATATTTTTAAAAACAAAATGAGGGTTAGACCATACGGTCTAGTGAGTAAATCCCTGTTAGCACATCTTTGACTAAAATCTTTCAAAATAGATTTAAAAGCCAAATCATAACTCATATCATTTAAAATGATATTTTCCTCAAATCCAAATATACCGAATATTTCTCAACATTTCATAAAACCTCTTTCTGACATAAATCAATAAGTAATTTTCTTCTATTTATAATTCAACATTTATTAAAACAATGAACTTATTGAGTCAGAAATGTTATCTTTTAAATCTGGTCTGACAACCCAGTTATCGCATAAGTGGGTGCCGACAACTCAACTTCTCGGGTCTCATAGGCCCGATAACTTGTTCCTCGGGTCTCACAGCCCGACAACCTCGTTCATCGGCACCTATAGAGCCGACAACTTTATTCCTCGGGTCTCACAGCCCGACAACCTCGTTGCTCGGCATCTATAGACCCGACAAAAACACTTTCTCGAATTAAAGGACAACGACAATTTAACTTCTCGGGTCAAACGGACTCGACAAGTTTTACTTTGCTTTTTATAAAGATTTCATAAATCATTTCCTCGCATTTAAAGGACCCGATAACTCAGGTTCTCGAGTCATACTGACCCGATAAAAATCCTTATCATTTTTAAAATCATTTAAACATAACCCAGGTCTCGAGACATCACATCCTCATAATACTCTCAACCGGTATTACACTTACCAGGATCATTCTCTCGTTCTTTCCAAACCGTTGCCTGCTTCACGAGCATATGGTTCGGTTCACGCCATACGAGATGGCTAATATATAGAGTATTCCACCCACAATCATTTATACGTTTTCTCCGTCCACTCATCGTGGAAACACCGCCATAATTTCCAGTGACCCAAAACAGTTTTGGTCAACCTCTTTCACTTGTTAGTTTTCACAAAATACCAACAATCAACATCATATAATCTCATTTATATGAAATAAATCACGTGTGACGGAAAAACACGTATTTTACAAAAGCTTTGTAAAAGCTTTCTCATCTCATCAAATAACACATATTTTTACGTGGAAAATATTTAGTAACAACTTCTCAAATAAAATCGATATGTGTTATTTTTTCCAACAACTCATATAACGATAATAATCTAATTATATCAATTAGGCATATTATCGAAATAAAAACCTTTCTCAATAACATATGCATTTCAGTTTATAAAACTCATTTATAAAAACTCACCTCGGTCCCAAATAGACAGGTAAACTTCTAGCGGGTAACAACTCGAATATGGAACACATAATCTTTAATCAAAGTCCATGGCTTCTCTTTCTTTCTTTCTGTTCGACAACTCTACCAGAGCCAAAATCATATTTTCTCTTTGTTTCTCCTCTTATGTCGAGAGGAAGAAATACATATTCATAAATATGTATTTAATACACAATAAATGTCCCAATTGGTTTCCACTACATGAATAAGGCGGTGAACACAATTCTCCACTATTTCATCATCAAACACATGCACACTAATACATGTTTTAATTTCATTGGACCAAACTTAAATTTTCCAAAATTCATCCTTCAACTTCACAAACTATACCCTTCACTTTACACCATTATATATATCGAAACCCGATTATTACACTTGGGGATTTTATTTGAATTTAGATATTGGATTGTGCTATTGTCTTTTACATGTTCATTTGTTTTCATGTTGGTGTTAGGTGGTGATCAATGATCGTGGGATAAATGATGGGACTGATGATTGTTCAGGTTGAAGAAAAAAGAGACGGGGGAGGATAAGATGGTGAAATGACCAAATTGTTTGTCACCATGATTCACTTAACGGACTCAAATCTAATGGTGTTAGTGAGAGGGGTTATATTGGGTCGTGAAACACTAAGGGTACGTTTGGTTTGCAGGATTGTTTTTGAGGGATTTGGATTTGGAAGGATTTGAATTGGAATTGATTTGAAATCCTTTTATGTGTTTGGTTTGTAAGATTTGGAATGGGATATGGATTCTATTATTTATAAATAATTTATGAAAAAGTTATAAATAATTATGAAAATAATTAAATTACATTTTTATTAATCAATTATTACAAAACAAACGTTTTTAACATTTTTTAAAATCTTATTTCATACAATCTTATGAAATCTCGTGACATCTCGAACATCGTCTGAGGATTTCAAAATCCTATGTTTGTAGGATTTTAAATGAATCATAGGATTTCAAATCCGGATAATCCAATATACCAAACATAGGATTGGAATGGATTTGAAATCCATATCCCCTCAAATCCATTTCATTCCCGCAAACCAAACGGCCCCTAAGGGTGCGTTTGGTTTGCAAGATTGTTTTTAAGGGATTTTGATTGCATAGAGGAATTTGGATTTGAATGGATTTGAAATCCTTTTATGTGTTTGGTTTGTAGGATTTGGAATTAGATTGGATTCCATTATTTATAAATAACTTATAAAAAAGTTACAAATAATTATGAAAATAATTAAAAAATGTTTTTAACATTTTCTAAAACCTTATTTCATACAATCCTATGAAATCCCGAGCATCGCCTAAGGATTTCAAAATCGTATTGTTTGTAGGATTTTAAATCCGGACAATTCAACAAACCAAACATAGGATTGGAATGGATTTAAATTCTAAATCCATTCAAATCCATTCCATTCCCGCAAAACTAAACGAAACCTAAAAAAATCGCCAATCAAAAAATATACTTTAAAAATTGTGAGGAACAAAACCAAAAAACATTCATAGATAAAAAGACCAAAACTGTAATTCACTCGTTATATCGTAAACATGTTTTGCAAATTATATAACTTAAACAACTTAGTCTACGATAATGGGTGATGATAAATATCTATTCATGATTAATTCGGTTACAAATTACTTTATGTGTTGAAGCTACCTAAGAGCATCTCCAAGAGCTTTTCCAAATTGAGAAAAATGGTGAAAATAGGGATTTTGAGCCAAAATCTTGCTCCAACAAATTCCCCAAAACCATCTCCAAAATGGAGAAAATAGGAGAGAGAAGTTGATTCTCTTCAAATATGAAGATTACTCCAAAAATGATTACCCCATGGAACCACGAATGAAAATATTTAAAAATAAATATAAAAAAGATAGAAATAATATTTTAATAAATTATTACAATATTTTGATATTATTACTAATGTTTGGTTCTCCAAAATAGGGAATTTGTTGGAGATGGGTGTGATTTTTTTGGAGATTTTAGCTTTTGTTTATCAATTTTAAAGAAATTTTGGGAATTCTTTTGGAAATGCTCTAACAAAGAGTGGTATGCTTTACTCTTATAGGATATGTGATGACTACTAAATCTCATATGATGTTAAACGATATTTGTAGCATAGTGAAAAATAATGTGAGCATAGTAAGAAGCGCAATAAAAAATATGGATCCTTGATCACTATAATCTCATCCCCATCCCTTAAACTATGTTTATTATAAGAATTGAGCGGATACATTTCTTTAATGTTAATCTTTAATTTGGATAAATTGAAGGAGGAATATAATTTCTCACCTTTTTGTTTGCACCTTAACTTATTTTTTCTCACCAAAACCATAACCCTTAACTTTTTTTTTTGGTCATTTGTCCAAAATATAAAAAGAAATTATGAAGTTATTTGTAGCAATCAACAAATCCAAACATATCAAATATAAGAAAATACAATTGCAATTTTTTTATTCAGCTAGTAAATTTTATTAACATCGGTTGGGTTCCAATGAGAAGTAGAGTTTAAGATGAGAAGCGTAAGTAGGGATCGATGCACATTAGGATGTGATGCATCGAGATGAGGTGCATCAACATACAACGAAATCAACTCCCTTATGAAGCGTAATTCATGGATGAGTATAAAATTAAAAATGATCAATGATTCAGATTTTTTCTTACGATTCTCACCTTAATACTCATTCTCGCACGAAACTATGTCTTACTAACATAGCTTAATAAAAAAGCACGTCTTTCCCGGTTGGTGATTAATAAAAAAGGTTGGGAGCAACCCTTGTATTTATATATATAGATTCTCTAAACTCTAGGGTTTTCTTCGATCCCCCCTGGAACCCTAAAACCCTTGGCCGTTGTTCGTTGAGAGAATCGGAAAACATGAAGACGATACTTTCATCGGAGACCATGGACATCCCTGAAGGCGTCGAGATCAAAGTCAAGGCTAAGATCATCGAAGTCAAAGGACCAAGGGGAACCCTCACTCGCAATTTCAAGCATCTCAACCTCGATTTCCAGCTCATTACCGACGAAGAGACCGGAAAACAGAAGCTCAAGGTCGATGCCTGGTTTGGATCTCGCAAAACCACCGCCGCCATCCGCACAGCACTCAGCCACGTCAGTAATCTGATCACCGGTGTCACTCAAGGCTTCCGCTACAAGATGCGTTTTGTATATGCTCACTTTCCAATCAATGCCAGCATTACTAACAACAACTCTGCCATTGAGATCCGGAACTTCCTTGGTGAAAAGAAGGTCCAAACATTTTCGTTTTTGACATCACTTTCTTTGCTTTTAGTTTCTTCTGTTCGTATATGCCTTGATTCTGGTTGTTTATGGAGTCGATATCCAAATGTTTTGTCGATGATTGGTATATACCATAATTCCTGCTCTGCTTCTTTCACTGTCTGAATGTTCAGGTGTTTCGTTCGTTTTTGGTTATTTCAGATATTCAATTATTTCTTTTGTGTTTGATTTCAAATCTTTTTCGTTCTGACTATTGTTTTGTTAATGTTTATGTGTTGGCCCTGCGATAATGTGAGATTATTTCTTCTAATTCCAAATAGTTTTGATTACAATGTAGCCAAAGAATGTCATCCTATCCTATGGATATAACTTTTTTTTGGTTAGCAACGTATAAGACTACTTCTCTGCAAGAATTGAAGTCCATTTTTTTCATTTCTAGTTCAATGGATTGGTTTAATTTCAAAATAGATGGGAATTGTTTTGGTTATAGCTAAAAAATTGCTGACGAAAGAGTATCAATTTAAGTTTTGTGTTTGGAAAGTATTAGTTTGAGTTTTCAACTTGAAGGTGGGCTGTAACTACCAAAAGGGATTAGCTTCTTTTTGGTTTTGGATTTCGTCTGAATTATTTGTTGATAGAATTTTTGTTTTATACAGTTCCGTTTTGACACTTATTTCATTTCTTGCATGTTGATTCTGGTACCGATATAATTGTTAATTACTATTATCATCTTAATTATATTCTACTAGCCTCATTTACAAGGAACTCTTACCTAATAACCTAAACAATGTGGGAATCAATTTTACAAAATGATATAGAGATGGATTAGGATGTTGGTTATACGGCAAGAACAGAGTGATTGAATTGGTCGAGTTTTAGTTTTGGGCTTCTGGTAATCAGTCATTCATGCTTCAGATGTTGACATCATCAATATTGTCTTTCATGGGTTTAACTTAGTACCATATTCCTGATTTATATCTTTTAGTTTGGAATTAGTTTGAAGGCCTGTTTAGTTTGGGTGGTTTAGATTATATCAGTATATCAGTCATACACTATTAATGTTTTTCTGCTTTCCATTTCATTAAATAGGCCAAGATTTCTTGGAGTTCCTTTGTTTTTCTAATGGGGATTGTCTTTTGTTAGTAATGCTATTGATTTTAATCAACTGTCAGTAGTCCCTTTTTTGCCCATTTTCATGATTTTAATCTGATGAGATGAGTTTGAATTACAAATATATATTGTTTTGATGATGTATAGGTGAGGAAAGTAGACATGCTTGATGGCGTTACTGTAGTCAGATCTGAGAAGGTTAAGGATGAACTCGTTCTGGATGGAAATGACATTGAACTTGTTTCTCGATCATGTGCCCTAATAAACCAGGTATCTCTTTCTTTATCAGGCTAACGAATCCCATATGATTTTCACCACCCAGTTTGCTTCCTCTTGAGTCACAACACATTTTAAAGACTATATGTTCTTTTTAATATATGCAGAAATGTCACGTGAAGAACAAAGATATCCGTAAGTTTCTTGATGGTATTTATGTGAGTGATAAAGCAAAGATAGAAGAGGAAAACTGAGGTTTCAAGGTACCAGGTCATCTTCCTTTTCAATCAGATTGTTCTTTTTTAAAGAAATATTCAACTTTTCGGTTTGAATGTCACCATTATAACGTTTTTTTTCTTCTCTGGTTTGGTTTAAAATGTAGTTTGGTGTCATTTATGTTAAACTGGAAGAAAATCGTAGTTTAGGCACCAGTTTTGTGTTTGTTTTTGAATGACAAATAAACTCCACCTTTATGTCTTTTAACATATTCGAGCCACAAGTTAAAAGTTAAAGCAACAATGTGTAATTCTTTGTTAACATGATGCCAATTACTTGGCGCATTACATGCTTTATAACTTTGTGCACTCTTGATTGTTTTTAAATTTCATGTGGTTTTAGTTAGCATAAATCATTTTTCTCCTAGTTGTATGTTGTTTGTATATATAAAATCATGTTTATTTCGACTTTTTACATCAATCGGTATGAGAAGAAAGCAGATCCTATTGAATTTTTTTGGTTGGCAAGATTAGTGTCGTGCCTCTTTTTCGTGGTGTTCTGTTTATTGGTGTGTCTTTTTTTTGGCAAAAAGGGTGATTACATAAGTTGTTAAAATAATGAAAATGTAAAGAACAAATGTGTGGAAATGGTTGGTCTTATTTATTTATTTACTACTGGAAAGCATGCTTATTGTTGATTAGAAGTGGGGTTGATATAACATGGGACAAATAAATGAGTTTTTTTTAATAACCGTTGATGTATGAGTGAGCTACTGTTGGTGTTGTAATTCTCAACAATTTTAGTGTATCTCGATGATTTTGATATTTAAGTATGATGTTTCTTGTAATGCTTGTTAATTTTGGCAAATTAAGTGTTTTTTCATTGCCGTTAATGGTGTTTTACTATGGATTTATGAATAACCTGAAAACCGAATCTCTTTGGGTTTAGATCCTAGCACCTTTTTTTTTTTTTTTGTTCATTTTTTAGCATGACTTAAAACACACACACAAAAGATTGATGTTAGTTTTCTAGTAAAGCGTAAACCGCTTTCCAAATAAGTTTTTCTATCTGATATTTTTTATGTTCTTAAAAAAATGTAAGCATAAAAACAGAGAATAAAGTGTGGTTAAAGTAAAGAAACCACTTAATGGTACTTTTTAAGGAGCAGATAGATACTCGTGATAGGTCGAACAAGAAAACTTCAAAAGAAGCAAACTTGATTCCTTTGTTAGACAGGATGCATCATCTTTTTAGCCCATTTTCTCAATTTCATAAGCAAAAGCGGTTTTTAAATGTATATGCATTTAAAACCGTTTTGAGTCTCGACGATCAGACGTGAAAGTAATAGAGATGATAACAAGTAAATGACAGATAAAAGGTATATGCATTAAGGGGGGGTTCGTTCTGGCAAGAAAATAAAAATGTATATGAATTTTCATTTTCCCAATTTAATCTCGAATGAAAATTAATTTATGGAGCAATGATTTCGTTATATTATATAAAACTATTAAACTATACTTTTTCTTTTATGCATATATGTTATGGGAAGGAATTTTCGGTATATATTTTTTGTCTATCTTCGTTTCATTTAGGGAGTATTTGGTTGGATGTATTAAGCAATAATAAATAAGAATGACAATAAAAGAAACTGTTTGGTTTCATATAATAGTAATCTAGTAGATAATAGTAATAGAGTAGATAATAATAATACTCAAAAAAGATATTTCATTCTTATAAATTTTTGCATCCATTTTTATCTTTCATTTACTTATTATCTATATTTATTAAGTAAAAGAGTAGATAATAGTAATACTTCTCCATTGGGCCTTAAATTCTTTGTTGCTTTTTGTACCGGGCTTGGACCTTGCTTTGCCCAATGTAGTTTGAATCATTAATCATTTTATAACATTAATAGACTGCTTATTTGGGTAAACCATGATGGGGTTTGTTTCGAAGTTGATCATTTGACACATTACTCAAGTCATTTGTGAATTGTGATGAATTTCAAAATGAATCTTGAAATTAAAATCGATAATTTTGGCAAGTGTGCTATTTTCCCTTAAAGGGAATGCTCATTTTTGTTAAATTAAATTACAATATATAACATAAAAAGGTTCTCTTAAATGTGTGTTCCGCATGGACCAAGTTGCCAGTAATCAAATTTTTTAATTACATGTCATTATAATACATTATGTCTTTTGGCGATCTACTGCTAATTTGTTAGTGGAGGCAGCTAATACAATTTTTGAGTTATTGTTAGTGAGATCTAAAACATTTATTAAAAATGACAACATAAAAAAAAACCTTAGGTAGTATCTGGTACAGAAATTAGGTGTGACACAACTTGACTAATGATATAGCCTATGTTTAATAAGAAGGAACATGTTAAAACTTAAAACAAATATGTTAAATATGATTAGATTGTTTTTAAAATATTATTTTATTGTTTTTTAATCATATAATTAGTTATAAATCACACAAATCATTCAAAATATTATAGTTTTATTTATAAAACTTTATTGATTACACTTTTTTTATATTTGCTACCAAGACATAAAATCTAATATTTTATACATATATAATGCACAAACAAAAGGGTACTATGGAACAAAAAAACTCTTTGCTTGTCCCATGAAGTCAAGTTTTTTATCTCACCTTGTTTTTCTTCCATGTCATACCATATATGAAATTGCTTTTTTTGTTAACTCTGTCTCGTGTAATACGCATGCCAAACGCACCATCATAGATCAACATTAATCTTTATTAGTATTTTTGCAATAAATTTTTAATGCATAACAAGATCAGTTTTGATTGATTATAACGGGATAAACATAATGAAATTTAATAAAAGTATCAAAGATTTAAAATGTTTCAATAGAGACCAATGCACATGCCTTTCTCTTTTGGAGAAATCAAATCTAAGTAACGTTATAAAAGGTTTCCTTTCTTTTT
The DNA here is from genome assembly GCA_036898165.1 of Silybum marianum. Classification (NCBI taxonomy): domain Eukaryota; kingdom Viridiplantae; phylum Streptophyta; class Magnoliopsida; order Asterales; family Asteraceae; genus Silybum; species Silybum marianum. The sequence continues at coordinate 26,798,170 of CM072539.1, forward strand.
TGATAGCATAAGAAAAGACATTAACCCATCATCATTCATCACTGCCACTTTCACTTTCGGTGTTTGGTAATGCTTCTCATAGATAAACAAACATAGTTGTCGTCACCACCTTCCACAACAAGGTTTACCATTGCTTGCTTAATTATAACTATCTATGCCTAAACGACAAAAAATGGTCAACAAATTAAATGAGGAATTTCATAACGTGAAAAAAAGTATAGTAGTTTTTATAACACTGATATAACTATTTCATTTTATATCTTGAGTTTGAGTTGGAGACTTTCCGCTTCCCAAGTTCATCATCAATTTTTAGTTGTATCAATAAATATATGATGTTTATGTTGTAGAACTTATTCTAATCAAATAGAGAAGAATTATTTCTAAATTAATATTATATATCACATCATTTTTTACTTAGCATCGTCAATTCGTTTCACCGTCAAAAACATCTTATGACATAACTTTAATATATAGATTGACATCATTTGATGCGACAATGTTGACTATTTGAAATAATACTTTATATAAATAAGTTGAGTTACCATCTCACTCCGGGCAATGTCTTTCATCCCATTTTAAACTTTTAGTGTTAAAACAAACATTTTCGGAACCATGAAGCTTAGGTACAAAGCCCATGTAATTTGACATCTATTCTTCTTCTTGACATAGTAGATCAATTAAGATTTATGAATCGAATATTTGGTAATAAGTAGTCAATATCGTGTGAAAACAAAATGTTGGTTTTAAAATTTTAAATACATATATAAATTGGCCACGTCCCATGGTTGGTACTTCTTTTTTCAAAGGGTAGAAATTTTCATAGTTAATAACAAGAAAATCTAACCATAAGGGTGGTGCCTCAATGGTTTGAGCTTGGGCTCCAAAGGTCGAAAGTACCCGGAGGTCCCAAGTTTGAATCCAGGGAGGAGTAAAAATCCCTTTGTAGCCACGAGATTTCAAATGCAGTGACTTCGGGCTACCTGCAAAGCAAGTGGTCGTCTTGGGATTAGTCGGCTCGCATAGCAGGTTGGATATCCATGTTAATAAAAAAATTAATACATTCTAATACAAAAATTAACACAATGCCGTTGTAATAATTAAAAAAAAGTTAGTGAGACTGAGAGATGAATGATGACGAATATATGAAAGTTTTTCTAGGCAAAGAGTTATAGATTTTGAAGTTTAGATAAAAAGTTATAGCAACAATAAGCAATATTATAAAATAAATAATTAACCTTTTACATTTTTTTTTCAATGCATTTAATATAATATGAAAAAATGGGTTCTATTAGATACTAAACTTTTTTGTCTATTTATTTACTTATTTTTTTAGGGTATTATTATTTACACCCTAGTCTACATATTAAACCACATTCTACACATATGTCTCCCAACTAAAATAGATAAATAAATATGAGTTTTAGTGTGTCTTCAATCAAAATAGATAAAACAATAGATTATGGTGCAAATAAAAATTAGACTAGGATGTAAAAGGAAAAACACATTTTTTTATTACTATATACTAAAGAAAAGTTGGCCTCTATTCTACTGGCCCAACTTACCCTCCCCAAGGACGGCCCTGTCATGTAGTTTTTTCATTTGATGTTTATAAAAGCAAAATCCTACTATACAAAATAGTATTATTGAAACATACAACAATAACGTTTTTTTTTATTAACCTGTATATCTAACCTGCTATACGAGCCGACTAATCTTAGGACGACTACCCGCTTCGCAGGTAGCCCGAAGTCAACGCATTTGAACCTCCGTGGCCACAAGAGAACTTTTTTTACCCTTGCGATTTGAACCTGGGACCTCCTGGTACTGTTGACCTTTAGAGGCCAAGCTCAAACCATTGAGGCACCGATAACATTTTCTTAGAGGCATCTTCAACCAAAAATTCATTAATTCGTAAGTGGCACCTTCGGGATTTGCAGAGGAGCTAGAATACAAAAAAAATTATGTTTTCACCAAGGTTTATAAGTTGGATATCATGTTTAGAAATTTACAGATTTGGTTCTTGTACATATGAATCATGTTCGGATTTTTTTACGTTTTGATCCTTAACAAGTTGAGGAGTTGTTACTTTACGAACATAATGATTATTTTTAAAATTTTAAAAAAAAAATAACTAAGACGTAAATATATAAAGCTGAAACTGTTATTTCTATTAATTTCCTTGATAAGTTTATTTTTATTTAAATATTTTTATTTCTTAAAAGATTATTTATAAAAAAGAACAAAAACAGTCCCACATAATGGCATGCACAACAATTGGTGTCCTCCACATTTTATGTTGACCAAAGATTGGACCCCAAGAGAAGGAAAAAGAAGAGGCAACCCCCAATTAATTGTTTGTGTTAAGTGCATGCACAATTGATAGCCAATATCAAATCAAGAAAAAGGATGTTTAATTCCAAATCAATCTTCAATGCCAATGGTGTCAACTCTCATCAATCACCCCCTTCAATTCCCCTTTATATTACCTCTTTTAAAACCAATAATACAATCCCACTAAAAAATTGGATAAAAAAATAGATTTATAAACTTTTTTATAAGTTGTAAGTTGTGGGTTTTTCAATTATTTTTATCATGGTTTTAAGTTGAATCTAACTCTAAAATAGTCTATTGTTATAATGATATAATAAAGTAATATACATCAATTATTATATTTATTAAGCAAGATTATGGGGCCCACATATTGCAACAAGAATTTTAAATTTTGTAATTGTAAGACTTGTTTTCATTTATGTGACAAGAAACTAGCAATTTATACAATTTTGAATAAGAGAGTCCAACCCCTTAAATTACAATACTACCCTTTTACTTTGTTTATTGCAAACCCTAAAGTTACATTTGATTTGTACACTAAGTTTAATGTTAATTTCATCATTTACATTAAACACACAAATGACTTTTTGATTAGTTGGTTTTCGTTTCTTTTATCAAATCAGTTTATATCGTTTTACTTGAGAACAACAAACAAAAGTAAAAAGGAAATTGGATCATCAAATACAACTATATTAATGTCATTTAAGGTATCAACAACCATTCACAAGTGGTAAATTTATTGCGGTCTCAAAACAAAATAATTAATAGCAAGATTGACCAAGGTCAAAGGAGTAAAAAAATAAGTTATATGATGTTCTAATATAGAAATTGCAAAGAAAGAGACTCCAACATCTTAATGTTATGAAAGGTCTTAAAGTTGAGATAAAAACTTGATCAATTCTTTTTCGTTTGCTTCTTACAACACTAAAAAATGGGATTTGATTAATATGTTTTAAGAATGGGTAAGTCTATTTAGTATGCTCAGTTTTTCATTGTTTTTTTGGTGATTAGGTTGAACTTAGTTGTAATACCCAAAATTAACAAGGATAGAAGGAAACATCAAGAATATAGACCAATCATGCAATAGACGGGAGCTTGGAAGTCCAAGGGTCTATTATGCCATAGTGAAGGGTCTAAAATTGGATGTAGGGTTGAAAGATCCTCAGACGTAGATGTAGGTTCAGGAGCATGGTATGTGATCGATATATGACCAAAATAGATGTAACAAAGACTCATATGATTGATTTTGAAGATGGGAAAAATTAGAAAACCCAATGATTATCCAAATATAAGATGTTTAAATAAATATTGCAATGAAAAACTTAAATTGAATTGAATTAAATCTATCAATGAACAATGAGGGTTCTGAATCCTTTTAGGGACGGATGATTTGGACTTTGACCTAACACAACTATCTAGTTTGTGAATTTTGGGTATCGGTTAGGCTTCAAATTGGGTTATTCGACCTATTTTTTTGTATTGGGTTTATATATAAACCCTATTTAGTGATGAAAATGGTATATTGTACATTTGTATTATTTGTTAGAGGTAACAATCATGGAGAGACAGGTTGTGACACTCATCTCAGATAGATAACAATGAAATTTACTTGAGGGTTGGTATATTAACTTGTTTTCATGTAACATCCAAAATTTTCAAATCTCTTAAATAATATCCAAAATCATCTCAATATCAAATTTTACATTGCATCATGAATACAAATTTAAAAGTTCATAAAATATTAATAATTTAATCTCGATTTCAATCAAAAAGTAAAATGTCATCTACAAAGTTGTAAACGTATCAAAGAATTTGTAGGTGTTTCTTTCTTTGTTGCCTTTGCTTGGGGTTTCTGCTTCTCGCAGACTCCTCTGTTGTTTCTGTTTCTTGTTACTTGGCTTTGTTTTAATTATTTGATCTTTCAAAGAAAAATATATCATCTACAAGGTTGTGTCTAAGTCTACATGTCAACTTTATACATTGAATCTCATAAGTCTTATCTTCTCTTCCGTTACTAATTCTATTCAATTAGATGCCTGAGTTGTAAACGTATCAAAGAGTTTGTACAAACCTAAGGTCTAATGACTTCATGATTATAATGTGATATTTGGGCAAGTTGTAATGTAATATCGGCATCGATCATTTCAAAATATTGAATGCACACTTTTTTCATGAATACAGATGCGTCTATCACAAATCATCTTTGACTACGTTGACTATGCATAATGGTTATGAAAATTTAACAAGTGCCGAGTACTGTACAATTTTTTTTTTCTTTTCGTAGCATTAGACACTTGTTATACTCTTATAGATAAAATATCAAAAGCCTGATAAGACACTTGTTTTCCTCTTACGACAATTCTACAACAAATCATTATACTCCTATGAAACCCATTTGTGCTATCCTGCTATGTGAGTCAATGATACACCACCAATATCATTATGTGTAATTTATGAACTACGTTCATGTATTCTCAAAAGTAAATCATATGCTTTCATGCATCAACTTTTTGTAACAATATTTAATAATTACTTGCTCTCATGCATTTCATTTCACGACAACATATTGGGCAGGTTCCTACGAGAACTATACACATAAACATTACTAATTTTTATCCTTTCCGACTCAATTCAAACTAAATATATTGCCAAGGTAATTTTCATTTTTTATATTGCTGCCATTAGTTGATGCACCTTCGAAGCCCTATCAATCATTACATTTTTTTAATATAACTAAATCATGAATCAAAATATAAGTTTATAAAATTTACGTTAAAATAATGCTAATAGCTTCAGAGCTTTAGTGAACTCGGGTTGCCTTTTTCTACCCTCGTTTTGGAAGCATTACGGACTTACAGTTCATATGGAAGTTCTAGGTGCAATTTGGCCATCAATTTACGCATTAAAATCACTGATTTATTGGGGTTTCGAAAATTCACACTGTTCTTCTCATTGTTACTTTGGCCATATTCCAAAACAAACCCTCATAATTTTAGGTTTTATCAATTCCTACCCTAAGTTTATTTATTTTATCTTTATTTTTGGGTTTTTTCCATATACAATTTGATTAGCATGAATCACATCACTTATAAATGAGTTCAAACTATGACATGCCACATCTTATGGTCGTTCACCAAACGTTTACTGAGTGTCACTTACCTTATGAGTGAGCACAATAAACAAGAATCTTACCTAATAAGAGTCATTACAAAAACCAAAAACCTTATTGGTAAGTAAGGAAGAAGACTTTATCTGGTTAATGCCTACTAGACAAGAGATTCTTACCAACAATCCATTTTGATGACAGTGAATATTACCCAATAAGGTAAGTGAGAATCATGACTCTTGTTGGTAAACATTTACCCTGTAAACAGTTTGTAAACAACCTCTTAAGGGGTTGTTTACCAAACGTATACCCGGATAAACACTTACCAAGTCACATTACCTTACTGGATAAATACGACAAACACCAAGAATCTTACCAGTAAGAACGAAATCAAGGACCAAGTCTTACCCGGTAAACGAAGACGACGACTCTTACCACACTTTTGATGGACTAAAATTGGACTGAGTAAATAAGTAATGAGGTTTATTTTGCCAGTAAATGATTACTAAGTAAGTGTTTAGGTAAACGACCCTTATTTCCTAATCGTTATGGTTTTATATAAACGTTTAACTTTAAATTTTTATTGCTAAATTTTCATTGCTATAATAAATATTTAAAATTTACAATGATTCTTTCATAAATACTATCCTATCATTCATACTAAAAAACAGTTTCCATTAGATGGGAGTAAATTATTTCATTGAAAAATCCATCACAAATTTCAAATATATTGAGCTATCATTTTGCAAATAAAGAAAAAACAACTAATTTCAAACAACTACCAACTTATTATGCAATTATTGAGCCCAACCCATTATTAGATATGACCATACAGAATTTTCTCCATCCTAACTTCAGTTTCACCTATAAGGGAAGACTTCTAGAGGTTGTGTCCAATAATTAACACAATTTTATATAATTTTATCAATTATTTTAAAATTTTAAAAATATTTAATAACAGTATATGATGTTTAGATTTTGATTTAAGTACTTTTTTTGATAAGAATATATTGGTCCCGAGACATTTCATAATCTTCTGAGGTTTTGTTACACCTGAAATTTTGATTACATTGTTAAATTATAGAGACGATAATGGAGTGTAATACTTTTTGCTTCTGATAAAAATTAGAAAAGTGTTGAGGTAAGTAATAGTTCCACATTCGTTGATGACAGGCTCAAAACAACACAAAATTGGACCTCAATATTTTGGGAATTCTGTTCAAAATCACACATCTAACATGGTAAAGAACAACCATGAACAGGTTCTGGATCCGATCACTCCCAACCTGAAAAAAGATTGCATATAATATATCTACGGTGGTAAAAGACGTAAATAAATATTTTAAAGTCAATTATTATTTTGTAAAAGTAAAATAATTTTCGTAACAAAGAAGAAAATCTTCTCTCAATTTAAGGTATTTGATTTTAAATTGATCGGCAATTATTGAAATCATGTTTCACTTAATGTACTAGAGTTATATGGTTATCGATTCATTTAGGGTCATTTCAACTAATATAAAACCTAAAGTTTGTTTGATCAAATGAATAAAGTATTAGTATTGTATATAAAACATTGTACCCAACTTTGATTAAGTAACAAAATATCTCGATATGAAAATAATAACAACAAACGATTAAAATATTGGTTATATAAAGTTTATATAAAATCCTACATATATTTCTTAACTAATAATCAATACTTTAAACACGTGTCATATATTTTATGTAAGATATTACGTATTTCCAACACCAATAATCTTTTTCTTTGACATCAATTAATTAAATTCAGTTTTCAAAAGACCAATGCATATTTGTATGGTACAATACCCATCAAAGCTCTAATTGACCATCAAAGCATTCATTCATTCAACCTCGTGGGGTCAGTTTAATTGTCAATAAAACTTGAATTTTTAGAGATGTTTTTTAGGGTTCACTTATATTATCATTGAAAATTTTACTGACTATTTCTTAATATATTTAAAATTAGTCGAGATATATATAAATTATCATTATTATTTATGTTTTTCTTTTTGTATTTTTATTTTAATTGTGTGAGAATTTGGGAAGTGATTCAAGTGGTGTTATTGTGGTCCATGGAAGTGGGAGTGTGGTCCATGAAAGAAAAAGCCATTTTTTGTGGGTAAAGGAACTGTGGGCTGTTTAACCTTATCCTTTCAATGCTTCAAACCCAAAACCAAAAGAATATTTCATATTATATTTATAGTAATAAAAATACATATATACACATTTTTTTACATTAAGATTTTAATTTATAAACATTTAATTTTAAAGACTTTCTCGTATATTAGTCGATTCAAAGGTTACCCTTTTAAGAATTTTTAAACTTTATATCATTTAATTTGAATATGTACAATTAACCAAAGGAGATTGAATGGTTAAATAAGTCATCATCTAGTATACTATTTTATTTCCTGTTAATTTATTAACACTTTTAGATATAACTTATTAAGATGAGATAAAACTTTTTTTAAAGATTTATGATATTTGTTAGCTCCACTTCATTTGAAATTAGAATATTTTCATGAATTGTTTTTGTCATATGGTCCTAAATCGACATGAAGTCTTTCAATTTATAAGGTTATTCCGACAATAATTGAGTAAATGGTCAATGAGGATCAGATTTTATGAACATTGCTACTCTATCAGCATATATGCACACTAAAAAAAGCATATAAAAACAGGCTTAAACAGTTGTAAAGTTTTTAATAAAACAGGTTTTGACAAATCATCATGACATATAAGATAATAACCTTGATGTGGGACATTGCAGTTGTCGCGCATACTGAATTATATAGGTTTTTTTTAATTGGCAATCAAAATATGGGTCCTTGGTATTCCCAAGTTAGTTCATAAGCCATGGAAAAGTTTTTGATTGCAAATGTTTGTCAATTTCAAACATTATAGGTAAAAAAAGGTGTGGAAAGCTCTATTTTCATTTTTCCACAAAATGCTTTTCATTCTTTTACTTATTACATAAGCAACTTTCATTGCATTCTTAAGTTCTTGTAAATTACATATAAAATTTCTTTAAATATTTTATTTCAAGTATGATTTGGACCCAAAATATGTAAATGTTTGGTAAATGACCGTTTACTTTGGTTCAATTGCCAAAAATAAGTATTGAGACAAAAGTTTCCTTGTATTTTTATACCTTTTTCGTTTATACAATTTACTTCAATTACCTATTATATATTCATAATCATACCAATAAGAAAGTAAATTACACCAATGATCGCTTTAAGTTGTTCAAATTTCATCAATTGTTTCTGTAGTTTCAAAATTATGTCAGATCTTCTATCGTTTTAATTTTTCTTCACCATTTACCCTTGTCTCTAAAACCTTAATTGACGTAATTTGTTGTCTTTTTCTTAAAAAAAAGTTAATATACACATATATAAAACTTATGTACAAGCATTTATACAAATGTAGAAACAAAATAAAACCCAACGTTCGCCCCACTCCCTTCTTCTACGGCCCCCTCCCCTACCTTAGCTTCCACCCACCTACCGCCCCTTCTAGATATTGATTTGATTCCATGGTCGATTGGTGTAATTTTCTTATAATTGATTATATTATTTTGTTTAGTTTTATCAAATTGTTTTTAATAGAGATCATCATTGATAGGGCTGTAAACGAACCGAACGAACACGAACGGAGGCTTGTTCGTGTTCGTTCGTTTAACTTAACCGAACAAACGAACGAACACGAACGGTAGACGAACGAAATATTTTGTGTTCGTGTTCGTTCGTTTAACTTAACCGAACAAACGAACAAACACGAACGGTAAACGAACGAAATTTTTTGTGTTCATTAAGAAAATTTGTTTGTTATGTTCGTTTGTTAAGCTGTTAAACGAACAAACATAAATGAACGTAAACGAACGAACATGAATGAAGATAAACGAACGTAACGAACATAGATGAACATAAACGAACAAACACAAATATAGAATAAAACCACCATTTTGTTCCTAAAAAGTAACATAACAAAATGAAAAACCGGGTAAACTTAGAATCCATAAAAAAGAAATTCTAAAAATTTAATTTAATTAATGATTTTACATATTAATGTCATAATATATAAATACATTTATATATATAAACGAACGTGAACGAACGAATGTAAACGAACATAAATGAACGAACGTTCACGAACGTAAATGAACGAACGAGACCATTATTCATGTTCGTTCGTTTAACTAAACGAACGAAAAAACGTGTTCATGTTCGTTCGTTTATTAAATAAACGAACACAAACGAACTTCCCGCAGAACGGTTCACGAACGGTTCGGTGAACGTTCGGTTCGTTTACAGCCCTAATCATTGATAGTTTGATAAGGTTGAAATTGTTTTCGGTAAATTATTATTTATTTATCTTTTTTACCGTAAATAGACTTTTAATAATAATTAATTTGATTAAAGTTATGGTTATTAAAGTAGTGTGTGGATCATTTACCAACCGTCATATTATACAAACTTTGTAAATAAATCTCAATCGTATATCTAATTTAATGAATGTATGGTTTAATGAATAGTTTCGGTTGTTTTCTAATGTAAAACATTGAATATAATAAATAAACTTTAGTTTTTATGATATTTAAATCATAATAAATAAACTATCATTATTTTATAAATATCTTAAATAAGTTGAATTTGTAAGTAGAACCATCTTTACGAAAGTATAAATCCATGATTGATAAATCTTTTCTTTTTTAAATACTATGTGGTAAAAATATTTTAACTTATTTTGTATTTTAATGAAATCTAATTAAAATAAGAATAAGGTCGTTTGACCGAATATTATTGCTAAGATACGTACATTTCCTGAACGATGAAAAGGGGATTTTCTTACCTTTTATAGAAATTTGAGATTGCAATGTGTCTTTTGTGATTTTTTTTAATTTTCAAAATAAACTAAAATTTATAAATGTTTGATGTTTATATTAAGGGTGCTTACGAGTTGGGTTGATAGGGTTGAAGGCCTATGAACAACTCAATCCAACTCAAATCAAAGGGCAACCCCAACCCAACCCAAACCGTATATTCGGGTTAGGCGCCTTGGTTGGGTTATTATTTTGTTACATTAAAATATTCTTATAACCTTGAGTATGTTGTTTTTTCTAGTCAGCTCACAAATTCTTTTTCATCATTAACCATTTGATACAACTTATCAATATTTCATAAATCTTAAGTATATCACGTTGAATTAATTTTCTCAATTTACACCTAGACTCATATTGTAATTGTAACATATCAGACCAATCTTAAAACGCGTATGACGGAGAAAATTTCAAGTCTTTTGTAGGGCAACCTTAGTTTTCCTTCCCAATCAATTTGAGATCTTATAGTAATCTCCAAAATAGAAAAACGGTTGGATATGAACATTTTTTCTTTAAAAATTTTGACTTTTGATTTAATGTTTTGAAAAATATGTTAATAATGTTAACACATGCGTTAAAAAAGAGGTTTAAATAATTTTAGTTTGGTTGTAAGTATAAGAATTTTTTTTCCCGAAAAAAAATATGAGGATTTATTTATTAAAAATGTTAAAGAACATAATCAATCAAAATATAAAAGTTCGTTGATTTTATTTCGGTTTTAGTAAGTTTAAATATTTAATTTCAGACAGTTTAAGTATTTATTTATGTAAAAATTTAGTTTAAAAACTTAATCGGTCAAAATGTAATAATGTATTGGCTTCTTTCTATAACTTTTTTCTTTTATTGATCATGGCTTTTTATCTTGATATTGCTTTCTACTATGAAAGATAAAAATGATAAGAGAAAGGACAATGATCATAACCTAAATAAATGAAAACGATAATATATTTTTAATCACGTATTTAGAAATTATTAATTTGATATTTTGTAATATTATCAAATATAATGTTTTTAATTTTAATCAAATTACTTGGTCTCACTAATCAATATTTCTCTATTAAATTGTTTTTCTTGCATTCTTTTGTCATGAATTAATCGTTTGTGTTAGTTTAATTTAATTAGAATGATTATGAAAAAGATATCATTAAAAAAGTACTTAGAATTGATATTTTTTAATCCTAGATAATAGAAATGGTGGTCCCACCGCTTTAATTATACCTAATCCCTAATCTTACCGTCCACTAATTAATATTTATAAGTTTTTAAAATTGTTGTCATAAATTTCATAATAATAACTACTACACTTCTTTTGGTTTCTTACAAGTAATTGTTTTTTTTTCCGAACGGCAACCCAACCAGACTTTTATACCACTTTAAAACTATAAACGTATACCACAAAATGCAGCGATACACCATCGAGCTAAGCGAGGAGAACAAAATGGACAGAAAACAAAAGTAAAACAAACCAAATAGGGAAGCATGCTCGTTTGTGAGATACAAACTTGTCCCAAACTTTAACGACCCCTAGTATAAAACACGCCAGATCAGACGAAGAAGTGTGCTCACTGAGGCAAAGGGTCGAAGTCTAAGGTACGGTTGTGGCCGAGATCCAGCCCATCTAATCCAACAACGTTTTTTATCTCTTCTTTTCACCCATTTGAACGACTTCCTTTGGAATTCGAAAAACAAGTCCGATAAGATGCTCTTTTCCTCTTTAAACACCATTTTATTCCTATGCGACCATATTAAGTAAAGAAACGTCAATTTCACCCCGACCCATAAAGACGATTGACGACTCCTTAACATTATTACCTGACGTTGGATCTAGGGTGACAATGGGTCAGGTTGGGTTGGGTTCAGATTCATCCCATTTATTAAACAGGTCAAAAATCTCAACCCAACCCATTTAATTAAATGGGTTGAGATATTTCAATTTAACTCAACCTGGTATTTAAATGGGTTGACAACAGTTTGAATGTTTATGATTTTTTCAACCCAACATGTTAAATAAATGGGTTGAACCTGAATTGACCCATTTTAAAATTTTAAAAAATAAAATTGATTCTACTATTTAATTTTATAAATATAACACAACCACAACCACAATCACAAATAAAAATAAATTGTTCAAAGTTTTAATAAAACACAACCTCAAATGCAATAAATTGTTCAAATATCTAAGCATCTACTTAAGCTGCTTTAATTTTTGTTGGAGGTTTGAAAGCAGACGACGAGAGAGAGAGAGAGAGAGAGAGAGAGAGAGAGAGAGAGAGAGAGAGAGAGAGAGAGAGAGAGAGAGAGAGAGAGAGAGAGAGAGAGAGAGAGAGAGAGAGAGAGAGGTTGGTCCATTTAACCCAACAAACCTAACCCATTTATTGAAATGAGTTAGATAGGTTGGTCCACTTAACTTAAATGGGTTGAAAATCCCAACCCAACCTGCAAATTTGGGTTGGGTTGACGGATTAGGTCATTTTTAGTCACCTCTAGTTGGATCCTCGTTGAATAGCTCTTGAATCGTTTCCATACCTTCTAGATATTTCTACTGTCACTTACGAGTTAGTTGCCAAAGTTTTTTTTTACTTCTATGCAATTTACAATTGCATGCTCTACTGTTTTGATCAACTCTCCACATCTCGGACAAAGAATCGAATCAACATCGATCCCCATCTTATCTAATACCTACCGACATGGAATGCGTCCCATCCTAGCTCTCCAATAAGGGACCCAATATTCTATAAAATATAAACACATTGATGTAATTCATAGATATTTTAAAATAAGGATAAGAGTGTTAAAACACATAAATCATAAGGAACAAAAAAATGTAATTTACTATGTAATATATAAAATAAAACCTGATTTTTATAAATGATGATTAGACTCAAGTTTAAATTTTCAAATTCTAGGTATTTGATTTATTACAATACATTTTTAGCTAGAAAAGTTTGTTATTGTTTGCTTAATGGAAAACAAAAGAAACACATCAAAAAATTATCAAAATAATTAAGTGTAAACCTCCTCAAAATACCCATCATCAACTTAAAATAATGCATGTTATGTTATATTAATTTGTTATGTGGTTGATTTTTCATTGAATTTTGTATATATAAAAGTTTTTATTGAGAAGAGTTTTTTAATATATAAAAGATTTGATTTTTTAATTAGAATAGACATGTTGGAAAAAAATTTATTTTCTAGATAAAACTCTTATTTAGAAGCTTTTTAATTAACCACTTTTGTTTTATTAATTCACTACAAAGTAGTAATTTATAATTAATCAAATAAATTGTAAATCTTATTAAATTGCTAACAAATAAATTGAAAAAAATGATACGTTTAAATATTGCATACGATAACTAATAGAAATCCAAATATGAAAAATGGAAGCACTCACATTTATTTTTCTTAAAGAGGAAAGGTAAATAAAATTTTATATATACTTTAGGTTCTTAAAAATTAAATAACATGAGTTTATTAATCGTTATAATATATTGGTCATATACATGATTCATAAAAAAAAAATTTAAAAAAATTCAAATATTTAAAAACATTGGTTAAGGTTAGGTAAAAATTATCCGTACCAAAATTTTACGTTTTATCATGAAAATACATGAAATCAGAGAGATAATATACATAAATTAAATAAATTTAAAATAAATAAAAATTTGATTTGCTTAAATCTCATTGATGAACCATAAATAAGACATGACATTTTGGACAGGTGATTCTTATTAGTTAAAGTTAGGGTGTTTAATGGATATGTTGGATTAGTTGAGCTCATTTTAATATTTATAATTCGTATAATCTTTTTTAACTTATAATCCAACTAATTACATTTGTGGTTGGTTTTCCTAGGTTTGTTAGGACAACATTGGAATGGAGAAATATCCTTTGAGACATTAATGATGTTTCTTAAATTCCTTGAGACACTTTTGACTCTATATAAAGGAGTTTCATATCTTTCAAAGAAATATGAAAAGTGCAAGGAGGATGAGAGCCGAATTATGTGTAGTTGTGGTTCTTGTGTTGGGTCGAATTCATATGATCCTAACTCATTTTCAATGCTACTATTGTTGGTTCCTACATTTTATAGACTAATAAGGCTTACGTTTCATATATATTGAGTTTTTCGAGTTGGGTTGGTGGAGTTAGTCGGGAGGGGGGGTCAACCCTTCTGAGATTTTCCCAAGTTATGTTTGATCACTGCAAGTATTATACAAACATGTTATAAAAATTTCATAAAACAATAATATTTATAAAGATATACAACATGTAAGATGGTTTTTCTTCTGTTAAAGTATTTACATTATAATGCAAGATCCTTACTACTCTTCTCATATGCACCATTTGTGACCTTGGAGTAAAGTTATCAATTACGCGTTAAGTATAGAGATGATTTTATCAGATATAATGAAATACTTGTTCATTTGATGACAAAGCATCATTATTCACTTATATATGTCATGCAAAAAGACGCGGAGGCGTATATAGTAACTCTTCATGTATATACAAAGCATCGATATGACAAGGCACTTACGTTTGTACTTCATTTCAACAATACTCTCTTTGTTTTTTAGTTAGAGTTTTCCACCTATCATTTCATATGTTTTAGCATCCCTACTTTTATCATCCTTCACTGAGGACATCACTGTAAAGTATTTTTCAAACTATTATGTAACATGTTTTTTTGAAATTCATGCACATAAACATCTTATTGTAAAAAAAATATGTCGTGAACTGTTGCATTTCCATAATTTTGGATAATCTTTCATAAGTTTCTTGTATCTTGTAAATCTTCATAAATGATCTTTACCCGTGCAAAATAAATGTGTACAATAAAAAAAATACGATTTTAAAAATCATATAATTATTATATTTTGATTAAACAAAATGTCAATTTACCCTTAATAATGGATGAAAATATTTTATTCATTTTATTAGAGGTGCTCAAAAACCCGATCAACCCAGTCCAATCTGATGGAAAATAACTCAACCCGATGTCCAATCGAGTTGTAAAATTTTCAAACCATAGGTATTGCATTGATATTGGGTTAGTTTTATTTGAACCCAACCCAACCCGATCAACCTGATGTCATTTTATTTTTTGTATTTAATATGATTGTTGAGAATTTATTAATATATATTAGACAATTACACCATCATGTACCTTTTTTATATACATATATTTTCAATCTATTCTCCATCTATATATAATTCATTTGTATACATGTCCATTAAATGTGAACGTGTATATATATATAATAAATTGAATGTGATATACTTAATATTTAAAAAGAAAAGAGTAAGGGGCTGTTTGGTAGTTGCTGGATGGTATAGAGCTGAATGGTACAAAGGTCTGGATGGTACAGAGGCTCTTGATGGTATAGTGCAGAATGAAAAATGGTTGTTTGGTAGCAACTCTGAATGGACAGTCTGAATATGAACAAATTACCATTTTACCCATCAATTTCTTTACTAATGCAACAAGATGAAATTGATAGAAAAATTTCGACAAAAACCCAAACTAAAGCCCTAAATCAACAATGATCAGTCCTCATAAACCCTACATCTAAAGCCTTAAATCAATACTCAAATTTTCGTTTCAATAGCTGAGATCAAAATGAAGCAATCAAAAAAGTATCAAATTTGATGGATTCTAATGAATTTGAATAAAAAACCCGGAAAATGTGAAAACAATACCTGCATCATATCATCAAAAAACAGAGCACAATTAGAAAATTAAAAAAAAATCCCATTTTCATAATCAAAAACCCTAAAACAAGATTCTTGAAACCAACCCAAATCAGCAAATCCTAAAACAGAACTAAATCAAGAATTACTTAAAAGAAAAGATTATTAAAGATTTTGATTTGGGGTTAAGAATGTTCCAAAATCCAAGAAAAAAAGAACCTGAAATCTTGAACGATGGCAGTGGACGGCGGCGATGGCGTGGACGACGGCGATGGCTGTGGACGGCGGCGATGGCATGGACGACGGCGATGGCTGTGGGCGGCAGCGATGGCGTGGACGACGGCGATGGCGTGGAGGACGACGATGGTTGTGGGCGGCGGCGATGGCGTGGACGGCGGCGATGGCTGTGGGCGGCGACGATGGCTGTGGACGGCGACGACGTGGACGGCGACGACGTGGACGGCGACGACGTGGACGGCGGCAATGGTGTAGACGCCGCCGGTGAAAGAGGGGCTGTGGAGCAGCTCTTGGAAGAAAAGAAATCGTGAAAGAGGGAGGCTGTGAAGGTGAGATAGAGGGTATTTTGGGAAGAGACAGTGGTGCGAATGATAACTCGAACTAGGGTCTACATGATGCAGAGGCTTTTTTTTCACTTCAGATGTCAAAAAATTTTGCCAAACAATTTTTCTCCTCTGCGCGATTCAGAGGTACCTCTGGATGGTACCATCCAGAGGTAAACAAACAGCCCCTAAGTTGTACCAAATGGCTAACGATGGAAAAAAAATTATGGATAGACTAGAGAAAACAAAATATTCAAGTTTAGAAGAATATTTTATTATACCAAAATATCAATCCAATCAACCCGACCAACTCGTACGGGTTGGGTTGGGTTGCACTTTGGTTTGGGTTGAGATTTTTTAAACCTAAAGAATTAAATTGGATTGTTAAAATGTCTTCAATCCAATCAACCAAACCCGTAAGCTAGGGGTGGCAATTTTGGACACGACACGAAACACGACACGAACCCGATACGAAAATAAACGGGTTATGGTTGAATTTTATGATACACCAACCCGCCAAATAAACGGGTCGTGTTCGGGTTGACACTAACGGGTCGCGGGTTGACCCGTCAAAATTTATTAAAAAATAATAATATATATTTTATGTTTTACTTTTAACTTAAAGTGTTAGAAAAGTCAAAATAGGGTTTGTGAATAATGATTTTAAGTTGTATAAATGGAATTTTTGACCCGCCAACTCGCTAACACGCCAACCCGTTTTTGACCCGTCAACACGCGACCAACCAGCCGACCCGCGGGTTGACCCGACAACATGATCGTGTGCGGGTTAGTGTTTCGTATTTTGACACGATTAGCTAAACAGGTCATGTCTGAATTGACCCTCCATGACCCGCCAACCTGAACAATCACTATAAATGGAGTAAGAATATAAACATTTATCTTTGAAAATAAACATATATATTTTGTGAAGAATCTAAAATACGTACGTAGACAATTATTTTTAAAATAAAAAAGTAAATTTTAATTAATCATTAAACATTAGGTTTTTGGTTTTATACCCTACTTTATTTTTCTTTTATACATTATTTTATTATATTTATTTATTTTAATTGATGATACACTAACATTTATGTTCATTTATCTATTTTAATTAAATAACATATATATAAGTTATGTTTTAAAATATAAAGTAGGATGTAAATGATAACGTCCTTAAACATTTAACATATATCACTTTAAAGGAAATTTTGACCATGTGCTAGTCTTTTGTTTTCCTTTTCTTTCAAGCGCTATGGTCTTAACTTGAAATAAAAATCAACCATTGGGATGTTTTTTATCTCTTTAAAAACCGTTCTCTTTTTCTGGCCCAGTAAAAAAAGTAACCTACCTTTAGGTGGGCCCGACCTGAAAGTAGCTCACTGTACCAAGGTGGGGTCAATGGGTGGGACCTACGTCCTAACCAGCAGTGCTACTTACTGGTACTGGCGGCGGACCACAAGTCGACATCCTACTGCTCTACAGATTCGCCACGTGTCTTTGGTCCCCCTCCTTTTGGGATTCTATTCGATTCAGATTCAACTACAATAATCATCCCTATACTATTTCCTATTATGCATTTTTTACCTTTAACTTTTTTCTATTTTGAATCTTGGTGGATGTTATAAAAAAAGTTTATCAATGTTTTAGTCCTTCTATGTGTCTAAGGTATATAATGTTTGTTGAACTATGGTACCTCCAATTTAATGTATTATCTGACAAACTATACAAAAATTAATGAAAATTTAAAAAATCCATTTCATGTCAACATCATCTGCTACTCTATTACATAATTGAGTATATTTGTTCTATTTCAATCACAAGTGAAATGATTATGGTTGAAAATAAGAAAAAATCTAAAACCTAAAATGTCTTTTCATGGTTTGAGTGATTGTATTGTTCGGTAAGGGTGTTTGTAATCTGGCTTGAACGATTTACCTCTTTCAAACCACAAATCAAACCGTAATGACCTTTTTTTGAAAAAAAAAAATTCAAACTGAACGGTTTAACAGTATGTGATAAGACCGGTTAAACTAGACCATAAAAAGGTGGTCTGGTATAACCGGTTTGGATCTACTATTCGCTTTAAACCAAAAAAAATTAATCTATCTCTACAATGAAATTTCTACAGTATCGCATCATCAAAAAATATCATATCAAACTATAAAATAAGGGAGTGCTAATGACACCCCTTTAATAGGGGCATGCAAGAAATTTATCACACTTTTGTAGATTTGGGAATGTAAAAAAAGGGGTTTTGACATTGACACTTCATTTTTGGTTGTTTTGGTCTAAATTGCTTAAAAAAACGTTCAAACCACATATCGGATCGGACATGGCAGTTTGACTATTTTTCAAGCGTACCAGACCTCTCAAACCTCCATAAATGGTCTGGTTTAACTGGTACAACGGTTTTTTTAACACCCCTAATCGTTGGACAATATTTTTGAACAATTAAATATTTAGGGTGCGTTTGGTTCGTGGGATTTGGATGGATTTGGATTTAAAATGCAATCCATTCTGGTGTTTGGTTTGTCTAATAGTAAGGATTTAAAATCCATGGATTAATTTAAAATCTCATGAACATTGGATTTTGAAATCCTTGGCGGATTCTTGGGATTTCGCGGGATTTCGTAGGATTTGTATGAAATAATGTTTTAAAAATGTTAAAAATATTTGTTTTGTAATAATTGATTAATAAAAATGTAATTTAATTATTTTTATATTTTTTATAAATTATTTATAAATAATAGAAATCCAATTCCATTCAAAATCCTACAAACCAAACACACCTATGGTTTTCAAATCCAATCTAATCCAAATCCCTCAAAATCCAAATCCTTCCATGAAATCCAAATCCCTCAAAAACAATCCCGCAAACCAAACGCACCCTTAATCATTATGAAACCTGTTAAATAAATACATCTCCAAGAATTATGGTAAAAGAGATTTTGGATTTTTTGAACACCAACATCTATGATGTAATGTACGATAGAATAAATAGAAAAAAAGAGAACAAGTGAAAGTATTTAGGGCGCGTTTGGTTCGCAGGATTTGGATTTCAAATTCAATCCATTTCGGTGTTTGGTTTGCCTGATAGTAAGAATTTAAAATCCATGGAATCATTTGAAATCCCATGAACATTGGATTTTGAAATCCTTGACGGATGCTCTGGATTTCACGGGATTTCGTAGGATTTCTATGAAATAATGTTTTAAAAATATTAAAAACATTTATTTTGTAAAAAGTGATTAATAAAAATGTAATTCAATATTTTATATTTTTATATAAATTATTTATAAATAATGGAAATTCAATTTCATTGTAAATCCTACAAAACAAACACACATATGATTTTCGAATCCCTTCAAATCCAGATCCTTCAATGAAATCCAAATCCATAAAAAGACAATCCCGCAAATCAAACGGATCTTTAGAAATTTCTACCAATAAGATATTTCTATAAAAAAGTGAATTTTTTTAAATTTGCTGACTAAAATGTTCTCCTTATTTTTAAAAGTAAAAAATCATATTTTTACAACTTTATATTTTATATAAATTATCAAGAAAAACTTATACATTATACAATTTTCATTCATCATAAGACGAGATCTTATCAGCAAATGTACCCTGAAAGGTATAGCATATAACTCAAGACATTTTAATAGTTCAAATGTATAGTTACCAAAATGAAATGTTTTGCCAAACTAAGGGACTAAACTTGTCAATTGAAAAATCTCTATAAATAATCCTATTCACTTTCTCATCGCGCGTGCTTCTGTTAATCTTAGCTGTGGTCCAAATCAGCACTGGCTGCCACGTGTCCAAGCGTATTGTCCTACCACCATATTGCAACTTTGCGAATGCTGGTGAGACACGTCTTTAAATCTTTCTTTCCATGTATATATTTACATTTCTGATCCCTTAACTACTTATTAAATACATATTTTCTCCTCGGACATTTATACCTTCAATTATCTCTGGTCCCCATAGAAGAAAACAATATTTTTATTTTGGGTGTTGTCAAACAAATCTGTTATTCAGTTCTTCTTATGAATTTATGAACACAAATTTATCTATATTTTCTTTATATTAATAATCAATATTTAGTTTATGATGTTTTGTCAATAAATAGTTAAATACTTTAAATTAAAATTAAAATACTTATTTTGTATATATTTTTTATGCTTCATCTATTCTTACCGATTAATTTCATTTTTTTCTGAATAAAAAAGATAACTTTACTAAAAAAATAATAATTTCACTTGATGTTGACAACATGGGTCCGTTCATGGTTGTCTATAACTCTACGTGTATCTTTTTGAATCAATGCATTTTAATTTAAGAGTCAAACTTTATTTTAATGTCTTATCAAATACGTATTAAATTATCGCATTAGTTTGATGTTTGCTATCGAGACTTGTGTCTTGTTAGTTTTATCTTTATAAAAGTAAATTGTCATGTAAAATTATTTTTTCCAACTAAAAATTGTTAAAACTCTTTTTTTTATTAAAAATATGATCATATTGACATTAAGGTCTTGTTTGTTTTTCTTTTTCAGCTCTTAATTACCTCTTATGACTGAATCGGTCAGACATTTTCACATTCAGATTGTTTGTTTTTCTTCTATTTTCAGACTTCAGATTTCAGCACCTCTTAAAAAACAAACGCCACCTAAGTATAGTATGCCTTCTGATTGGCGATTAGGCAAGCCTAAATAAGTTAACCACTTCAATACGACTCTATATTAAATGAATAATATTATTATTTTGTAAATTGGTGTGGCTATGATTGTGTAAAAGTGTATGCATTGCACTTAATTTTTTTGTTTTGGTTCGTAATATAGTATTCAACCATTCGTTTTATGTACTGAATTTTCTTAACATCACAAATAAAGTACAACATACTTGAAAATGATGGATGACAAAATTTCTCATATTTCGGGAAGTCTCATAATATTTGGGAATTCCTCTTCCAACTTAGTCCCAAAATTAACATTATATCATAGAACTAGAAGAAAAGAAAAGGAACTCTAGTCGACAGGGGAGTCGACCAACCTTTCTTTAGACAACACAGGTAAACATTTTATCAAGATACTAATATTGTTAATTAACATTTTTAAATTGTAAGACAATATACAATTGATGGACCTTTTAAGTTTTAAGTTACAATGTAATTTATTATTTTGTTTCAAGTATTAAGGGGATACGATAGATACATTTTAGAGGATGAGAATAGGACTAGGGAATGAGAATACCTATTATGTTGACATAGTTTGGTTAAAACCGAGGAATATGTATCATTTTCTTACATGTTGCTTTGTTGTTGGTATCAATTCCTCATACACATAGACCATTCATATAAGAAAACTAATGATTTAAGTATTGCAATAATGCAATCTTTTCTTCTTCTAAGTAAACAGTAAATATTTCCTACTACAACAAAAATTAGAATGCTCTATTTACCTCACACACAACAAATTGCCGATATCAAAGCAAGTGATCAGATACATATATGGAGTCGAGAAGACGACATCAGAAACATGGACGCATTGACACGGAAGTAGAAAATGTTGACGAGTAAAGCAGTGACGAAGACAACAACTTGGGTGGATAAGCAAAAAGATGTCGACAACGAAAAATCGATTTAGAGAAGAAGAGGGAAAAGTAGAATGTAGCGGAAGGGGTAAATGTAGGAAATGATTTTTCATTATCACAATTTATTTCTAGAAGGGTATATTGCATTACATCAAAAAGAAGTAAATCTTATCAGTCATATTCATCCTCACCCCATTATAACTCCGATACCAAACATCCCATTAATCCAATACGAGATATTGTTTTTTTTATATAGTTTTATTTGGATGAATTTAATTTATTTATCATAAATAATACCATATTTTCGTGTATATGACTACATGGTGTTTTTTAATTATTCTTAAGTAAGTATAATTGTAGTTTCAAATATTATATGAGACAACTTAACTATCTCTCATTTGGATTCGACGAGTCCATGCCTTCATATCATGTTTGTCCTTTTTAATGCCTTTACTTGCGTTTAGAGATGCATAAAATCGAGTTTGATCGTGCCCATAACCGACCCCAAGCCTAATGGCTACTTCCCTTGATTGCCCATGCCATCATCAAACCTTCAACCGAATATTGTAACTTAATAGGACCATAGTTTCAAGTCCGATTCTTGACCATTTCATTCAATATATTTTTGTTTACATCAAATAAAGCATCAAATATCAAACACCATTTTTGCATTTTAAGTGGAATTGTTTTAATTAGGGGTGAATGAAAGGAACACAAGTTTAACTACATAATAGCAAGACAAACCTTATTGAATCGAATATCAAGCTTTGTCTCTCTTCTTGGGGGATAGTTTTTCAATTTTGATTGACAAAACTTTAAATTACATAACTGGGTTGGTTAAGTTCATACATAATTTCTCTTATGATTCTTTTCAATTCGAGTAAAGTTACTAAGGTCTTAATTAGTATTTAAATATGTCATTTGTTTGAAAAATATAATTTTTTTATTTAATCATATTTTACGTGAATGTTCTTACTTTTAACCAAAAAATAGTTTTTTTTGAAGCAAATCAAAAAATAGTTAAACAATACAATTTTAAATATTCATCTTAACTCTTAAGATGTTTTTATTATTTCCTGTATGTTAGAAGTTGTCTATGAGTGAATTTTTTGCTTAGAAAACAATTTCAATAGAGGGAACATGGAAAAGCATGTTTTTTTTAACCAAGTGAGACAAATTTAGAAAAAAAAACTTAATTTCTACGAACTTATTATATAAGTCATTATATATATATATATATATATATATAGAGAGAGAGAGAGAGGAAAGTTCAAATGCTAACTCAAATTTGGTTGTGAACGTGAGGATAAATGGAAACGCAACACGTGTCTGAATGTAAGTTATTAAGACTGAATAATCAAAGAAATGTTCAGACCGAATAAAACTGAATATAGTGTCTATTCAGCCTAAATAATACTTATTCAAACTGAATAAACGTTATTCAGACTGAATAAACATTATATTCAGTCTGGATATTTCTTTGAATATTCAGTTTGAATATGACATGTATCACGCTCTCATTTATCATCAAGTTCACAACTAAATTTGTGTTGTCATTTGAACCCATCCCGTAATTATCTATGACTTTCATTAAAATTCATTAAATCGATAACAAAAATCTTTTAATAATACTTATGATCAATATCTTACAACCAATCATTAAAAAGAAAGTAAATTTAATTATAATTTAAACCAATATTAATTATTTCTTTTCTTTTTTTCATTTTCCTTTTCCCCTCCATTTTTACTGGAATGTCACTTTCTTCTTCTCTCTCTGTCTTCCGCCTTCAAAAACTTTCCTCCTCTCTCTCTCTCTCTCTCTCTACTGTATCATTATCTCTCTAACCTATAAAAAGCTGCCCATCTTGTTCCTCTGTAACCTTTTCTTCTCTAAATCCAATCTCTTTCATGGTGGATACAACCTCTGCAACACATCCACCCTCATCAATTTTTCACTTCTTACATTAACAATTTACTACTCACCAACAACCTACCTCTATCATCGTCGTCGGAACTGTATTAATGGCGTTTCATCCTAACCATCTCTCACAAGAGATGGCCTTACAACAACATTTCTCTGATACCGACAACAATTCCGTCCTCCGCACAATTCTACCAGACCACCACCACCTCGCCGTCGCAGCTCAATCTTCTTCTCGTTCCGTCGGAAAAGACCATTGGCTCAATAGCGCGATTCTCCGGCAACAGAGTCAGTTCGGCGCTGGGGCTACTGATGGTGGTAATAATTTTCTCAACTTACAAACCAACAATAATTCAGATTCTGCTGTAACAACGTCTTCTCAGCTTCATCATCAGCAACACGCCGGAAATAATAATAATAATAATAATAATAATAATAACAACCAGTGGCTATCGAGATCGATGATGCAGAGGAACGTTAGTGATGTTAGAGGAGACGACATCGTTTCTCAAGTCTCAAACGATTCGATTATCGCTGCTGCTATGTCTTCTCACGATTCTCCTGATTTAAACAATCAGTCCAGAAACGTCGTCGCCGGCGGCCAGGTTATATATCTCCTCCAATTTTCAAATTTTCAGTTTCGTCATTTGTTTATATTTTTCAACTGCTTTCCGATCATTTTGAATCTGCAAAATGCTCTGTTTTAGTTGATGAAATTATTATTGTTTATCACGAAAAGTTTCAACAATCTCATACACCATTGAATTCAATATACCACAAATACTACTGAAATGAAGTAATTCAATTGTCGATGAGATAATTTTACATTGAAATTTAAATTTAGGGTTTGCTACAAACAAGAATTGGGACTTTTTCGTTTTAGTGCTTGAACAATGTGCCCTAGATGCTATGAATCCTAGTCCAAACCGGATTTGGAGCTCTGCAGCACAGACTCTGCCACCAATTGGAGAAGCCTAGCTCCATAGGGTTCGGGTCAATGGGGTCTATTTGACTTGATGGTGAGCCTAGGGGCTCGAGCTCATCCCCAAAAGAGGGGGAATTATATCGAAACCCCTCCTATAGGATGTATGTGAGTGAGTAGAAGGGTAGAAAGTATGAGACAATTATTTTGGAGGGTTGTTATTCATACCCCAAAATAATTCTCATATACAAGAAACATTTGTACCCATCCGCCCTACTCTGAAAATATGTTTGAAGTTTTACATCTACTAGACTTAAATTGTTATTTATATCTGAATTGAAATAGATGTGATGTGCGCAAACATATCTTCTATCTATAGTAAACTAATAAAGATTTGTGTAAGATAGTTTCATTTGGTTATCCGTAAGACTTGCCAAATACGATAATTGTGAACCATGTTTACAGGTAGACAATAATGGAGGAGGAGAGAGTGAGGTAGGGGGCGGTGAAGGGGCGTTAGCAAACTGGCAAAACGCAAGGAACAAAGCAGAGGTACTATCACATCCACTTTACGAGCAGTTGTTATCAGCTCATGTGGCTTGTTTACGAATTGCAACGCCCGTAGATCAACTGCCAAGAATCGATGCACAGCTTGCACAATCTCAGCATGTAGTATCCAAGTATTCGGCCCTTGGAGGACACGCTAATCCTGGTGATGATAAAGAACTTGATCAATTCATGGTATGATATGTTTCTTAATCTATCTCCCCCTCAAATCTCAACATCTTGGCACAAAAGATTGCAAATCTTGATGGTATAAAAATCTGTTCTGATACCATTTGTAACATCCAGTAATTTCAGGCGTACACAACAATTGTGGTCACTGAGTTTATCAATGACATAGTTTGGGGAACCACCCTTATAAAAAAAACATATATAATGCATGTTTTAAAATATAATTCGGGTGGCTATTGAGCGGCCAAATATTATGTATATTCATTATATGACCGTGTTGTAACGCAGACTCATTATGTTCTGTTGCTTTGTTCTTTTAAAGAACAATTACAACAACATGTTCGGGTTCATGCAATGGAAGCCGTTATGGCGTGTTGGGAAATCGAGCAGTCGTTACAAAGCTTAACAGGTGATTTTTTTTTTTTTTTTTTTTTAATGTTATTTTATCGACGTTTTTTAAATGAAGGGTGGAAGTTTATTTAATTGTTGGTTGTTGAAACTTAAAAAAAAAACATGTAGGAGTGTCACCTGGAGAAGGCACAGGTGCAACAATGTCGGATGATGATGAAGATCAAGTCGAGAGTGATGCTAATTTGTTCGATGGTAGTCTTGATGGACATGATAGCATGGGATTCGGCCCTCTCGTGCCAACAGAGAGCGAGAGATCCTTAATGGAGCGTGTACGCCAAGAACTAAAGCATGAATTGAAACAGGTATTAACGGCATTATTAAAGATATTGATTTTCGTTCACAAGTGTTGATATATATATATATGTATATATATGTAATAGGGTTATAAGGAGAAGATTGTGGATATACGGGAGGAGATATTACGTAAAAGAAGGGCAGGGAAACTACCGGGGGACACGACTTCTGTTTTAAAATCATGGTGGCAATCACATGCGAAATGGCCATACCCTACGGAGGAAGATAAGGCAAGATTGGTACAGGAAACGGGGCTGCAATTAAAGCAAATAAACAACTGGTTTATTAATCAACGGAAGCGTAACTGGCACACAAATCCTTCTTCTTCTTCTTCTTCTACGGTGTTGAAGACGAAACGCAAAAGGTATTAGATTTGTGATTACCCCTTGGTTTTATTTATTTATTTATCTTATAGATAAGATTTATGATGAAAATGTGATATATATGCCAACTCTAATCTCAAAAAGAAGTAATGCAGGTGAGTGACTGATTATAACATATCATGCAATTGCAACAAAGATGAAGAAGGACAAGAAGGAGCTGCCACAATGAGGAAATTGGCAATTTACTTGTTCATAGAAAAGAGTTTTTAAGAGTCACACACACACACACACATATATATATATATGTATATGTATATATATATGTGGGTAAATTGAAAGTGAATTTAAGATACACTTATATCCCTATGTATACTATGAGTTTTGTGTGAATAGGATAGGGGTGTACAGAATAAGAGAGTAGTTGGTTATTTTGTTCAAGTCTTGTATGGTAGTTGGTTTTGGAAACTTTTGATTTGGGGTTACAAAGGTGTAGAGAAACTACAAGAAAAGCTTCTTTAATTTGGCAGCAATAAATCAAAAGGAGAAGAAGATAGTGTATTTTGTTGTGTAATGTATAAAGGGATCTTTAACACCTTTTTCTTGTGTATGTTTGTATCAATAAGCTTGGATCAGATAAAGGGTACGTATGATGTACTCGACAAACTAAAAAAGTTGTCATGTGATGGACTTGCGATATGATGAGACTAGGTGACATGTAACACTATCATTTCCACTAAAAAGTTGTCACATTGTTCTGTTTGTAAAACCATATATTTATTTATGGTCAAACACCTTAAATACAGTATAAATATCAACATTCAAGGCTTCAACAAACGCAAATTTTTGTGATGAAAGTCTACATAAGATACATCACAACCTCCGAGGAGATTTTCTGATCCTCCTAGTTCATTGCATATCAACATAATATATCACCAAACCATTATCCAATACATAATGTAATACACAACCATAAGGTGAAGTTAATTACATTGCCCTCGTTACCTTTCGCTTTTATTTACTATAGGTAATCCAACTCTTGAATATCATAATACTAGTGAATTAAAAACTTACTTATTTTTATG
Organism: Silybum marianum; assembly: GCA_036898165.1. NCBI lineage: Eukaryota > Viridiplantae > Streptophyta > Magnoliopsida > Asterales > Asteraceae > Silybum > Silybum marianum. Next base: position 26,826,040 of record CM072539.1, read on the forward strand.
GTTTTTAATTTTATACACCTAGATACATATTCTATTAGCACATGCATATCCTGAATAAAATAACCATTTCACAGAAATTTTTATATTTGTTAAAGAAATTGACATTTTGAGATCTCATCAACATATTCTAGGATGATAGGGGTTACTATGTCAGCAAACAACGTAGCCACCCGTGACAAGACTACGCCCCCGTGATCCGGCATCCTGGTATTAATCTCTCTATCTCTCTCTCTCTCTCTCACACACACACATATACAAATGTAGCATATAGTGCAAAACCACACACACCATAAAGCATAAATTTTCGTAACTTGTTTGAACTAGACATTTCGAATCCATTTGGGTTAACATTTAAACATTTAGCCCTTTAGACATCTTTATACGTTAAATTTTCATGTTATTTATATATATATAAAAATATACTATTAATTCATGGGTTGGGTTCCAGAGCGGTGAGAAGCATAAGAAGGGATCTCCACCTTTGGACGTAAATTAGTATGAGATATACCGAGATGAGGTGCACCAAGATGCACTGAATCAACTCCCTTCTAAAGCGCAATTAATGGGTAGGTATAAGATTAAAAGTGATCAATGGTCCAGATCTACGTTTCTCACCTTAACTCTTCTTCTCAAATGATCCTATGCCATTTATTTCCATTGCGTTAACCCAACTTGACATTTACTCATCTTTATACATAACCACAGATCATTTACAAATCGTCATATTAGTACAAATTTTGCAAACCGATTTCAACCGTCTATTTAGTTGTTTCTTAATGTTAAGTGTTGATCACATTAAATGAACTCTGATGATCTTACATAATTATATAAATTGTAGTAATAAATGAACTTTTATCATTTCCATACTATATCAATTAATTGGTTTGTAGTAATGGTTGGGTTTGTAAATGAAACCACCTTTATATAGAGGGTGGGGTTCCATAGAGAATTAAAATTACGACGAGAAAGGTTATAAGCGATCTTCATCCTTAGATCAATCCTAACTGAAGATCAACAGTAACGAGACGTATCAGATTAAATCTCGTGAGAAGCGTAATTCATGATGTGGAGTGAGATTAAAAGTGATGAAGGGTCTGGATCGTTTCTTATGCTTCTAACATTAAATCATATTCTCTTTAAGAATCTCACACCATTCATCGTCTAGGATTGGGTTCTGGTGAGAAGTAGAGTTACGATAAGAAGTGTAAGAAGGGATCTCCACCCTTGGATGCACATTAGGATGAGATGCACCGAATCAACTCCCTTCTAAGGCGCAATTCATGGATGTGTATGAGATTAAAAGTGATCAATGACTCAGATCTCTTCTTACGCTTTTCACCTTAAATATTCTTTTCACACGATCCTATGCCTCATCGTCTATGTATACAACCATATATGTACATATAAAACCATTTCACTAATACATTAAAATGTTCCAAGAACATTGAATCATTTTATAAAATCCTAGAACTCAACTTAACCATCAATTCATCCAATTTAATTCCTTGGGAAATATATCCCCCAAATAATTAATCAGCTAATGTCTGAATTAATTATAAATACATAATTAAAAACATAAATTTTAATAAATTATATAATTCGTAATTATAATTACTAATCTTAACCTCAATTTATAGTGGATGGGTTATTGCTGTCAAACCCCCCACAAACAACTAGTAAAATTCAATAGCCGAAAAGTGGGCTTTTGGCCCGGTACAGCAACCAGCAACCGGCCGATAACCATACTGGATCTGACCCGTAACGACCCGACCCGTAAATCCCCTCCTGATCCCCACTTTCTAGACTTTACAACTTCGCCCCTTTCACTTTTCTTGATTAATATATGGACCAGGAAGTTTTGAGATATTACAACTCTTTCCACGTTACAAATGGAAATAATTTACTTGCATCTCTGCTTCCGATTGTTACCTCATTTTTGGAACCAAACTGTAGAAGTTCCAATAAGTGTTTTAAAATGGAGTTACAGGTTTACAGGGTATATTTTAGTGTCAAAAAAAATAGTTTCTTTAAGTTATTAATTGATAGATTTTAAAACAAATTCAAAAGTCAAACAAAAACTCGAAATCAATCAAGCATAAACAAAAAAGTTGAACACAAATTAAAAATATGGAACCCTAGAGTGGCAGAAAAATCAACATAGATTTAATTTTCCATATACTGAAAAACTAGATGTTAAACATTGTTGGTCATTGACTCTTTTCTCAAAAGATGTAAACCTAGAAAGAAGATTTCGTCATATTTGACTGCATATCAATGATTGTGTCATTTTAATTGGGCTCTGGTTGATCGACATTGGTGGTGAACAGAAGACCATGACCAATGTATCAAATGATGAAAGCCATCACCTAGCTACAAACCATCCTTGTTGGACTCACGGGCTGAGTTTTTTTTTTAATCTAAGGGGTGCCTAAAAAATTTAAGAATTTTAACGTTGAGAAAACTTTGCATTTATAAAAGAAAAAAAAGAAGAATTTAATGTGAATAAATAAAAATGAAAACAGTGTTTTGTCTATTTTACCTTTTATTTGACTTTTGATAGTTAATAATAACGGAGGTAATGACTTGATTTTTATGAAATTATTATAATCAAACATGGAATAATTTTAAAAACACACAGATTTCAAGTTGAAAACGATTTACAGGTGTTGTTTGTTTTTAAAAAAAATATATTGTATTCGTCTTATGTTTTACGAAATATAAGGTTGTAAGATTTTTTTGTAATATAAAAACTTTACACGGTTCTCTTATTGAACAAAAGGTCACATCACATCTCACTATTCTCTTACCGTCTTCTTATTAACCCATAGAGGAAGTATTTGGCCTAACGGTATAATTATATAATGTAACCTAACCTTTTTAGAGATCAAGAGTTTCAAATTCATTAAAAGGTGTATGTAGTTTCATTTACAATATATTAATATTACACGCTCAAAAAAATTCATCACTTACCAGAAAATAAAAATTGAGGATGAATATGGTAAGGACCAAAGATCTTACCCGATAAGAGCGATAAGAGCAAATGCAAGGACCAAATATCTTACCCGATAAGTGAGAGCGACGACTGTTACCATGGTTAGCGCTTACCGGGTATATTGTTGCATATGATAGCATTTTGGTGGACTAAAATCTTAGATGGTAAGTAACTGATAGTGTTAAATTTTGTCAGCAAACACTTACTCGGGTAAGTTTTGGTAAATGACCCCTTAGACTGTAAATTCTTATTTTATGATTTAATTAACGGTGAAAGTTTATCAAACACTTACTGGATAAACACTTATCAACAAAAGTCAATACTCTCAATTACCTTATGTGGTAACATTCCTTGCTATCAAAATGGATTGATGATAAACGTTTATAACCTCATTAAAATTCACCGGGTAAAAGTCATCATATTCACTTACTGGGTAAGACTCTCAATCGTTGTCTTCCCTCTTACGGAATAAGATTCTAGGTCATTCTTATATTCACCTGATATGTTAATTGAACCTGTAAACATTTACCAATGTAAGTGTTTAGTAAAATGGCCCCTTATTCCGTCACAAAAGACTTAAAATTATATCATTTTGATTAAGTATGAAAAAAGGGACATGTTACTTTTCTTCTTTCACATTATCCTAAGGATTATAATAACAAATATAAGGTCGGAATCGATCATCTTGGCCCTTAGGTCTTGCCCTCTTATGACTAGACTTGGTCGATTCCTATTATAGCATGGTCATCTCATCTAATCTATATATATGAAGGATTGATGAGTTCACATTAATTGGTCTAAAAGGTTGTTGATTTTAACTATTCTTTGGTCCCAAACCTCTTTCCTATTTAATTACAACTTGCAATGCAATTTTGTTTTGTCTAGACACCTTGTAGGGTTCAATCAATTAAAGTTAAAAGTCACATCTCTTCATTGGATTTTCATGTGATGTTAGGCCGAATGTCTATTTCAAGAAATAAGGTATAATACTTTCGAATAATGTCACATTATGATTGATAAACTAAGCAAATATCAACAAATGTTCTTAACTGAATTACTAAATATGAGCATTGCATTTGTTCAATGCTTGCCATGGTTAGAAAGAATCAATAACTTCGTAGCTTTTGAATACATGAGTGACTAAGTATGTTTTTAAACCTAAAACGTAAATGTTCCTTTTATAAATATAGAAGAAAAAGGACAATTTCAAGTAAGTCGTATAACAACACCAAGGAATATGCTATCACATAGATTCATTAATTAAAATGTTTATTTGATAAAATTAAATAAAAGTCTACTAAGTATTTATTATATTTAAATACTTGACGGTTTGTAATTTAATTGATGTTGAATTAAAATATAGCTACTCCCTTATTCATTTATTTAGGAGTAATCCGATTGACAGTTGTCACCAAGTATCCGATTGACAGTTGTCACCAAGTATCTTTTACTGTACTTTTAAACATTGACTTAAGCTGTATGATTTGATAAATCATCATGTATATTATTCACATTCAATCATCTTCTTTTAACATACCTTAATAGAAAAATAATAAGATAAAAAAGTTCGTAACTCAATGAAAGCATTCGTGTTACCACTAGTTACAACAAAATTTATTTTCAATAGAATATTAAAACTCAATTTTAAACTAACTTTGACCTACGTGTCAAAGACCAAAGTTATGTTTGACACCAACCAACTAACTTATTTTTGAGTTTATTTAATAAGTTCCATTTGGTAAATTATAAACTGGTTATTGAAAAACTATTTAAGATAGTTTTTCAATAAGATTCAAAGATGTTTTTTCATCAATTTAATATTTTATACAGATGATCAAAAAAATTTCTATTATCTAATTATGTTTCTCTGACAATAACCTATTTTATATTATATCTTAAATATAATTCTTGTGATTTTTTACAATAATCATTAATTTTACGTTAAAAAAACGTACGAGTAAATATATATTTTAATAAAATCTAAAATATCTTCAAAATATGAAATTTAGACCATTTGTGCATAGAGATGTAAACCCAGGCCCGATCCGATCCGAATCCGGCAAGACCCGGTTTTCGGCCCGCGGGCCCGATCTGGTTTGTATTTTTGATGTTTTCTTTAGCCCGATCCAATCGGATCCGAATTCGGTTTCTTGCCCGATCCGATTTTGTTCAAAATTTTCAAAAATATAGCTGTTGGAGGTAGCCGTTTATGACCATTTTTTTCAAATATAGCTGTTTTTTTGGTTTTTTTTTCACCTCAAAACACTATAAATACCATATATGTTGTATGAGTTTAGACACCAAAACTCACAAAGCAAAAAACGATCACAAATTTCTCTATAATTACAATGACCTGAACTCCTAATGTCATACAACCATACGATTCCGACGATGAGGATTATTGAGTGATAACTTGTATTTTTTATTTTTTAAATAATTAAATGTAATTTTGCAAAGATGTTAGTTTGTTACTAAATATCAATTATACTAAAACGTATTTTTAAAGTGTATTTGAGTGACCCAATGAAATATCTTTATAATATAAAATTGTAAAAAAAATATTCTTTTTTCAAAATCGAACAAATCCGATTGGGCCCGGTTTTCGGCCCGATCCAAATCCTAGTTTCTAAATCCGTTTTCGAGTATAGGTTAAACGCATCGGGGGTTACCCCCGAGGGCTGACCTGAATCTGGTTTGGGCAAACCTTTTCTTTGAATAGTGTTCCGGCTCATCCAGTCAAGGTGCGACCCGATCCGACCCGAATCCGAAAAATTTATATTTTTATGCATCATCAATGTCATTAAACATTGCTCAAAATATCCGATCTTTTCAATTAAATTAAATTTTTAGTTATTTAAAAAAAATCTTTATTTCAGTCACAATTTACAAAAACATAAGACCTATTTTCAAATCAAGAAGAAAATAGGGAATTTAATTATTTTGACCATTTTAGAAAAATCATTTACCAAAATGACCATTTTTTTTATTTTACCAAAATGATCAAAATACAATCAAAATACATATTAAATCGAGTGGGTTTGCAATATCATCAAAACGACGTCGTTTTGGGTTGAAATCCTCCGCCAAAGGTACAAATCCTCTGCTAAATTTGGGCGGAGGTTATAATTTGCCAATTTTTCATTTACATTTTACAATTTCTACCCTTAGAGTTAGTTAATAAATTACTGTAGTACTTTACTTTTTAATTTTTCGTTTTACATCCTTATCACATTAACACACATACTCGTATAACAATTAAAATACGTCTAAAAAATAAGTTTTTATTTTAACATGTTACACCATTATAATCGTCTCGATAATACCTTCGAAATGAGTCAAATATTGAATATTTTTCGATTTAATTATATACTTTTAAAGCCAATTATTCTCTTGATCGGTGAATATGAATATTTTTCACAAAATTCGGAATATTAATTAAAATATAATGTTATTATGTTTTAACGACAAAGTATAATATTATGGATATATAAAGAAATAAGATATAAATTATAGTGAATTTGTACTACTTTTGTGTTCTTGTCATTTCTATAATAAAAACCATATAAATTAATATTCATGTAAAATAACACATAATGCATCGGTTCTTAAGGTTATTACAATATATACTATAATTAACCCATTTTTGAATCAATGATATATACACAGTGCGGAGAAGAGTACAGAAATAAAATACAGAAATTTTTCAAGCATATTTTCATACTCTTCTCCAATACCTTTCATGAGTAAGTTTTTCAGCCTCAATATAAAATTTTAATAGCCGGAAAAGGCGATCAACTTACAAATAATAATAGCATTATATTTTAATTAACATTCTGAATTTTGTGAAAAATATTCATATTCACTGATCAAGAGGATCATTGGCTTTAAAAGTATATAATTAAATCGAAAAATATTCAATATTGAGCTCATTTCGAAGGTATTGTCGAGACGATTATAATGGTATAACTTGTTAAAATAAAAACGTATTTTTAAACGTATTTTAATTGTTATACGAGTATGTGTGTTAATGTGATAATGATGTAAAACTAAAAATTAAAAAGTAAAGTACCTAAAGTAATTTATTAACTAACTTTAAGAGTAGAAAATATAAAATATAAATAATAAATTTAACAAATTATACTCTCCGCCAAATTTGGCGGAGGAATTGAATGTTTGGCGGAGGATTAATGCATTCGGTATGTATACGGTGAGAAAAGGGGCAAAACGACGTCGTTTTAGTGGTTTAACAAACCTAATCGATCTCAGCTGTATTTCGTAGGATATTTCGGTTGAATTTTGGTCATTTTGATAATCATGAAGAAAAAATGATCATTTTGGTAACATTGTTTTCTAAAATGGTTAAAATAATTAATTTCCCAAAAAAATATATATATACAAATAGAGATCACTATGCAAATTCTTTACATAAAATAGATCCTTATATAATAAATTTGAGCAATCTTTTTCTGATTTGAAAATTTGCAAAATTTAGTAAAATCAAAATCCAAACTAAAAATGAATTTATTAACAAAAAAAAGGTTATTTTAATCGATTTCTCAATTGTTTTTTTATTTAGCAGGTGAATAGATTTTCAAAAAGAATCTTTTAGGAGGGGTTTGGTCAGGTCAGCCATTTTTGTATTCTTCAACTACTCGCGCATACCTCTATGGATTACAACCAAAAACACATACGACTTTCTTCATCTTCTCCACCCCTCTTTTCTCCCACTTCCAAATTCTCAAAATTTCCCAAATTTCTACATGTAAAACGATTCAATTTCGGGTCATGGGTTGTGGGAATTTCTTCTTCACTCTAATTATAACCTTTTCAGTTGCTCTAATCACATACAACATCATAATTTCAGCCAATGCTCCAATCAGGCAAGAGCTTCCAGGTTCGTCTCAAGGGGTTCTTTCTGTAGACCCCATTATCAAGATGCCCAACGATAGAAAATCAGCTTTGGCCAGTAAGAAGAGGCTGTTTCATACTGCAGTTACTGCCTCTGATTCTGTTTATAACACATGGCAGACTAGGATCATGTATTATTGGTTTAAGAAGATGAAGAAAAATGGCGGAGTTAATTGTGAAATGGGTGGATTTACGAGGATCTTGCATTCTGGAAAAGCTGATAAGTTTATGGATGAGATCCCTACTTTTGTTGCTCAGCCACTTCCTCCTGGTACAGATCAGGTATAATTGTTGAAATCATCAATCATCATATTGGGTTATCTCTTAATTCCAACAAATTTTGATTCCTTTTATTTAGGATAATTAGGTTTTTGTTCATGCTTCTTCTTTCCAAGGAAGTCGAATTTTGACTTTTAATGTCAAATGGGTGGGTTTTGAGCTTCAAATTTGACACGAATCTTTGGTTTGGGATAGAAATTGATACGTACATTGAAGAATTAGTAATCTATATATGACTATAAAGAGATGATTTGGTGTAAGAACTCAATGTTTTATTGTGGATTTTGATTTGAAATGCGATCGTTTTGACTTTTCAAAGTCAAATTGAGACATTCTCTTTTGAGACATTGAGAGTGTGTATGCTTTAAATAGAGAGAAACCCACAGTTTTACTTTAAGTAACATTTGTGGGTATCTTTTAATTTCATGCTGAGAAGGTTTTGATTGATCTTTTTTTTTCTATTGAACTAAATTATGTTTCTATTGTGTGTGTAATCGATGTATTTATGTGTCTATAGATAAAGAGATGATCATTGATTCTAGTTAGACTTGACCTAGTGGCCATCTTCTAGTTTAAAGTTAATAAAAACATATATTTAGATGGGAATCAAGATTCAAGAATGATAGGAATTCATAACTTCTTAACATATTTGGAAGTATTGGTTTTTTAATTGTTGGATTCATGTTCAAAGTAGGTCTAGAATTGATTGATGCTTGATAAATTTTGGTTAGGCAACAGAGTAATGTTTGATAAATTTGGTGAGTGTGGAAATGAGTTCCTTTTTTTGATCTCAAAAACCCTTTTGTTAATTCATCAAATGAGCTACCCACTCCACTCATTTTTGAGAGACTTTTAATCTCATAGACAAAAGTCTTTGGATGGTGATTCATTCATTAGATTCACAGAGTATAATCTTTATTTGGTTTTGCAAATTGCTAAAATGATCAAATTATATCAATCTTTTTGTCATATTATGGAAAGGATTACAAGCATCATACACTATGGAAACCAAGTGGCCATTGGCCTAAATGGTATCAGTTAGAGAAACGCGTATATTATGGTTTGTTGGTCGTTCAATTTTAAAATTACACGGGAAGAATATTGGGATCTCCATGTACACATTTGACGTTATTGGAGTGAATGGAATGGAATCTGTCAAATAAATTGGAATCTTCCTGTTTGGCCTTTCATGTCTTGATTACTTATTGACACTTAATTTCCACTAGTAAATTAAATTCATTCAACTATTGATCAATTTGCGCTACTTTTCAGGGTTATATAGTCCTGAATAGACCTTGGGCATTTGTGCAATGGCTTCAACAGGCAGACATTAAGGAAGAGTATGTAGAAACATAAATCAGCTTTCTTGACTCTTTTCATATTTGGCTTCATTTTCCGTCTTTCAACTTAAATATATACATTGATATATATATATATATATATATATGTAATCTTATACGTATTGTTTTTACATCATATGTAATGCAGCTATATCTTGATGTCAGAGCCCGATCATATTATTGTTAAACCGATACCAAATTTGTCTAAAGACGGCCTTGGAGCAGCATTCCCCTTCTTTTATATTGAACCTAAAAAGTACGAGTCTATTCTTAGAAAGTTCTTCCCCGAAGACAAGGGCCCCATAACCAATATCGATCCTATTGGAAATTCACCTGTTATTGTTGGAAAGGTACATAAAACTACGCTCATTAAAACTACTTTATACGTTAATACAGTTTCGTTTAATATGATTTTTTTTCTTGTTTTTGTTTCTGGTTTTAGGAATCTCTTAAAAAGATCGCACCCACATGGATGAACGTGTCGTTGGCAATGAAAAAAGACCATGAAGCTGATAAGGCTTTCGGTTGGGTCCTCGAGATGTAATTAAGAATCAAGACTTTTTCCCGTATTTTAATAGTTTCTAATTTCAACCACTTTTTATTTAACATATATAATTGTTGTTAATTGTTATGCAGGTATGCTTATGCTGTTTCATCTGCTTTCCATGATGTTGGTAACATCTTACACAAGGACTTCATGCTTCAGGTTCATTATTTTCATCTTCTTATTTTCTACATGATCTTATGCAGCCACTGAGGATTTTCCCGACTGTTATCTTCTGGGCCCCACGGGTTTCAATTTTCATGGTTCATTACTAATGTAATTTTTATTTATTTATTGTTTTGGGTACTATACATGTGATAGCCGCCATGGGATACGGAAATTGGCGATAAGTATATAATTCACTACACATACGGATGCGATTACGATATGAAAGTACGTCATTTCTAAGCTATTCAACTTCTCTTAGAAAAGCTAACGAATTTGACAAGTGTATTTAACTGTTTGCAGGGTAAGTTGACGTATGGAAAGATCGGAGAGTGGAGATTTGACAAAAGATCGTTCGATAATTTCTATCCTCCAAGAAACCTTCCACTTCCTCCACCTGGTGTACCCGAAAGTGTGGTACGTTTTTTATTCTATAATATATCATTCGATACTTAATTTTGATTCTTTCATGGACTAATTTAGAAAAAAAAAATGGTAGGTAACGCTTGTGAAAATGGTGAATGAGGCCACGGAAAACATCCCAAACTGGGGTGCTTAATACGGTCAGCCATTTTTTAAACTATTTGCAACGGGCGGGAGAAAAGCTATATGTATATTCCATCTGTCCACTTAACAACACACGTTCGTCGTCTGTTGTTAACGGAGTTTGATCACATTAGAGCTATTTTCGAGTCTAACATATAAACGCTCTTTACAGAGGAATTATGTTGCCTTTTCGGTTATTTTATTTCGGGGTCAAATTATAATCAAAATCCATTTTCTTTTCAGATTTAATGCCTTTCTTTGTTCTAAAAAGCATCTGGTTTGTTTTCAAATGGTCTGATAAATGATCTGAATTGGATAATGACTTGTGGCTGTATTTGGTAATTCAGTAAGCATCCAATGGTGTAACTTACAACCAAAATGGTAAAAATAACTAAAGAAATTCATATAATTATGTTCTAAAAAAACCTTAAAAACTTGTATCTAATGAAAACCTCTAGAGTTATACCAAAAAAAGATTGAAGAATTAGGATTCAGTGATCTTTTCCCATCCAAGTTGGTGGCAACATTCCGGTTTGCTCATGAACCGTGTTAAACAACGGTGGCAACATCTTATAGACACCAGCAACTTCCTTCATAGCACCACCATCGCCGCCATCTCCGCCACCATTTGCACCAGTCCAAATGCTAATCTTTGGTTGCAGTCCCTTAACGGCATCTCCATTAATCTTGGCGATTTCTTGATACATTCCTCCATTAAGCATCAAATAATCTCTAAAAGCTGAATAGTTTCCGTTCAGTGCACCCAAAAGGGTGTGTACGCCTCTTTTTCTTTCTGAAACAGGATTGCTTCTGATTCTTTTTGCTTCTTGTATAACTCCTGATTCGCCTCTTGTATCTGCAATTACATCAATATCATTATATTAGTGATAACTGATAAAAATATCGTTCTATTTTCTACATCTTTTTTTAATAAATATCATATATCAGGCAAAATATATTATTCAGCGAATTTGTTTATCTATTTATTATACCTTAAACTTTAATTACTTATTACAAACTATAACAACTAAATTGATAATACTTCGAGTATTTAGCAAATCTTTGTTATGTACTAAATATCGTAAGAAAAGTAAGAAGAAAAGGTTGAAAAAAAATCTATTTAAAGATTCACATGTGAATAAGTTTGTTTTGGTTGTAGAAATTACCTTGGTTTCACATTCAACATTAGCTCTGGTAAAAAACTCAGCCTTTAGCCTCTCCGTCCGAGTCATAGCGTTCATGATCTCAACCTCCTTCTGCAACTCAGCTGACCGTAGCGCCACCGCCTTGCTGGCCTCCACCTCTGAATCCTTTGCCCATTTGGCCTTCTTCATTGCCAGCTCAGCCTCCCTCTCGTTGTCAAACACCTTCAGCTCAGTTGACACCTTTATCTCCTCCTTCTTCCCCTCTCCTTTCCTCTGTGTCGATATGATCTTCGTTTCCGCATCTATCTTTGCCGCATTTTGCAACGTCTGCCCTTCTCGAAGCTTCGCTCCTATTTCACCCTAATTAAATCAAACTATTTAATCATCAGATTGTAGTAATTATTAATCTAATAAAATTATAAACTAAAAGCAATTCAAATTCAAAGACAAATTTTATATATATATATATATAGGGGAGGGGTCATACAAGAACACCCTCTATTTAAAAGAACACTTTGTGGTCCCATATCATATGTGGTCCACAAGGTGTTCCTTTGTTCCTTTAAATTTACAAAGTTCTCGTTTGAACCTCCCTATATGTATATATATATATGATGATCACCTTCATCTTGGCTTCAGAAACATCGATTTTACCTTGATTTGCAGCTTCCATTTGTGTTTTTTGCCCTAAATACGAGAAATACTCGTGCCCAGGAATATGATTCAATTCAAATTGATTCAATTCCAGTTGAACTTTCTCGAAAACCTCCTGCTTAAACTCCTTGGTTCCTTTGAAGATCTCTTCCATGGTCATGGAGGCAGCAAGGACACGTGTCTCCCCCTCGATGATCCCTTTGACGAGCTCGTTCACATGGTGCGATAGCTTATCATGAGGTGAGATTAGTTTGGCGTATTTGCTGAGACTGTCCATATCATCTGAACGTGGACCGATGGTGAATACAGCCGGAAGGATGAAGGGGAGTTTCTCGGCGCTCATGGCTTGGACTTCGAAAGTGTAGTTGACCGGAGAGATATCAAAGACGGAATAGGATTGGCCGGGAAATACCCATGATTTCTTGGCGAGTTTGATATCCTCGATTCCGGAGCCGGTGATCACCAAATACTCGGAGGCTTTTGCAACTCTATACATGGCTGAATGGCTGAATGGCTGAATGCTGATTGGCTGATTGGCTGAATGGAGATTATTATAATTATAACTATAACAAAGAGAGAATGTGAATGTGAATGTGAATCTTGAAAAGATGGAATGGAATGGAATGGGATGGTATTTATAAGTATTTTTAAGATGGAAAAGAGTTGTACCCTGTGGATATATGGCAGTACTCCTACCAAATTGTAGATTGCTACTAATTTCTTCAAGATTTTGATGAAGAATTCGAAAACAAGATTTTGATTAAAGAGATACTAAATTAAGATTGGCTTTTTGATAAACTTTATTTTGTTTATATCTATACTATATTATACTGCGTTTGATTTAGAAACAAAATTTTAAACATTATGTACCTTTAATTAATGTTAAATTACTTATTTCAAGTTTACAAAAAAAAATTATTATTTCTTTAATACAACTTATTTAAAGCAAACTACTATCTCTCTCTCTCTCTCCATGTATACCCATATTTCACACTGATTCTTTCTCTAATTACGTTCAAATCATATCTCACATCTATATTATATTACAAATTACTTAATAAAAACTTTTAAAAATCATTTGTCATGGATATTACTTAAATTCAAGATTACAAGTAAATTATGTGTAACTGTGTAAATACAAGTTATTAAAGTTTCATTTTAAATTTATAACTAACTGCAGATAAACATAATTAAATGTAAAATAAACATCTTATTTTATATATAAAAATCTAAAATATTATTAAGATAATTATTAAGTTTTAACCGAATAGTTATTATCTTTATAAAAAAACTATATTATTAAACCGAAAATAAATTACTTCATCATTAATTCTAAATTACAATAAAAAAAATTACCCAAAAAAAAACAAGAAAATGATACGTCCAAAAACAATGTTACACCAAGAGTTCTTGCTCTATAAAATTCCTTGTATTGGCTATGTTTTTCATGTACATTTTTCATATTATATACAAGAGAGAGAGACACGAATGTTTGTACGAGGATATGAGTTAAATTGACACTATTTTGCTATTTTAATACAAGCTATAAGGCTAGGGGAATCACAAAAAACAAACCACATATCATATTTCTAATAAGGGCATAACGTTGAAAACAATATTTTTCCGTCTTCTAAAACATGGGATTATAACTTATTTTCCTATATATAATTTTTATTGCAATTGAGTAACAATGCTTACATATACAATATGACACAGGAAAAGAGAAGATACAACCATCGTACAAAAATCACATCACCAAACACAAAAAACATTTTTTAACATGTAACAGGATTCAAATATTTATGTTTCCAAAAAAAAACTTCAAATATTTTTAGACATCTACGCAAAAAGCTTGAACAACTAAGATTCGGTGATTTTGCCCATCCAAGTTGGTGGCATCATTCCGGTTTGCTCATGAACCGTGTTAAACAATGGTGGCAACATCTTATAGACACTGGCAACTTCCTTCATAGCACCACCATCACCACCCTCTCCGCCACCACTAGCGCCAGTCCAAATGCTAATCTTTGGTTGCAGTCCCTTAACGGCCTCTCCATTAATCTTGGCAATTTCTTGATATATTCCTCCGTTAATCATCAAATAATCTCTTAAAGATGCATAGTTTCCGCCCAATGCACCCAAAAGGGTGTGTATGTAGGTACCTTGGGCTTGAGCAAGGGCAACAAGACCCTCTGCTTCCTTTTGTTTTGCGTATAATTCACCATCAGCTATTTGTTGGCGAGAGTAAAGTGTGGCTTCGGCTATTGCCTTTTGAGCCTCGGCTTCTTTTTCTTTCTCGTACAAAATTGCTTCCGCATCTTTTTGCTTCTTGTATAACTCCCAATTGGCCTCTTGTACCTTTACTTACATCAAATTATCATATTAAAAAACTTGATCAAAATTGTTTCTTCATCTTAATTAATGAATATTTAGACTAAAATATTTGTTATTCATGTACTTCAACTTTCAAGTACTCATTTTAATTATATAATTTATGTTCAAGTAATGATGGAGAGCAAGTCCAAGGATTTTTTATTGATTAGTAGGAGAAAGAAAACAGATTCGAAATAAATCCAAATTAAAAGAAAATACCATTACTTTTATTTATTATTTGATATTTTTGCATAAAAATAATTAGAACTGATTTATTAATTTAGGATTAGTATTTAGTTTTCTAATCATCCTTCATTTATTCTCTAGTTTAGGTCTATAAATAGGTAGCTTTGTAACACTTAATATTCATATTCTTATTTTTATAAATTGATATTAATAATTGTTATTAGGTTTCTCTTAAATTTTGGGTTCATCTTATTTTATCCGGGCTCATCCCATTGTTGTTTTGCGTCTAAGGGTGTAACTTGTCCCGATTTGGACGGATAACACCCAAACCACAATGGTGATTTATGAAATTTTCCAAATTGAACCATTTGGCAACAAGTGATTAAATTGGTAAAACTGGATCATAAAAAAGCGGTATGATATGATCGTTTTAGTTGGTTTGTGCTTATTATGAGTTTTAAGCTAAAAAACATAACATTTATCTTCAAAATTAAATTTCTACCAATATAACATTGTTAAAAAATATTACACTAAATTATAAGAGCATCTCAAATAGCTTCTTTATAATGGGGAAAATGGAGAAAATAGGGATTCTAAGCTAGAAAGTAGGAGAGAAGAGGTTTTTTTCTCTAAATTTGGAGAACACCCAAAAAATGATTACAACATGAAACAACCAATAAGAAAAATTAAAAATAAATATTTGGTGAGAGAAATAATATTTTAATAGATGGATGTAATCTTTTAATATTATAATTAATATTGGTTCCTATAAAATAGGGAATTTGTTGGAGATCAGTGCAATTTTTTTTAAAATTTTATCTTTTAGTTCTTCATTTTAATTTTTTCCCCGGAGATGCTCTAAGATAAACATCTATCTCCAAAACTTAAAAAAACATCGCGCAAATTGAAATAAAGTTAAATAAGTGTCACCAACAATGACCCAAGTTTTGGACAAACATTTATCAAGTAGAAGGACCATTTGGGTTTGGTATTCATTGACGGATTTTTGATTTACATGTTGTAGATAATTGAGAAATGAAAGCTAAAAACTTAATATTTTGGACGGGCTTTTTTAATTGTGTTATAAAAGTTGAACCAATAAACGTCTAATATAATTAGTACATGTGTATTTTAATGGTTGGTTTGTTCCAAAATACATTAAAAAGGTATTTTTCATACTAAACCGGCCCACGCTTAAATGATTCGATTTAATTTGATTAGATAAGTAAGATATTACCTTAGTTTCATATTCAACGCTAGCTTTGCTCAAGAACTCAGCCTTGAGTTTCTCCGTCTGAGTCAATGCGTTCATGATCTCAACCTCCTTCTGCAACTCAGCCGCCCGAAGCGCCACCGCCTTGTTGGCCTCCACCTCCGCCACCTGTGAATCCTTTGCCCATTTGGCCTTCTTCATTGCCAGCTCAGCATTCGCCTCTGCCACCTCAGCCTCCCTCTCGTTCTCAAACACCTTCACCTCCGTTGACACCCTTATCTCCTCCTTCTTCCCTTCCCCTTGCTTCTGCGTCGATACGATTCTCGTCTCCGCATCTATCTTCGCTGCATTTTGCAGCGTCTGCCCTTCTCGAAGCTTCGATCCTATTTCACCCTAATTACATTTAAATCAATCATCAGATTGTAGTAGTAATTATTAATCTAATATAATTATAAACTAAAAACAATTCACCTTCATTTTGGCTTCAGAAACATCGACTCTAGCTTGATTTGCAGCTTCCATTTGTGTTTTTTGCCCTAAATACGAGAAATACTCGTGTCCAGGGACGTCCACCAGCTGTTTGACGTTGGCGTTGTAGATCCACAATCCAAATTGATTCAATTCCAATTGAACTTTCTCGAAAACCTCCTGCTTAAAATCCTTTGTTCCTTTGAAGATCTCTTCCATGGTCATGGAGGCAGCAAGGACACGTGTCTCCCCTTCGATGATCCCTTTGACGAGCTCATTCACATGGTGCGATAGCTTATCGTGAGGTGAGATTAGTTTGGCGTATTTGTGGAGACTGTCCATATCATCAGAACGTGGACCGATGGTGAATACAGCCGGAAGGATGAAGGGGAGTTTCTCGGCGCTCATGGCTTGGACTTCGAAAGTGTAGTTGACCGGAGAGATGTCGAAGATGGAATAGGATTGGCCGGGGAGTACCCATGCTTTCTTAGCGATTTTGATATCATCGATTCCGAATCCGGTGATCACCAAATACTCGGAGGCACTTGCTACTCTGTACATGGCCGAACGGAGATGATTAATTAATTAATTATAAGTTTGTTAATCTTTAAAACTTGATGCTCTACATGGATTATATATATATATATAGATATTGTTAAGATGCATAATAGTTGTACCTTGTGCATCAATCAAATGTAAAACCATCTCAAATAAATTATTCAAAATTACACTAAGGGGGTGTTTGTTTTAGCCTATAAAAATAACTTATTCACTTATTACGGTGTGACACTGGTAATAAGTTATTTTGAGTGTTTGGGGAAAACAACTTATCCGGTGATAAGTCATTTTTTAGGAAGTTAAAATTTTTAACTTATCAAATTTTGACAAGTACTTTTCCAGAAAGTCAATAAGTTATAAGTTAATAAGTTCATCCAAACATCCCATAAATCTAGAAAAGAAAAAAATTTACATTAAACTTTAACAGGTTCCAAGTTTCAATGATTATAACATAATTATATTGTTGTGCACGATGTTATTTAAATGGATTAAAATCAGTAAATTAAGATAAAATGTTGATTTTTACCGATAAACGTTTTTAGTAGGTAAACATTGTATAAACATCTCCATTCTCTCATTCTTTTTCATTTTGAATAAACTTTTAAAGAAAATGTTTAAACAAATTTTTTATCCAAAATTGTCTTTTAGATAGCGACATCTTTCGCATTTACCAAGAATTTCAAGTAATAAGGTGTTTTTTGGAAAAAAATAAATATTATTTTAGACTGAAAGATACTTTGTTTTTAATAAATATATAACAATTTATGTGAAGTTACAATGCAATTTCATGAACAATAACGAAGGCGTTGCCTATGAAATTTGAGACTGAAAACCATGGCATCAAGCATTGGGTTGACATTGAAAACCTGTTACTTTATTTTTACCTATATTTAATACACAAATAACGTTTTATAGACTATATTATTCACTTTATTAGTTGACTTTATTTTTTTTAGTAACTTATATATTATTATTAAGAATATAACTTTTTTTTTATCAAAAAAAATGTATATATCAACTTTCTTTTCCGCAAATAATATTAATTCTCACACACCGTAAATTATTTTCTTCCGAATACATTTGGACAATATTATAAGCATCGGTCAGAAAAACAACGGGATTATATTACGATTATGGTAAAACAAATTAATAATACAAATTGGAGATTTTGGAAAATTGTGTTTGGAGACTATTTGATTTATTGATTGGTGTTTAATTAAGACTTGTATACAGGTAGGCAATTCAGCCATCTGATAGAAATAAATAAAAATATGTCATAAAAGAAATTGAACTCTGAGATCTTGTTTAAATTTTATACTCCCTTCTTCAATTCTTACATTTTTTAAATTATTTTAAAACTCATTGTTCTTCATATGAACATATAATTATCTAAAATAAAATAAAAATAATTATACCCAGCAATTAATACGTTACGTAAGTCTTGCTTTAAAAAACCATGTGTTTGATGAAAATTTGTTTTCAATTTACTTCAAATGGTTTCTTTGTCAATTTGGTTGTTACTTCTCAATAAATAAGAAGTTTTAAAAATTAGAAACAATTAATTAACACATGTTTCTATTTAGGTTATTTCTCTAATGATTTATTCGAATCACCTGCAATTTTTTCTTATCTATATTGATAGTTTTAATATTGGTTCCTTATATGCTATTTTCTAAAATCAGAGCATAAATAAAAGTATTTCATATTACTAATTAGTTTCAACTATTTTTTTTTGTTATTTTCCATGAAATAATAATATGATTTTCAAGATTGTTGTTTATATTTTTCCATAAATAATAATAATATGTTACTTTTTGTTGTCGTTTTTGTTTTTGTTTTTATTGCATAGTTTTTATCGTGTTCTATGGGTTCTTGGCAATGTTTTAATAAGAAACAAGTTTATTGAGATGCAAAAGCCACTACGTGTTCAATATTTTTCTTTTTAATGTGTTTTAATGATATTTATTTTTCTTTATCCAATTGGATTGTTATCCTTTTTTTAAGGTGTGGACTAGATCGTGAAAAGAATAAACGCAAAAGTACAAGTGAGCCATACTAATTAATCATGCTTTGATTAAGCATCATGAATATTTTGAGAAACACTTCTTGAATATTAAACATGTTTTTCAAATAACATCAAATGACATTTTTTTAAATATTTAAGACAATATTAAGCATAGCTTTCTAAATCTCTCAAAATAATGTGTCCCTTGAGTTCTAATTCCCAAAAATTCCATGAATTATTTATGTTTTCATGTATATTTACACCAAAAAGGAGATCAACTCACTTGAAATTGATGTTATTTTAATTTTTTTTTATAATTATAATGTTATTACGGTCATCACAAGATAGCGAATATGACATATTTGGATCTTTCGATCTAGCCTCGACTATGTGTCCTTCCATTTATTCCGTACAAGCAAACAAACATACAAAATGAAACATCTCTCTTGAATGATTCATCTTAGGTATAAAAGTTTGGATCTTTTGATTTGGCCTCAACTATATCTGTCATTTGTATACTTACAATTGTTCAGTATAGGTCAACACAAGCACCTTCGAAGAAACATCTTTCATGAATTATTCGATTTAAGTATAGATTTTAATGAACTTCAGATTTTTTTATTCAACCCTAACTATGTGTTCATTGTACATTTTGTCTTTGGTAACTGCGGGTTTTCAAGTAAACATTTTTTTTGGAAACTGTGGGTTTTCAAATCAACATTTTTTCGGTAAGTGCGGGTCTTCAAGTCAGGTTATGTGTACCAACTGATATCTCAAGTGACCACAAATTAGAGTTATCACAGATGAACTTCCATGGACACAATTTTTTTGACAATGTCAAGATTCAAACCCGAACTAAATGAGATTTCTTCTATATTCCCTAAGCATTAACCAACACAACACAATCTGTTGTATGCTGTTGAAAATGCACTTTGAAGTAAACATAGTCCATGGATGATTTATTTTAGGTATAATCTTATTGGTCACTTTTTAGATGGTTAAATACATAGAATAATATTATACTTTATTATAAACTTTTATTTCAAATAATATATTTATTTTTACAGTAAATGACAACATATTTTTAATCTCAACTTAAATTGGAAAATACTTCTAAATAACATTATTTTTGGACTTCATTGTTCGCAAATAAAATTAATAGGGAATAACAAATCTTTCGATCCAAATAAGTAAAGATCATAAGTAAAAATCATAAAAAAAAATAATATTATCCTAACCATATTTTATGTTCATATTTTTTTGGTCTTTGGTCTTAAAAACATTTAGTAACGGGTGTTTTTTTATTAATAGTTAATAATTAAAATACTACTTTAATTAATAAAAAATTCATTACAAATAAATTTCATCAATACTTTTTCGTGAAAATATTAAAAACCAGAGACAATATTAAAAAGAAATTGTTTAATAACTGTAATAAATGTATAAAAATGCATAATATTCGTTAAAGTGAGGAATTGCTCAAATTGTATCACAATTGAGAGACAAACTATTAAAAGATATACAAATTATGACCATCATCAAATATTTAATGGACGTTAATTTCAATAACAAGTGGATATATATCAAGAATTTAGAATATTCATTTAACACATGAGATCATGTGAGAAGTAATTTAATATGAACAACGTAAGAAGAAATCTTAACCTTTGATCACTTTTAATCTCAAACTTACTTATGAATCGTGATTGATACATGGATTGATCCAGTGCATCTCGGTGTATGTCATCTCCGTACATCTTATTCTAATGTGCATTTAAAGATGAAGATCCCTTCTTATCCTTCTCAACATAACTTCACTTTCACCAAAATCCAACCCTATTTTAAACAATGAAGTAAAAAAACTTATAATAATAATGTAAAATTTATAAATAAATCACAAATGATTTTTGGTGAATTTTTTTTAACACTAAAAAATTCATGATTTGTAAAATAAATAGTTATTGAGGGTTAGAAATTTAAAGAGTACACGACATAAGGGATTGTACTGTTGATACTCGAAAAATATGATTTTATTGCAATAAATAAAATCATTAATAAGGGAAGTTATATATTTTGAATTTAATTTATTTGAGAAAAGAATGCAGAAGGGAAACTAGATGGACTAGTTTTGCCAAATAAGAAAAGTAAATTTGAAAATGATTGAAATTTAAGAAATCATTCCAAAATCACGTATTTCATATTTGAGGCCAGATTTGACGACATAAATATTGGAGTTTCCGTCTGAAATTTGGTGGGGTAGTTCCCAAGGGTGTAAGGGAGTAAACCCAATTGGAATTTCGTGATTTTATCAAGAATTGAGGGAGATACCGAGTTTGGAGCAGCATACGGTCATTCTGCACAAAAACGACGATTGGAGGTAAGATACTCAACCAAAATCGATGTATAATATATGGATGGCTTCGTTTTTCAATTATCTTTCTATTGGTATAAGTTTCGTGGCCTATGGTGGGTGGTACATCGAGTATTTTGGCCGAGAAGCCGCTGTGGCGGTGGACCGACGGGATTGGGTACCAAATCTTAACTCTCGGGTTGAATAATGAGCCGCAGGGGCTGTAAATTTAGATATGAATTAGGATGTTTATTAACCGTAAAGTTTTTAAAAAAGTTTGATGAAAAATGGTCGATAAACAACCCCAAACGTACGCCGCACCGAAGTTGCGATCGGTTGGGTCGGGAGTCATGTTGGGTTGGGCTAGCGCTGGACCGAGATGGTGGGCCACAACTTCATGTTGGGGCTGACTTTTAGGGTCAGATTCGGTTAAAGTCGAATCGTTTTTATTAAACTGATAATTATTATAAAGAGATTTGAGTGTCGTTTATTTATTTGGATTAATCGAAATAAATTGAGATGTTTCGACTAAATTGGTTAAGTTTTGGACATCAAATTATAAAAGGTATTAGTGACATGAGTTCTCACATTTTTGGGATTTATTCTTTAGAGATTTAGTGTTAATTAGATTATGAATAATTAATATTTTAGTCTCTAACTTTTTATTTAGTTAAGGGTGAAATGATTATTAAATTATAATTAATAATTTAATAACTTGTTTAGCTAGTCGTGATTGAGTAATTATGGATTTGGAAGTTTTAAAATGAGAGACGTATAGGTTGGGTTAATACGTCGTGATATATTTCGGAACTGAAGTAGTTCATTGGGGAGGGGTACATGGCGACGAGGTATGCTTATGCCGGACCTGTCGACCATGAGTTGAATCGTTTTACTTTTGGGCTGACTTGTAAAAAAGTCAAGACTCTAATTATGGAAATGTAATTATGTGTTATAGGGTAATACACATGGACGAGGTTTAGCTAAGCGGAGCTATTCAGGTGAGTCTTTTACGAGATTTCACTGGGATGTATACATATGTATGAAATGTATTTTTACATATATGGTGTGGATGTTTATATGTTAATTGATGAAATGATATTATT
Source organism: Silybum marianum (assembly GCA_036898165.1). Lineage (NCBI taxonomy): Eukaryota > Viridiplantae > Streptophyta > Magnoliopsida > Asterales > Asteraceae > Silybum > Silybum marianum. The sequence continues at coordinate 26,848,869 of CM072539.1, forward strand.
GTATGTTTACTTTAATTTGATGATCTACATGCATGTGGTTAAATTATGGTGTAACATGCTATTCATGTTATATGATGATACATTGCATGCAAATAGGAGTTGGGGTGTGGGTTGACATGCTTATAAAATGATATAACACGGTATGGGATATCGGTTCGATGTGTCACACTTTGGGAAGGCACGACCCGAAATGGGCGGTAGTTCCTGGCGGACTTACACACTCAGGGAATGTCTGTGACATGACAGGTCCCTACCTAACGGAGAGAAGTTAAGAGATCTCATTGGGGGTGCATATAATTGGTGAAATTGCATATCATAGTTATTTGATAATTATATGTGATTAAATGTGTGTCGGATAGTCGCACGTAAATCGTGAACTCACTGAGCTATTTAGCTGACTATAGTATACATCTCAGGATCGGGAGGTTCAGGAATCGACAAGGGCAAATGACATGCTTAAGGAGTTTAGTTCCTTTTACTTTATTTAACGTACACTTATATGTATTTTCGGAGTTTGTCTTGGTTTTAATTATAGTGACCCGGTATGGGACGAGTTATCTTTTAATATTTATTTTGATTTGATGTTTAGACTTCCGCTGTAAACACTTTAGTTTATTAATTGGAGTATTTAATGAGGTGTTTTGATGATGTGACATTTCATTTATTGGAAAAAAATTAGGTGTTAGATTTTTATCTGATTTAAGATTTTATATTAAAATTTTAATAGGATTAAGCAAAGTCAAACATCAATCAAGAGTCAACTTAAAGACGATTGAAACTATCCAACTTAAAAGAGAGGCGTCTTCCATGCACTAAAATGATAACTAAAACACCATGGCATTATTGGATTATGTATGTACCAAAGTTTCAAGGTCAAAGCTAAGCAAACAAATAAAAATATCTCATTTATGAAAGTAAATTGTTATTTCATGTATTTTATTTTAAACGAAGTGTACACAACCAAAAAAACATATAATTTTAAAAACTTATAATTATTACACTTAATGTTTGGAACACAACAAGTCGGATAAAATCGTATGTCATATTTCAAGTGTGGGTAATTCCATAAAGCAATCAAACATTAACAAACAAAGGTAAAATCTAAAAAAAAACTATAATAATAATAATGTAAAATTTATAAATTGATCACAAATGATTTTTGATGAAAAAATTATCTATTTTAAAAGTCAACTTGAAACCATCCAAATACATGGTGTATAAAGTTATCAAACTTAAAAGACGATTGAAAGTTGAAACTTAAAAGATGCGTTTTAATGCACTAAAATAGTATAAAAAAAATGATAACTAAAACGCGGCTATTGGATTATGTATGTGCCTACGTTTCTAGGGTAAAGCTAAACAAACAAACAAACAAAAATATTATATATGTCTTAAAGTAAGTGTCTACAATGAAAAAAACATATAATTTTAGAAAATTTTAATTATTAAATAACTAAATGACGTTCTTACTCTTGATTATGATTTAGGGGTGTAAACGAGTCGTATTGAGTCGAATAGTAGGTTATTCAAGTTTGGCTTAATATCAGACTCGAGCTCCATTAACTTTTTCAAAATCGGGCTTGAGATCGAATTTCCATGTTTGAGTTTCAGCTCCAATTCGAGATCGACTAACTCGTTTATTTACTCAAACTCGATAATTTTTATATTTTGATTGTATAATGTATAAGCATATAAATATATGTGACACGAAAAAGTGTATGCTCGAATGGCTCGACTCGACTCGACTCTTAAAGTTTAATCGAGCTTTCGAACAAGTCGAATCAAACACTGGTATGATGGAGCTCGAATAGTTAAGTTAAACGAGTTATATTTTTTGTTCGAGATTGACTTGAGCTCGATAATTATCAAGCTCGAGTAGCTCGTTAAAAGTTCGACTTATTTATATCCTACTCTTGATAATAGAGAAAGAAAAAAGTTCTTATAATTAAGGATAAAATGAAAAGATGAAAACTTAATTTTTTAAATATAAACACTTATTTTAAAACAAATAAAAATAAAAATAAAAATGTAGGCATTTAATTTATCAATTCGAATGAGCAAGTATATTATTTCCAAATAACCAAATCTCATATGCATTTTAATCACATGATAGTACGTCATTGTCTTATTTAAAAGAGAATATAAATAAAATAAATAATGATATATAGATAAAAGAGTAAATTACATGATTGGTCCCTGTGGTTTATACTAAATAACACTGTGAGTCCCTGTTTTAAAGTAATTACGGATTTGGTCCCTGTGGTTTACACTTTCTCACGTCCTTGGTCCTTGAACTTTAATGATGTTAAATAATTCCGTTAAATTACCTATAGGGACTAAAAATGTAATGTTCTAAAACTTTGGTTTCATCTTTTTCAATTTTGAATTTTTCTCCTTTACACACAAACATGAATTTATATTGATTATTAATTTCAATTTATTAATTAATTTTAAATTATTAAATAATATTATTTTCAAATTATTAACTAACTAATATTAATTACTGATTATTTAAAATTAAATTTTATCAACTATGTTTATATTATTATTATTCAGTATATTTAAAATGATATATTAGTTATTTTTCATAAATAATAAAACTTTGATAAATATTTAAAAAAAAAAGATTTAACTTTTTTTTTTGAGAAATTACTAATTAACTAAGATGTGAAATAACATCTCCAACAACTTCTTCAAAATGGAGAAAATAGAGAAAAATATGAATTTTGAGCCAAAATGTGCTCCAACAGCTTCATCAAAATCATAAAATGAAAAAAGTAAAATAGAAAACACATTTTTCTACAAATATTGAGAACACTCAAAAAATGATTACAAAGTTGATCATCAATAGGAAAATTTAAAAACAAAATATTTCTAAAGAGATAATATTTTAATGGATGAAAAAAATATTTTAATATTATACAATGTTGGTTTCTCCAAAATAAGAAATTGTTGGAGATGAATGCAAATATTTTTAATATTTTAACTTTTGGTTCTTCATTTTAATTTTTTTTAATATTATAATTTACTCTTTATTAGAATATTTGAATATTATAATTTACTTTTCAAAATGGAGAACCAAATGTTAAAATCTCTAAAAATATTTGCAGTAATCTACAACAGATTCCTCATTTTTCTCCAAATATGAAGAACACTCTAAAATGATTACAAGATAAAACTGGACCATCAATAGTAAATTTTGAATTTTAAAATGAGGAATCTGTTGGAGATTACTGCAAATATTTTTAGAGATTTTAACATTTGGTTCTCCATTTTGAAAAGTAAATTATAATATTCAAATATTCAAATATTCAAATAAAGAGTAAATTATAATATTAAAATATTTAAAATGAAGAACCAAAAGTTAAAATATTAAAAATATTTGCATTCATCTCCAACAATTTCTTATTTTGGAGAAACCAACATTGTATAATATTAAAATATTTTTTTCATCCATTAAAATATTATCTCTTTAGAAATATTTTGTGTTTAAATTTTCCTACTGATGATCAACTTTGTAATCATTTTTTGAGTGTTCTCAATATTTGTAGAAAAATGTGTTTTCTCTTTTACTTTTTTCATTTTATGATTTTGATGAAGCTGTTGGAGCACATTTTGGCTCAAAATTCATATTTTTCTCTATTTTCTCCATTTTGAAGAAGTTGTTGGAGATGTTATTTCACATCTTAGTTAATTAGTAATTTCTCAAAAAAACAGTTAAATCTTTTTTTTATAAATATTTATCAAAGTTTTATTATTTATGAAAGATAACTAATATATCATTTTAAATATACTGAATAATAATAATATAAACATAGTTGATAAAATTTAATTTTAAATAATCAGTAATTAATATTAATTAGTTAATAATTTGAAAATAATATTATTTAATAATTTAAAATTAACTAATAAATTGAAATTAATAATCAGTATAAATTCATGTTTGTGTGTAAATGAGAAAAATTCAAAATTGAAAAAGGTGAAACCAAAGTTTTAAAACATTACATTTTTAGTCCCTCTAGGTAATTTAAAGGAATTATTTAACATCGTTAAAGTTCAAGACCAAGGACGTGAGAAAGTGTAAACCACAGGGACCAAATCCGTAATTACTTTGAAACAGGGACTCACAGTGTTATTTAGTGTAAACCACAGGGACCAATCATGTAATTGATGTAATAGAGAAATAATACAACATTTTTGGGACAACAAATTTATATTTGAAAAGAGCACTCACCCATGAAACATTATGATATTCTATTTTTAACATCGCAACAAAAAACTATGAATCAAGTATTTTTAATCATGATAAAATGAAATACAAAATAAGCTTGTTCTGTGTTTTTGCATGTGTATTGTGTACTTCTAACAAAATACTGAATTCGTACTTTATATTTCCATGGCTTGAGTGATAATAAACGGAATATCAATGTTTTTTTAGGTAATGTGAATTTTTACACATAATAAGCTTGTTCTGTGTTTTTGCGTACATTGATTAATTTCTACAGCGGGCACGAATAGCCAAAATTGCCATCGAGCTTGCTTGTATTAGTTGTAGATTTGGCTGTTACTTCAACCATCAACCATCAAGCATCGTTTGTAACGAGAAATCAAGATTTGGAACTCGACCTATGGAAATTGCTAAACCAATTAATCCAAATGAAATTAAGATCAAGCCCATTGACTAAGCAAGATTAAGCCCATTGATTAAGCTATTTAACCCAAATGAAAATGGTATGATTGACCCAATAGTTTTGAAGGCCCAAATTAGATTTCAAAACGCCACAAATTAAAAATTGTTAGGAGACTAATTTGGATGTGTTGAATGGTCATTTTGAGTCAATTTCTCATTCTCCATTATATTCATCTCGATTCTCGTAGCATCAAAGTTTACGATTAAAATTACTACCTTGTTCGTGTTAAAAATATTTCATGTTTACTTAATAAATAATTTATTAAAAGTATTTGATTTCTTTTCAAAAGTTCAATAAAAACTTTTGATTACAAACCATAATAAGATTATTAATTTTAAATGGTGGCTACTATTGTAAAAAAAAAATATTTTGTGTAGAAAAAAGGTATTAAATTTATAACCATTTTAAAATAGAAATTGTTTGTCTATCTACTCATTGTTTGTCCATCGATCAAATCCTATGTATGGAGTTTTTGAACCTATGACACAACAACGTATTTACCGTAATTGCTAACACATTTTCACGACTAGATTGTCAATTTTTGTAATCTCGTCATTTCTTGCAGCTTTTTACAAATACGAGGAAAAAAACTGCGTTCAAAATATGATTTTCTCTTATGATAATAGAATTGCAGTATTCACGAGGTCAACAGTTCTTTTTGGATTGCTATTCCTCCGACACGTACAAAATGAAGCAAGTGTAGAAGCCGTTTTGATTCTTGAAACCAATTTCATTGTCTCACATGTTTTTTTTTTCATTTTCCAAAAGATACTTTTTAATTGATTGAAGTTAGTCGATGTTAACTTCAAAAGAAACCCTTCAATGGCATAGGTTTTAATTCGGGTTCAAGATCCGTGTCACTTTAAATTATTCAGATAAACTTGACGTCTTCCAATGATATCGGAAAGATAGGAAAAATAGGATCGCAATTATTACAAACCACTAAATTTACTTGATACTTTACAGTTTGAATAGTTGTAATTGCACTCTTTGACTCCCTGTTTCTATTTCCTTGATACACAACACAAACACAACATTTGAAGGAAAAGCTTGATTACTAGTAAATCCCTACAAAACTTGATTTACTAGAGAAAATTTCGGAGCCCAAAATATTTCTATGGCTTAAGTGAGTTGTTGAAAGCACGCTTTCTGGCTTCTTCATGAGCTAATAGATGATACTTTTGGGTAATTCAGCGCATCCAATGGTGTAACTTATTACCAAAATAGGAACAAAAAAACTAAAAAAAACTTGTATTTAATGAAAAACCTCTAGCTAGAGTTATACGAAGAAAAAAAAAGATTGAGCAATTAGGATTCACCCATCCAAGTTGGTGGCAACATTCTGGTTTGCTCATGAACCGTGTTAAACAATGGGACAACATCTTATAGACACCAACGAACTTCTACAGTTCTACTTAGCAACATCACCACGGACACCACTTGCACCAACTCCAACTTCATTGATCTTGACACTCATTCCTCCATTAAGCGTCAAATATTCTTTAAAATTTGCAAAGTTTCCTTTCAGTTCAGACATAAGGGTTTCTATGTGGGTACTTTGGGCTTTGGCAAGGACAACAAGACCTTCAGCCTCTTTTTCTTTTGCGTATAATTCACTATCAGCTACTTGTTTGCGAGCCCAAATGTTGGCTTTAACTATTTCTTTTTGAGCCTCGGCTTCTTTTACTTTCCAGTACAGAAATGCATCCGCTTCTTTTTGCTTCTTGTATAATTCCAAATTGGCCTCTTTTACCTTCAATTACATCATATTAGTGTTAATTGTCGTTTTGTTTCTACATCTTATTTAATAAATATTTCGGCAAAACATATATATTATTCAAGATTTTGACTCTTAATAGTTGAAATCATATCTCATATCTTATTTATGTATTCAAAAGAACTTTTACCTCCACCATATCTTTTGAAACATTATATGTTGATTTTTATTATCATTCTTTGTATGCACATATGTATAGAGTCCAGATGAACATGTGTTTCTTAAATTTTTATATACAAATAATTCATATTCAAGAAATAGGTTTCTTTTGCGTTTACCTTGATTTCATATTCAAAGGTAACTTTTCTCAAGGACTCGGCCTTTAGCTTCTCCATCCGAGCCAACGCTTTCATGATCTCAACCTCCTTCTGCAACTCAGCCTCCTGAATTGCCACCACTTTGTTGGCCTCTGCCACCGCCAACCGTAAATCCTTGGCCCACTTTGCCTTGTTCATTGCCAGCTCTGCATTCGCCTTTACCAATTCAGCCTCCATCTCGTTCTCTAACATCTTCACCTCCGTTGACACCCTTATCTCCTCCTTCTTCACCCAGCCTTGCATCTTCACCTCCGTTGACACCATTAATTAATTAAGTTTGTTAATCTTTACAACTTGATTACATGGATTATTTATATATATATATATAGATATTGTTAAGATGCATAACACTTGTACCTTGTGTGCATATACGGTAGTACTTGCCTACTCGGGTTCAAAATACGATTTTCTCTTATGGTAATAGAATTGTAATATTTACGAGTTCAATGGTTCTTTTTGGACTGCTATTCCTCCAACATATACAAAATGAATTAGCAGTTTTGATTCTTGAAACCAATGTTATTGTCTCACATGTTTGATATGCGGCTTTAAATTATTCAGATAAACTTTAGGTTTTCCAACGATATCGGAAAGATAAGAAAAAATAGGATCGCAAGTCTTAGAAACCATAGGGGCCTCTTTTGACTAAACTTACTACACACCTCACAGTTTGAATAGTTCTAATTGTACACTGTTTCTTCTCTCTCCTTAATTTTTACACAACACAAAAACAGCACGTGTATGTTTGAAGGAAAACCTTGATTACTTGTAAATCCCTACAAAATATGATTTATTAGAGCAAATTTCGGAGCCCATAATATTTTCTATGGCTAAAGTGAGTTTTTGAAAGCACACCTTCTTGATACCCAAAAAAACAGAGGTTTTAAAAATCATAATGCTAAAAACATTTCCATATCCTTTTTCTTTTCTTCTTCTTTTTCTTTTTCTTGCCCTTTTTTTATCTTCATCAAATGGAGAATCCCGTTTTATTATCTCCCAATCAAAACCCACTTCAGGTTCTTGAACAAAAAAAATATATGGGTTTTTGTTATCAAAGTTTTTTGTGGGTTTTTAGGTGATAAAGATTTCTTGAATTTTGATATATTTGCAGGAAAAATTGAAAAGTTGGTGGATTCATGGGGAAGGAAAAGGTTTCTTGGTGATGAAGAAGAGAATAAGAATACATCACTAATTTTGTTGGCTCAAGAAAGAACAACAAGAAAAGACCCTCTTGATAAATTCAAGATATATACAGGAGGATGGAACATCAAAGACCGCCATTATTGGGCTGTACGTTTCTTGATTATTATGTTTTTTCTCGAATAATTATTGGTAAAAATGAAAAATGTTTTATATATAAAACCCTTTATCAACACATAATTATATAATATGTTAGAGCTTGTTGATTGTTATAGAACATATGGATTTATTAAGATGCATGGTTGATTTTATTTTAAATATATGTATATATATATATGTATGTATATGCAGTCTGTGGCATTTACGGCTGCACCGTTCTTGGTGGTGGCTGCAACGTGGTTCGTGGTGTTCGGGCTATGTATGTCTCTGATATGTCTCTGCTATTGTTGTTGCCGGAAAGAACCTTATTGCTATTCGAAAATAGCTTACACTCTATCGCTCGTTCTTCTCATCCTCTTCACCATCATGGCAATGTAAACACTCCTCTCTGTTTATCGTGGATTCAAATGAGAAGAGAGTTAAGAAAATATATGAACACCCATATAAATCATATGTGATTATATATCAAGAGAGTTTGGAGACGGAATCTTAATCACATGTGATTGGATGGTAAAATCACATTTTTTTTATTAACCTGGATATCCAGCCCGCTATATAAGTCGACCAATTCTAGGGCAACCACTCGCTTAGTGGGTAGTTTGGAGTCACCACATTTGAACCTCCAAGACCACAGAGGATTTTTATTCCTCTTGGATTCGAACCTCGGACCTGCAGCTTCCAAATTGGTCTTGGAGGTGTTATCGTGTTTTCTTATTTCGACACTTTTTTTCTTTCGAATCTCCCCTCTCTCTCTCTTTATATATATTTATATAGACACACTTAAGATCAATTTGGCCAAATCATATGATCACAAGAAAGTAATAAAAGATTAGATGATCACAAGAAAGTAACAATGATACTACAATTGTTTCAGAAAAAAAGAGGAAGAGAGACATTTTGCCCATTATTTAACGAATTATAATAAATAAATAAAAGTTCAATTATTTATGTTTTCAAAAAGGTGCGTAAAAATTTCCATTAATACTGTAGAGAGCTGATAACTAAATTTGACATGAAAAACAAAGTAAATAGACGGGATGTTTACTTTCTAGGAATTGCCCATTATTAATCCTGTTAACGACTTAACGTTATTTTCTTAGTTTTAAACTTTAAATTTATTTTATTTTTTTTATTATTTCTTTTTTACAACAAAAGACTTGAACACGGAATGTTATGTATTTAAAACAATGAACTAAACAACATACAAATGATAATTTTTTATGAAAAACATCTCTATATTTGTTTCTTATAGTCAAATGGTTTCACAACTTGAAAAAGAATCTAGGTTCATCTCTGTGCCTGTGTCCCAAAATCCGAGTCCATAGGTCCCTAGTTCAAATCTGTATTCTTGTATTGTGATAGACTTTGAGAGTTTTCAATATCTTTTCCTGTTACACTTTGCTAAAAAAATCTTCTCATTTGCAACTTGATTCGTGTTTTATCAGAGTCGGATGCATTGTTTTATACACGGGTCAAGAGAAATTTTACCAAAGTACGAGAAAAACATTAAAGTATATAGTGTATCAAGCTGATATGACTGCTAATAGGCTCCGCAACGTATCTGATGATCTTGCCGCCGCCAAGAAAATAGCCGTTGCACAAGTGTTTTTGCCTGTCGATGTTCAAACCGACATCGATAACATACAAACCAAGCTCAATATTTCGGCTACTGAACTTTCCAAGAGAACCAAAGAGAATAAAGTAGCCATCTACAATATCCTTGAAAGTGTGTAAGTTAATTTCTCCTGTACCTCTTTTAAATCGATTAACAAGGTTAAAATCATAATTTTCTATGTCATACTCGTTTTTTGACATTTTATAGGTACGTGTGGCTAATAAGTGCCATAAAATTCTTAATAGAAAATACTCTTTTATTCAATACAAAATTGTAAGTAGAAAATACTCTTTTATTTTATGCATAAACACATATCATATTGCATTATTATGGACATGTTTTATTAATAACATATGCTAATTCATATATTCTATTTTTTAAGGGAAATTAATAGAAATAGTCACCTTTTAGCCGTTTTAAAAACCAAATTCATTCTGGCCCGAGTTTACATAAATGCTTTACGTATTTGCATAAACCTATTTTCAAATGAAAAAATATTTACGCATATTATGCACACAAAAAAAATCTAGAAATCGAGTTTTTTGAAAAAAATATTTACTCAAATTATGTGGAAAGAAAATATTTATGCAAAAATGGAATGCGTAAAACCTATTTTCATATTTTTTAAAATTCTTAACGCATATTATGCTAATTATTTTAACAAATTACACAAAAATTACAATAATATGGAAATCAAGTATATTCAAAGACGTTTGCTTAAACTTCAGCTAAAATGAAAATTTAACTGAAAATTTAAAAATGGTTAAAAGGTGAATTTAGTTGATTATTTTGGTCAATTTCCTTTTTTTAATCATTCGGTTTTATCTAATGATACTTTGTGTGTTCTTGTAGGAGAATAGCATTGATTGTTATATCAGCCGTGATGTTGTTGTGGACGTTTCTCGGGTTCCGTAAGCTCCTTTGAATAACTTACTGTAACACCATTAATTCATTCTTTAAATACGAAGGTCGAATAACATTTTTTACGTCAATTTGCAGTGTTTTCGATCCTTGGCCAACAATGCATGGTTTACACGTAAGTTAGATGCCGTTTTTAGTTATAATCCGACATTTACAATATCTTTTTTCTTATTAAAAAACACGTTAAAATCATTACAGCTTGGTGTTGTTCGGATGGGTTTTTGTGACCGTAACGTTTATATTATGTGGCGTGTTCCTTTGTCTCCAAAAGTAAGTTCGCTAATTTTATCACTCGATAACTTTTAAGTATATATCCGCATCATTATAACTATAACGAACTTGTATCTTGTGCATTAATAGTTGTACTTTTTGGGGGGTTCGACACTGAAACAAAGTGTTGTTCGTCCAGTGTGACTGCAGACAGCTGTGAGGCGATGCACCAATGGGTCGAGAACCCGACGGCTCATACGACGCTTGACGATATCCTTCCATGTGTCGATAATGCCACGGCTCAGGAAACGTTGATGAGAAGCAAAGAAGTTACGGTGCAACTGGCTAACGTGATCAACCAAGTCATTAATAACGTTACGAATGGAAATTTCCCCCCGAGCTACGCACCGCTTTACTACAATCAGTCTGGTCCGCCGATGCCGCCCCTTTGCAATCCGTTCAATTCCGACTTCTCTAATCGAGAATGTGGTCAAAATGAAGTGCCGTTGAGTGAGGCCTCTCAGGTAAACTATGTGCCCTATAATAAAATCGGTTTTATATGATGCTATATTATGTCTAAGGCCTAAGGGGTTGTAAGGTTCGTTTTCCATTAAGTCCCGTATGGATAAAGATTTTTTATGTGGATTAATTTGTCTGTATAGATTTGAAAAAAAAAAATATTTTCGGGAGTTTTTCATAGATAGAAGGAGCATGTTTTTTAATCGGGAGAAACAGGTTGAAGAAAAAGAAGCTTGGATTTCTGAATAAAGCTCTCCCCTTAAGAAGCTTATTGGATAAGCCATGTTTTATATCACGAAGTCCCTATCAAATAGTCATGTAGGGCTGACAATCAAATAAAAACCACAAAAATGTTAACAAACTCGTGAAAACCGATATAAAAGAATATATTTTTCATGATTTTTTTTCATCAAAACCTATAGTTTAAGATATGGTTTCACATATGTTTGTGTTCACCTTATGAAATAATTTCATGTGATTTTTTTTTTTGATTCATCTAGTGAAACGAAAAATATGCGTAAAAAATATTCATAAGGTGAAACAAATATATTTGAAAATTTCACGTTATGAAACAAATATATGTGAAATAATATCTTAAATCCTAGCATTTTATGAAAATAAATCATGAATTTTTTATTTTTGTATCAGTTTTCACGAGTTTGTAACATTTTTGTGGTTTTAATTTGATTTAGCCCCTAGTCATATATAGTTAACTAAATAAGCTATAAGTCTTATTAAGCTGCTAACAACATGCCTAAAAGATTATTTGGTTGGTTTTCTATTAAGTCCTCTATGGATAAACCGGTTTTGTTGTAGCAGTTTTTTGGTCAAAATCATGAACCGAATAGCCTACTCGATCCCAAATCTTTTTTAACATAAAAGTTTCTTGATTGGTTCGCAGGTATATAGTAAATTCGTTTGTCAAGTTTCAGCGAGCGGAGCTTGCACCACCGTAGGCCGCCTAACTCCCGACTCGTTTAACCAAATGTCAGCCGGAATAGAACTAAGCTACTCCTTATATCTCTATGGACCATTCTTGGTGGAACTTCAAGATTGCACCTTTGTACGCCAAACGTTCACGGACATCTCACGAGATCACTGCCCGGGCCTATGCCGCTACCTTTACTGGATCTACATCGGGCTATTTCTGGTGTCGTTGGCGGTTATGTTGTCGCTCGTTTTCTGGGTCATTTTCGGAAGGGAAAGGAGACATCGTTTGTATACCAAGAATGCCGTAGGTAGAAGTGGACGGGAAGGGGAGAAGTTTATGTGAAATTTAAGATTGTAAAAACTCATTTTTTTTTGCAACGGAGGTTTGTAAATATTACCGTAGAGAATGTGATCATGGCTAAGGCTTAATTATGGGTCTAATCTGCTTTTTGTTGTATGTGTAATTGATTGATTCTTGATTACTAATTAGATTTACTGATAAAATTGTGTAGGGATGACAACATCCAAATATGAGATAGTGTTAATTTTCTTATATTTGATTTTGTATCTTATAACAAAAAAAAATGCAATAGCCTTATAAAAGAAAACAAACCAAACTTCATATTACATATTTGATATTAGGGAGGTTTTTGGATTAGCTTATTTAAAACAACTTATGTTTTTTATAAAAAGTGTTTATCAACTTATGTGGTACTACACTGGAGTTTAAAAAAAAAAGTGTTTTGATTAGCTTATATCGGTTCCACACCGGAATAAGTAAATAACTTGTTTTTTAGTGAAAAGTGTTTAACAATGCAAAATGACCAAAAAAGTGTTCGTAAGTCATAAGCTATTTTTGATAAATCACAACCTTTTAACTTATCAAATTTTCATTTTCATCGGTGGAGAACCAGTATAAGCACTTTTTTTTTCATCCAAACACTCAAATCTACTTTTCTCCAGTTTCACACTGCTATAAATTAAATAACGTATGTTTATAAAAAAAACATTACAAATAAAAAAGGCTTTTGAAAAAGTTGTAGTAGCGAAAGAGGTTTTCGAAAATAGGTTTTATTTTAAATAAAAAGTTAGTAGGAAACTAATCATGAAAAACCTAATTAATCATATAATAGATTTAGGAGTGTTATTTGTTTTTTATCATGTTAAATGCATAATTTTGAATGGTGTTATTAAAATTTTGTGGTTTAAATTCACATTATTAAAGGTTTTTCATCAATAAATATAAAACTATTACTTATCTCTTTGTCTCTCTTTGTTATCTTATTTTAAAGTATAATTAATAACTTTAGGTGTAACATGGCTAAAAGATTGTAAAGTCCATAAATAGATTAACCGTTTAAGGATGCGCGGATGATGCATGATTGCTCCTTGTTCATATAGCTTAAAAAGAATACAAAAATGGGGTTGTTTTGAGTAATGATAACAATTTCCTTTTAATTTCCTGAGATTATTAAAATAGAAAAAATGATAGAAAATAAAAACAATAATTTAGTTGGGCCCATCTAAAGAAATTGTGGGTCTACATGAGGGACTTAAAGCAGCCCAATATGGATTTATTCTTGATGAGTTGTCGCTTGAGTACAAATATAATACAATTTTGGGTTCAAATCTTTTGGTAATTCTTGTTCCTCGTTGCATGTTACAAAAAAATATGGACGATGGTTCAAATAAATGGAAGGGTTTTCTTATTAACCTAGTTTCAACTATTTTTTTTGTGATTTTTCACAGTTTTGAATACGATTGTTAAAGATTTTTCACAATTTTTATTTTTCTTGATTCGATATTAAATATTGTAAGTTCATTTTTGTTGTTCTTCATAGTTTGGTAATTGCTTAAGGTTATACAGGGTTGTTTAGACTACTAAACAATTGCTACTCAAGGGTGTTCAGACATTTAATATAGTTACTAGTGAGGCATTATTTAGCCTTTTTGTCCTAGGCATGAAGAACCACATGAACGCCCCTGATCAAGCTCATATTGCTAGTACAGATGGCTAAATGGGCCCGACAGAGTACCGGACCTGATTTGGGACCAGCCTGGCCCGAGACCGGTTTGGGACAAAAGGGTCAGGACCGGTTACACTTTTCATCAAGAAAGAAGTCTCGGTCCAGGACCGGCCAAAATTTTCAAAAATATTACTGTTTATTTAATCTCATTTATCCTGTATTAGAAATAAAAATTTCATTCCCCCTAATTTGGCCAGGTATGAAAATTAATGGGTCCGAAGTAATAGGTCCATTATATTATATCAAATTAAACTATATTTTTCAATATCATTCCATTTTCTTACCCTTCAATACCCTCAACCAAACGTCTCCTTAGGGTTTATATCATGTTGAATTTTAACATAAAAGGTAATTGTGCCCTAGACCCGGTATTTATGACGCCGGAATGTGTTTGTATGTCACATCAAGCATGGCAGCATGGTCTATGTGCACTTATGTATCTATGTATGTATATAACTATATATCATGTATAGCATATGTGCATGTATATATATTATATTTGTATATGTTACATGAGTGTTCATATATATATATATATATATATATATTTATACATATCCGAATTTATATATGCTACAACGACCTCTCTCATAAATATATTAATTATTTAAAATAAATAATCAACTATATTCTCTATCTATATATTGTTCCTTCATTGTGTTGAAAGGTTACGACCAAAAACCTAGCAAATAAACGACTCATTTCTTTTTCAAATGTAAGTACCATTAAATGTTTTGAATTTTAAACAACCACCCCAAAGTCCTAATAACTATTTACAAAGGAAAACTGAGATGATGTGATGTGATGTTATTTCTATGATAATCATTTATTTCATACTTACAATTTAATTTAAAAGAATACGTATATTAGGAAGTAATGATTAGATGGATCAAAATAACCGTTTTACTTTCAATCATTAATCTCATTCAGAATAACTCTTTCAATCATTAATCTCATTCAGAATAACTCTATGCGTTTAAGTTCTAATCTTATATTAATAATAGAAGTATGGGTGTGATCCATATAAGTGAGGCTTCAGGTTCAAGTTCATACGACGTTCCTCCTTTGATGATAAAAAATGAAAGAATTGGCGCCTAGATAATTGTTGGCTTGCTTATCAAGCCATCGTAGCAAACCCCTCCAGTTCCATTATTTGCCCATGGGAAGTATGTGTGATTTACCTCTCACACAGTGGTTGTGGCATGCGGGACCAGTGTAATGAGGACGTTTCAAATGATGGTGTCTACTCTTCTTTTTTAAATATTAATCAACGATTATGTCTTGCCATTTTGGATTTGATTAAAACAATTAATCCTATCACTTGATGTGTATGAATTTTTTTCTTTTGGATTATAACACTCTAATTTATCTAGATTTTTTAATATTGGTTAGATAATAATGATATGAATTGAAAAATCGCATCCAAACTAATATAAATTCAAGATATACTCTTGTATTTTAAATCATTAAATATCAAAATGACTTTAGTTCATGGATTTTTATGATATGGTTAAATAATACTATCATGATTTTGACATAATTGTTTTTAGAGTAAATTACATTTTGATTTCATGTGGTTTCTTCTAAAAATTTCTATTTTCGTGCACATGATTTTGAAATTATAATTTCCATCTTTATGGTTTATAAATTTTTTACCATTTTTGTTGTTATGATTTAAACATTATTGTTTTTCCGTTCATATGGTTTACGGTTAATTTATATTTTAGTTTCACATACTTAAAAGCAGTGCTTAGCCTCAATGACGAAAATATAAATGAATTGAAACTATAAATGACAAAATCCACAACTTTTAACAGACTACATTAATACAAAAAAAAATGTAATTTACTCTTGTTTTTAAAATCATATTCCAATCAATTGTAAGGTTGTAGTTCAATTATAAAGTCTACAAAATGGAACCTCTCTTTTGTTGACTTTTAAATGCATGACTTCTAATTTGAAAACAATCACAAATGTGTACATGTTCATGGGTGGGATATAGTTGACCAAACGATCAAATGGGAACAACTTGAAACTATTTGTTTTTAAAATGATGTTTGCTTATTTCGTTGCCAAATTTATTAATTATATTTTATTATAATGATATAAAAAACTATTAAATTTGTAATGCTTCTATTATTCTTACACCTTAACTATAAATTATCAGTTCTCTATCTAGATAGACAATTTTTTTATAACTCTTGTATCTGATTTTAAAAGAATCATACTCAAATTATGTGCTTAACAATTTTCTTGTAACCATTGCATTTAAAGTGTCAAATACTATATAGATAGTCAAGTTTGAATAATTCTTCAATATCTTGAGAAAAAAAATTATAGTTTTTATGAGAGGTGGATCCATATTTTATCACAAAGGTGGCGTCTAATTTAAAGATTTAGAAATAAAGAAATACAATAATAATAAACTTACTAGGTTTGATTAAATATATTGCGAATGATAGATCAAAGAAATTCCAAATATTCGGGAGTTACCCAAAACCAACGGTAATTGGTTTTGACATCGATTTCCAGTTGATAAAATCAATGTACCATAAAAATACTACACCCGATAAATAAATGAGATGGATAAAATTAACATGGTTTAGATCAAAACAATAAATAGCTAAACAATTCAAAGTTGGTTGAGGTTGATTGGAAATATTTTTTGTAATGGCCCAAAATCTCAAATAACCAAATTCTATAAATCAAGACCAAGACGATTAAATACAACTCCGAATAATGAATAAAATCAAAACTCATCACTAAGGTACAGAGCAGGAAATAAGAAATACAACCACAACTGAGAATTTTTCACTACTAGGACGAGGAAGCTAAGTTGAGACAATTTCACTCCAAGCTCACACCTTGTTCTTCCCTTGAGTTCCCATCTCCACAAGATACCTGCCTGAAAGTGATTTGTTTTGAAAACATGGTTTAGACCAAAAGGTCTAGTGAATTCCCAATAAAATAGTTAATATTTCCAACAGTTCACAAACAAGTAAAATATACAATGGTTTACCAAACAAATTAACCCATTCCCAAAGTGGGAACAAAATACGTATTGGAGGAACATGGCGAAGGTAAAACCGTCGCAAACCCTTAGCGACAACCCAGTCCATAAGGACCACACCAGTCCATAAGGACCAAACCTATATGTCCACAAACCCTTAGTGGTAATAGGATTTAGATATATAAGACCTTGCCACATACCTCCAAGTAAAAACAAATAGTGCCCACATCGACCCCCAAGCTTATAAAAGTGATCATGGTAAGTTTTCGCACATAAGAAAGACAATTTAAAACCATAATCAACATGTAAGCATTTGAAACACACCACATTGCATTTTTAAAGGATAGGGAACTCACCTGGATTGGACACACTTTATCCAAAGCTCACTCGGTTAAAACCTCCAAACCGAAAGCCTAAAAGTGTCAACATAAAACAATGGTGTTAAACCAAAGCAATACCCCCAAAAGTCTTGTAATATAGACATAAGATAAACCCCTAACTCAAAGGTCCAAACCCCGACTCGAAACAGCCCAAATAGTGGTTGACGCGGGTAGCCACGCGACTTGCTAGCGTGACTACCCACGTGAGCTACTGTTTTGTGCTACTTTATTTTCATTAATAATAAATATTATTAGAATAATAATTATTAAAAGACGAGTGAATTATAAATTTAGTCCTTCGTGAATAGTTGTTTTTAGATTTCCGTCCTTCCGAAACATAAAGTACATTTTTTGTCCAAAAATTGTGTTTTTAGCCAAACTTGCTCATCCCACTAACATCGTCCAAAATGTCGTCGTTAGGGGTGTCATATGCCCTTCATATGAGAGGTGAATATGTCATTTAACCTCATTTTCTTTAAAAAATAAAATTAGAATTAAAGTTAATCTTAATATTATATTATAAATAAAAATAAGAGATAACATTAGGTTTCTATAAACCATCATCCATATGCTTCGTCAATTGTGCATCTTCTTTAACAAGATTCCAAACCCATATGGAGATCTCTCTCTATAACACCAAAACCTGATTTGAGCAATAATATGTTCATTTGCTTTTGGATCTGATTTTAGCAACGATACTAGATGGTGGTTGTTCCAAATGGGTTTCTTGTTCATCGACATAGATTCAGGTGGGATGTGTTTTTTTCGGGTTTAGATTTGATTTAGCAACGGTTCCAACGGTGGTAGTGGTTCCACATGGGTTTGGTGTTTATTGTGAGAGGGAGAGAGAGATCCAGATGGGTCTAACCCTCAGTTTCCAACGAGATCCACCACCAGCTCTCAGACCACCAACCGTCACCACCACCAGCTCTTATACCACCAGTCTTCACTCCACCAACCTGCTTTCGTTTTTCAGTTGTCCCCCTTGTGTTAATTTTAGTTCTTGCTCCCATGGTGTTCTTCATTGGACGTGGGATGAGAACTGAATAGAATCATTTATAGTGGATGAACGTGTGTGCACTTCACACGGTGGTACAATTTGTTTAGGGTTTTGACTTTTTTGATTTTAGATGTTTGTTAAGAGAATTTGTAGTTAGATTTAAATTCAGATTCTTGTGGGTTATATTTAAATGAATTTTTTTGTTCATCATTTAAAGTTTTGTGTTTTGAATGTCTTGAGTTTGATTTAAAGAATATTATTGGGCAGTTTTGACTTTGATTTTCCTTTAGCTTGGTAATGTTCTTGGGTTTTCATTAAACATTCAAACTCAAAGAAAAATCAAAATCATTGGTTTCTCTCTTTAGAAATATTGTTTTTGCATCAACTAATTGTTAACAAAAAGTATTAACAAGTAAATTTTTTATAACAAACACCCAATTAAGTACATGATTCATATTTACGAACATTGATCAAATTTAGTACATATAAAGCTAATAGTTTTCGATTGCAAATTGTTGTTAGTTGGGTTTTGTTGAAATAGATGAGAAATTTAATGATAATTTAAACGTTATGAATTAAATTTCATATTAAAAATATACATTGTCAAAGTATGTGAATAAAAAAAGCAAATTTTTTTCCTATGGATTAAAATATGTCTCGTCTTTTTTTTAAAACGACGTATCAAATATCTCATCAAAAATTGTTTTATAATCAACGGTCTTCCTTTTGGCTAAAGCATTGGGGTCAAATGTGCAAAACACGAAAGGGGGTTGGTTGATGGTGAAAAGTGCACTCTAGAATAATTGAAGTTCCATTTTTCTTGAAAAAATAAATTCATACACATATGAGAAAATATTAATATACTTAGTGATTAGTACACTCGTTAATTTGACGCACATATCAAAAATTAGTTGCTTAAGGTAACATTAAACTATCATATTAAATATTGTTCGTTTTGTTTATATATGAATTTACAGTTTTAAACCGTACATAATAGATGATGTATCCAATTTCTTATAAGATTATAAAACAATATTTGTTCCTCTTCCCAATCGATGTGAGATCTTACAATACCCCCCACCCCTCTCCTAGAAGCTCATCTGTAATATCTTAGGATAACTATATCAAATATTATTTGCTTGTATACACCTAGACTCACGTTTTAAAACACGTCAAATAGATAAGGTATCCAGTCACTTAATAAGACAACTTTTGTTCGTTTTTCCCAACCGATTTGAGATCTTACATGTATGTGTGCTACTGTACATCGAGGAAGAAATATTCTTATAGTTCATTTTTACATATGAAATATTGAATTTATGTTGGAACAAAAATAAAACTTACAATCATCTATAACTATACACATATAGTAAGATATTCAATTAAATAAAACCTAAATATCGGGAGAAAATAAGAAATAAAAGTTCATATGAATCATTAAAAAAATACATTTAAAGTTGTATATTTGAACCGATGTGAAAATCTTTAATGTTTGTTCATATATGCATCTTCAAATACTTTTTTTTCCTTAATAGATTTACATATAAACCTATTTTTTAATCTTCCTTTATTACTTCTATGACTTTAACTTCTTATTTCAACTATATAACTTTATTACTCTTTAAATAAAAGTATAAAAAGTCAAAAGTTATCGCTGATATAACTGAATAATCATCAAAAGAGTTATTACAAATGACCAAATTCATAACAAAAGTAAAACCTTGGTCACTATGGATATAACTATATTATTTAAGGGACCCAAATCACCCAATCCATTATTTTGAAATTTTATTATAATTTTTGTTATTTAATTTAATTATAATGAAATTTATTTTTAAATAAATAATTGAGAATTATAAATATATAAACAGATATTTATTTTGTTGTTCGAGAATTATTTCTCATAAATGTCGACATTGATGAACCTTTCCACTTTATATTAATTTCATTGCCTTTGAAAATGATGTTACTATTCGAATTTCTAATATTTAAAAATAAAAAATCTTAATAAAACTTCACATTATACATTAACAAAAAACCTCATCTTCCTATTTCTTATAAATAATTATGTAGCTTTATTTGTTTATTATTACTTATGACTTGAAATCACGTGAGACCAGTCTGTTTTTATGAGACCTGTAAAATTACATTTTACACTTTAAACTTCACAGCAAAATGTCGTGAAGGTAATATTCATAGTATTTTTGCTGAGAATATTCGAATTTTTTTTATCTTCACATTGATTTGCTGTGAAGTTTCAAGTGTAAAAATGTGGTTTTTACGGGTCTCACGAAAACATGTTGGTCTCACGTGAACCCAACCCATTACTTATATATATATATGTGTATGTATGTGTATAAACTAAAATTATTTTAATAAATTCAAAAAATAATTACTAATTTACATTTTTTTCATATTAATTTAAAAAAATTTATTGATATATTTCAATCAAATACTTAAAAGATGAATAAAATAAATACATATATTTGATTTATTTATTAATAATTACATATTTTTTTACTTATTTATAAGTTTTAACTAATTAAAATAAAATAAATAAACTTGTATAAAAAGTATAAAAAATATAAAAAATATAAAAAATATAAAAAATGAATGCTTCAAAATTTGATAGACATATTTTAAACATTTAATGTTGTATTAATTTACATATTTTATAAGTATGTTTCATAAATTTATTAAAACAATATATAATAAAATGGATTGAAGAACAATAGTAAAATAAGAAATGACACAAGAAGTTAGTTCTTGTACAATAAACTGATAAAGTGGGTTCTTATTAATAAGTTGTAAGAAGATAAGAACTTGTGGCCACAATTAAAAAAAATAGGATTTGTAACGTATGGTGCTCTAAATGAAAATGGTT
Organism: Silybum marianum; assembly: GCA_036898165.1. Taxonomy (NCBI): domain Eukaryota; kingdom Viridiplantae; phylum Streptophyta; class Magnoliopsida; order Asterales; family Asteraceae; genus Silybum; species Silybum marianum. The sequence goes on from CM072539.1 coordinate 26,870,449, forward strand.
TACAAAATCCCAAGAGGCAAAGACTTCGAAGTTATTAACCGTATCCTTAGATTGAAAACCATCTATAGATTAAGATAATTTTGTACATACATAATTATAATTAGGAACTTAATTTTGTACCATAACAAACCAACCGATTCTTATATCAAATATACCAATTTAGTTGGTATGACCGTACCAACTATTTAAACTTGGTTGGTACCAATTCAATTGGTATTACCGTATCAACTATTTAAACTTGGTTGCATGGGCGGATCTAGCATAGAAAAGGTGGGGGGAAGGGACCCCAGTCAAGAGGTCAAAAAAAATTACATAGGTTAAAAAAATCAAAAATACAAAACTTACTATTAATCCCCCCCCCATAAAATTTTCCAAGATACTCCATCTTGTCGACGATTTCCTAAAACACTAAAAAAATGTCCTGAAATCAATCAAAAAAGTCTTTCGAAATCGCCAAAAACACTAAGGGCACGTTTGGTTCGCGGAATTTGGATTTCAAATCCAATCAATTCCGATGTTTGATTTGTCTGATGGTAAAAATTTAAAACCCATGGATTCATTTAAAATCCCGTGAACATTGGATTTTGAAATAATTGACGGATGCTCGGGATATCATGGGATTTCGTAGGATTTCTATGAAATAATGTTTTAAAAATGTTAAAAAAATTGTTTTGTAATAATTGATTAATAAAAATGTAATTTAATTATTTTTATAATATTTCATATTTTAATTTAAATTATTTATAAATAATGGAAATCCAATTCCATTGCAAATCCTACAAAACAAACACACCTATGATTTTCAAATCCCTTCAAATCCAAATACCTTAGAAACAATACCGCAAACCAAACGGACCCTAAGAAATCATTCGAAATCAACTACAAAACTTTAAAAATCCCTTGAAACAGTGTAATTAGGGTAAAAACACGTTGGATGACTTTACGTGCCTTTAACCTACCTTAATGGTTATCCCACTAGGCAAAAATCCTGGATCCGCCACCGTACCGTATCGACATATTTTTTTTGATTACTTATTAATTAAATTTTAGTATAATACAACATATTTTAATCATTTTGAATGTTCTTATTTTTAGTTTTGCTAAATTATGACATGAATGGATAGATAACACTTGATTGAATTCATTCACCTAACTTTAATAGCCTTAGTAACTCGTTCATACTTTCATGCTCCGTTGTCCCGCTTCTCAGTGACCGCTTGTGTTAGTTGTTAATGAGTGACCGTACTATATGAAAATTATTTGAATGCTTGTATATATAGTGATAAGTGGTACAACACATATGAAAATATTATTTAGATACTCGATAGTTTTAGTGCATAAAAATCTAGTTGGTACAGATGTTAATATTAATAAATTTGTAACTTTGACATTTAGTTGGTGCAAAAACGTACCTACTGTACCAACCGAAAAAAGTCGGTACTAAGTATAGTTGGTTGGTACATGGTATAAAGTTTTACATACCAATTATAATTGGTTGGTACACGGTATTTAAAGAAAAAAACATGATATCGTACCATTTTCACCTTTAGTTATAATTCCCAACATGAATTACATCATATAATCAATTATACATGTAAAAATCAACTAATTTTTGCTTTATTATCTAGTAATAAGCTATTTAGTCATTCTTGTTCAAATCAACAACCTTTTGATCCAACATATTAAGATTTTGCATTACATGTAATTCTATCTAATAAACACAAAAAACAAAGATTAAGATCATGTAATCGTACCTTTATCATGATATTTTACTTCATGGACTTGAAAATTTTACCTTTTTGTTTCAATACTCACTAAAGTTCGAGCCTTAGCTTGCTTTCTTGTTCAAAACAAATCTTGTTAAGGAATTGAGATAGAATGAGAGACTATGTGTGTTGTGTGTGTGTTTTCCTTCTCTGATAACGCCAAGTCTGGTACTCATATCCCCATTGAACGAATTGCCGCTTATTTAGCTCCCCACCATTTCAGTGTCCTTATTCACAACGTGTCCTTGTTATTCCTCATATGCCCACAAGTTACTGCTAATGCCACGTTAACCTTTTGGGTTCTCAACTCTTGTATAATCGAGTTTAACCCCAACCCCAACCTTAAATCTAACTTTACTCTTATGTCCCAATTTTAGGGATATTATATAATACCAGAAAGAGGAAAACACTTTATATGGTCCATGTGTCATTTGTTTTCCATGTTTTGACTATTTAGTGGTGATTAAAGCTTGATCAATTCAAACTTGCTTGAAAACCATTCATTGGTTTTCAAGTTAAAAACCCCATTATATTACAATGTTGCAAATGCAAAAATATGAGGTTTAGACATGAATGTTGTTGGTTATTTGTGACAACTCATCCCACATTAAATGAAACGTGGAATTTTTGAGCTCATGAACAAAAAATAATATTTATGATATATAAGAAGCCATAAATTTTAGTAATAAGTTTTAATTTCACATAAGATGGATATCTAATTAGATCTTTTAAAAAATTACATATTTACAACATTTAAAATAACAGTTCGATATAAAGTAAAAATACCAGCTACTTTTTAACGTCATACGATCAAGTTTCAATGTAATTATTAACAAACAATAAATTTTTAATTATTGACTAGGATTGACAAATGGACAAGCTATGTAGTAATCTCCATTCATTTCCCCAAGGTCCCCTTTGAAAATGGTCCAGCCATTGAACCGTCTTCGTAACAAAATATCAAACTCCCCTAGTTCCCTTCGTGTCCAAAATCCTACCATTTCCTCCAAAAATAAGAAAAGTTAAAAAAAAACACAGCTTCCTTTCATATTTTGAATAATGAGGTTATTAAACTTTTTTTTCTACATGAATTAATAAATTAGAACTTTCTTATTTTAAATTATTATGTTGTTGAATATTTTTCCGAATAAATAGGTCATCAACCTTTTAAAAAAATTTGGTCGCATATATATATATATATATATATAGAGAGAGAGAGAGAGAAAGAGATTCATGCGAATACGGTAACAATTTACGAGAATGCAAGGACAATCCTCAGCCAATCATTTTGTACATAAAATTTTTCATGAACAAAATCACATATGATTAGCCGAGACTTTTCCAGCAGCAAAAGCCGAACGTGTCATTTTTTATGCTAGTACATGAAAAAAATTTCATGTACAAAATGATTGGCTGAGGATTGTCCTCGCGTTTTCGTAAATTGTTACCGTTCTCGCATGAACCCGCTCTCTCTCTCTCTCTCTCTATATATATATATATATATATATATATATAGAGAGAGAGAGAGAGAGAGAGAGACGGGTTCATACGAGGACGGTACCTATTTACGAGAATACGAGAATAATCCTCAACCAATCATTTTGTAAATGAAAAATTTCATGTACAAAATCACATATGATTCATGTACAAAATCATATGTGATTTTGTAAGCATAAAAAAGGACACGGGCGACTTTTGGGGCCACTTAAGTCGCCCGCATCATTTATGATTTTGTACAAAATCACATATGATTTTGTACATGAAAATTTCATGTACAAAATGATTGGCTAAGGATTGTCCTCGCATTCTCGTAAATTGTTACCGTCCTCGCATTAACCTCTTTCTATATATATATTCTCTAAACCAAAAAAAGCAGCGTGTAGCTAGCTATGAAAGTTTTAAAGTAAAAATAATTTTAAATTGGTTTTATTGTTTCCAAACTCTACATTATTTAAATTCTTGTACATAGCGACATCAGTACTGTTGGGTCACCGATGATTTGGTGATGAACCACCTTCCTTTTGTATGAATGAACTTTTACAGGTTCTTTTGAAGGTCTGAAGTATGCTTCAAGTATTGAGGAGTCAAAGACTATTCAATCAAGGGTTGTACATCAAAAAGTGGAATTTTGGATGTATCAACCAACTTCAATATTCAGATCATTTTGCCAAGTCAAGATTGGATCACCAATATAGTGGGTCACCGATGGTACACTCAAAAGTCATCAAAAGTACTAAGGACATCAAATAAGATGAGGTCATCAAGTTTGATGTCATGGTCACAGACATTATAATCTTGGTCACCGAAATTGCAGGTATATTTTCTAAGGCTGTGATATCAAGTCACAAGTTCAAGGGTGTACACTTTTGGCATTTAGTGAAAGATGAAGTTTATCAAGCAAAGTGTGCACTTATCAATTCCAGCCTTACAAGGTATCCACCGATGTGATACATAGTGTGATGTATCACTTAGCAATTTCAAAGAGATAAGTTCTTGACTCACATCAATTGCAAGACACGTGAGCCAGCAAGAACTTGGGCATCAAGCCTTAAATAAAGACATTCTCTTTTATTCTTATAAAAGGAATATTTGTCTTTTAGCTAAAAGGTTTGATGGGACTTCACAGAGCATGAAGAAAAGAAGATAAAGTTATCTGACATTACGTGCTACAAGGAATAGTTCATCCATTTTTCTAGTACAAAGGAAGTAGTCTCTTCCTTTGTCCAGCAGATAAACTTCCAGCTAATGAAACCTTGACAGCTGTCCACATGCATCCCATGCATGGGCACTATAAAAGGAGATGAAGTCCTTCCCAGAAATCTCACGCTTTCAACAAATCTTCAAAGTGATTATTTGTGTGATCAGCAAAGCCGTGTGCTATAACAGTATTGTTTTAACTTTCTTAGTGTATAAGTTAATTACTGTTATCTGTGTGTTTAGTTTGATAGAATAGTGTGCCTGTTCTTTTCCGCATCAAACTACCTGTGTAAATTTTTAATATTTATATTAAAAAATTTAAAAAGAGTATATTCTGTGTGTTTTATATTCAACCCCCCCTTCTACAAAACCCTCTCTTAGTTAGCCATCTCTCCTTGGGGACTAACAAGTACATCACTTCCTCTCACCATGTAACAGCTTGTCCCACATGGATATAAAATGAGAATTGTTTGCTCTTTATAAACTTTGAGTCGTGTGTTACCAATAACTTCCACCATGATTTTAAGTTGAATATGAAATTATTGGGTCAACTTGTTACTTTGGGCTTTGGAGTGTTATAAATTGTTAAGATTGCCTTATAAGAAACCTGATATCTTTTTATCAGACGCTTTTTAAAATCATGATTCCAGTTGTGGACAAAGTATACAGTATATAGTACGGTTGGTCCGAACTCCGTCTTTTTGATATTTTTTTTGTATATTCGATTCTTCCTCCTTTATGACAATATAACTGAATACATGTAGACATACCAAAAAAGAGAAATCAATGACAGGGGCCAGCGGCAGTGAAGGACCGTGGTAGAGAGGGGATGATGATGAGGTGACGACTGGCGAGGGGAAGTGATAACATTAGGTGCGAGGGATCTGAATGATGTAGTAGTTAAGGAACGATAAAACTCATTTAAACTATTTTTACTTTATAAACTTTCTACCGGTTACAAGTAGTTTTTTGAGTTATAATTATGTAGGTAACGAATATGTAAAAATTCAATTATTTATTTATTTTAAAAAAAATTCAGAAGCTAATCATGAAAATGAGAATTTTAATGATTAATGTTAATTGGATTTTTTGTAAACTTTTCACAAAAGAGACTATACACATTTTTTTATTTCCCATTTTCATTTGTCACAAAAAAATATAATACTTCTTTATTAATTAAAAACATTGTTTCACGAATTTATTTATTAATGATTATTACATAATACTGGGGTTGATTGTAATCTTTAAATTGTAATATTGTATCATTTATGTTTTATCATATAGTATCTGATTATTAGTTAAATAATTTATTAAAGAGTAAACTACATACTTGGTCCTTATGGTTCATTGATTTTAACACTCTGGGTCCCTAAAGTGAAATATCTATGGCTTGCATCCTCATGGTTTCCATTTTATAACGTGTTGGGTCCCTAAAACTGACTCCGTTAGTTTTTGGCCGTTAAAACCCACATGTGCAAGGCACATGATGGGTATTTTGGTCATTTCACTCTCTTTTCCTGCTATCTCCTTTCTGATGAAGAACACCATGAAGAACACCTTCATAATAAAGAACACCATGAAGAACACCTTCATGATGAAGAACACCATGAAGAACACCTTCATGATGAAGAACACCATGAAGAACACCAACAAAATCAATAACAAAATAATGAAGAACACCAAGAACAACCACCCTTTAATCATCATCACCACAAAATCAATAACAAAATCAAAAATCCTAAAAACAAAACACAAACTCACAACACTAAATCTAAATCCATAATTTGTTTTTTATAAACTTTTTGTTTATAAAAACTAAACATTTTTTACAAACCAAATCCCATGATTATTCATACAAAATTCAAATAAATCTTAAACATTTTTACAAATCTTAATACAAAAAGAACCCTAAATTATAACCAAAATTTGAAAAAAAAAGCAGGATGAAGATGAAGATGATTAACCCAGAAAGATTTTAGAAGAAGGAAGGGGAGAGGTTTTAAAGATGAAGATGATTCACCCACCACCACCACCACCGTCGCCACCAGATCCCACCGCCACCACCGCCACCACCGCCACCACCACCGTCGCCGTCAGATCCCACCGCCACCACCGTCGCCACCAGATCCCACCACCACCGCCGCCGTCAAATCCCACCGCCACCACCGTCGCCACCAGACCCCCCCCCCCCACCGCTGCCGCCACCAGATCCCACCACCACCACCCTCGCCACCAGATCCTACCGCCGTCGCCACCAGATCCCGCCGCCACCACCGTCGCCACCAGATCCCACCACCACTGCCACCACCAAATACCACCACCTTTTCAAGATCTGAACTATAGTTTGAAGAAATTCTTTTTTGAGGGAGTTGAAAGGAGAGAAATCTCAAGGAGTGGAGAGGATTTCAAGAAAAGAATGGTGATTTGAGAGTTTCTAGGAAAAATTAATGGGGGTGGAGGTTAGGGGAGGGTTTCAAGATAAGTGATGTTTGATTTAATTTTTGAATTTATTTAATTTTTATTAAATTAATACTAAACCTGAAATGACAATAATACCCATCATGTGCCTTGCACATGTGGGTTTTAACGGGCAAAAACTAACGGAGTCAGTTTTAGGGACCCAACACGTTATAAAATGGAAACCATGAGGATGCAAGCCATAAATATTTCACTTTAGGGACCCAGAGTGTTAAAATCAATGAACCATAAGGACCAAGTATGTAGTTTACTCTTTATTAAATCACATGTTAAACTAAATGTTACGTTGTTTGAGATTGAGATGATAATTTTGTGTTTACATTTTTTTATTTCCCATTTTCATTTGTCACAAAAAAATATAATACTTCTTTATTAATTAAAAACATTGTTTCACGAATTTATTTATTAATGATTATTACATAATACTGGGGTTGATTGTAATCTTTAAATTGTAATATTGTATCATTTATGTTTTATCATATAGTATCTGATTATTAGTTAAATAATTTATTAAATCACATGTTAAACTAAATGTTACGTTGTTTGAGATTGAGATGATAATTTTGTGTTTGAGTGGGGTTCTTGTGCATATGATTGGATTTTAAAAGTATTTTTTTTGGGTATAAAAAATATATCCACTAAATTTTTAACGATGCTTCAAGATATCATAAAATACAATATATATCAATCAAAAAACCGAAAAATTCTTTTGAAATCAACCAAAAAGGTTTTTTGAAATCAACTAAAAAAACTAAAAAAGTCCATTCAAATCAACCAAAAAACTTAAAAATTTTGAGTTCGCCATTGACACTGTATATGCAATTTAAAATGACCACTTTTTCATGTGTTCGTAAAAATGTCCAATACTTTCCTTAAAGTATTTCACCAGTTTGGCGAATTTCATACATTGACCCACTTGTCATAAAAAGTCAAGATGTCTCCATGCATTTGGCTAAAAATATGGGTTTTTGTAACAAAAAAATGACATTTTTTTTTACTTTTAATGACAAGTGGGTTCAATATAAGTATTCACTATCATGGCAAAACCACTTTAGCCAAATCTATGGTCATTTTGACAAATACTTACAAAAATGGTAATTTTGTTAATTACATTAAGTATATTGGTTTTTTTTTTATAATTCCCTCATTTAGGAAATAATAACTTTTAAGGTTATTTCAAATTATTAAAGATTCTTTATAAGGTTTTAAAACTAACTTGGTTTTATATAAGTAGTTAATAATTCTAAAAAAAATACCGACAATTTTGATTTTGTCAAACATTACAAGGCGTTTTAAGACCATAATAAACAAAAATCTAAACACTTAAAACAATTCAAACACCTCAAGGGGTACTTGGTTCTCAAATTTTCTTAGATTTTTTAAAAATATTTTCAACAAATACGTTTAGATTGTTTTTTTTTCAAATTTTCTTCTTTTTACACGTTTTCTAACATAGAGGTTTAATAAAATGAAAAATCCTATGAATTACGAGATTCGTGAATGGTAAATCAATTACTTAAAATAATTAATTTACTAAATAAAGTAAAAGTAGTTCTTTTTTACAACTCATCAGAACATTTAATTAAATTTATTTTTTGATTATTTTAAAAATCTTATTACACCCATTATTTTAGGAAACTTACATAATTTTTTTTAAACGACAAAGATTTTACTAAAACTAACAAGATGCTAGAAAATAATTATAAAACAAAAATGGTTAGTAGGGGGTTTTGCAGCCATCCTACCCAATTAATATAAGAAACTTACTTAATTAAATTTAATTTCTCATCATGTTATTTAAGTTTTTCAAAAATTGTGTACTAAAAACCTAAATTTTATAAAATGTTCACAATAAAAACCTTGAGGTTTTTTTTATAGAGATTAGTGATAGTTCAATTATCAACTTCCCGTCATATCTTTTTATTTTGAAGGGATAAAGAAAAGAGGAAAAAAATGAGAAAGAGGAAAAAACATATTTGTATAATGCCTATATTGTCTTGCATTATTTATTTTTTTACTTAAAATTACAATTTTTTAATTAACTCTTGATTTAATATAATTTATGGTTGAGATTGAAACTTATATATCTTACAAAATATTAAGTTTTTCATATAATTCAAAATTAGATGTTAAAGAGGAGAAATATCTATTAATTATTTTTTATTATTCACACACAAAATAAAGGATTCAAACTATTATAAAATATTGTCTTCAGTTTTTTTTCCTTTTTTATGAGTTACAAGATTAATTAAACTTATTTGGTCTATTTGATTTGTTATTCAAGTCATCCATCCATGGAATCAAACCATATATATATTATATCGTTTATTTTTTGTTAACATGTTTTATTATTTTATATAAAATTTGTTGAAAGTTACCATTTATAAATTTTTTTTGTTAAGAAATATTATTTAATACAAATTTTATTGAAAGTTACCTGTTAATAAAAAGTTTGTTAAAAAATATTATTAAATTGAATATCTAATAATATAATGTTGAATGTAATATTTTAGTTGATCTTGAATAAATTTTGAATAAAATAATTTTATATTTATAATTATATAAATTAAATTAATTGATAAGAATATAAATAAATATTCAATGACAAAAAATGTTAAAATATGAAATCATATTTTTTCTAGAGGAATGAATATTACTACCAAATTTCAAAAATTAGTACTCAATCATTTAAAAATACAGCTGTATTTAGAAGTGAATTCAAGTACATTTAAAGGTATTCTTAAAATTATTCTGAAAAATACGTTAGCAATACCTTTGTTATCATGCTCCTGCATACAGAGGAATGCACGATATACAATTAAATAAAATAATATCGTAACTAATTAAATTATTAAATATTTAATAATATTATATTATATACAAATTTGTTTCAGTTTTTGAATTTTGAATGCCCATTTTCGTAAATTTATTTTCATTTGATTCAATTTAATATTTTTATAAAATTAAATTTTAATAATTTTATCAAAAGATATATTCTCTAAATACAAAACTGGTCGACTGAGAGAGAGCATTTCAAACTTGTTTTACAGTTTCTTCCAAAATCGTTTTGCGTCTCATAAAATTGATCGAGTGATGCGCTGTTGTTGCCGCCTGTCGTTTTTGAGCCGTCGGATCATTCCTCAAGCAAACAAATGAAAACCCTAACCTAACCATGGTCAACCCTTCCTGTCTTTTAATGGGTTAAGTTAACCAACCAAAACCAATTCATTCTCCGCTATCCTTTTCCTATAAATTCAGCCTCGGACCAGAGCTAGGTTTGCCCAACTGAAGAGCCAAGGGCCCTTCAGTAAATTTACCCTCTCCCTCTCTCTCTCTCCCTTCCTCTTTCTCAACCCTTTTCACACACAAACACCAAAAACACGTACTAGGTTTCTCTCTCTCTCTGACGGCCAAAAAAATGGGGACGTCTTCTAGAAAATCAAATGCACCCGTCATGCCGTTGACATCCGCCTTCCACCGTTCAAGTTCTCCGTCCGGTCGATTTGGTTCCCGTTCATCGGCGTTTGCTGCTGAGGTCTCGTCGCCTTTTGCCTCATCAACGAGTTCCAGCTTTTATTCGTCTCCGTCTCCGAGCCATGTCTACGGTCGTCCGTCTTCGCCGACGCGCGTGAACCTTCACGGATTCGCTCCGGTGACGTCATCGTCGGTGAGGTTCTCGTTGGCGAGCAGATCGGGATCTCCGAACCGGTCGATGGCGATGTCTCCTCGAGATCAGGTTGTACGGAAGCAGAACGCGGGGAATCCGCTGAAGAATTTGCCGAAGAAGACGTGTATGTGTTCGCCTACGACGCATCCAGGATCGTTCCGGTGTAGTCTGCACAAGAACTACAACACCAGCCACGGGATGACCTACTCTCCGAATAGGTTAAACGCTCGTAGATCTGCGATGACGAACTCGCTAGTGCGGATCGGTACCGTTGAAGGTGGAGATCTGGTGAAGAGAGCTCTAGCGGCCTTGATCCGACCGTCATCGCATCAACAGAGGAGGAGAACGGCGTTTGAACCGAGACCAAGCCGTCTATCAATCATGTCCAAGGCCGACGACTTATGATTTTTCTTCAAAAAAACAAAAATCCTCTGGTTGTACGGTTACAGGTTTGGTGATTTTACCTCTTACCTTTTCTATTACAGATCTCCCCCGCTGGTGCTTGGATTCTGGCGAAGATTGCAGTTTTTGTAATTCGGCGACATGAAATCTATCCTTAAATTTTGACACAAGGATGAAGGCTTATCGATTATCGAAACGAAACAAAACGGATCCTCCCTTTGTAAATAGATGATAGTATATGCTTGCAGCCATTGTGATTGCAAAATTGAAGGACATTTTGGATTAAATTTCACTTTCCATTCAACAAATCAAACACTTCTAAACAACTTCAAATCTTAATTAACTCTGGATTATAACTTACAAAACAAACTCAAATTCATAATTTTGATATGCTTTACGTGTGGTTCGTTGATTTGTGTTGAATCATTTAATTGATGATCCATTCGTTTTCGCAGCATCAGATTCCGTGTACGTCCCGTTATGTTCCGTTCCGTGCCGTGCATCAGAATCCGTGTTATGTTTCGTTCCGTTAAGTGCAGTGACGTTCCGTTATCCTTCACCGTTTACCGTCCTGTTCGCCGTTATTTTTGAGGAAACAGGCCTCAGGGTATCGTGGCTCGTCTGGTGGCATATGCGTTTCGTGTAAGGTAATTTGTACTTTTTATTACTTTTAATTTAATTTAATTTAATTTAATTTATAACTTAATTTTATCATTGATATGATAATCGTTTAATGGTTCACGCAACAGGAATGAGGGGTATGGATGCGATTTAAAGTTTTTGACCTTGACCGCTGGAAATGTGGAAAAATGAACTGCCTTTGCCTTTTTGGAGAAGTTAAAACAGTTGGGGACTGTGGGATCCTTGGACACGCTAAAGACACCTAATACCTAACTGGAAAGAGGGGCTTGGGTTGGGTATATTGATAATGGCCTTTCATAATAAAGAGAAATTTGCTTTCATACATATATAATATTGTAATAAAAAAAATAAAAAAAAATAATTTATGCTGGAAATTGATTTTAATAATTAGCTATTAAAATTAATATTTTGGATGGGAATTGTTGTACCATTTAAATTGAGTGGTCATTTACTAAAAAATTTATCGATATGGTTCACCTTTTTGTTTGAACTTGAAAAGGACCGATAATCTTACCTGATAACAAACATAGTAAGGACTGAGAATCTTACATGATAATAGACATGCTAAGGATTGGGAATTTCACCTGGTAACAGACATAACAAGAACTGAGAATTTTACTGCTAGGTGAAAGAAAAATCTCTTACGCAGTTACGTTGATAGAGCTCATTGGGTTTAAGTTGGTTGTCCAACAACCGTTGTTTGATGGACGGAAATGTTACATAATAAGGTAGATGAGAGTGATGATTTTTTGTCGAATAAGCATTTGTAAACTACCCTACGAGTAATTGAGATATTAAAATTTCATCCGATGAATACAAACTAAAAGATCCAAATGGCAAAAATGGACCACACACTAGCCGGTAAAGCACATAGTAGCGATTATGACATTCCTCTATATCTACAAAATATTTGTCACGCTTCATATGTTCTCTCAAATTATATATCTTTGTTCTTTTTAGCTTCTTGTTCACAATTTTTTTTAAACTGACAACCTTTACGAAAACAATTGTTCTACTTTTTAAGATAGATTCTGTAATTTGTCTACAATTCACCAATTCTGGCCCTATTTTTGAGTGTGCTACATTTCACTATTTTTGGCCCTAATTTTTTGTAGTATTGGACATATCTTTCATGTAGGCTATGGTCATTCCAAGTCGTTTTTATAATAAATACACTTGAAATTAATGGCGAGCTATAAAAGCTTAGTGAGCCCATGATTTTTGTGTATATAGATCCACACTCCATGTCATCCAATCACAATTATACACATTATAGAAAGAAAGGCGAAAGATCATGTGAGAGGGAGAGTTAAAGTAAACAGCGTAATAAGGGATCTATATCGTTGATCAATTTAATCTCAAACACACCAATTAATCGTGCTTGATATGAGGATTGATCAAGTGAAATCTCATTCTAATGTGCATCCAAGGATGTAAATTATTTTCTTACGTTTCTCACCTTAACCTTAAACTCTTCTTCTTATTGGAACCCAACCCATTTGAGGTGAAGGATAGTGTGACAAGAAATAGTTAAAGTGAGAAGCGTAAGTAGAGATCTGAACTTTTTCATCACTTTTAATCTAATGCTCATCCATGAATTGCACTTTAGAAGAAAACCGATTCGATGCATCTCGGTGCACCTCATTATTGTTGACATTCAATTCAAATTGATCTAAAAATGAAGATCCTTTCTCATACTTTTCACCATAACTTATTCTATTATCGGAAACCAACCCACGTTCACATGTCACCATATATTTGCCATATAATTTGGCTCTGTCGGGTGCGGTCCATCTCTGACCATTCACCTTTAGAGGATTATGTTTGTCTGTGTTATCCAGGCTCCCATACACATTAACACATAATATTGTGCAAAATATTTAAACCAACTCCATAGTTTAGCATGCCAAAAATAATTGGAAACTAATAAACAAATAGAGTATACGCACCATCATAATCTTCTTAATACATGTTAAAAGGCTAAACACATAAACATGTACATATGACCAACAAATCTCAACATTTTAAGTGAAATGTTGTATGTATGTGGTATTTTTTGTAAACATAAGAAATTACATATTAATAAATAATATTTACATTCAATAAATTCATTCTAACACTTTTTATCTAACAAATCGTTTATGAATCGTTCGACATAATGTTTGTTTACGTTCGTTTATTTAATAAATGAACGAATATTAACATATTTTGTCCAAATGAACAAAATGAACAATTGTCTCGGTCGTTCATTTACTTATATAAACGTTCTGTCATTAATATTTGTTCATTTATGTTTGTTTACATTGGTTTTTATTGTTCATTTATGTTCGTTTACGTTGTTTATATATATATATATATATATGTGTGTGTGTGTGTAGGTATTAGTAATTTTTTTATATTATGACATTAATATGTGAAATCGTTAATTAAATTAACTTTTTAGAATTCTTTTTTATACTTCTATTTACTCGGTTTTTATTATGTTATTTTTTAGGGACGAAATGATGAGTAATGGTGGTTGCTTTTAGTATACTTGTGTTCGTTCATTTATGTTCGTTTGTTTGCGTTCGTTTAATATCTAAATGAACACATACGAACACGAACAAACACATTTTCTTAACGAACGGACATGAACATAAAAATTTCAGTTGGTTTACTGTTTGTGTTCTTCCGTTTCTTTGATTAAGTTAAAGGAATGAATGCGAACAAATCTTCGTTCGTCGTGTTTGTTCAGTTTGTTTACAACCCTAATTAATGAGAATAATAAATAAAAGAAACTGTTTGATTTTATATAATATAATACGCTCATTCTCCAAAAGCCCAAATTTTCATACCTTATTAAACTGAGAAGAAAATTCATTCCCATTTTCATTTTCATTCTTATTTGCATTCCCTTACCCGAGTAAAACTCCCCTTAGTTTGTGTTTGTATATTTTTATGTTGCAATGAAATAATGAATCAATATTAGACATTTAAAACGGGCTTGGCCCAGCTCATGCCCGGAAGGCCTTATTAGGTTCACATGTATTGCATTTCATGCGTTTCATGTCTTCCTTCCAAATTCGAACTTACAATTGTATATATACTTTCCCTTTTAATATACATAATATATATATATATATATATATATATATATATAGGGTTAGGTTCAAATGTGAACTCAATTTTGGTTGTGAACGTGAAGACGAATCTCAGCCACACATCTTCGGTTATGGTGGACGCGATCACGGAGGATTGACGCGATTCATGGGAGGGTGGAGATTATTAAAGGAGGAGGAACTGCGTCAAAGCCGCCTTTATTGACCGGATAAGTGGCTGAGATTCGTCCTCACGTTCACAACCAAAAATGAGTTCACTTTTGAACTTTCCTCTCTCTCTCTCTCTCTCTCTCTCTCTATATATATATATATATATATATATATATATATATATATATATATATAATATAGGAAGGTTCAAATGAGAACTTTGTAATTTAAAGAAATAAAGAAACACCTTGTGGACCACATATGATATGGGTCCCACATAATATTAAATCATTTCTAATTTAATACTAAATCATATTAAATCAGAAATGATTTAATATTACGTGAGACCCACATCATATGTGGTCCACAAAGTGTTCCTTTATTCCTTTAAAAAGGGGTGGTTCCCGTATGATCCCCCCCTATATATATATATATATATATAGGCCCCTTCAAGTGTTAACTCAATTAATTGTGTTAACTTTGTTAACTAATCTAGACCGTTGAAAATCAAAATGGATGGATGAGATGAACCGGTGGCAGTGTTGTAATTATAGAGAAATTGAAGCGTGTCTTCCAAATAAAATCGTCAGTGAACACAGGTGAAAAAGGGCAAGAAGGTAAATTGGAATCAAGCAACAAATTAGGAAGAATCTACATTCCCTGTATAGTCTCAATCAAAGATGCATGATTCATGGAAACAGTTAAAGGACTGGCTAATGCCTTTTTGAAACAGGTAAACCACTCACAAATTATGCCATAAAATCGAATCTTGATGGAGAAGAAGCAGTGCCAATTTGCAGATACAAGTAGAAGAAGTAGTGCCGATTTGTAGATACAAAATCAAATCTTAATGGAGAAGACGATGTAGGAAGACGATTTGTAGAAGAACACGATGGAGGAAGACGATGTCGTGGGTTTGTCCTGATGGAGAAGACATCTTGAGGAAGACGATGTTCTCAGGGACGATTTGCAGGGAATTCAGGGAGAAATCGAGAGAAATTGATGGCTATGGAGGAATCACTTTGATGAATCGGATGGCATGGAGGAATCGATCAGAGGAATCAATTGGGCATGGAGGAATTGATTTGATGAATTGGACGTGAAGAAGGTGAACATGGTGCTCGCACTGATGCACACGATGCTATTCCAGTGAAAATAATGGCAAAGATTGGAACATGGTGTTCGTTCCCTTATGAACATGGTGCTCTTCTACTTATTAACAATGTTATCACTTGTGAACATAGTGTGCACAAGTGAACAATAACATACTGAACATCATGTGCATCATGTCTATCATGTGTTCATAAATGAACACCGTGTGTTCATTTCACAACCATCAGCTATTGTAAAACTCGAAAGTATGCGACTACTAGTTAAGAATTGAACAAAATCAATTAAAAAATAATAATAAAATAATTAATCAAAAAATAACTTCCATACTTAACTATCCTTTAAATAAGGAAATCTTTAATAACCATAACATATTATAAAAATTAAAGAATTTATAAAAGACAAAACTACCCTTCCTTAAATATTGTAGCATCAACTAATTTTAAATCAAATGAATGATTCTGATTGGTTGAAATCGGTTAACAAAGTTAACACAATTAATTGAGTTAACACTTGAAGGGGTCTCTCTCTCTCTCTCTCTATATATATATATATATATATAGAGAGAGAGAGAGAGAGAGGATATATATACACACACAAACACACGAAAGATCATGTGAGCAAAAGAGTTAAGGTGATAATGGATCTGGACCTTTATCACTTCAAATATCACCTCACCCTATGAATTGCGCTTCTCACGGAAATGATCCGCTGCATTTCGGTGCATTTCATTAGTGTTGATCTTCAATTAGGTTTCATCAAAGGGTGAAGATTCGTTCATATTTTTCTCACCATAACTTTCATTCTCGATGCATGTCCAAAATCGAATTGTCCCAGGTTCGAGCCCGGGCGCTCTTATAGCCACAACCGTTGAGTGAGTCAGGTATGCCCCCCCCCCCCCCCCCACATTATAGAATTGGCAGCCGATTGTGGGCCGGTTGGGGTGACCGGTATCAACCTTTTTGTCTAAAAAAACAAGAGAAATCATGGGTTGTGAAAACCTATAATGATGTGCATAAATGCCTTCAATGCAGAAAGGTAAGGCAATGCACACCAAATTTTCTATCCCAACAACTAGAGGGAACAATTGTGCCCAACCCTACTATTCCTATTGTAGCCCTAAAAGACCAGCTTCAAGGAAAATTGCAATTGAACCTTTCAAAGGCATATTACTCCCAACCTTAGATGACTCATATTACTCCCATGATGTTCCACGTCCTTAAGTCTTTCGATTGGTAATTTCTTAGTAAAACCGGCAAGGTTTAACTGTCCATTCATAATTTTCCAACATCCACTCTCCCAAAAGTTACTACAAGCATCCATAAGTCCGTAAGATTTCAACGAACATTTTCCTAATCGTCCCAGTTATTCTAGACCTCGAACCATGAGTCGACTCCTAAATCGCCTTTCCACCCAAAACAAGTACACCCATAAGTATGTCCTTATTGGTGCATTGTGACGATTTCCCAAAAAAAAAAAAGATTTAAAGTTGACACATAATACGAGGACTAAAATTTCCAATCAACAACTCATGGCCGAACCAAAATAGTTTTTTTTTTGTAACAATTCAACAGGTTGGTACGCCATCAACACATAAAATGTTTCGACCAAACCACCTATAAATCATTACATCCATAAGTAACCGACCACATAAATATTTTAATCCCATAGATCTGTCGAAGCAATTGAAGTCAACAAATATCATTGGAGGTGAATTGGCAACGCCTTGCCTTCTTAACCGGAAGGTCTAGAGTTCGAATCTGAGTTCAAAGTTTTCAAGTATAAGACTCAATAAATATGCCATTTTTTTCAATTAAAAGTTAACGAACATAACATCTCTAGATCAATTTCACGCACGAGTAATTACTACTGTAATTAGGTAATCGTGCAGAGTGGTCACCTTTTATGAATATATAAAATTTAGTTTGAAAATTACGTGTTTGGTACTTCAAAATAGTAACATTATCAATAAATATTTTCAACAAAGCCTCTCAAATGAACCGTCAAAGTTCTAATACGCATTTTCACAAACTAGGTATGCAACTCAATTTTACGCCCTAACATAGTGTGCAACAAAACGTGTTCTCATAGTCTTAAGAGCAAACTTATGCAACCTGAAGTTATTAAAATCCTCATCTCAAAATAAGGTCACATAAGATAAAATTGTAAATAAAATTTTGGGTGTTTAACACACACGACCAAATGAAATTTTGCATTTCCAACCTTGCATTTGAATTACAGAAAGACCGGAAATAAATTTTAGTAAAACACAAAAGCAACGTATAAAATCGAGTGATCACGTAAATTCCAACTTGACCCAAACCTCTTACGTAAGGTAATTTACAAGTAAAATATGCAATACCGTATGCTCATGCAAACATCATGCAGAAGTTGTATAACAATTGGGTTCCCAAAATTTATTGTTTGACGACAAAATGCCATGGAACAAAGTTTTCAACAAAACTTGTATGTCTCAGTTTATTTTCTAAAACTGTTAGATGTGATATGTGAATGCACTTTAATTATGACATGAAATCACTTAGATTGTTTTCCATTTTAAAGTCAAATAATATGCATGCGTCGAAATACAATCATGAAGAAAAACTGCGGTGAGAAATGTATTGAAAATCACGTAATAAATAGTTCCCAAAAATAAAATAAGTTCAAGAGAAACCATACAAATAAACGATGTAAAAATCTCCATATTAAATCAATAAAATGTTATAAATTAAGATTCTCAACAAATCTTCATACACAACACAAAAAACATAATCAACCGCTTAAATCACAAGGTAAGATCCTTTAGTCATAAAACATTACAAATAAATTCTCAAAAAATTTGCAATCGACTGTAGGAGATACACTAGTTTTCAGCAATTCAAACTCGACCCAAAGCCTCTCTCACACAAAATAATTCCTCAAAAAATCACAATGAAATATTTTTACATCTTTTAGACAATTAACGGAACAATTTCTTTCAATTCAAATTTTAAAACTAGTTCATAACATACATTTCCAAAACATGCAATTTTAGCAAAACAATATGAATAAAATTATTAATAAATCTTACATAAAATTTTGTGCAACTAAAACAATTCAAAAATTTGAGACACGACTACATTATCGGGTGTGCCAAAACATTCATAGTATTATAAATCTGACAGATATAAGGTTTTGACAATCATAAAATCGTTCGTGCATTTTATGTAAAAGAAATTAAATAAAAAAACACCGTGCATGTATTTTGGTCGAGGTGCAAAGTTCACACTACGCACACCAAACCCAAAAGTCATGCAACCGACCCTAAATGCCCAAACATCTTAAGGCAATAATCGGTAACTAAATCGATTGACTTTACAAATTCTTCTCAAACAATATCGTGTTGACAAGCCTATGGCTCCCAACTTAATCAATAATTATGACCTACAATGGTCGGCTTAATGAAATCTCTATTCTTAGCTGTCACTCAGGTGACACTGCATTGAACACCAATTCTTCTAACTATTATTTGCTACGAAGACACTCACTACCCAACCGCCATCACATTACAGGTAGGGGTGAGCAAAACTCAACCGGTCTGAATAACCCGCCCGAACCTGATCCGAAAATATAGAAAATGTCCAAAACCCGAATTACCCGAATTAGAATGTAGGATCGGGTTAGGTTGGGAAATCCGGCCCCGAACCCGCCCGAATACCCGATTAACCTATATACAAACTGGTTTTTTTTATTTCCACCGTAGTTGTCGATCATGCACTCGACCCTCGTCGTCCACCGTAGTCGTCTCAACTCTCAACTAAAGTCTAAAGGTACTGCACTTCAGTGACTCCACAACTCCACCCTTGTAATTTTCTGTAAATATATTGATATTTATTGATTTTTTTTTCAAGATTTCTTTATTATATGTTTTTTTGGATATACCCGATTAACCCGAAAACCCTACCCGAATAACCATTTAACCCGAATTACCCGAATCCGATTAACTTGAAATACCTCGGTCGGATTTTGGGGATCCCATTCTCCACCCGATATCCTATCGGGTTTGGGGTTTTGGGCCCGAACCCGACCCGACCCGCCCGATGCTCACCCCTAATTACAGGCGACTCAAGCACTCACACGTAACTGTAATTTATAATAGCACCGGCCAAGTGAAATTATTGATTTACCTTACATGTGGATTCTTAATACCGTCAACATGATTCTCGATTCTAGTGTCTCTATTGACCTTAAAATGTCCTATCTTATAGTGCCTAACCGAAAATTCTCACTTTTGCTCACTTAGAAAATGCTAGTTTGAGTCTAGGCATCGTAAGTTAATATCTAAATCTCTCAAACTTATGCTCTGATACCAACTTGTAACACCCTCAAAATTGAAAAAAGCGACTAATTTAAAATTTTCAATATTACATCAATTGAAGGATAAATCTCTTCCTATAAATCAATATTCGAAGTTCCTCAAATAACAATTCTATATAAACCTCTATAGAAGAAGGTCAGGTCTTATACTAAGACATAATCATGGACGGGTGTTACTAAATCTAAAAGAGTATTTATCTCCGAATGCGGAAAACGTTACCAAAAGCTAGATCTTTAACGTGCTACTCCCTAGCACTCAACTCCACACGTGTCGCTAGTACGAACCCCAACAAGAACTTGATGCACATGCCGACAAAGAAAAATGTTATGCTTAACGCCTAGTGAGCTCAAGAGTTTATAATATATTTGTAATCGTTTGAAAATTGAAAAATTGCTTGATGAAATAATAATTTCTCAAATAGAGTGACTTTATTATAAAAGCAAAATCTTTCCCAAATTCATTATTTACAAAACAAAAGCTTTAAATCAAGTACTATAGAAAATGAAAACTTTAAAATACAAATACCCATTCAAACGCGAACTCTACACTTTTTACTCACTCAAAACGTGAATAAGGTTATATAAACACCACCTACATTTAATTAAACATCGACATCAACTTATTCAGTATCTAGTCATTTAACAGTGACTTCAACTTATTCAGTATCTAGTCAATTAACCGTGACATCAACTTATTCAGTATCTAGTCAATTAACATTGACATCAACTTATTCAGTATCTAGTCAATTAACATTGACATCACCTTATTCAGTATCTAGTCAATTAACATTGACCTCAACATATTCAGTATCTAGTCAATTAACAGTGATCTCAACTTGTTCAGTATCTAGTCAATTAACAATGATATTAACTTATTCAGTATCTAGTCAACAACAAACCAAAAACTCAACTACATGATTGACTAATCAATAAAAGTCAATCAAAGTAATAAAACCTATTTAACCAACGTTTATGTGAATACATGCTCTAAAGATGTAATTAATTTGAAGACTTATCCTTGGTTGTGACAAACCATTTACCAAATGAAATCATATCATATTATTCCCAAAATGTCACATAACCTAATAATATGCATATTCCAAACGGTTTACAAAACCCGATCCACCAAATATTGCATTTGTATAAAATATTCTCCATTTATACAATAAATACCCAATGGTTCACTTTTCAAGTCGACGACAGGTATTTGACCTATCTCCAGTTAGTTACACTTTTCAACTCGACACCATGAGTTCGGAAAAAATTCCCTTCATTATGCCGACCGTCTTAACAATGGGTGTACATAGCGGTGATTCAAAGTCTCCGAAGAAATATGTGAAGCTAATTTCGTATTATGACAAGATATCAGACTACATAAAAGAAATATTAAAAAGAATACGTGAATGAGAAGTTAGAGTTCTTGCGGCTTCCAAGACGATGGAATTTTTTTTCGATGGGATTAATAGCTTAGGATTGATATAATTGACAAAGTTTAAGCGAGACTAAGAGAGTTTGGAATGTGGTTATATGCAACAAATTTCAAAGCCTTCATAGATGTTCGTGGCTATGAACATTTTTCCTATTTTGGGGTTAGAAAACAGAGAAAAGTTGAGACCAAAGCAGAGCTGGAGGATTCACCAGCCAAAATGGACGTAATATTCCTAAATTTGAATTGTTTTCATCACGTTTTAAATTTTAATTTTATTACAATTTGTTTAAACGTATTTCGTTACGATATACATCAATTATCCATTTTAATATATATATATATATATATCTCATCGGCAAGACTTTCTAGTTGACACTTCTCAATTGTTTTCAATATTCCTATTCTTTCAAAATTCCTGTCAATATCGTTTCTGACCACAATATACGGTGTTGCGAAGCCAACAGAATACTTGGCGATTACAGGGTTATGGTATCGAACATATCAAGCTAGCAGGTGGGTGTTTACGTGGCAAACTTACCAGCTATTTGATCTATCTCCAGTCAATTACCATTTTAAAGTCGACGCCATGAGTTCGGAAAAAATTCCCATCATTATGCCTACCGTCTTCACAATAGGTGTACATAGCGACGATTCAGAGTCTTCGAAGAAATATGTGAAGCTACTTTCATGTTATGACAAGAAATCAGACTACATAAAAGAAATATTAAAAGGAAGGTAAATGAGAAGTTAGAGTTCTTGCGGCTTCCAAGACGATGGAAAGAATTTTCGATGGGATTAATTAGTTTAGGAATGATATAGTTGACAATGTTTAAGCGAGATTAACAGAGTTTGGAATGTGGTTATATACAACAAATTTCAAAGACTTCGTTGATGTTCGTGGCAATAAACATTTTTCCTATTTAGGGGTTAAAAAACAAAAAAAACTGAAACCAAAGCAGAGCTGGAGGATTCACCAGCGAAAATAGACGTAATATTTCTAAATTTGAATTGTTTTCATCACGTTTTAAATTTTAATTTTATTGCAATTTGTTTAAACGTATTTTGTTGCGATATACATCAATTATACATTTTACAACATATATATATATATATTATATATCATCGGCAAGACTTTCTAGTTGATATTTTTTCATTCTTTTCAATATTCCTATTCTTTCAAAATTTCCGTTGATATCGTCACCGACCACAATGTACCGTGTTGCGAAGGCAACAGAATACCTGGTGATTACAGGGTATGGTATCGAACATATCAAGCTAGCATAGGCATTGTGGGTGTTTAAGTGGCAAACTTACCAGGTATATGATCTATCTCCAGTCAGTTACAATTTTCAAGTCAACGCCATGAGTTCGGAAATAATTCTCATCATTATGACTACCGTCTTCACAATAGGTGTACATAGCGACAATTTAGAGTCTCCGAAGAAATAAGCTTAGCTAATTTCGTGTTATGACAAGAAATCAAACTATATAAAAGAAACATTAAAAGGAATAGGTGAATGAGAAGTTAGAGTTCTTTGGGCTTTCAAGACGATGGAATGAATTTTCGATGAAATTAATTAGTTTAGGAATAATATAATTGATAAGGGTTATGTGAGATTAAGAGAGTTTGGAATGTGGTTATATGCATCAAATTTCAAAAACTTCGTTGATTTTCGTGGCTATGAACATTTTTTTTTGGGGGTTAGAAAACAGAGAAAAACTGAGACCAAAGCAGAGTTGTAGGGTTCACCAGCCAAAATGGACATAATATTCCTAAATTTGAATTGTTTTCATCACGTTTTAAATTTTAATTTTATTGCAATTTGTTTAAACGTATTTCGTTGCAATATATCCGACCACAATATACGGTGTTGCGAAGCCAACGGAATATTTGGCGATTATAGGGTATGGTATCGAACATATCAAGCTAGCATAAGCATTGTGGGTATTTACGTGGCAAACTTACCAGGCATTTGATCTATCTACGGTCAGTTACAATTTTCAAGTCGACGCCATGAGTTCGGAAAAAATTTACTTCATTATGCTTATCGTCTTCACAATAGGTGTACATAGCGAAGGTTCAGTCTTCGAAGAAATATGCGAAGCTAATTTTGTGTTATGACAAGAAATCAGACTACATAAAAGAAATAGGTAAATGAGAAGTTAGAGTTCTTGCGGCTTCCAAGACGATGGATTTTTTTTTTCGATGAGATTAATTAGTTTAGGAATGATATAATTGACAATGTTTAAGCGAGATAAGAGACTTTGGAATGTGGTTATATGCAACAAATTTCAAAGACTTCGTTGATATTCGTGGCAATGAACATTTTTCCTATTTAAGGGTTAAAAAGCAGAGAAAAACGGAATCCAAAGCAGAGCTGGAGGATTCACCAGCGAAAATGGACGTAATATTCCTAAATTTGAATTGTTTTCATCACGTTTTAAATTTTAATTTTATTGCAATTTGTTTGAACGTATTTTGTTGCGATATACATCAATTATCCATACATATTGTAAAATTGAAATAAAATTAGGAATATTCTGATATGTATTCTTAATATTTTGTTAATTAATAATAATATAAAGTTTATATAGAATTATGTATTTTAATGTGATTAAGGTATAACACGAAAATTGAAAAAGTAAAGGGTGTACCACAAATTAAATAAATAACTATAAGGATGTAAAGTGTAAATATTAAAAATATTTTTTCATAGTATATATAATATATAATAATATAATTAAATCCAGAAATATTCAATATTGGCTTCATTTTGAAGGTATTGACGAGACGATTATAATGATATAATTTGTTAAAATAAAAACATATTTTTAGACGTATTTTAATTGATATACGATTATATATGTTAATATAATAAAGTTGTAAAACGAAAAATTAGCCGCTTTTCTCGTCCATCCTGCCCTGCGCCGCTTACAGATTCAGTTGCAGGTATCTAAGCATCCATTAGTTAAGGGGGTTGGGGCGCGAAGCGCAAACCAAAAATGAAGGGATGTAAAATAATTTATTAACTAATTATAGGGGTAAAAAGTGTAATTTTCTAATTAAAAATTCTAAAAAAAACAGAACAACGTGAGAGTGAAAAGTGTTTGTTGCGGGTAGGATTAACAACCCCCAAAATGTATTAAAGTGTGTCCTTCACAGCTCGGTGCGAATTGACGTTTCTATCAAGCATATCATTATCGCTGACATTTTCTTCTTTTCTTCTATTAATATTAATGGTTGTTTTCTCCATTTTTTTAATCTTTTCTCCTTCGTCACAGGAAGCATTCCCTAATCATAATTATAAACATAAAATTCTTAAAAACCTTTTTCCTTCTCCTCAATCCAAACATTCTTCCTCAAACCCCGCCTCTTCTATATCGATTAGGGTTTCACCCTACTTTTTTCCACTCGACGGGAAACAATTTCAGGTTCACTATTGTTTCTCTAATCCTTGTAGTTATTATTGTTGTTATTTGAATTTTAATATTTGGTTCCGCTTCGGATTCAATTTGATTATTAGTTGAATATATTGTGTGAGGCCGAGTTGTTCTACATACAAACATAAGAATTAATCAATCTTAGCCTCTGTGTATTCTCTGGTAGAAGGGGTTAATATTATTTGGAGTAGAAATGGGGAAACCTACTGGTAAGAAGAAGCTACTGGTTGGGGTTGAAAAGGTAGTAAAACAGAACAAATCAGCATTATCTGATCGAACTTCCAAACTAATTGATGAAGACACCGTTGTCTTCATTCGTATGTCTCAGGAGATGAAGGAAGAAGGAAATAAATTGTTTCAGAAGCATGATAACGAAGGTGCGATGTTGAAATATGAGAAGGCACTTACATTGTTACCTAGAAATCATATAGATGTTGCTTATTTACGTACCAAAATGGCTGATTGTTATATGCAATTGGGACTTGGAGAGTACCCTAGAGCTATACAGGAATGTAATTTGGCTCTTGAAGTTGCTCCCAAATATAGCAAGGCTCTGTTAAGGAGAGCCAAATGTTATCAGGCTCTGAATAAGTTTGATTGGGCTTTGAGAGATGTTAAGAATGTGTTGAGTATGGAGCCGAATAATTTGACAGCATTGGAGATTGAGGATTCCATGAAGAATGGAATTGAGGGGAAGGGTTTGAAAGTTGAAGATATTGATGTTGGTTTTCCACCTGCAAATTTCGAGCCTAATTCAGTAAAGGCAGTCAAAGTGTTGAAAGAAAAGATCAAAAAGAAAAAGAGCAATAGTTTTGAGAACAAGAAGGGTGAAGAAGTCAAGGTGAGCAAGATAAAGAGAGTTAAAGACAAGAGATCTGATCAGGTGGAGAAAAAAGCCAACGAGAAGGTGGTCGTGGAAGATAGGATAACGATTAAAGAAGAAAAAACGATCATGAGAACAGTGAAACTCGTTCTTGGAGATGACATAAGGTGGGCCCAACTACCTGTCGATTGTAGTATTGGAATAGTGAGGGAGATAGTCCGTGACCGATTTCCTGGCCTAAATGGTGTGCTTATCAAGTTTAAAGATCGAGAAGGAGATTTAGTCACTATTATCACGACCGCTGAGCTGAGATTGGCCGAGGCTTCAAGTGATCCTCAAGGTTCTTTTAGACTGTACCTAGGAGAAGTTAGTCTAGATAAAGAACCATTTTACGAGGGCTTGAAAAGTGAAGGGACTTCCAAGGCCGATAACATCACATCTAGTGTTTCTGAGAATGTGGAAAAGAATAAGGAAGTGGAAAAGCGCACGACTTGTGTAGAGGAATGGATTGTTCAGTTTGCAAGGCTTTTCAAGAACCATGTGGGATTTGATACTAATCCATATTTGGATCTTCATGAGCTCGGAATGGAACTGTATTCAGAAGCTATGGAAGATACTGTTACGACTGAGAGCTCCCAAAAGCTTTTTGATATTGCTGGCTCACAATTCCAAGAGATGTCTGCTTTAGCTTTGTTTAATTGGGGGAATGTTCATATGAACAAGGCAAGGAAATGGGTGGTCGTTGCTGAAGATGGAACGAAAGAATCTGTAGCACAACAGGTGAAAGTTGGATATGAATGGGCCCAAAAAGAATACGGAAAAGCAGAGAAAAAATACGAAGAGGCATTAAAGGTCAACCCGAACTTTTATGAAGGCCACCTTGCACTTGGGCAGCAACAGTTTGAACAAGCCAAGCTCTCATGGTATTATGCTCTTGGGAGCAAAGCTAATATGGAGGAAGGACTAACTTCACGAGTCTTGGAGTTGTATAATAAGGCAGAGGACAATATGGAAAAGGGAATGCAGATGTGGGAAGAGTTGGAAGAACGACGATTAAATGGATTGAGTTTATCTGATAAACATAAAGATGAATTACTGAATATTGGGTTTGAAGGGATTATTAAAGATGTATCTGCTGATGAAGCTGCTGAGCAAGCTGCAAATATCAGATCTCAGATATATATCTTATGGGGTACAATGCTTTATGAGCGATCTGTTGTGGAATTTAAGTTAAGTTTGCCATCGTGGGAAGAATGTTTGGAAGTTTCAATTGAAAAGTTTGAACTTGCAGGAGCATCTCCAACAGATATAACTGTAATTATAAAGAATCACTGCTCCAATGGATCAGCTTTGGAAGGTAAATTTGACATACACACTGATATAAACTATATAATAAATAAAACATTATCTCCAATTATAAGACAATTTATATTCGTAAGTATGAGAAATTTATTTTTGTTTGTAAATTGTATTACTGCAGGTCTTAGTTTCAAAATTGATGAAATAGTCCAGGCATGGAATGAAATGTTTGATACAAAACGGTGGCAGACTGGTCTTCCATCATTTCGGCTAGAACCACTATTTCGGCGTCGGGTCTCAAAACTACATTCTCTCATGGAGCAATTTTGAAATTTCAATACTTATCTTTGGTGGTTCCTAAGAATGATGACAGAGAAGACAATGTGGTTTACTTTTCAGGTAAGATAGTAATCCCTTATCTCGAATTTTTTGTTTTTTATACAATCAAGAGTGAACCTTTATTGTTTCTGCAACTAATTGCATGTTAGGTTAATTGTTAACGTGATCATATGCAAACTTTTGCAGCAGATGATTATTATGTGATTAGCATATGCTAAAGATGATATATGACAATACTTTCTTTGCAAGATATTGTGTGCTTTTAATAAACAAGTAAACATCATCGGGTTCGAAATTCTTAGTTTTATGTAAACCATCATGCCACATCATGCAATTTAGCCATTTAGACTCTTCAATAATGAATATATGTAAGGATAGTAAATATTTGTTGGTGTAGTTTGTTTCTTAATAACCCAAGTTTCAAATCATATGAAATAGTCTTCTTAATCAATTTTTTTGTTTTACCGATTTAATCCATTCCAAGACTCTCCACATCACCATTTCACCACCACTAGTATCACGACACCTGTGATGAGGGTAAGGAGATGGCAATGATTTTCCTGTAGAACTCGGTTACACATAGGTTCAAGGAATGGTTATCTTATTTTCCTTTTTCCTCATTTTTTTTCTTGTGTTCTAGAAATGGATGTAAAACTTTTGATATAAAGTCACTAAAAATACTTGGGCCAATTAGCGGTAGTCCCTATTTATATTTATACAGTGTTGTTTCATCTTTTCACTTGCTTGCTTGACCCCATTTCAGTGTTGGCAATGATAAATCATTTTCAAACTGTGTAACCAATAAATTGTTAATTATAATGGCATAGAAGCCAATAAATTTTGTGTTGTTTACCAATTAGTTGTTCATATCACCAATTATTCTATGATATTGATACTATCTTGTTTCCTATAAAATCCATTCATTCTAAGTTTCTTTTGCTTTGTTTTGCAGGTTTCTTTGTCGATTGGAAGTGAAAGAAAAAAAGATCTTTTTTTCAGGATTTCGTTATTTTTAGTGCGAGTGAGGCTTTTATTGACTGCAAAAGTCACTAAAGCTCCAGGTCCTATATATTTATTTCCCTAATTAAGGGCATAAATCTCAAAGACTACACACCATTTTTTTATACATGAAATTGCATAGTTTGTGGTAGATCAAGAAGGATATTTTTGATCTTGTTAGAAAGATTATTGTAGCTGCAAAATTCATTGTAGTAGGGTTAGTTCTGCTCATGGGAGCAAATGAGGTGGAAAAAAGTGTGATTCTTTAAGTAAATCTGATTGTTTTCTAAACTATTTTGGACCTTTTTGAGGGTATATCATTTTTTCATAACAAAACCATTACGTTCGGTTGGCCCAAGTGCGGCCAGTTTAGGTGCTATCGACGTATGTAACAACTGCAAATAGATTGTTTGGTCGATGTGAAGGCGAGATTGAAGTTGTATAACTCGGTTATCCTATACAAAACTTTCCGTTCCTATCTTAAGTAATGTAGGTTAAGAGACTATATATCAAATACTTACCAGGTAAGTATTTACCAGTAAGAGTCAACACCCGTGTTTAGTGTTTACCTTATTGGGTAACATTTTTTGCCATCAAAATGGATTGTTCGTAACTGTTTATCACCTGATAAGTGCTTATTGGGTAAGAGTCATCATTTTCACTTATCGGGTAAAACTTTTGATTCATGTCTGTCTCGCCTCTTACCAGATAAGATTATTAGTTCTTGTTATACTCATCTGTAAGATAAGTGATCCAAGTAAGAGTTTTTTTTTTTGAACGGCAAGTTAGTAGTTAGTAATTAGTGATTCAGACCCACAATGACATCCATATGGGCAGTATGCGGGACCCGAACCTTCACCTTAGGGGATAAACCCCTACTCCTCCACCATTTTCAGGAAAACCACCACTCCTCAAGGCTCGAACCCAAGACCTTAAAGATGATGTAAAAACCCCGGTACCACTAGAGCAGAGGTCCTTTAGTACATTTCCTTGTATCATTTTAATTGATAAAAAAACCATAAAGTTATCATATCACTCAATAAATGGTGGATCCAACATGGGCAGTGGGACCACCACTTAAATTTAACAAGTAATCATGTATAAAATTAACAAGAAGATGAACATATTTAGCGGAAGACTACACAAACTGTTTTAAGTTGAGCCAAAATATTTACTTTTATTTTTGATTGTTCTATTCATCAATGTATTTTGTAAATTGTAAATCAATATTCGTTAAAGAAAAAAGAAAATAAAAGAACTTGATTTTTTTTTTCCACTAGAGCACTTTCCCCTCAACTCTAAAGATAAGCCGATGAATGCAACCAATGATTTTGTTATGTTTGGTTAAAATCACATAAAAGAATATTTTTTGCTGAAACTTTAAAATGATGTAAAATAATATCTATATATGAAACTTATTATAAATATTAATCCTCGAAACATAATTAATGTTTATAAAATGAAATGATCTATCTAATCAAGGATATCTTAGTCCTCTTTTTCCTTAAGTTTTTTTATTTTCCTTTTTTAACTATCAAAGTTTAAAATTTTATATATTTTGAGCTTTTGACTATAAACTTGATATAGTAAAGGTTTTTTTATAGTTTTTTTTAGTCTTTTTAATTAAACTTGATGTAAATGATCATAATAAAAAGTAATAATGTTCAACACATTCTTTGAAATAAAAAAGTAAAAAAATTGAAATCTTTAAAAAATTATTTACATCTTCAACAAATTTTATTTTAAAGATTACATAACTAATTATATTATTAAAATATTAAATACAACTTATAAAATAATGTTTTTTTCTCTATTAAACATTTAAATTTCAAGCAATCTCAATGGTAAATCATCCATAAATATATTTTAATGAAATTTACATTTATTTATTTTTTGGACCGTGATTTTTTTTCATCCAATTTAGTCAATTATTCATCAAAAATATTTATCGATAATTTATAAAATGTTTTATTTTAATTTACAGATTTTAATTTTTTATAATAAAACAAAAATATTTATGAATACTTTATTATATTTATGTATATTTTAATTTTCTATGATTTTAAATTTTTATCGAAAAAATAATAATGGATAATTTTAATTTCCTATAATATATTATATAACTATATTTAAAAGATAATTAGGAAAGTAACTTAAATAAATAAAAATGTTTCTATCATTAACAGAGAAAACTAACGGAATTAATGACAGATGACTACTTTCAGAACAAAATGAGAACCAGAAGGACGGTTTATAAAGCTATCAAAGTTTAGGTCTCATTTTCAAATATTTCATTAAACAACTGAGACTAAAATTAGAGTTTACTCTCTCTCTCTCTCTCTCTCTCTATATATATATATATATATATATATAGGGGAGGGATCATACGAGAACCACCACTTTTTAAAGAAATAAAGGAACATTTTGTGGGCCACACATGATGTGGGTCCCACATAATATTAAATCATTTATGATTTAATATTATGTGAGATCCACATCATATGTGGTTCACAAGATATTCCTTTAAATTTACAAAGTTCTCATTTAAACCTTCCTCTTTCTCTCTCTCTCTCTCTCTATATATATATATATATATATAATTTGGCAAATTGACCTTGTTTATTTGCTCAAATATATATAATATAACATTAATTATTTTAAAACATTTATTTATTATGAAACGACCATTGACCAAACATGAACCTCCTAACTTTACTAGTGGAGTAGTGGACTGGACCATTACTTATTTGATATCACCCTCCCTTGTTTCACAATTCATCTTCGTTGACTTTAACTACTTGGGAGACTTTTAATTGATTTGATTATCGTCTTTAAATTTTAAAATCAAGGGTCAAGAACTCAAGATAATGATCATTATCTTTACAATATACATATTTATATAACATGAACATATATATAGAAGTCAAAAAATATCTTCAATTACTTGTAAATATATAGGTATATAATGACACGTCGTTTTTTGCATCGAACCCATTTTTAACATTATCTCTTTCTATAAACACACCATATTTTCATATTTTGTACTATTTTAAAAATAGCTTTACACTCTTTTTGCTAATAAAATTGTTATAAAAAGAAATATATTAAGAATATACTATTTGGTTAAGAAATAGTATTGATGGTTAAAAATGAAAAACAATTTGTTTGTACGAAAAAACACAGTTTTAATACAAAAAAATAGTATTAGGATGCGAGATGCATTTAAATGGGTTTTTTTCTTCTTCTTTTGGGTCTTCTAGATAATAAATAAAATCGGATTTAAATTATGTAAAAAGAGACGTCATGTTATTGATTCTCACAAAAAGTGTAACGTTTTTTCTTTAAAACTTAATAATTACTATCTTATCCTTTGTCATTATCTTTAATGAGAAGATACATGCAAGTAGACAAAAACACAAATATATTCATCCTAGACAAGGTTTTGTCACAAATCTACAACCACCCATGTCAAAAATTGATAATTATCGATTAAAACAACGACATCTGTTATTAATCATCATCATACGAATAACTGATTTGCGAAAGGTATATACTTTATTTTTTTATCTACCTTTTTATAATGTTTAACGAATTTGATCAAAACAATTATTGATATTCAAGTTATGATCTTCAGTTTGGTCGCATAATGTTATAAGAAAAAGATATATCAAAAACAACATATCAAATACATGATTTATGTTTCCTGCTCAATGAATGAACATAAAAAACAAGTTATGATGAGAATTTAACAAGAACATAAATAAAAAAAGAATTTAAAAAAAAAACCCCAAAGAATGATAAAAATCAAAACAGATGTCAAATTAATAATAAATTAAAGTGATTGATTTTTTGGTGTAATTTGTTTCACTCCAATTTGTATTGTATTTTGATGATTTTTCACTTTCAAAGTTACAAGGAAATATTTGTACTTCTGAACAAGGGTTACTGACTTAGTGACTTTTTAATCACATCTGTTGGATCATCTCAATCTAAAAGTTTGAACAAATTCTTCTGTTCTTTTTTTTCTTCTTCAGGGTTTTCTCCCGATTTCAGCCCTCTATAATAAAACAATACGATCAATAACATTTTTAATAAATGGTGTTAAAGCTTTTAGTCTTCCTAATTCATGAAATTAATGCAAAATAGCATAGAGTCTTTTAGATTGAAGAAAGAGGAACCTAAGGGAGGTTCAAGAAAGAGAGGGAAAACATCAAAATTGCATGAATTGATCTAATAAAATGTATGCTATTTGATATGTAAGAAATGAAATTTAAGGATAAAACCATGATTTTCATTAGTGTTCAAATCTATAATTTACACCAGAATTTGAGAGGGTTGGTTTTATGGTTAAATAATTTCATCAACTTTCAAGGCCTCAGCCTAATTAATATGGCATGAGGTTTTAGATTTTAATTCTTGTCAAGGGAGTCAAATACAATAACCAAAAGATAAAAACTTTGTTCAATTCATATAAAAAAGACATGACCCTCTATAAATATTGTCGTCGACTTAAAAAATATCGAATAAAAAAAAGGCTTTACAAGTCTCTCTCTCTCTCTCTCTCTATATATATATATATATATATATATATATATAATATATATATATCTCTCCATCTTACTTATCCTCTTGTCTTTCTTTCTATCATTCTCTCTCTCTCCACCATACTAAGTCTTTCATATATATTCCCTCCACTCCTTCCATCATTCTATCTCTTTTTCTTTACTAACTTTTAGACTAATTAACATTTAAATAAGATGATGATGATGATGATGATATGCAAGTCTACAAATGGTAAAAGGGGACCAAAACTAGTGGTTCTTGAGATGTGCTTATTGACTGTAATAATGGGGTTGTGTGTGGTGGTGGTGATGGTGATCACCAGAAACTTACTTTCAGAAAAGATTAGGTTTGGAGAAGGAATGGTGTATGTAAATGGAACAACTTCCATTGGTTTTGTGGATGAAGATTTCATATGTGCTACTTTGGATTGGTGGCCTCCTCAGAAATGTGATTATGGAACTTGTAGTTGGGGAACTGCTTCTCTTCTCAATTTGGTAACTTTACTTGGTTAATTGCTCTTATCTATTTATCTACTATATACATGCTTTTATGATAAGTAGAGTTGGATTTACGTGAGACCTGTCTATTTTCGTGAGATCACAAAATAACACAAAAATTTTACAGTATTGTTGTGAAAATTCATTGTTTTTTATATGGTCTTACGAGTCTTATGAATGAAAATAATCTGGTCTCACATAATCCCTATATATATATATATAATTGATTGATTGACGTATCATTAGTAATTCATTTACAAATATGATGTCAACGTCGTATTTAGCAAGACTCTATCACATCGGTGGATCTTAAGTGGTTAAAAAAAGCTTCGGATCGTTCGACATAAATATATTGAGTTTAAAAATATATGTATATTTTCTGAAGTATATAGTATTTAATTTATATACGGTAAATGCAACAAACAAACTCACATACCATACCCTCTTTACCTTTGGTGAGGTTTGAACCCTTGACCTCCTACGAGGACAAAAGCTACGATACCGCTAGACCAAAAACTCTTTGATTTAAAAATATAATATATTATTTGCATGTTGAGCATCGGTCGATCTCATATAATTTTTTTAAAATATGGAAAAATTGGTTGGTTACTATGATATTTTTGTTATTTTAGCGACCAATGAACATTCATTGGGATGACAACTAAAGCTTATATTCGAACTTGAGGCTTTAAATCATCTTTGAGGAAATTGTTACAACTTAAAAGGTCTTATTTATTTTTGGAGAATAATTTAAATTATATGAAAAGTGACTTTGTAATTAGTTTAATAATGCCCATTACATTTATTATTATATTATTTTTTTACAATTATTTTAATGATAAAAAATATACCCATAATTCTATGGCTGTAACCGTTTTTGGGTATATGAAATCGACAGTCAACTTAGACAAAGTCACCTCTTTTGCTTCTTTGACCTTTTCCTAATAACAAATTAAATTTAACTTATTTCCAACAAGTTGTGATTGTGGGATAGAGATGGCAAAATAGACTCGGTACGGGACCAATTAGGATCGTTACACTTTTCATAAAAACTCAAGGTTAAGCCTCCCTCGGTTCGGGACTGGTTATGGGACTGGTCCGATTTTTCCAAAAAATATATATTTTTAACTTTTTGAGTATTTAATAGTCCCATTTACCCTTTAGGGTTGGATTTACATGAGACCAACTTGTTTCCATGAGATCCGTGTGACCATATTTTTTATACTTGAAATTTCATAGCAAAATATTGTGAAGGTAAAAAAAATCAAAACGTTCACAACAAAAACACTGTGAAGGTAATTTTCACAGTGTTTTACTGTGAAGTTTCAAGTGTAAGAAAATGGTCTCACGTGATCCCAAGTCTTACCCTCTATTCATTATGTATAAGTCATATGGTGTATGGGGGAAGATACCAACTCACAAACGTTCACAATTCTTTTTATAATTCGTGATTTTGACTCATATTCTCGCAAAAAACATATTTTTAAGTGTATTTAATTGACTCGATTACATATTTTAAAATGTATTAAAATAACACTTATGTATTTTTTTTAAAAACTTCAAAAGAAAGTTACGTAAAAAATTGAATTCTAATTTTTTTTACATAGGACCGGTTTGGGTCCGATCCCGGACCGGAACCAGTTCTCATAACTGAGCCTCATGTACCTTAATCGGGCCTTCATATTTAGGTTAGAATCAGGACCGATTACAAATAATACTATTTAGATCATATGGATTTTCACATTCAAATATGTTATATATACACTTTGGTTTGATCATTTTTATATTTACCACATTCTTATTTGGTTCTAAAACTGATGACAGGATCTTAACAACGAAATCTTGTTAAATGCAATCAAAGGTGAGTACAAGAAAACCATGAGATTAATTATGCTTTATAATATGCAAAACACATGCTTATTATATACATGAAATACATATGAAAATTATATAAACATAAACAATTATTGTTCAAAATCAGTAACTTCGATTTTGTTTCACTCTATTGAACATTTTAAACATATGATAAATAATCAAGTATTTTCATTAAATTACATATAAATTCAAATCTCATATTTTGGTAAAAGGGATAAATGGACAAAGGGTAATATGGTACTTTTTGCAGCCTTTTCTCCCTTGAAACTTAGATTGGGTGGCACCCTTCAAGATAAGGTGATGTACCAAATGGCTAGGGATCAAGAACCATGTCCCCAATTCACTAAGAGTGGTCAAGAGTTGCTTGGCTTCACCCAGGGTTGCCTACCCATGTCTAGATGGGATGAACTCAATATTTTCTTTCAAAAATCAAGGTAATTAAATCAAACATCTTTTATATAATTTTGTTAATATATTTAACATGTTAATATTATGATATTATCATTTTTTGTAACAGGTTTTTGTTTGTTTTTTATCTTGATTTTTAAAGAGCAAAGGTTATATTCGGGTTGAATGCGTTAAGTAACAGAAACGTAAGCATGGATGGTTCTGTCATAGGACCATGGAACTCGAGCAATGCTGAAGCTCTGATGAAATACACTGTCGACAAGGGTTTCATCATTCATGGTTGGGAACTTGGTAAAATCATTCTATCTGAAAACAAATAATTTTTTAGTTGATATTTACTTGAGTAGTTAGAATTTGCTTTAAATGATCTAGAAGTTGAATCCTCACTTGTGTATATCTCAATGAATCATAAGAGATGTGTTGCTCATGAAAATAATCTTCTGACATCTTTTTTTTTAATTGCACGACCTTTAGACATTCCTGTGTTAGGAATAGATATCTTCTGTTAGGCAGATTCATTATTAAATCTATGAGAAGGTCGTGCATTAAGAAAATAAATATGTTATAAGGTTATTATCCTAATTAAATAACCTAAAGACAAAAGTCGTACTCTTTAGCTACGATTTTCATGATCTTTGCATAATTATATGCCTCTGATTTAAAAGTGTTTTATGAAAAATCATAGGAAATGAATTGAGTGGGAATGTAAGCGGAGCAATGGTAACGGCAAATCAATATGCATCGGATACAATTTCACTTCAAAACTTGGTGCAAAATATCTACAAGAGTTTTGAAGTTAAACCGATTGTTCTTGGACCAGGAGGATTCTTTGACACAAATTGGTTTACTGAGTATGTAATGAACACAAATGGTTCACTTCAAGTGATTACACAACACATCTATAACCTCGGTCCAGGTATTATCAATTATTACAAATAACACTTCTAAGCGGTCACCTTACATAAATATATACATCTTAAAACATATTTTTTATACAGTATATATATATATATTTATTTCGACTTGTAAATAATCGTTGTTTTTAAGTTATATTGAGAAAATATGCTTCTATTAGGAGTTGATAATGACTTGGTTAAGAAAATATTGGATCCATCGTACCTGGATGGAGGATCACAACCCTTGAGAGATCTTCAAAACATCTTGAAGAAATTCGGAAATTCAACGGTAGCTTGGGTTGGTGAAGCCGGAGGTGCATATAACAGCGGTCATGATCGTGTCAGCAATGCTTTTGTGTTTAGCTTTTGGTATGTTTCGGCAAGCATATATTCAATAAACAAATATTTTTTGTTCAAATTAATTATATCGTGTATTTTCATCATAAATATCTATCACACGACATTCATTATGAATAAAACATTAATAATTGGTTCTCCTGTTATCAAAATATTTACAATTCTCATTTTAACATAACATACATATATATACGTATGTATCTATTAATGTTCCAAGTGTACAAACTTTTCAAATAGGTACTTGGATCAACTCGGGATGGCATCTTCATATGATACTAAAACGTATTGTAGACAAACGTTAATAGGAGGAAACTATGGACTTCTTAACACCGTTACCTTTGTCCCTAATCCTGATTACTACAGGTATTTGGTTCGTGATGTTAACTTCCTTGTAAACCATTAAGGTTGATATATTATGACATCCAACTGTATATTTTTCTCTAAAAAATCTGGTATTCTTCGCTTTTACTTTTCAACATTGTTGTTTAATGTTGTCAAATGTACTACACAGTGCGCTTCTTTGGCATCGGTTGATGGGAAGACATGTTCTATCGACAAGTTTCGATGGCACAAAAAAGATTCGTTCTTACGCTCATTGCTCTAAACATTCGGTAAGTATACATTTCCCTACACGCTATTTTTTTAATAGAACATATATAAAATATGTTTATTATATTTAATAAACTAAAATTGAAACTATTTCTTTACGTTTATAGTTTTTATTGGATTAACTTTCACCATTTATAGTATTTATTTCTTTATGTTGGTACGTTGTAATAGACTAATAATTACTTTTTTATAGTGTGAAATGATAAAAAAAAAAAAAAAAAGACACCTGGTACCCGGTACCGAAACCGGTTCCATATGAATTTTGGCCAGATACCCGCCTTTACTCACCCCTATTTGTATCCTCAAATGTTGTTTGGTTGTCATTTTTTAAGTATAACAACGTAATTTTGATGGCAAAAATTGGCAGGGTGGGATTAGTTTGTTATTGATCAACCTTGACGATTATACAACAACTGCAGTTGGTCTTTCAGTTGAAAACGTGACAATGATAACGGCTTACCAACTAAAACAAACACAACTAACACAATCCCCCAAGATGGTTCAAAGTCCTAGCAACAAAGAGTTTACAAGAGAAGAGTATCACCTAACGGCAAAAGATGGAAACTTGAATAGTCAGACAGTACTGCTAAATGGAAAAGAATTATCTGTAAATTCTACGGGGATCATCCCTTTGCTAGATCCAATAGAAGTAAACAACTCAGACCCGATCACCGTTGCTCCTTTCTCCATTGTATTTGTTCATATACCTAACATACACCTTCCAGCTTGTACATAATTGATATATATATATATATATATATGGAAGATTTTAAATACAAACCAAACAATTTGTACAAACCATACAACCTTCATATATATGTATGTATGTATGTATTCATCGTTCATGAATCCAATGTTTATACATCATCATTATATCATCCAAAGACTCCAAATTACACCATTATTATTTTATCTAAGCATATTCTATGTCAATCATCATTATTACCATTAAAATCAGCATAATTACTTTATGTAAAGAAAACACTTGGCTTTAACAAATTATTACGATAATTGGGGTGCTCACTTACGCTTTAATGAACTTAAATAGTCTGGACGGCTTATTTGATGAACCGTATATGAGTGTTTCTTCACATTCGCTAAGCCATTAAGCCAAAATGGCTATATGGAATAAGCAAGGACCCCTCACTTGTCTCCATTAAGGCACCTCAAACAAATATATACCAAACGATGTTCCAGAAATAATCCAACCTCTCTGTTTTCTCACCCTCAAACAGGTAAAATTTATCCAGACAGACAACTTAACCCATAAAACCATATAAGGCTTAACAAGTTAAAAAATATATATGGATAGATGATCAATAAGCCATTGTGATATATATATATATATGTATTGGTCTCTATCATCTTGAATCTTGATCTGAATGACCAAAAAGATGGAGAAAAATTATAAAGTTTACCAGGTAAAAAGAAAGAACCTTTCTTTATCTAGAAAAATGATGGCTAAAAATTGATTTTCTAAGCTTTCCTTTACATCTATAACTAAGTGAGAAAACGCCTAAAAGGACATTGGATACCAGAAAGATTCTTGGCAATCGAGATCTGTACGTAGTCAGATGGATCATCGGTTCCTCTAATCAAGTCATAGAGCACACTTTATCTGAGAAATAATCGTGAAATTCAGTTGACAACCAATTTAAGAAGAAACAACGCATAAATATGTGAAGTTTTTAAAGCATATTTACCCTGTCGAGAACTGCTACAGCACACACGACTTTCATCTATATAAGTCGCTTGTATACCCATCATCCATGAACCCACAGACGTATCTTCATGACCATAACTCTTCAGAGATGCACTACAAGAAATATAAATCGTATTAATTAAGTGCATACTCGGAATACTTATTTACAGAACCTATAAGTTTTTGTAAGTTGCAAAAGCAAACAGGAGGTAAATTACAGAGATAAATGTTATCTTTTTTGAATCACAAAAGATGTTTCTGTGTAACACTGACCTGTTAATGTTAATGTACTGAGCAAAATTTCCGGATAGGATAATAAGTGAGCTAGCTGCATGCCGAAAGTACCTGGCCAAAAAACAAATCAGAAATAATAAGGCTATCATGAGATCTATTTAAGTTTCAAGATCCAATGCATCTATGTATCAATAAATGTATGGAAGTATGGTGTACATATATATATATATGTATGTATGCATACATGTGTGAATGTATGTATGTCGGCCTATTATGATGGATATTCATTAAGAAGGTTGTTCAAATGATTTTCAAAAATGAGGAAATTACTTACGATTTCCCATCACCAAACTTCCACCACTCAGGTTCATACCACTGCTTTCCCCTGAAAATTGACATGCATGAAAGGTTAAATTATAAAGAGAAAAAGTAGCAGGATATTGTTAGCATTTTAGTTAAATATCCCTATGGTTTTTTTTATTTAATTTTATGGAAGTACATAGAAAAAGTTGATTAAATTTGCACCACAAAATAAATGTTACTTACACTTCAGAAACTACTTCTCCTGATTTCATGCATCCGATATAAAGACTATCTTGACCACGACGGCTTTCAAGAAGTTCAATTAACCCCTCTGAACGCAGAGCAAACAAACTCGCTACATAAAATACAACATACAAAGATGCATATTTTAGAATGGAAATAAGACTTCAAATTTCTTACCAAGATCAAGGTGTATATCGTTATCGACTTTTACATAAAACTCAGCATCCCAATTTTGAACAGCTGCACTGAAGAAGAACTTGGCTTTCTTAGAAGATTCTTCATCCGCCTCCTCATGACCATCCTAAAAATCATATAAATATAGATCCATGGTAATACACTTCTTGCTGTCAACTAACTTGTAAAATAAACTATAGACTATTTAAATAGCATCTCTAAATAGCTATGGTTCTAGCTCCTAATTGTATATTCTACAAACTTGCAGGTCCTTCAAATTTTATCATCCTATTCACTAGTGGTACATTAGAGATTTAATATATGATGGATGATTTATAGAACTAGCATGGAGATCAAACTAATAAACTTACAAGAATTAAGAAATCTTTTGTTGTACGATTTTCCTCATCAATGTTGCGATCCAAGCTATCACCACGATTGGGACTGAAATTGGGAATTCTTTTTTTGTTAAGGTATGAGCTTGTCTACTCAATCTTGATAACAAATATTACTTCAAACTAAGAGTAACATTGTTGGCAGGCTATAAAAGCAGAATACAGCAGAACTAGCAAAGAAAGAATGAAAAGTTCAAGGAATTAGGAAAACCTCCGGCCAATAACAAAACGTATAACTATTCCTCTTTCTTCAAGCTTTTTTAATGAATCACCTGTCAAAAGTCAAAACTCAAAGTGGATTAGTATGTTACATGTAAATTATACCATAAAGATTGTATCTTTTTGTTGTCCATTATTAAATACCAATGACAGAATGGCAGAAATCCCCTTGAAGATGATTGTTACTAGATGTAAGGCTATATAAATTTTGTCATTTATCATTTTCATTTTGTTGACCCCATTTACATGGTATTTTGTTAACCAAGAATTTCTCAAAATCAAGCCATATTTCTCTATAAGCCGTCGATCCTGTTGGAAATATATCCGTAATGTGGCCTTGCATGTACCTTTTTTGTGTGCTACTCTATAAGTGGGGCATGGTAATGTTATATTTATGACTCACTACTTATGGTTAATTACCAAATGGCTCATGTAGAATCTCAATGGACAATTTTATCCTCTTAACAAGCTATTATTAAAGGGCGGTCATTCGTTCATATCTCAATTATGCCAATGGTTATTACACTATCTTTTCTCACATCAAGACACATAAATACTTGATTCCATCATAAAACTATAAAGGCCTAACTGAGATTGTGTTACTCCTCCTGCTCAATTACTTCATGGCTTCATCAAGTAGTTGAAATTAAATCTTCCCACAAGTGCCATTACTTTATTCTAATTCATAACTCCTTTACAATTTAAATGATCATAAATTCATAATTCATTTATAGCACATCTATCCTCTTTGTTATGTCTATGTTGTTTAGGTTGAAAGATTCAACAGATCTTCTAATATCTAGGAACATGTAGAGAATTATATTCATGATCTTAAAGAGTTTTTACGCGAGCAACTATCTTCACCAATCTCATGCTGTCAAGCTTTCTCAAAATTCCAAATTTTCCTCAACCTGGCCTTGGCATGGAGATGTGGGCGCTGATCTTTAAAAGATTTGAAAAGGCTACTACTACAAATATGTATATCTATTCCCGAGAAGACTGACAACAAGATACCAATCTGATCTCTATAAGTAAACGAGTATTTTGACCACTCAACAAGATACCAATCTGCATCTGACTGAAGCCTGAAGGTAAGC
This sequence comes from Silybum marianum, assembly GCA_036898165.1. Lineage (NCBI taxonomy): Eukaryota > Viridiplantae > Streptophyta > Magnoliopsida > Asterales > Asteraceae > Silybum > Silybum marianum. The sequence goes on from CM072539.1 coordinate 26,912,717, forward strand.
AAATCTGATGAAGGCAGCCTTAAATAACAAACCATGAGTATTTTGACCACTCAACAGGTACTATTCATGAGGATTGGATATCATCTGGCAGGATCTATTACTTACCATAATAGTAAACAGCTGCTAGGGTTTGCCTTCAAGTTAGAGTGGCCTATACAATAGTTGATCCACCAATAGACAAGTGCAAGCATTGACAATATTCTTAACAGCCAAAGTAGTAATGGTTGTTGAACTATTGAAAGGAAGAGAGCAAAGTAGAATAAACATTCATGAGTATCCTCCCTATTACTATCTAAATAAAGTATTTTCTTCTATCAGATCTTCAAATTCTATAAGGGGTTACCATAATAAGAAGTCTAGAATATTATGCAAATTATGAACAGACCTCCAGGTGTCCAAGATCCTCGGAAAGCATTTCTATTTAGCCGACCCCCGAATCCAGTATAGATGCCAATCACAGCCAGAAGCTTTTTGCTAGAAGAGGACCCAGGCTGCTTCAATTGGTTCTTGAGAAAACCTTGACTCTTTGCTAGTGTTATTTCCATCTCAGTTTCCACAATTCTTCTCTCTAAATCTCTGTAAAAGACCATTTGCGCCAATAAGACAGTTAGGACATCAAATAGGGGTAAGGCTTTGAAAGATAAATAGGAAGACCCAAATTTTACTTGCATCCTAGGACCATTAGTTTGTCTTCAACAGTTAGAAGCTTTGGTCTCTGCCATAAGAAGGAAGACAACCAACCAAAATAAAGTAAGGAAATGCAGACAGCAGAAGAAAAGATAAAATCAAATCTTGATTAATATAAAGCAGTTTGATGGTATAGAGAATAGACTGGGGTATTGTTTAATATTATTCTCTAAAATGTTCTTATTCCAAGGAAGTAGAGTGGCACAATGGACGCATGGTGGGCCCATAACCCAGGGGTCCCAAGATAGGAACCCAGCTTTGATACCAATTTATTATAAAGTGCAAACGAAATAATTTCCCGACAGAAAATGGAATTCTATCAATCACTGATTTCAAACTGTTTCTGGAGGGAATTTTCTGCATTATTACATGGACTAGAGATACCGATTTATATATTATATATGTAACTGAAGTTGACAGCTTTTGCACAGGAAGGAACTATAAAAACTATCATAACTATAACTCTCTGCTGTACACATCACTTTTGCTGATATGTTTCTACCACATTTTCTGCTTTGTAAAATCTGCTCATCTCTAGCAATTTTAGGCATAATATTCATGCACTTCTGTTGATTTTTCTGCAATTATTGTTTATACAATGAAATCAACAAAAAATTCAATTTTAGTATAAGCAAATGAGAAGGGGCAAGTCATGGAGCATCCAATAAAGTTACTCCTACATGATGGGAAGGGCATGGATTCAAGTCAGAAAACCACCACTTTGAACTGAAAGACTAACATACAAAGATTTCCATTGCAATGCTATGTAGCCTTAGAGCACCAAGGTACCAACATCACAGCCAAGCGCGATTACCAAGTCTAGCACGTGCCTATTGGGTTAGTCCAAGGCCGACCCAGTCAAATAATAGTTCCAAGAACAGTTCAGGTTAGTTATGATCCGAATTACATATCACACTTTCAGGACCTCCTCAGTCATAAACTCGCTATGAATTATACTTATTGATTATTAGTTTATTACTGAAAACTTTGTCATAAAGTCAACATATCTCCAATTTACGAACACTATTCCATTATTATAACTTAGATCATGCTGTGGCTACTAAATTCTTAATCATTACTTAGCTATGCTTGTACAAGGCCCCTAAATATTGAGTTAGACAAGAGTTTTAATATCTTCCAAATTCCATCATCAATGAAGTATGCAATATGTGGGGGGGAAGTCATAAGTTAAAAATAGTACCTGGGCAGAATTCTTCATTAGCAGACTAGACAATAATGTTCTGTTCTCAGCATCTTGCCACAACCTGGTAAAATTAAAAATTATCAGTTCTCAGACCCATACCGAATTGATTGTCTCAGCCATTTTACGGTGAAAATACAAACCGACACCTATCTACAGTCCTACAATCACAAACTTTGGTAGTTTTTTGGAATATTGGCATCATGTTATTGCAACCATGGTATCCTGAACATTCAACCTACAGTAACCAATTTAATTTTGCATTTCTCCAGCATCTAGTATCAAATAAGTCCCACTTATCAAAACCAAATAATTTCAACTTTAGAAACTAAAAAATGGAACTCGTATACAAAATAATACAAGTTAGCTTTGTCAACCAATAACCACTAAAGATGCAATATAAAAAAGATATGAGTTCCAACCATGTTATCGAGGTGGTCGTTTTTCAGAATCAAAATTGATATGGTTATCTTTGATGTTGGAGGTTTAAAAAAGCATAACTCTGCAGACTAAATTCATCCAAATAATCAAAATATCAAAACTGTGAACTTCTGACAAAATTTAAAATGTACACGACACAGAACCTGGTATTTATTAAGTGAGGCCACTTTTATTCAGATTGACAACTGACATGGTAGATGGTAATCTTTGATTTTAGAGATGAAAAATAAATTTACGTCTACCACGACGTCCTGTATTTTCGGTAATTTATATAAGCTCGTACCAATCATCAAGCCCTAAATTCAATTTCAGCCGGAAAAGGGTAAAATTGCAGAGACACATTCAGAAAATTATATGATCGTCTTAAATTTAGAAGTGAACAAAAGGAACATCTCCACAAAATCACAAAATTCTGTAGTTTCAGTTCATCGCAATCATCAAATCACAAACTATAAAAGTACACGAAAACAAAAATGCACACAAAGACACAAATTCATAACAACAATTTATAAAATCACAAGATGTTATTTTTACCCAAAACAAAGTAGAAAATTCATATACATACAATAGCAGCAGCGCGAATACCTGCCGGCGATGTAAAGCCACGCGAGACAAGAGAAGAAAGCCAAGAGCAGTGAAGGTCTAGAAGAGCTTTTTGATGATGCCGATGATGATCTTAAACGTTGTTTCTCTGATTTAGGTATCGTCGTTGGCAAGCCCTCCTTGTAGAATAGAGGGCCACTATCCATAATTTCCTCTCAAATCCTTGTTTTTACGTAAATAATTTCAAATTTTTCAATCGAAGTATGGAAGAACGATGTGAAATTTGGGGATATCGATGATTGATTGCGAATATTGGAGTGTTTTGTCGATCTGATTCATGAAAATGAACACACAATCAAATCTATGCAGAGAGAATTTGAAGCTTGATTACACCGAAGGTGACTCCTGAACAACCTGATGAAGATGAACACAAAAAGATCTGTTTTGTGCTGAATTTGAGATCGCCTTTTTTATATTTTTCTTTTTGGTCCACATTTTTAATTATGCCTCCAAATCGTAACGTTTCTCATATGTATTACGAAAATATTAAAATATATTTAATACGTCTCATTAAATACATTGAAGGCATAATTAATTCTACTTATTAAAGAAGAAGAAAAAAAGCACACTTTAAATACACGTTAATAGTAAAAGTTAGAATTGGATATTTAAATTCAAAATCAATGTATGTTTTATCAATCGACCTTTTTTTAATAATTTTATCGGAATAATTTAATATAATTTTTTTTACTCTTATATAAAAATGATTTTGACAAAATTATTCTTATATTTTAATATCTTTCCTCTTACGGTATTAACAAATATAAAATAATCAAGTTCTTGTAACAACCTTGTAAATAAATGTGTCAAGAACCTGCTCTAATAAACTTATCAAAGTATCCATAATACAATATACTTTATTTGTTGGAACTTCATCTATAACATTTGACTTCACATGTAATTAATAATGAGTAATTGAGTAATAGTTAAATACTTGAAATTTTTAATATAACAAAATTAAAAAATTATCAAGCAAACTCAAATTAATATTGTTATTGTGATAGTCAACAATCAAATAAATAAACTTAAATTTCTGTTGAAATCTTTTAAGTAGTAAATATTGTTTCTTTCAAATTTACTATATAACTAGGGGTACCCGGTTTCAACTTTTTACGTTGCATACGATAAAAATATAATTATAAACTATAATCTACCGACTTAAAGTAATAAATACAACAAATAGTCAAAACTAATCCGATAAAAACTAATATTACATAAACAAACTAGAAAGCTTGAGTTTTTATTTATTATTTAAAAACATATAAAATAATTTTTATTTAAAAGTGAGCGGGTAGCGGATACCCAACGGGTAACGATTCCAAAAAAAATAAGAACCGGAACCAGTCCTGATCGGTTCCGTATTTTAGGAACCGGAACCAATCACATCGGTCCCAGTTCCGGAACCGGCAGTTCTGGAGCGGTTTCGGTTCCAAAGACGGGTATTCAGTTCTGATGCTCACTCCTAATAATAACATTGTTCTGTATTCTAAAAATACATGTTGATTTGGATTCCAAATACAAGAATATTTAAGCTTTGCTTTGCCACAAGAAGAAGTTTTAAGGTGCATGAAGTTTCATATTTGATTTTTAAGTAGAGCGATAGAGACTTCATTTCAATATAGGTTGCCATCATAATCTCGTTTTGGGTTCAAAAAACACGAGTGTTTGCTTTAAAACGCAAGATACATGTTGCTACATGATATTGTTCCAAGTTGAAGAAAACACAAGAACCGTGACCATAGTAGGACCCACCCCAACACATTTTTTAACAGTTTAACACCTGAGAAAAAGGTGACCGACAATTTTGAAGTATATAACATTTATATACAACAAATATTTGACACATTTCTCACCTTTGATTAAGTTTGAACCCTTTTAACCTCCTAAAAGACTGCTCTACTCTACTGGTAACCCAAATACCACTCGGCCAATCGATTTTCTGCACCATGTTTATGATCTAAGCGTATAAATGATGTCATTCTTTATGGTTTATACGATATCATCAAACAGTAGAATTATGAGGAAAAGTACAAAAAAGGCCCTATGATAAACTTAAACAGAAGAAGTTAAACGTAAATAATTCTACTAAAAAAATAACAGTGTCGTTTTCTTTTGTGGGTCCCGTTCCAATATCGTAAACCAGGCCACAATATATAAGGATTGGACATAAAACTCAAACCCTGAAATGGTGGAAGTGATAACAGCAGGCACTCTAATTGCTCCTTCCACTTCCAGGCATCAAATTTGCAATAGAAGGAACTCCTTGGTTCCTCATCTCTTCTTGTGCTTTCCTAATTTCTTCTGGGTCTGTTTCCAAACCAAATAAAAGATCAATAATTGTAAACAATTTATCCCAACCCAAAGAAAAAGAAGCTAAATCTATGGCTGCCATCAAACGTTACCGTTAAACTTACACCATATATTTTATCTATATATGAAAATTTTAAACTCAAGTATGCTTTGATGGAATCTATAGATTTGCAGAAAAAGAAAAGACAGAACCTAAAATTGTTTAGAAACCAGGGGGACCGCCCACAGCGCGACACGACATAATCATCAGGAATATGGACACATTATTCATCATGAATGTTGACACATATTCATCTTGAATGTGTGATTCACTGATTCATGATGAACAACTTGCATATTCATCATGAACGTGATGAATATTCATCCTGAATAGGGACACGTGGAGTGATACTGATACAAGTGGACACTTCTTCTGGAGGGAAGGGAGTTTTAAAATAAGGAAATGACAGAATTAGACATGAATGCTTACCCATGTTCTCAACTAGTTTAGGCATCAAGAACACCACCACCACCATGAATCCAATCATGAGACCCATTGGACTTTTCACAATAGACATTATGTTGAAAGGTTCCCTTATCTGCAACCACAAAAGATGAGCCAAAGCCAAATATCAAAAAACTTGATCCATAAAATTACTGATTTGTCTTTTGTCATCATTACAAAGAAATGATTATATTGATTTAAGTGCAAGATCCCCCTATTTCATAACTTGTATGGTATTTTTAAGGTATTTGAATATGCACACACTTCTAACTATGTGCATGTTCATGAGACGGAGTAACAGCAACTTATTGAAAATAATTGGTAAGTTAGAAACAAATTTCATATCAGTATTGCATTTTAGAGAAGTATTTCATCCAACACCATAAAGCTAAAACCCAACTGACCTCATAATATTGTTCCTCCCTCAAAGGCTCCAAAACCAGCTCATTCAGACCTCTTCTGTTCTCTGTCAGTGCTGCCTGAACCTTACCAGGGTTTCTTGCACTAACATCTACGCGTACCTGGGTTTAAATTAGCAAAATGTTACCTTATTTGGGCTATAAATAGGTCGAGTCGGAAGGGAAATGAGTAAAAAACTGACCGGTGAAAAGAAATAACCGATGGCATCAACTTCAATAAGATGGGTTCCAGCAGGCACATTATGGCTTTTAGTGTATCATTAAGGAATTTCAGCAACGGTACATAAATAACACATCTATCATCTTCACAAAAGATGTAATTATATAATATAAACGCAACTATTTGAGTTGGGTATAACAAAATCCTGAAGTTCATTTCATTTAATGCAATATCGCAAACTAAATATATAAAAGAAACATGTGAAATTTTAAGATGATAGGATACAATGAAAAGTAACCATCAGGCTTTAGAAAGGTAACTCGCTGACCACCATTTAATGTGATTTTGGCATTGTTAGCCTTTACTGGCAGACCAAAGCCTTTCGCACCGAAACCTGCAAAATTAAATTCACCTAACTATTATAAATAAAAAAATCTTTTTAACATAAAACTGCATTCTTTGTTTAATTAAAAGACGAATGTGGGAGCAAAAAACAGCTAAACTGCTCATTAATTTAAAGGATAGTAAGCAGATTTGATGGGAAATGAACAACTGGCATCCAAAGATATTAAATGAAAGATAAACATGAATATTCCATTGTGTGAAATCTCATACCAGGAATTTTCACTCGACCATTAATAGTATAACCACCTACATTCCTGTAAATCAACATAAGCAAAAATAAATTAATAAATAAAAACAACTTAAATCTAAGAGAACAAGACTGCAAATTTATTTTCCATCATTTAATGTAAATGAGTTTTCAGAAGCACATTATGATCACAATACCTACTAATAAAGATATATTGTAGAGCAGTTATCACAGTATAACTTAATACTTGTGGGTTTTTCACGCAAACGAATTATAAGATGGGGACCTGACATGAGCAAAATATATACTTCCAACAAAAAGCCTTCATAAGCACAATTCATCGAAACTATAATCACAAACTTCGAAGTTTTTCTTCAACACTTTCATTGTGTGAACACTGTTAACTAATGTCCAAACTTATAATAAATTTTCTTCAGTTTGCTGTGGATTTGTTACTTCATACCCTATACAGTTCCGCCATGATTTATGAAGCTGAATTTGTTACTTCAGCAAGGTCATTGAATTATTAACTAAAGTTGTTAAAGGCTCAAGGCGCACTTAGGCGCAAAGGGGTCTCGGGTACTAGACATGAGGCTCGGGCCTCTGGAATGCGAGGCGCATATCATCAAAATGTGTAATTGTGTATATATATGCATAATACATATAGACACACACACAGAGACATGCAGCAAGTAGAAGCCTCCAATGCAGCAACCAGAAATACTTCGATAGAGGCAAAAGGGAGAAGGGTTTAAAGCATGAGCTGTGAGGGAAGGTCTGGGTATGTTATGGTTTGACTTACGTCATCTATCTAATAATTTTTTTTAAGAAGATAGGATATGAGATAACTTATTTAATATCAAGGTTTGACCAGGTATTAATAACTTATAACTCTTTATGAGGCGGCAGAGGCGTGCCTAGGCCCACAAGGCGCCACAGCCTAGGCCCAGGGCCTTACTGAGCCTTGTGAATAAGCCTAGAATTGTTAAAAGTGCGTCTGAGGCTCATAAGGCTCAAGGTTTTGGGCTTTTTAAAGTCGAGGCTAGGTGTATTCACGAGGCTCACTAAGGCCTGCGCCTTGTGGGCCTAGACGCGCCTCATAAAGAGTTATTACATACCAAATCAAACCCCAATATTAAATAATTTTTCCCATCTTCTTATCTTCTAGATGTCTTAAAAAAGGAGTTATTAAATAGATGACATAAGTCAAACCCTAATATTAAACACCTGGTTCTTATAACTTCAAACCTCTTTCTCTATAAATACCCAGACCTTAAAACTTCTCCATCTTGGTTCACGCTTTAAACCCTTTTCCCTCTATCGAAATACTATTGGTTGCTGCACTGGAGGCTTGTGCTTGCTACATGTTTGAGTTGTGTGTAACTCTGTGTGTGTGTATAAAATCTTTTGTATACGATGCACCTTGTGCCTAGGCCCCGGGACCTCTTTGTGCCTAAGTGTGCCTTGAGCCTTTAACAACTTTGAGCCTAACCTTGACTTTAAAAAAGCCCAAGATCTTGAGCCTAGGCATGCCTTTTGCGCACTTTTAACAACTATGTTATTAACTAATCTCCAAATTTCAATAGTTCTCCATTTTGTAGTGGATTTGTTACTTCATACCTTATGCTATCATTTATGACAATAAAAGAATATGATATATGAAATCAAATCCAACATGCTTCAGCTAGTACTTTTCCTATCAATATGTAACTTCTACAATCTTGGTGTAGCAAAAGAAAAGTTGTAACAAGGAACAAGGGGAAGGCAATTGTGGGAGTACGAATCTTGAAGAATATGAAACATTGGTTTCAAAAGTATAAGGGAGATAAATGAAAGAAATATCAGCAGGAAGATGACTATGATCGGAGTTATACCACAAAAAATTACTTGAGATTGGGTATTGAACTACATAACAGTAACTAGAATGATTGAAAAACTTCTAATACATCCTTTACCATATCAGAATGAAATAAGGTTGTTAAATAGTATTCCATTCAGCTTAATTGTCGAGCAATTTTCTCTCGATTCAGGAAATTATACATCATCAGATCTCCACTCAGATGAACACCAACAAGCTTAACAATCTAGTAGTGGAAAACTCTATTTTAAGTATCCAATATGTCATACGACATCAAGCAATTCAATACTTTGAGAAAAAAGAACATGGCGGATGACCTAAGTTCGCCGGAAACTCTCAATCTTAATTAGAGATGCATCAACATAAACAAACTTCAATACACAAATTCGGTTGCAGAAGGACTAACAACTAAACAACTAGAGATCCTACAGGCTCCGTAAATCACGTATCTAACAACAAGATTAGGGATTTGAAACTAGGGCTCAAACAGAAAACACTAGGAAAAAACAAAAATCAACGTACCCAGTTGTAATTGCGAGTGAAGAAGAACAGAAAAGCGATAGAAAACACAATTGAACTAGTAGTAATAGCAGTGAGGATGAAGTCGTTTTGGATCTCCGTAGAACAGCCATTGAAGAAGAGAGAAAGAGAGATCCTTCGGAGATACCACGGTTTACAAAGTTGATTTCGGCATTCACGATACGGCCTCTACTTTTGTCCGGAGAAAAAAGAACATCGAATATTTAATTAATTTTTGTAAACACATTTTATTTTGAAAATTTAATTAAAATAACAAAAAAAAATTAAATATATTACCTAAATAACCGTTTTGTTTTTTACTTTACAAAAATAACCAAAAGTTACTTGATTTTAAAAAACTTACTCAGAGCATTACCAACAATTTTCCTGTAATTTCTTCAAAATGGAAAAATAAATGACAAAATCTCCAAAAAAAAATTGTATTCATCTCCAATAAATTCCCTATAATTTCTCCAAAATAATATTAAAATATTACATCATCTATTAAAATATGATTTCTCTCATTAAATATTTATTTTTCAAAAAAATTTATTGGTTAATTCATTTAGTAATCATTTTTGTAGTGAACTCCATATTTGGAGAAAAACTCACCCTCTCTCCTGTTTTCTCCATTTTAAAGAAAGTTTTGGGGAAGCTCTTGGAGCAAAAAATTTATCCAAAATCCTCATATTCCCTTTTTTCTCCATTTTAAAGAAGCTCTTGGAGATGCTCTCAATTTAAAAAGAACTTACTCGATTTCTATTACAAATTTACATGTTTTACCCTTAGAGTTAGTTAATAACTTACTTTACGTCTTTTACTTTTTAATTTTTCATTTTACATCATTATTACATTAACATATATAATTGTATATCAATTAAAATACGTTTTAATTTTAACAAATTATACCATGAAAATTGTCTCGTCAATACTTTTGAAATGAGTTTAATATTGAATATTTTTTTATTTAATTATATACTTTCGAGACTTATTTTTTAAACATATTTATTAACGAAAAACTAAAAAGAAAATAACGTAAAATAATTTATTAAGTGACTTTAAAGTTAATAATTTGATTATACATCAATTGTAAGAGAATAAACCTTTGAGTAGATTACAAATTTGGGGTGGATCAATCAAGATGAAAGCACTAATATCTTTTACTTTCGATTAATTATATCAAAATAAACCTTTGTGTAGATTACAAATTTGGGGTGGATCAATCAAGATGAAAGCACTAATATCTTTTACTTTCGATTAATTATATCAAAATAAACCTTTGAGTAGACTACAAATTTGGTCAATGTGGTTTGTTTAAAATAACACTTTTTACCCTACGTTTTCAGCAGTTTTCAAATTATAAGAAATTCATCATGATTTATAAAAATGTTCCTTTTAATGGTTATTAAAAAATTCCATTAAATGAAGTAATTTTTGTCATCTTTTTTTATCTTTGAATCAATCTAAAACAACATGAACCATAATCATAAGATTGATTTATTTTGATTAGGTAAGAGATAGAAGAAATCGATAAAAGGATGAAAATACCTCTTATTTAAAAAAGTTAATGATCGTTAAAAGAAGGGATCAAATCCGGATGTTTTGCAAACTACAACCGTTATCTTATAGTTTTGGAACTTATAGGGACCAATGTATTGTTTCCACAACAAACCACAAATGTAACAACTTGTCCACATGGATAGAAAGTGAGAATTGTTATCTCCTTATATATCTCAAATAGTGGGTTATTACTTCTACCATGGTTTTAAGTTAAATTCAAAGTTATTGGGCTAGACCATTGCTTTTGGCTTTGGGGGTCTTAGTGGTCTTACAACAAAGGCCAAATTTGTAGTTTACTTCAGGGCTGTTTGGTTAAGGCTCGGGAATAACAATGGACCCATTATATTATATAAAACCTTGGTCCAACCAAACACCCCCTATATCATTTTTGTTTTATTAGGTTATATAGTAAATTACAATTTTAGTCCTTGTAGTTTGTCTTTTCTATATTTTTTTCATTTTCCATTTGTACCCTTATTGTATTAATAAATCAATATATTATTCATTTCAAATAACAATACATTAAAATACGTTTTTATTTTATTACACCATTAAAAAAGTTTTGTCGATATCTTTTAAACACGTTAATTATTGAATATTTTTAAATTTATACAACTTATCTGATATATATCTACAAATTCGCTTACATTTAGTATTTTTTTTTGTATTTTGAGTTGTGTTTAAAAAATTTATCGCTTCTTCTTATGATGTAATATAAAGATCAAAACTAATCTATGTCTATTAGTAAAAAAATATCTTATTTTTAGGTATTTCATTTAATTACATGTGTTTATCAAATAAAAAATTTAATAATATATTTAAAAAAATTAAAACTCAAAATTAAAACTTAAATTTATAGTAATGACAAATAAATAACCAATTAACAATATAATATTTTTATTAAATGTAATATATAAATATATAAAACAATAAAAATGTTTGGTTGTGGGATTTGATTGGAATGAGATGATTTCAAATTTAGGGGATCATTCAAACCAATTTTTGATTGGTTTAAAAGAAATTCCATTATTGAAATTTTGAGATTTTAATAACAAACATGGGATTTAGTGGGGGTACTTAGCATTTCATGAGAATTACTATTTTTATAATTTGTTTCTAAAAACTATTTATAAGGAATAATATTTATTCCTATTTCAAACTATAAAATCAATTACCCTAAAATTCCAAATCCTTATGCCAAATTCAGATCTCTCGAAAGCATTAGGTCAAATCAAACTTGTTTTGTTTGATATAAAATACAAACTCATAAAATATATATCAAAAGGGTACTCGTACAATGGAGCAAGATATATCTCGATTTTTAGTTTTATTTTAGTTTTTGTTTCTATCGATATTCTAATGGTTTTATGTGGTTTTGAGAAAAAGATTTTAGTATTTCAATTAAAAGTTTTCTTTTTTATTTAATTTCTTTAATTCAACTTTTTTATCATAATTTAATTTAGGTTTAATAATCAAATAATTTATTTTTGGTTTAATAATATAATTACTTTATTTGTTAAAAGTCAATAATTATCTTAATCATATTCTAGATTTTTTATATTTAAAATTAGATGTTTATCATGTAGTTGATCATAGTTATCTGTAGTTAGTTACACAAATTTAGAGATGAAACTTTAATAGGTTGTACTTACACACAATGCAGCGAGATCCATCTTAATTTTAATGTTTTATTTTATTTTTTGTCTCTATCGATGTTATAAATATGATTTTATTAGTTTTGAAAAAACAAAGATTTTATTTTTGTGTACTTTTTCGATCAATGTATTTATATTTATAAGGAATGGAATAGATAATCAATATCAATTAAAATCAAAATAATTTAGAAATAGATATGTGTATAAAAGTATAGAAGATAATCAATAATTCAATATCAATTATTTAATTATAAGATTAAACATATCTGCTGGGATTTAGTTAAAAAAGGAATGATTCTGGCCCAAAAATAAAGACGACCGCCTACAATTGTTTTTAAGAGATTTTTAAGTAATTAGCATTAAACAGCGGTACGTATGGCTTAAAATGTTGTTTTTAAGAGTTTTTGGTCAAATGATTTATAATATAGTATAGATATTTTACGTTGTAAATCACTCTTTTTTGATCCATTGATTCATGAAAATAAATAAAACAATGAAAATGTGCGGTTGTTAGTTGGTTATTTAGTTTTCATTACGAACAAATTTAAGTTTATATATAGAAAGAAATTAAATAATAATTATGTTATACAGTTTTTTTTATTTGATACGCATTTAAAAAATATTTAATTAAGAAATATCTAAAAACGATACATTTTCTATTAATAAAAAGTTATTATTATTATAATACATTTTAAAGATATCGATAATACTTTTTTAGTGACATAATTTACAAAATGAAACACGTTTTTTTAAATGTATTGTTTGTTAAAATTATCATTAACTAATTAGGGGATGTTTGGGATTGTTTATTTAAAACAACTTGTGCTTTTACAAAGAAGTGTTTATTAACTTATGCGGTGACAAATAGAAATTTTATAAAAAGTGTTTGGATTAGCTTTAGGATGGTATCACATTGAAATAAGTTAATAAGTTGTTTTTAAGGGGTGTTTGGGATTGCTTATACATCTAAAAAAGCTAAAAAAATGCTTAAAAGTCATAAGGAGTTTTCATAAGTCAGGAGGGTTTAACTTATTAAAAAAACTTCTTATCACCTGTGTGGAACGGTATAAACTCCTTACTTTTTCTCAATCCAAACACTCAAAACAACTTATTATGTAACACCTTAAAAATTAGAGCAAATTTAAACCGAAAATAAAGTGTGGAATATATATAAAATCACCCACTAAATGGGGATCGAGTATAGGAGTTTACATCTGTAAATAGAATACTAAATGAGAACCTATTAATCTATACAATTCGGAAATATAGATTAAGTTCGAGTGTCACTAATATCCTGAAAATAACAATTCTATTAACTCCAATAATTACACGCTAAGGTGTAATCCCAAAAAGAGTGTCTTCACCGGCACATCACTCCGCTCCACTCTAAGGAGCCCCAACAACCCGATCACCTGCTAAACCACATTTAAAATCAAGTGTTAGGATTACGCCTAGTGAGAACATACAATTAAATGGATAAACAGTAAAACATTTTAAAATAACGGTACGGTACATTTTATCTCATTTAACTTAGTTTGATGTCTTACTCTTGGTGAGTAAGGTTCTTTTAAAACTAACCAAGGGAGACCCAATCATACCATCTTAGGTGACGGTTATATAATAAGTCACCTCTTGATGTTGGCTTAACAAAGGAACTAATGGCAGTTGGAAACCACCAACAACACAAACCGTGCTAGGCCCTCGATGATTCCAGTAAAAGCCCGTACTAGGATCAATGGCAGTTGAAAACCATCAACAACACAAACAAGTGTCAGGCCCTCGATGACCCTAATTTAGCACGTACGTAAGAGTCAATGGCAGTCGGCAACAACCAACAACACAAACAAGTGTCAAACTCTCGATGACTCGAACGAGAACAAAGGGGACAACAATCTCGTCTCAAAACCGACTAAATGCTTATGGATCCATACATACTAGTCTATAAATCAACTACATCAAACCAGACATAGTGATAATTTTCCATTTACCGAAAAACCTTTATATAAATGCTTCCCTTTGAAATATGAACTTTACCGAAAATTAGGTCAAATAATTTTAGTTCCATATTCAAAGATTTTCTCATCTAGAGACATTTCCAAGTAAGATAAAACCTTTTAAATTACTCATTTTATAACCAAGATCAAAATCCTCAAATTTCTCATTTTGACCTAAAAACTCCAAACTTAACCAAATGCTTAAATAACGAAATCATCTACTTTAAATGAAGTAAATACAACATTTAAGACAAGTATTAAGTTTGTAAAAGTTTGGAAATGAACTCACAAAGCTAAGGTTAGGTAAACCCTAGAAAATCTCCAAAAGATGCAAATGGAGAGACCCGGTGAAGAAATACGAAGAACCTAACTAGAGGAAGTTTGGATCTTGAATCTTCAACCCTTAAGGAGCAATAAATCACTTGGGTGGAACAGTTTGGAGCAATAAATGCTCAAAGTCTGCTCTTGAAGAGTAAATGGAGAGAAAAACGTATCTTGTGAAGTGTGAGGGTGAGAAATGAGGTTAAATCTCTTTTAAATACTCATCAGCATCAAAAAGTAGTTGATGCTACCTTTTAGGCGACTTAAGTAGCCTCATAAGTTGCCCGACCTCATATGTCCCCCAAACAAATCTTAGGCTACTTTCTGTGCTTCTAATGTAGCCTCATAAGTAGCCCGATCTCATATGACGCTCAAACCAATCTCAAGCTACATTTCATGCCACTTATGTAGCCCCACAAGTAGCCCGACCTTAAATGTCGCTCAAATCAATCTCGGGCTACATTTCATGCCACTTATGTAGCCCCACAAGTAGCCTCACACTCAAGCTCACTTAGCCTGAGCTTCCTAGGCAGTCTCAAGCACCCTAAGTGGCCTCACAAGCCGCCCTGCACACCGATTGATCTTTTTTTTTCTTCAGATTTTGAGTTGCACCTTTAATTTATTGATATACACTCGAAGTCACTTATTGTAACACCCTCATTTCTACCTATGAGTAATGTCACATCATACATCCCAAATACTACCTTAAGCCGTCAACCTTGACAATAAGGTACCACAAACACAGCGGAAGTGTTAACTTAAATATTACAAATCTCCAACATTAGCCTGTCCCAAACCAGGCTATGTTACACAAACTCCAAATACATAACGTAAATCAGTTTAGCGACTAGCAAAATACATAGAAGGAAAATAACATAAAGAATCCTATCTATGTCTTGCTCTTTCCTTTGCCCAAACCTGAACCACCGGCTCCTGAGATGTATACTAAAAGTTAGCTAAAAAGCTAAGTGAGTTCATGGTTTACGTGTTCATAAAAACGTACTCCATATCATGCATAAATATTAAACATCAATAAATAGTACGCATGTCAATATAAAACATTTAACTCCAAGATGGCTCCTGAAACATCTCACCAGGTAGGTCAACTCTGTCACTGGCATTCCCTGGGTTGCGCGACTCACATCTGTCCGGCACCCATTTTGGGGTCGTGCCACCCTGAGTGTGACATATCGAACCCGACTCCCATACACAATCATCAACACCATAATGTGTCACATAATAATTGACTCCAAAATAACATGCTAAATGTATTCAAAAACCAATAAATAAATTTCATTGAAGAGCTCATTTGAATGCCGAAACTCTTCTGTTCTATGTCAGCCTTTGAGCAAAACCTCTTTCGTTTCGAGATGCGAAGAATCATATCCCAAAACTAACTAAGAAGGAATCAAGCAGTAAACTTTCCTCCTCATATGAGGCTTAGTTCAGCTAGCCCTAGACAGATCACATCTCATTAGAAAGGCAAGCATTGAATTATCATTAGAAAAGGGCTTCCCAGTAGAAAGAATTGAATTAGCTAAGTCGGTAAGAATGACTGGGGCCCCGTAGAAGGCACAATACGTTCTTAGATTCGACATCTCCTCATAACAGTTATATACATGTAACATACATACGTAAACATGTACATAAAAACATGTGCCATCATACATCACATACGTAACTCTAAATAAATATCATGTCAAAATATATTTCTTTACGTATGTATACATCCCAGAAAGTCTCATGAAGACTCACTTGATTGTGTGCGTGTCCATGCAATAACCCCGCTTAGTGACCTACACGACATGCACCAAAATATTTATCAACGGCCTATCTTGCCAAAAGTCAACAAAAGTCAAATATGGACAATCTTCGGTCAACCCCCATGCACACGGCTCATCGACGTCACACAACGTCCATTTAATCTCTCCATAATATTATAAGCTCCGTCTCATACTTCAAAACGTTCCAAATAACTATTTGGCTCCAAAACGACATTTTAATCGTAACATCAAATCATTTGATCATTAAATGATTTATACTCATCCATCTCTTACAAATAATTAATTAATAACTAAACTCCTAACGCCAAGAGTTAATCTCCTTCAAATTAATTAAATGGTCTAACGAGATTAGTCCAAATAATTAAATATTTTATGCGTATCTATAATCAAAACGTCTCCGAAAGGAAATTGAAATGACATGGCCTACACCGGGACCAAGTCATCATCCGGCCCCATCGGCTCATCCGGGTCAGTCTTGACCAACCCGCCCACACCGTGCCCGGTCAGTCCGATTTGCGGTTGGACCGCCCCGACCACGCCTGTCACACGGTTAACGCTGACAACGACGTTTTTGACCCGTTCGGGCTCGTTTCTTCGTACTTTTACGCGATTCTTTTTGTGTTAATTCACTACAATATAATTCCTCACCTAATGACTCAAAAATCATCAAAATGATGCACCATGAAGTCTAAAGTTCGCGGTCAAACATTTCGGGTTTCACCGAAACTCACCGTATCGCTATTTCCGACCAAAAGACGAACTTTGGGTCATTTTTACGACCCGAAAACTTCCAGAAACATGCAGCAAGTACATCATATGGAAATTAAACTTTTACTTGCAAAAAACGATGAGAGAACTAACCTTAATTCGTTGTGACGACACCGAAATGTCGCACAGTTCGTCGAGCGTTTTCTCCCAATTCTCTTGACCATTTTGCACCACACCAAAGCGAACTTTGTTTGAAATTCAGAGACGATTAAAATGGTGTATCAAGTTGTCATTTATTTCTCCTTAATGAAGCATCTACCCCTCCATAAAACCCCATGGCGGACAGGCGGAGAATGGGGCCTCCTCCCCACGTTCACCATACAGATTGAAAGACATGACAAAAATGGTCCCTGAAGTTTACACTTTCCATCCCTATACCTTTCTCCTTCTTTTACCTTTAACCTTTAGTTACTTTTGAATTATTTTCTCCCCTGAACCTTTATTCCTTAATTATTTTCAGAATACGTGTATATATATATATATACATAATTAATTTATTTTTTTCGAGTGTTACACTTATAAACTTCATTTACCCGCATAAAATACACCCGAGTCTTTCCAAAATTCTCCAAACTAAGAAATAATTCTTAAACTAAAAATCTATTCCAGTTTTACATTATTTTACAAAATTCCGGGTGTTACATATTACGATACCACGTCGGAATAAGTCAATAAGTTGTTTTTAAAAGCAATCCCAAACACCCTTTTAATATTTATACTATTATATAAAGCATGTTAAACGGTTAAATTTATATTTTTAAGAGGTACAATATTTCTTGCATGAGGTACAACATCTAAAGTTTTAAAATTTTACTCCAACCTTCACGTTACTATATAAATTATAAATTAAATTATTTTAAAATTTTAATTGACACCTATATAGTTAGTTATTTAATTTATTTTATGTTCTTCACTTTTTCATTTTTGGTTTTATATCTTTATCATATTAACCTATATAATTGTATATGAATTATAAGACAATTAAAAAATAAGTTTCTATTTTTATAAATTATACTATAATTATAATCGTGTCGTCAATACCTTCAAAATGAGCCCAATATTGAATATTTTTCGATTTAATCATATTATTATATACATGAATACGTAATGAGTTATTTTAAAAAAAATTACATTTTATTCCCTATAGTTATTTATTTAATTTTGTTTATCTTTCCATTTTACACCCTTATCTATATTATAATTAGTTTTTAAATTTTGTTCATATCCCTTACTATTTTATTTTTCAGTTTACACCTCTATCATATTAAAATAAATAATCGTATGTAAATCAAGTTACATTAAAAAAATATGTTTCTTTTTTTTACAAATTCTACCATTACTAGAAACGTACCGTTGCAATGTAGCGGAATTTAAATATTTAATCAGCATTAACGTTAGAAGTCTCGAACTATTTCAAAATATATAATTGTCTATCATTAGGCATCCATTATTTTTACATTTTTATCAAAACAAATGTGTCATAAATGTGCTTATTTGTTCCTTTTAAATTAGAATTGTACTCGGGATTTGTAAAAATAATGGATGCCGATTTATAAGTTTATATTGATAGATAATTTGATATTTTAAAAGAGTTCAAAATTTATAACTGTAAGTTATTATATGTCAACGACACGTGTCACACATGGATACTGCTGAGAAGTATGTAAACCTATAGGGCGAACACAAAGAATACGTTTGCTTCCATTTGAAAGTAACCCGAAAGTCATGATTGACAGTTAAATAATTAATCTTGAAGAATTATTATGAAATATGTGTTAAAATGTAATTATGATAATTACGGAATATTATCTGTAAATGATTATGATTATTTAATGTTTTAGATAATCATGTAATTATTTAATGTTTTAAAATAAATAATATAATTATTTAATGATTGGATAATTATATAATTATTCACAGATAAACACTAAACCTTATTGGAGTTATGAGTTGAGTATTATATCGGTTCATATAAATAGATTGATAAGCCAAATCAATATTGATTGATTCATTCCTTTAGATTTGGCTATCAGTTAAACACGGAAAAGAAACCTTTTCCTTTTCTGTGATACACATATAAATTTAGGGTTGTTGGGTTAGCATCCGGGGGGAGATTTAAGCGTGTTCGTGTGTGGATTACTGATAGAGGAATCCTGCTTTAGGTTCTTAGTGCTCTATCAAATCTCCGTCTGATCTACAAAGGTACAAATGGTGCGTGGTTTTTAATTAAATGCTTCATTGGATCCGATCGAGTTTTATGCTTTAGAAAAGTTTTCTAATTTGTAATCAAAAGATTTATTTTTCTGCTGCGTTTAAACATTTACAAAGTGTATCAAAACCCAAGACTAACGTTAATATTAATAAAATATTTAACTTCCGTTGCATTGTAGGAGGTACGTGTTCTAGTTATAATAAGGGTATGAAATGAAAGAAATTAGTTGCAATCTAAATAATAAGATGTATGCACAAGGTACAACTATTATGGATCTTAACAATATATCTCTCTCTCTCTATATATATATATATTAATATATATATATATAATCCATTTGCATTTAATAGTAACAAACTTGATTAATTATCTCCTGCAGCCATGTACACGGTCGCAAGTGCCTCCGAGTATCTGGTTATCACCGGCTTCTGGATCGATGATATCAAAATCGCTAAAAAAGCATGGCTACTTCCCGGCCAATTCTATTCCATCTTAGACATCTTCTATGGTCAACTACACTTTCGAAGTCAAAGCCATGACCTCCGACAAACTCCCCTTCATCCTTCCCGTCGTATTCACCATCGGTCCACATTCCGACGATATGGAAAGTCTCCACAAATATGCCAAATTAATCCATCCTCATGATCATAAGTTATTGCACGAGCTCGTCAAGGGGATCATCGAGGGTGAGATGCCTCCATGACCATGGAAGAGATCTTCCAAGGGACCAAGGAGTTTAAGGAGGAGGTTTTTCAGAAAGTTGAAACGGTATTGAATCAATTTGGATTGTGGATCTACAATGCCAATTTCAAACAATTGGTGGTTGATACTGGACTAGGGCAAAAAACACAAATGAAAGCTGCAAAGATGAAGGTAAAATTGATGTTTCTTTAGCCAAGATGAAGGTGGTCTTCATACTTCATACTTGAATTGCTTTTGGTTGTTTTTTTGGACAGCATTTAACACACTCACACATCCCGGGGTATCCGGATCCAAACGGTCACCAACTATTCCCTTGCGCCCATGAACCAGCCCTATGGACTGGCCCACGATCTCGCCCCTGAGCCGGCCCTCCGACTCAAGAGCTGGATACCTCAGAATTGTCAGCGGCGACTTAGGATGTTACCTTATAATTCCCGCTAGACCAGACAACCTTTTGGTTTTCAATTTTTTAGATTCATGATGATTAATTTGAGTTGGTGATTGATAATGATTGATATGTTACAGGGTGAAATAGAATCGATCATATCGATGAAGATGCAAGAAGATATGAAGAAGGAGGATATTAGGGTGTCAATGGAGGTGAAGATGTTCAAGAACAAAATGGAGGCTGAATTGGTAAAGGTGAATGGAGAGTCGGCAATGAAGAAGGTAAAGTTGGCCAAGGATTTACAGTTAGCGATGGTGGAGGCCGACAAAGTGGTGGCAATTCGGGAGGCTGAGTTGCAGAAGGAGATTGAGAGCATGAAAGAGTTGGCTCGGATGGAGAAGCTAAAGGCTGATCAGTTATTGAGAAAAGTTACCTTTGAAAATGAAATCAAGGTAACAAAAAGAAACCTATTTCTTGAATATATATACATCAATTATTATATATATATATATATATATAAATTTTTGAGAAACACACTTACAACCGTTCATCTGGACTCTATACATACGTGCATACAAAGAATAAGAATGATGTTATGATGATGAAAATCAATATATAATGTTTCTAAAGATATGGTGGTGTAAAAGTTGTTTTGAATACGATATGAGATATGATTTCAACCATTTAAGAGTTAAAATCTTGAATAATATATATGTTTTGCCGGAATATTTATTAAAACTAACATTAATATGATGTAATTGAAGGTACAAGAGGCCAATTGGGAGTTATACAAGAAACAAACAGAAGCAGAAGCTGAGTCTGAAAAAAAAATAGCTCAAGCCAACCTTTGTGGTAGCAAACTAGTAGCTAATGGTAAATTATACGCAAAAGAAAAGGAGGGTGAAGGTCTTGTTGTACTTGCTAGAGCACAGGGTATCCACATAAAAACCCTTGTGGATGCATTTGGGGGAAACTTTGCACATTTAAGAGATTATTTGATGCTTTATGGAGAAATGATCCCCAAGACTAATACTGCAGGTTCAAATTATAGTATTGGTGTTGAAGACGACGGCAATGGTATTGCTAATTAACTAGGAAGTTTAACACGGTTCATGAGCAAACCGAAATGTTAATCCTAATTGTTCAATCTTTTTTTTCTATTCGTATAACTGTTAGAGGTTTTCTTTAACTACAACTTCTTTTAGTTTCTTTTTTTTTTTTTAATTTTGGCGAGTGATTATGGAGATGGAGATATAACTTCCCTTCTCTACGGAACCCAACCTTTGGAAGAAAATGTAGTATTGAAGTTCATGAGAAGCTTCTATCCATCATTAACTAGTTCCAGGTAACAAACACAAAGCTATAGTTTGGAGGTCAAACGAGCTAATTTTCAACCTTAAAATTGATCTTCTTTTCCTTGAAAGATCAAGTAAAACTTAATAAACACAGTACATTTCTCAACAAATACTAGTAAATATAAAGGTTATCATAATTTATAACAAAAGCATACCAATTTTCAAATCAAGGAAGTAATATGTTTGACCTCTAAACGTCGATAAAAGAAAATTAATGATAAGGTCAATTGACTTATCGAACTCGGTTTATAAGGATTTTTTTATAAACTGAACATCAATTAAAGTTTTCTTCCTCAAATGTCAAAAGTGATAAGCGTAAGAAGGGATCTCTACCTTTTATCACTTTTAATCTCATGTCTACCTATAAATTGTGCTTTAGAAGGGAATTGATCCGGTACATCTCGGTGTGTCTCATTAGTGTTGATCGTCAATTATGATTGATCTAAAGGTGGAGATCTCTTCTCATCATTCTCACCGGAACCCAACCCATAAAATATATATATGCTTCAAGAAAAGTGTCAACTAAGTTATGCACAGTATAAAACTTATGGCCTATTTGGATTTCTTGGCTAATAAAACTAATAGAGTTCTATGAATCCTCTCATGATTCATCTTTGCCATTCTTTGATTTTGGCAAAAATACACACTTTCCCAAGTTGTGAGATCGTGATTCATCTATTTGGTATTATTCAACGTAAACATTTTTCAGAAATTTTAATTCCAGATAAAAGTTAAAAATATTCTTTACTTAAACTTTATGTGTAAAGAATGCCTAGGTGGACTCTGACGTCTTTTTTTTTGACAACCGAACATTCTTTACGTAAAAATCATGTTTTTTTAAAGGGTATCCTAGGCATTTGCCTAAACTAATCGCTTGACAATTTTAAAGCTACTAAAACATGTAGCCCTAAGATAATTCTCCAGTGGCCATAAGTTGTCTGTGCATGATTTCAAACATGGGGTAGATGAGTTACTAGCCTCATCCCCCACAGTCTTAACCAGGGGCGGAACACAAACCTTCTAATTAAGGGGGCCGGACCCAACAAAACATCTTTATTGATAAACTCAATTCATTATAAAAAAAATTGTGTAACAGAAGAATAAAACCTATGACCACATATACAGGGGCCATGTACACATAACCACTTGAGCTAAGCGCAATTCATTGATAATAGTTATAATATCTAGTATTTAAGAGATAAAACGCAGGTACCATGGCCCCCCTAGGCCCCTATTGTGTTCCGCCTCGTCTTAACAATTATGCCATAAGCCTTGTGGTTGCAGAAACCATGTTTCCTGCGTAAACTTTTAAAAAAATCAATATTTTGGAGGAAAATTGTTTTTACGCAGAAAGTGGACTTTCTGCGTAAAGTTTCATCGTTTCTTCGTAACTCTGCCTATTTCAAGAAGCCACTTTTCAGTGAAAACCACTTTAAAAAATGGCTATTTCAATGAATTTTCCTAAAACGTGGCTGAAAAGTGAAAACCGGTTTAAGAAATAGCTATTTTATTAAAAGTCCCTATAAAAAGTGGGTAAAAGTGAAAACCAATTAAAGAAATAGGCTATTTTAGTAAATTTCCCTATTCATAATCACTCGCCATATTCCTCCCAATTCTTCGCTAACCGTTAGTCACTCGTTTACAAACAACCTAACCAAATCTAGACATTGTCTCATTTCACACATTTTTCATCACAAATTCCTCAAACAAACAAGAAATTTATCAAAACCTAGCTCATTGGATTCAATCAATCAATCGATATGCAATAGAGAAGAAATCAATCTATTATTGATTGAAAGAAGATAAAAATGGCGGGAAACGATTGGATCAACAGTTACCTGGAAGCGATCCTGGATGTGGGTCCAGGGCTTGAAGACAAGAATTCGTCGTTGATGTTGAGGGAAAGAGGGAAATTTAGCCCCACCAGATACTTCGTCGAAGAGGTTATCACCAAATTTGATGAGACCGATCTTCGTCGCTCATGGGCCATGGTACGTAACCCTAATCAAAATTTCCATTTTTACAAAAATTATACCAATATCGCTTTTAATTTTATCAAAAAATTATATCTGGGTCATGATCGAATCAACCTACTAATTATTATGTTTAATGATTACAAAAATTGATATATTTAAATAAAAGATTTTGGATTTTACATGATCTGCAGATCATATATATGAAGTTATAATTTATATTGTTTCACATGTTTTGTCCTTGTAAGTAAGTATGACCGTGTGTTTATGTATAAATATATTTAATATTTTTGTGTTATTTCAAATGCAAAACATTCTATAATATTTCATGTATGAAACAACACTTGACGTTCAAATTTGTTGTTTCGTTTATGCTTTTAGAAGGTTTATATATAATTAATTTGACCTCTTATTGATAAATTATAAAAATAATAAACATCTACATTTCAAATATTTGCAGGCCTCGTCCATCCGGGATTCCCAAGAACGAAACACAAGATTAGAGAATATGTGTTGGAGGATCTGGAATTTAGCTCGCAAAAAGAAACAGGTTTGCCATTTATTCCATGCATTATATATATTTTTATTGTATGATTTACGGACATACAAAAAAGGACTTGCCAAATATGACATTAATTCATTTGCAACTCCATTGTGATTGTAAAACAACCTCTAACTCTTGCTATTGTGTTGTTCGATTTCAATTTTGTTTTGGATATGTAGCTAGAAGGCGAAGAGTCTCAACATAAAAAGAAACAAGAAAGCGGACAAGGGATAATTCCTAAAGCGTTGATTGTTGATATGTCAGAAGAGTTATCCGAAGGAGAAAAAGTGGATACGGTCAAAGATCTTTCGTCAAAGGGCGTTCCCTCTAAAGGAGGCGGGTTAAAAAGAGTTAATTCCGTTGATGTGTTCAACAACTTTGCTACTCAACAAAAGGAAAAGAAACTCTACATCGTATTAATTAGGCATGTGTTTTCTTATCTTGATCTTGATCTTGAATATATAATATATGTTTTCGTTATCTTTTAATTATCGTATTTGTTTCTTGAAAAACCAAAATTTTTATCCAGTCTTCACGGTCTAATTCGTGGTGAAAATATGGAGCTAGGTCGCGATTCTGATACGGGTGGACAGGTAGCCTTTACCTATAGTTTGATTATCTCAATACAAAAAATTGTCTCTATAATAAGATGTCAAATATGTCTCAATGTCATATATAATAGACTATTTTGCAGGAGTTCCGTTTATAGGACCAAAAAATTGTACATTATTAAAAAAAATTGATATGACATTTCTAGGCATCTTAACTAGTTTTCAAGAATATTTGATCAGGAATAAAGTGTTTTATTAGCTTTTCTTTCAGAAAAATGTCATGTAAACACTTTTTTTTAAAACAACTCTTGTTTTTATATGACATTTTTTCAAATAATCCCATATAGAAAAATTAATATGACACTTTATTTCAAAGGTGTCATAAAAAAACTTATTAAAATGTCCAAAAACGTTCTACCAAGTTATTGTAACACAATTTAAAATTGATTGATCCTATAAAATTAAGTCATATAAAACAACCTACACTAGACATATTTGTAATTTATTGTTACGATTCCCAATTGGTCTTTTTTGTAATTTGTTAACCATGAACATTCACTACACAAATAATCATCGACAATAGTTCAAATCCCAATGTGGATATTGCGCAATTGCCTATGATTTTTTGTGCAGCTACCGCACACAAATATAACTTTTATCTTCTACTAACATATCTAATTTTACAGGTGAAGTACGTAGTAGAACTAGCGAGAGCATTAGGCGCAATGCCCGGGGTTTATCGAGTAGATTTGCTAACTAGACAAGTATCGGCACCCGGTGTCGATTGGTCTTACGGTGAACCAACCGAAATGCTAAATCCACTTAACATCGATGATATCGAAAGTGGCGAAAGCAGTGGTGCATACATAATCCGTATACCATTCGGTCCAAAAGATAAATATATCCCAAAAGAACTCCTTTGGCCCCACATTCCCGAGTTTGTCGATGGTGCGTTAAGCTACATTTTACAAATGTCGAAAGTTCTCGCCGACCAAATCGGTGACGGAAAACCCGTTTGGCCCGCTTCGATTCACGGACATTATGCGGATGCCGGCAATGCTGCCGCTCTTTTATCGGGTGCTTTAAATGTTCCGATGCTATTTACGGGCCATTCACTTGGACGAGATAAACTCGAACAAATATTGAAACAAGGACGGCAATCGAAAGATGATATAAATACGACTTATAGGATTATGAGACGGATAGAGGCTGAGGAGATAACGGTTGATGCATCGGAAGTTATTATTACTAGCACTCGGCAAGAGATAGATGAGCAATGGGGTTTGTATGATGGGTTTGATCCGGTTCTAGAGCGGAAACTACGAGCTAGGAATAGACGAAATGTGGGATGTTTTGGCCGGTGCATGCCACGTCCTATCGTAAGTATTTCGTTATGCAAAACCATCTTGATCACTTGATACAACAGAATTGGCTTCATAGAAAGTCTGATGCGTCTAAATGTTCTAATAGACTCATTTATAGAACTTCGAGTATATGTATACATACATATATATATATATATATATATATAGGGGCGGGTTCAAACGAGAACTCAAATTTGATTGTGAATGTGAGGATAAATGAGAGCGCGACACGTGTCATATTCAGACTAAATAATGAAGGAAAATATTAAGACTGAATGGAGTGTTATTCGGTCTAAATATTTTCCTTCATTATTCAGTCAGAATATGACACGTGTCGCACTCTCATTTATCTTCACGTTCACAACCAAATTTGAGTTTGCATTTGAAAATCCCTCTCTCTCTCTCTCTCTATATATATATATATATTTATATATATATGAGCAAACAATTATACCTGTTACAATAGGATGTTATATGTATTCGAGCTTAATAATAGGTTTTTTAGAACGTTTATGAAATAAAATGTCCCAACACTTTTTTTTTCTAATAATGTCATACAAAAATACTAAATTGACGTTTTATTTCAAAAGCATTCTATCAACTTATGATAACACTGTTAAGTCAAGTCACGTCACACACACTAACACGCACAAACAAACTGTAAAGCAAAAAAGAGAACACGAGAATTTACGTGGTTCACACGACCGGGGTGATCGTGCTAATCCACGGGGGCAACTAGGGTTTCTGTATTTTATTTCAGCAATACAAGTTTTACAAGTACAAGAGATTAATATATAGACTATCATAATTATGGTAACTGTCATAATTATGGTAACTGTCATAATTATGGTAACCTCCTAATTAAGGAATCTCCTAATTAAGGAAACGAGGGAAGAGGGCTTGGGCCGGCCCCTTTTTCTGCGCCTCCCCCTTTCTGATGGGCCGAAGCCTACATCCTAACAATCTCCCACTTGGAGGCTTCGAAGCATTTTCTCCTGCACTCCTCTGTACTTCTGTAAACACCTAACTGAGCTTGAGCTCCCCCTAGTTGCCACCTGCCTTCTCAACATTATTCCAGAAGGCCAACTGAAGTCATACAGAACTTCAACTTATCCAGCGTCATCGATTTGGTGAACATGTCTGCTGGATTCTTTGCACCTGAGATATTCTTCAAGGTTCTCGTACCATCATTGATCAATCCTCTGATAAAATGATACTTCCTCCCAATGTGCTTTGTTTTCCCATGATAGACTGATTTTTAGCAAGTTTCACTCCACTCTCATTGTCACAGTATAACGGATAATCAGCTTGCTCTTTGTCAATCTCTTCAAAAAAATCCTTTAACCAAACTAGCTCTTTACTGGATTCTGCAACTGCCATGTATTCAGCTTCCGTTGTTGATAAGGCCACATTTTTCTGAAGTCTGGACATCCAGCGAACTGCTGTTCCTCCCACTATAAAAATGTACCCCGAAGTGCTTTTAAACGTCTCTTTGCATCCATCCAAATCAACATCAGTATATCCTCTGAGAACTGAGTCTTTACCCTTGAAACATAATCCCAACTTTGAAGTACCCTTCAAATATCTAAGCAACCATTTGACTGCTTCCCAGTATTCTCTCCCTGGATCTGACATAAAGCGACTAACGACCCCGACTGCATGAGCTATGTCTGGTCTCGTGCAAACCATGGCATACATGAGACTACCAACAACAGATGCATAAGGTACTTTAGCCATATCTGCTCTCTCGTCTTCTGAACTAGGAGACTGATCTTTGGTAAGCCTGAAATGACTTCCCAAAGGTGTGTTTCTGGGTTTAGTCCTCTCATCTTTCATCTTGAATCTTTCTAACACTTTTCCGATGTATTTCTCCTGGGATAGTGTCAAAGATCCATCTTTCTTGTTTCTAGCAATGCTCATACCGAGTATCTGTTTGGCTGGACCCAAGTCTTTCATCTCGAATTCCTCAGACATTTTCTTCTTTAACTTGATGATCTCTTTCATATTCGCACCTGCAATCAACATATGATCTACATAGAGAAGTAAGATGATATACGAGCCCTTGGATTTCTTCATATAACATCAATGGTCCATCTCACATTATCTGTACCTAGTTCTTTCCATGAAGTTATCAAACTTCAGGTACCACTGCCTAGGTGCTTGTTTTAGACCATACAAGCTCCTTTTCAGTTTGCAGACCCAACCTTCTTTACCAGCAACCTCAAACCCCTCAGGTTGTGCCATGTAAATATCCTCATCAAGGTCACCATGTAGAAATGCTGTCTTGACATCTAGTTGCACTAGATGTAAGTCCTCTGCAGCTACAATGCTCAAGATCACCCTGATGGTGGCCATTTTCACTACTGGAGAAAAAATTTCATTGTAATCAATCCCCTTTTTCTGTTGAAAACTATTTACCACTAAATGAGCTTTGTACCGTTTAGACCCATCATGCTCTTCCTTGATTCTGAAGACCCATTTATTCTGCAACGCTCTTTTGTTATGCGGAAGCTTGGTTAAAACCCAAGTTTTATTCTTGTTTAGAGATCCCATTACTTCTTTCATTGCATGCTCCCACTTCAACGAATCTTTCTGCTTAATTGCTTCAGAGTAACTTTCTGGTTCACCATTCTCTGTCAAAAGAAGATAATTGACTGATGGATTGTATTTTTCAGGAGGCTTAGAAACTCTGGTGGATCTCCTGACCCAGTGTGATTCAACTGACTGAGGTTGTACCGGAGAAGACGCTTATTCTTCATCCTCTGAGATTTCCCTGTTGACGGTGTCTTCTTCATCATCTTCAGACTCATCATTATTCTGAAAATCAGGCTCAGTACTCCCACTATCCTGAGTATCTTCTGACCCTCTGATTCTGATGTCATCACTTTCAAACTCAACCTGTTCTTTCTGATCATTTGAGTTCAGAATGCCTCTGTCTTTATAAAGCTCAACCTCGTTGAATGTTGCATGTTTGCTTCTGACTACCTTTCTGCTTTCAAAGTCCCAAAGCCTGTAGCCCATACTGTCAGATCCATATCCAATGAAGGTGTATTTCTTGGCTTTTGCATCCAACTTGTCACCATCTTTCATTAGATCATAGGCACTGCATCCGAAAACTTTCAGATGCTCATACTTGACTGCTTCACCTTTCCATTCTTCCTCTGGTATCTTGAAGTCCAATGGTGCTGATATTCCTCGGTTGATAAGATAAGCTGCAGTGTTAACTGCATCAGCCCAGAACGTCTTTGGAAGCCCGACATTAAGTGTCATACTTCTGGCCCTTTCATTCAAAGTTCTGTTCATCCTTTCTGCCACTCCATTCTGTTGAGGAGTGCCTGGAACTGTCTTTATCATCCGAATGCCATGTTCAGCACAATAGTTAGTGAACTCTATGCTAATGTATTCTCCACCATTATCCGACTTCAAGCACTTTACCTTCAGGTTAGTTTCCAATTCAACAACAGTTTTCCATTTCTTAAAAGTAATTGAAAACTTCAAACTTATTTTTAAGAAAATAAACCCATACCTCGCGTGTTGAATCATCGATGAAGGTCACATAGTAGTTTGATCCTCCCAAGAAGGAAACTGGTGTCGGTCTAAAAACGTCCGAGTGAACAAGATCTAATTTCTGAGCTTTCGGTGTCTGACCTGTCTTCACAAAGGATACCTTCTTTTTCTTGCCAAGAACACAGGATTCACAGAACTCAGAATCACATTCTTTAAATTTGGAAGCTTCCCTTTGGCAACGAGCATCGTCATTCCCTTTTCACCCATGTGACCTAGACGTTGATGCCATAGTCTGGATGGTTTCAGTTCACTGGTAACTGCATTCACCTCACTATCACGAACTTTAACCATGTACAAGGAGCCTCGCTTTTTACCCCTGGCGACTACAAGATTTCCTTTGACAACTTTCCGTTGTCCCCCACCAAAGGTAACATCAAATCCCTCATTGTCCAACTGGCCAACAGAGATAAACATCTTCTTGAGCTCAGGAATGACTCGAACGTCCTTCAGTATCCAAATGGTACCCAATGAAGTCTTCAAGTCTATGTCACCTAGTCCTGTGATGTCAAGAGTGCGATGATCAGCTAAACGAACTTTACCAAAGTTACCTGCTCGTAGATTCTTCATCGTATTCGTGTTGAAAGTAGCATGGAAGGATGCACCAGAATCCATGATCCATGATTCTGCTGAACTCTCAACACAACAGATAAGAACATCTTCTGAATCATCAATTGCTGCATTCACCTCTCTGTTTCCATCTGTTTGATTAGGGCATTGATTTCTAAAGTGCCCAGTTTCTTTGCACTTCCAACATTGGATGTCTTTTCTTGGTTTTGACTGGCTCCTCTTTCTAGACTTTGATCTGCCTCTACCACTACCTTTTTCTTTTCTTCTACCTCTCCCTTCAGTGCTTAGCAGAGCACTAGAAGATTCTCCAGAACTCTTTCTCCTTATATCCTCTCCTAGGATGAAGTCACGAATACCTTCAAAAGTGAGTTTAGAGGTTCCAACTGAACCACTAATGGCTGTGACAGTTCCTGACCAACTTTCCGGTAACAAGGATAACAAAAGTAAAGCTTGGACTTCATCTTCAAACTTAATATCGACAGATAACAAGCGGGATATAATGGTATTGAAATCATTAATGTGTGAGGTAACATACATACCTTCTCTCATTCTGGTGTTTACTAACTGTCTTATCAGAAATACCTTGTTAGAAGCAGAAGGTTTTTCATACATGTTTGACAAAGCCTTCATCAATCCACATGCAGTAGTCTCATTCACAATGTTAAAGGCAACATTCTTAGCCAGTGTAAATCCGATAACAGTTATGGCTTTTCTGTCTGGAGCAGCCCACACAGCGTCTTCCATCTTCTCGGGATTTATTCCTGTCAAGGCTTGATCTAAGTCCTTCTGACATAAAAGATCTTCAATTTGCATCTTCCACCATCCAAAATCTTGCCCATCAAACTTCTCAATTCTTGTATTTCCGTCCTCAAGCTATTATCCCAAAGTCTTAGGATTTACATATCGAATCAAGACTGAAACAATAGTGTTCAAACATAACAAAGGCCGGCTGTCTGAACTTAACGGCTGTTCTATTGAAACACTACCTTGTAAACAGTCTGGTCGATGATGAAAAACTAACGGCGATCGAGGAGTGGAAAAAATTGAACGGCGGCAGCAGGCGGCGGCATTCGGGGGCAGCAGGCGGCGACGGTCGGCGGCAGCGGCAGCGACGGTCGGCGACAGCGGCAGCGGTGGCGGCGGCAGCAGTGAGCAGTGGCAGTGGCGGGTCTGTGGCAACAGCTGCGTCGGTGGCTGCAGCGGTGATCTGACAGCAGCAACGTCTGTCTGACGATGACAATTCTGACACGCGGGTTCCGAGGACGACGCTTCTGACGCGTACGGTTCTGACGTGCGCGATTCTGACAGCCGTGGCGGCGGTTCTGACGCGACGGTCTGACGACAGTAGCAGCGATCGCGGTACAACAGCAGATTACGAGCCTAAGCTCTGATACCATTTGTTAAGTCAAGTCACGTCACACACACTAACACACACACAAACCGTAAAGCAAAAAAGAGAACACGAGAATTTACATGGTTCACACGACCGGGGTGATCATGCTAATCCACGGAGGCAACTAGGGTTTTTTGTATTTTATTTCAGCGATACAAGTTTTACAAGTACAAGAGATTAATATATAGACTATCATAATTATGGTAATTATCATAATTATGGTAACTGTCATAATTATGGTAACCTCCTAATTAAGGAAACTCCTAATCAAGGAAACGAGGGAAGAGGGCTTGGGCCGGCCCCTTTTTCTGCGCCTCCCCCTTTCTGATGGGCCGAAGCCTACATCCTAACAAACACATTTATATATGTTGTAATTGTTAGTAACCTATAAACTTAAGCTCTTAATACGACATTTTAGACATAAGCTCTTAATACGACATTTTAGACGGACATATTTGATGTCCTATAAAGCCAAATTTATCGTAGTGTCTAAATTGAGTTTGGTGATAAATTTGCTTGACTTATTGGGTTTCAGGTAATACCTCCAGGAATGGAGTTTAAGCATATCGTTCCACATAAAGACGAAGATCCAGAAGGAAATCAAGATGGTTCAACGACTCCAGACCCACCGGTTTGGTCCGAGGTTTGTTAATACAAAACCGGTAGTCAATTTCCATCAAATATTCCATTTCATTTCCTTCAAAGTCAAATTCCTATAATGGATTCCAGTTCCACCAAATTTCATTCTGCAAACCAAACCTCCCCCCCTTAGTATATTTTGTTTATCATCTTTATACGTTTTCTGAAGAAGATAATTAATAAGTTTCGGGTATTACATTTGGCAGATAATGCGATTCTTTACGAATCCACACAAGCCTATAATCCTGGCCCTTGCACGCCCCGACCCGAAAAAGAATTTGACCACGTTGGTGAAAGCTTTTGGAGAGTGTCGACCGTTGAGGGAGATTGCAAATCTCGTATGCATTCATTGGTTTTTTTTTCCATTTTCGTTCTAATTCGTTTTTACGATGTTGATTTCATTTTACTTTGCTGCAGACATTGATAATGGGAAATCGCGATGGTATTGACGAAATGTCTACCACAAATTCAGCTGTTTTGATTTCGATTTTGAAGTTGATTGATAAATATGATATGTATGGTCAAGTTTCGTATCCGAAACACCATAAGCAATCCGAAGTTCCTGATATATATCGCCTAGCAGCAAGGACGAAGGTATATATTGCTTCTAAATTAGCCAATATGATTAAGATATTCTCACTACAGCAAAATTGGTTCTATATATATGACGATAAATAGGTTTAAATGTTCTAA
Source organism: Silybum marianum (assembly GCA_036898165.1). Classification (NCBI taxonomy): domain Eukaryota; kingdom Viridiplantae; phylum Streptophyta; class Magnoliopsida; order Asterales; family Asteraceae; genus Silybum; species Silybum marianum. The sequence continues at coordinate 26,946,021 of CM072539.1, forward strand.
TAGACTGCTTTGTATGACCAAAAAAAATTTGTTAAATTTATTACAATAACATGTTAAGACGTAATTGAGCATTCTATTAACAAGTTTTTTTGGACACTTTTGAAAAATAAAGTGTCGTATTAGTATTTTATAAGACATTTTTGAAAAATGTCATATGAACACATCTTTTTATATGACACTTGTTTTTATAACATATCAACCTATTGTAACCTTTTTACAAAAGCCGCAAAAAAATGTTTGATCCAATTCCTATATGATTACGCCTTATAAAGAAGTACATTATTTAGACAGATTTGATATCCTATAAAATTGATGTCTATGTAATTACGATAATATTGTATCGTTGTTTTGTATTAATTGAGTTGTTTGGATTTTTATTTTGACAAATTTCTCTTTGTTATTTGTATGTAGGGTGTGTTCATCAATCCAGCATTCATCGAGCCTTTTGGTCTCACTCTAATCGAGGTTTCTTCCTAGTTAGCCCTTTACTGTCCCAGAAAATAGTAAACATCTGGTTTTAATACGGGCTGTTTACCAAACGCTTATTTGGTAATGGTAATCTCTGCAAGAGTCACCGCTCTTACTTACGTTATCAGATAACATTCTAGGTCAACAAAATAGATTGTTTGCAAGCATCTTTTACCCGGTAAGCCTTACCTGGTACGGGGCTGTTTGGTTGGTTTTCCGTTAAGTCCTGTATGGATAAAGTTGTCTTTGTGTATTAATCTGTCTGTATAGATTGAGAATGTTTTTGTTTGGGATAAGCACTTAGCTTGTAACCGTTTGGTAAATAGCCCCTTAATTAAGTTAGTTTTTTCAGTTTAGAATCTATTCCTGATCCGACCTGAATTAATGTTATTCTGAATAGGCAGCAGCGTATGGCTTGCCGATGGTGGCGACTAAAAACGGAGGCCCGGTTGATATCCTAAAGGTGCATTTTCTTGATTCCTAGAAGAGGACTACAACAAAATTGGTTTTACACGAATTTAAACGTTCCAACTGCTTTATAGTAGTATACAATTGTGGATCCTAACAAATTTCACAGGGAACTTTTGAAATAAAACGTCTTATTAGTTTTTTTTAACATGACATTATTGATAAACTGTCGTATATATAAAAATAAGTGTCATATAAAAATATGCGTTCATAAGGACAATTCTCAAAAATGGTCTTGTAAAAAAAACTAACACGACATTTTATTTTTAGTGTGTCCTAAAAAAACCTTGTTAAGACACCCAGAATTATCCTATCAACTTATTGTAACACTTTTACCTATAATGCGTATTGTTTGCCCCTTATTGGTGCCTTAATTATAAAGTCAATTTTATTGTAGTGGGAATTATTTTTGTACAATTAAAGTTTAGAAAACCATGTTTCATTAATTAGTTTCTAATACTTAAACCGAAATCACAACAGGCTCTTGATAACGGGTTGCTAATCGATCCACACAATCAACAATCGATCACAGATGCACTTTTGAAGCTCGTAGCAGATAAGCCTCTTTGGGCGAGATGTAAACAAAACGGTTTGAAAAACATTCATCTTTTCTCGTGGCCGGAGCATTGCAAGACGTATCTAGCTCGAATCGCTTGTTGCAAACCACGGCATCCACAATGGGAAAGTAGTGCGGTTGGATACGAGTATTCAGAAGCACAATCACCCGAAGATTCTCTAAGAGATCTAAACGACTTAAAGATTTCATTAGATGGCGTGATCCATGACCACGATAACTCTAGTAATCCCGACAGCAAGAATTCCCCTTCGATCAAGAACAAATCTAGCGTCGGGAAAAAACTAGATCTTCTAGCGAAGCTGTCGCTAAAACTAGAGAAACTCGGAGGAGGAAGCAAGAAGGAAAGTTTAGCAAAGAGTGCATCTCAAGATAAACTCGAGTTTCCGGGTTTACGGAGGAAGAAATCGATCTTTGTTATTGCTGTAGATTGCGGTTTGACTAAAGATTTTGTCGAACTTTTGAAGATCATTATAGAAATTGTGAGAGTAGAGAAGAAAGGAGAATCTGTAGGAATAATATTATCAACGGCTGCAACGATATCTGAGATACGTTCTTTTATGACATCTAGTAAATTTGGTCCATCGGAATTTGATGCTTTGATTTGCAATAGCGGTAGCGATATTTATTATCCGTCTGAAGGAAGTCATAAGAGTCTTCAGTTTGTTGTGGACTCGGATTATTCTTCGCATATCGATTATCGTTGGGGAGGAGAACATCTGAAGAATACTTTAGTTCATTGGGCTTCTTCTGTCGGAGAAAGAAAGAAAGATCAAGAACTCGTGGTGGCGGGCGACTCGGAATCGAGACATTGTTATACGTTCAGAATAAAGGACTCGGAATCGGTAAGTTATCATTAGATTATTAATATTATTCTTTGGTAGATTTCAGACAGTTTAATAGAACTGTACCTAGGTTACCGGTACACCGAGCCTCCCAAACAATTTGGGGGGAAAAACAGTGCCGAACGTGAACAACATTTTATAAACAATGCATTTTAACACACGTAAAAATTGGTGTGTAAGTTTATATGAATTGTTGGGTTTGTAAAAGGAGCTTTATATATATATATAGTGAGGTTCAAGGGATAACTCCCGAAAAAATTAAAAACTGACAGTATACACATGTGCATACAAGTAATTGAAGATGTTTTCCGGTTTCTATGCACATGTGCATGTTATGCATATGTGCATATCGGAAAAATTATTTTTTTGCACATGTACATACCGTACATATAAATAGTTATCAGGGTGTTATTAAGTTTTTCATCTTTTTGTAGCTTTCCCCAAAAGGTCAGGTTCAAAGGAAAACAACAACAAAAAAAAACTGAAGAACACCCTGGAGCCCTCCATCTGGATTATATGTACAAATGCATACTGGTAATTTGTAACATGCATTTGTGCATATGCATGCACTGGTGCATAGAAAAAGAAAACAACTTCAATCGCTTTTATGCATTTGTGCATATCGTCCGGATGCATGGCTCCTAGCGTGTTATTCAGTTTTCTCTTTTTTTAACATTTTCCCTCTAACCTCCTTCTGTCTCTCTATCTATCTCTCTCTCTCTCTCTCTATATATATATATATATATGTATAATTGTATATATACAGGAATTTGTCATCTCTTTATAAGGGTTCTTTGAGAGAGGGATTTAAAAAGATTCCACATATTCACTGATCGGTCTTGTTTTTGCAGATACCACCCGTAAAGGACCTTCGAGAGTTTTTAAGAAAACAAGCTCTTCGTTGCCAAGCTATATATTGCCACAACGGTACCAAACTGAATGTCATACCCATGGTCTCTTCTCGAGCCCAAGCCCTCAGGTATTCTTCGTGATAAGTCGTTTTCCTTTTTCACAATTTATTTTTTATCGTGAAAATTATTTATTTCATAGATTGTTACTAAAATATCTCATCTTCAGGTACTTACACGTTAGATGGGGAATAAACTTGTCAAATACCGTCGTTATCGTGGGAGATTATGGAGACACTGATTACGAAGTTTTACGCGGTGGAATACATAAAACATTGGTGATAAAAGATGTTTGCAATGAATCTAAAAAACTCCATAACAATCGGAGCTATCCTCTCGAACATGTTATTACTTTCGATAGTCCTGATGTCGTTCTAGCCGATGGATGCAAGAAGAATGAATTAAGCGACGCAATTTCGAAACTAGAAATCTAAAGGTCTAGATTCTTGCATAAAAGATTCTAGATTCGTAATCACGGCCAGTATCTAGTTTGTAATTAGTTTGATTATGGACTAGAAATCAAGTCTCGAGTTTGAGTCAGATATTTTCGAATGAAAAAACAAAAAAAAGACATACGGTGAAAAACCCGAGTCGATCGAGAGGTATCGGGGTCGTAAAAGCATATCATAGTTAATTAATTAGTGCATATAAAATGAGGTTAGCTTCTTGTTTTATATATAATGATATATTGTTTCTATTTTTAGCGAGGATATGTAGAATGTTGTCGTTATAAATTATTGAAGGAACATTATAAGTTTGTTAAGCATAATATATAATCTTTGTTTTTTTGTCAAACACATTTTTATTTGCCTCTAAAACATGCTCTTATGGCTGAATAATTACAAATTGGATATAATATATATATAATCATTTAGGTATCGACTCACTTGTTAAGATTCATGGGAGTTTAATGGAAAATTTTTATCTTCCTGTTTGAATACAAATGTTATCAAATTCTTTGTTGTCATGAAGATTCATATGTAGTTATTCCAAGTCATTTATAGTCATCCCAAGTCATTTATAGTCATCTGAAGTGTGTATAAACTGGTCCGGATACCTACGATTACCAAAATAAGGCATAGCATTATGTGAGAAGTGAAGTTAAGGTGAGAAGCGTGAGAGGATCTTGACTCTTGATCACTTTTAATCTCAAACTCATCCATGAATCACGCTTGATACAAGAATTGATCCAATGCATCTTGGTGTATCATATCTCAGTATATCTCATTCTAATGTGCATTCAAGGATGAAAATCCATTCTTACCCTTCTTACCATAACTTCACTTTTTACCAGAACCGTACCCTACCAAAAAAATGGATATGATTTTATGACTTGAGATCATATGTGATCAAACTACTCTTGTTAAACCCTTGATCTAGATCATATGAATAACAATAAACCTCTACAACATAACATTGTCAAGGTTCATTTTTTATACGTTCACAATGTTTTGTAGTAAAATCAATGTTATTTTATAGTATCACATGTTTCGTAAAAACAGGCTAATCTTTTATGAACCCAAATCATAATTTTCTAGAAACAATACACATGGGCACACAATTTTAATGGATCTTAATTAATTTCGTTTGATTTTTAGGTCATATGTACATCAACCCATCATATCACATAACATGTAGCTATGTGGAGAAGATACTTAAATATAATATGTCGATTTGTTTTTATTTGTATTATATAATATCTCGATTTGTTCTTATTTGTATTATATATAATATGTCGATTTGTTTTTAACTTATCGAAAACAATTTTATACATAATGATTTAGAAATTAATGTGATATTTTTTTTTGAAGTTAAATAGTTTAAATACTCATTAAAATAAAAAATATAGTTTGCTCATATGTACACATCGTCTTCAAATGTATTTAATAAAAAATACTAGAATTTATAAAATCAACAATAGTATATCTATATACTATATATATGAGTATGATAACGGTTATTGTTATTTTTTAAGAGGTATATCCTTTTTTGCTTTAAGTACAAGTTTTTGAAGCTACACAATTTCTTCCACGTCCCATGATTAAGACGCAATCATTTTTAATTACATTTTATATACTTATAATTAGGTTTTTAGTTTACTTTACATCACTTGCTTTTTTATTTTTTATTTTACACCATTATTATATTAACATAAATAAGTGTATATTAATTATAATACATTAAAAATACGTTTTTTATACAAATTATATCATTATAATCGTATTATCAATACCTCCGAAATGAGCTCAATATTGAATATTTTTCGACTTGATCATATTATCAAATAACATAAATACATAGTGAATTGTTTTTAAAACTTACATTTCATACATTATATTTATTTAATTAAATCTATATCTTTTACTTTTTCATTTTATATTTCAAACTCTTATTATATCAAAATATATTAAAAATATTTTTATATAAGTTATATTATCATGATCGTCTCGTAAATACCTTCAAAAATTAGTTCAATATTGAATATCTTTGTATTTAATAATATTATAAAATATCATAACGTTGATTTTCCTCTGAGTTTGAAATAATATTTAATTTAGGGTTCTTTTTTAGGGGTTGTATGGTTAAGCTTGAGAAATGAAAATGAAAATGACAGAAAATGAAAATGAGAATGACTTTTCATTCCATACGGTTTAATCAGGAATGCAAATTTGGGTTTCTGGAAGAATAGACTCATTATATTATATAAAACCAAACAGTTTCTTTTATTTTCATTCTCATTTATTACTCACTCCCTTAGGTTTGAAATAACAACTAACTTTAGCCTTTATTGGTTTTATAAACGAAATTGTATTTTAATCATAAATTTTTGGAGCTAAGGTGTTACATTACGCCGGGTAATTTTTGGACCTATTTAAAAAAAGATTAAAATCGTGACGCATTACGCCGGGTACCCAAACTAGTTTTAAACAAAGGTGTTACAACTAGTTATTAAAACTATGTCAAGCAACTTAACAAGTTAGAACCGTAAGACTTGTGGCGTAATAGTTAAAACTTGTGGGAGATGAGGCTAGCTGGGAAATTATCTCAGGACTGCATGCTTTAGTAGTCTTAAAAATTGTCAGGGATTAGTCTAGACAAATGCCTAGGATACCATTTCCAAAAAAAAAATTAACAAGTTATATCATGAAGAAACAAATTTCAAAAAGTTTTATTAGATTCAATCCCACTTGATATATTTAACATTAAGATTCTAAAATAATGGTAACTTTCATTTAAGTTTCTAAAATAATTGTAATTTTCATTCCTTTGAAATTGATTTGCTTTCCATCCTATTTGATATATTTAACATTAATTAGTAAAATAACAAAATTCAAACAATTCAATCCTTAAATGGTATATGAGAAAAATTAAGGCATTGATTTTCCGTTTTATTTATTTTTAGAAATAATAATGACACCCTGTAATCGCAATTATATTTGGTAGGAACATCATAACATATTCTTTTTCTATTTCTAAATAAAATCAATACAAAAAAAGAAAATCAAAAATCAAAAAAATGTTTCAGTTAAAAAAGACTCAACGTATCGAATTTTTGTTTTGACTTGTTATACAGAAAAAATGGGAGCTTGAAGATCTTTCTTTATTCTTCCCAAAATCACTCCTCTAAAAAAAACCCTAGCTGCCACCACCACGTCCACCACCACTCACCACCACCACCACCACTCACCACCACCACCACCGGAATCATGGCAACAGATGGCTGGAAAAATGGAAACAAATTATCACCACTGTTGTACACAACAATCTTTCTTATTCTCTTCTTCATTTGCCTCAATACCCAATTCAATTTCTTCACTTTTTCTTCTCAAAAAACCGATTCAATTTCTCCATCTCCGGCGCCGCCACCTCTGCCGGCGACCAACCATGTAAGTATAAAAAAAAACAGCACAATCATCGGCTGAAACAAATACACTTGAAATTATGAATTAATTAATTATTAACCTGGTAATTATTATGAAGTAATTAATTAATTTAGGATCATGGTTTTGCTTCTTTTATGTTTGTGGGTTGATGAAGGTGGAGGAGAAACGGTTAGCAAGGGCTCGTGCGGCCATATTAGAAGCTGGTCGAATGAGGAGTTATAAGATGTCATGGCGGTTAACTGATCGGAATAGTTTCACACCCAGAGGACCCATTTACCGAAATCCTTACTCTTTTCATCAGTTAAGATTTTATTATTTAATATGTACAAAAAAAAAATTAATTTTTTTTTCATAAGTTCTATTTCATCTCATGCATATAAAAATGTTTAATTAGCTTGATGATCGATCGATCAACTGTATTATTCTTAGTTGCAGGTTCGAATAGTTCATAATTAACTGCTCATGCGTGTGTGTATATATATACACACACATATAGACATTTAGAAACCAGTCAAACGGTTGATACTCGTGGAAACGAATATGAAAACAATTTTTTAATATATATATATATGTGTGTGTGTGGGGGGGGATGAGTTCAAACGAGAACTCAAATTTGGTTGTGAATGTAAGGACAAATGAGAGCGTCACATGTGTCATATCCAGACTGACTGAATAATGAAGGAAAATATTCAGACCGAATAATATTACATTTAGAGTGGATATAGTGTTATTCAGTCTGACCATTCACTTTGAATAATAAATTATTAATAATACATTCATTCTTAATATTTTCTTTCATTATTCGGTCTGAATATGACATGTGTCGCGCTCTCATTTGTCTTCGCTCTCATTTGTCTTCACGTTCACAACCAAATTTAAGTTCACGTTTGAACTTTCCTCCATGTGTATATATGTATATGTTGTTATCAAATGTTTGAACTTGAAATCACAGCTGAAATGGGTATGTTCTAATGCGTTTTTAATCGAAATATTAGTTCAAATACATCATATTTGACGTATCGACTGAATTTTGTAACATTCGATCATTAAAAAGTCATAGTTTAGTTTCAATATTTCGTATGTTGTTTTTCGATTCTTTTTGGATTGAATTCAAAGTTTTTATTGTAAAGTTATGAGGAAAAAAAAACCATGCATGTGTCTTATTGTGTATACTTTTCAAAGTGTTTGATTTTTATTTCTTTGGAAGAATGGGAGGGGACAAGTTGTGATGGTGAACTTTTGAAACCATCCATGTGGTAATTAATTAATCAAAGTTTTTAAACCTTCATCAAGATAGATGTCAATCTATACAAAAGCAATGTTTTAAAACCCGGGTTGGACCGGGATCCGGGGTAGTGACCGGGTTAACTAACGTCGGGTTAATGCATATGACCGGCCCGTTTCAACCCAGACGGGTTTCACAAAAAACCCGGTTAAACCGGTGGTAAACCCGTTTCTCAAACCCGGTTAGCCCGTTTTTATATTAAAATTCAGATTTTTTTAGAAAAAATGTGTGTTATGTGTGTTTTTTAATGTATTTGGATTGATGTAAAACTTGTTGTTTGTGTATTTTTAATGTTGGAACTTGTGCACATCAAATTATTACTTTATGTATATGTATATAAGCAGGAAAATGATAAAAATACAAGAGATTAAGAGAAATTATTGAAACCGGTTGAACCAGTTAACCCGGGACCCGGTCACCACACCGGGTCAACTAAAAATCCAGGTTTTAAAACATTGTACAAAAGTCTTTTTACTTCTTGGGGTATAGTAGATATCAGATATGGGTACATTTTTATCATATTCATTGAACGCTTTAGTTCATTGTGTTTTAAGATTAGACAAAATAATATATTTGAAATGATCATAAACATATAAGTGTGTGATTGACAAATATATTTTTTATATAAAATTGTAATTGATAAAAATGATATTTTGTAATAGAGAATAATTATTATAATTAAAATGGCAGGAGTCATATAGAGATGGAGAAGATTTTCAAAGTATGGACATACAAGGAAGGAGAACTGCCCATTTTCCATGGAGGACCCATGAACAATATTTACTCGATTGAAGGCCAAATTATGGATGAAATCGAGAGTCAAAAAAGCCAATTTCTTGCTCGAAACCCTAATGAAGCCCTTGTGTTCTTCCTTCCGGTTAGCGTGGTTTCCATTCGACATTATCTTTACAAAAGTCGTAGTGATTACGATCGCAGAATCATCCAAGATGTTGTTACTGATTATATTGAGGTTTTGTCCAACAAATACCCTTATTGGAATAGAAGCAGTGGAGCTGATCACTTCTTCGTTAGCTGCCATGACTGGGTATGTGATCCGTCCATGATAATTGCACATAATTTTTTATTTGTATATATATATATATATAGAGGGAGAGTCGGGTTCATACGAGAACAGTAACCAAATAAGAGAATAAGATAATGTTCAGATCACATATGATTTTACACTAAACGGGCCACGTTGCCCTCACACCTTTACGTTGGTTGACCTTTAGTGTAAAATCACATATGATTTTGCACGTGATTTGGCTGTTTTGTGCTCCTTTAGTTATTGTTATCGTTTGAACCTCCCTCTCTCTTTGTATTTATATATATGTATATATATATTATATAAGGTGGTAAACACAGTGAGATCCAACCACATGTATAGATTTAGTGAGTAATCACAGTGTAAATTACCTTCTACTGTCTAGGTTTCATATTTCTACAAATTTGATGGATATCGAAACTCTCGAGATTATAATAATATATTATATATATACATATACACATATATTTATTGATTCTCTTTAATTGATGGATATTTAGAGCATCTAACAGCTGTTAAGAATGGAGAAAATGAGATTCTACGGGAAAAATTATACAAATTTAGGGAATTCAAGAGAGAGAATGACCCTTTTCTTATTATGTCAAGAAAAAAACTACACGGATATGAATAATATTAGATGAAAGAAGAAATAGAAGAATTTTTATATATTACTGAATATTGCAATTATACTATAATTGATATTAAAATCTTCAAAATAAAATAAAAAACTATTAAAGTAGATTGTAATATTTTTTAAACTTTTTGATATTTGTTTTCTATTTTAAAAAAATTAAGGAGAAACTGCCGACGAATTGCTCTTAGTTTCTAGATAAAATCATATATTTTGCATCGATGTTAATTGACCAACAACTAATTTACGATGATTGTTTTTTTTTCAGGCACCGGACGTTTCAGCGACGAACCCTAAACTCTACGAACACTTTATAAGAGTTCTTTGCAATGCCAATAATTCAGAAGGTTTCCGGCCAGAAAGAGATGTCTCCTTGCCGGAAATCAACATTCCTTATTATCACCTAGGACCACCCCTTATCGGACAACCACCAGAAAACCGTTCAATCCTTGCATTTTTCGCCGGTGGAGACCACGGGCATGTCAGAAAATATTTGTTCGATATCTGGGGAGGCAAAGATGAAGAAATTAAAGTCCTTAATTACCTCCCAAAAACCCTAAATTACTCGGATTTATTAAGTAGGGCAAAGTTTTGCTTGTGCCCTAGTGGGTATGAAGTAGCAAGCCCTAGAATAGTCGAATCAATATCCGCGGGTTGTGTTCCGGTGATTGTTTCCGACCATTATGTGTTACCGTTCAGTGATGTTCTTGATTGGAGCAAGTTTTCAGTTGAAGTTCCGGTGGCAAAGATACCGGAAATCAAGAAAATCTTGGAAGGAATTGGAATGGATGAGTATCTGAAATTGCAGAAAATGGTGATGAAGGTGCAAAGACATTTTATAATTCATAGACCATCAAAACCATATGATTTGATAGATATGGTGCTTCATTCAGTATGGTTAAGAAGGCTCAATGTAAAATTATCATGATTTCATGTATTAGTTAGTTAATGTTATTCTTATATTTTTTTTGTTTAAGTAGTTATATCAATTATGCTTATTTTATTAGAGTTTGTAAAATGTTATATAATCATATTTTACAATTTTATTGAAGCAAAATGCGTAATTTTATTTAATTTTATAAAAAAAAAACTAAATGCAAGGACAAAAAAGAATTCAATTGTCCCTTTTAGTTTTCTACACATAATGGTTACAAATGCATAAAGCGGCAAATATATCATAGAGAACTCGGGAAGAAAAGACCTCCTGAAGAACTCATTCAAAGCAAATCAAATTCTAGCGCAACATAAATTCACATCAAAACCGTTAGATTAAGATGATCCAATGGACATGATTGAAAAGATGATTATAACCACTTCTTTTAAAAAATATAAATATTTCTCTTTAATTTTTAAATCGGAAAGCAACAAAAATTGGATATATTTAACTTGACATGTATTTTGATATATTTTTTCATCAGCTAGGGTTCTTTTTTTGCAAAGTTCTTTCTTGATCTTTCACCACTAGAAAATTGAGTATTTTCAACGGAAAATGTTGTTAAAAATTTTCTACGAATTTTAGAGGGATTATTGACATAACATAAATTTTCTACGAATTTCCGTTGAAAATCTCTTACAAACATGCATTTTCAACCAAAAAATTTTCAACGGAATATCTCGTAAAAAAAAATTTGTTTGTGAGAGATTTTCAACGAAAATTCGTTTAAAATTCGTAGAATATTTTCAACGACATTTTCCGTTGAAAATACTCAATTTTCTAGTAGTGTTTATTCTATACTTGTATATTTAAAAATGTCAAATGACCAAATATTTTCATGTGACTTGAAAATGAAAGTAACTTAACGAATACCTAGTCGCTCGTTAGGGCTAGACACAACAGGTCTAAGCAAATTAAAACATTAAAAACCCTCATAAAGTTTTGAAACTCGAATGACAATGCATAAAATTTAAGTTAACCTCAACCATGATTTATATAACTATGAACCACATCACCTGTTCATATATGGTCTTATAATCGAACATACATAAATAAATAAATAAAAACAGAGCCTACATACTTTATAAACAGTTGAATTTAGTATAGAAAATTACCTCAATTACACGGGAACCCTAACTTCACTTCTCAACCAATTTCCTTTGAATTGTTGATCAATTATGGTGAACACAATGCGGATTTTCCCTAGATTTAATGACGATCCATGGGATTTATATATGGATGAATAGATTTAATTTTCGCCCAAAGTTGGCCGTACAAAACGGGATTCATCCCAATCTTGAAATTTCAAATGTTTTGGAAATTTACAGTATAAGCCCCTGTGGTTTTGTCATTCCTAGTTTGGCCCTCACACTATGTTATCTGGCATTTCTATACAATATATATTATACACATATAACATTTTTTTGCTAAATTTAATTAGGCTTTGGCAAACTAACTAATAAGCTATCAAATGATTGATAAGTTAGCTGGTGGCTGATGAAAAAACCATGTTTGGCGAAACTAGCGTATAAGAATGTAAAATGACCAAAATGGCCTATTGAAAAATAAAAATTAATAATTAATATTAATGAAGGTTATAATTGAAAAAAATGACAATAAGCTTCCAAAACACTACTCCAAGTAGCGTTTCAATAAGCTAACTTCTAAGCTAGCTTATGGTTTGCCAAACGTATACATTGAAAATAACTTACCTTATTTTTTCCAAACATAGCATTAGTCTTAACCAAACAACCCTTGATGTTTGATATATCCTTGAGTACTGTTTAAATTAAACACGTGTTTGTTTTGCTATTTCGTTTTGTATTTTATTTTATTCCCAATACGTGACATTTTCAAACGAGGCATACATATATTTATGAAGTCATTGTGGAATTGGGATGCTATACTTCATCCACAAAATTTATTTCCCCTATATGGTAAAAAAAAAATCAATCCAAATAATTTGTTAAATTGTCAGAGTAGAAAATATTGGAAAAAAAATGCAATAGTGCTTTTTAAGCACGAATAATTTACCATGTTCACTAAAATAATTGAAAACAATCTCATGCATCACAAAAGAGCATGAGGCGGACAAGAAACACTAAAGTAGTGTCATATTCATGAAATAATTAAAAACCCTAGAATTGGAGTTACCAAACCATTTGGGATCTGATATTCACCTTATAGACAAGTAGGAAGTGCAAACCCATGGCACATAAATACCAGAACCATATACACGATCACCAAAAGAAGAAATACCAAGCCAACCCTGCATGCATTTTATATAAACTCCAATGTCAGAAAAATTACATATTCACATTCCAATAAGGTTAAAAATGTGAACTTTAAAGCAAATAGAGAATTTATAAGAAATATCGAACTAGAAGTATTAGAACTTCATAAATCTAATCATACTCTAATTTTACTTAAGGGTTGTTTACCAAATATTTGTCGGCAAGAGTCATCAGCCTCACTAACTTTATCAAGTAACATTCTTGGTCAATAAAATGAGTTGTTTATAAGTATCTTTTACCCGGTAAGTGCTAACTGAATAAAAGTCTTCTTTTTCACTTACTAGGTTTGATCATTTGTTAGGGTAAATGACCCGGTAACCTTAATACTCTAAGCTATTAATTAAGAAGAAACTGCTATTTAGCCCAGTCTCCCCTTTCTTCCCTTTCTCTCTATATATATAGTTTTATTGCTTTAACTTTATAATTTTTATGAATTTCATTCGTTCATCTTTTCTAAAAGACCAAAACCACAACGAAAAGAATATGGCGTTCCATTCTTCTAGCCTTTCCCCGAAGTCGATGACTATTCGTCGAGATTACCTTGACACCAAAGGAGAGTTCGACCCAATGCTTTATTCCATACTATACCTCCCATATCTTCACATATTCGTGGGAGACAGGGAGAGTCTTATTTTGTGGAATACGGTAAGAACATTACTAGACGAAAGACTTTAATCTATGGACTTTTTCTTGGAAAATCTGTCGTTAAAGGAGTGATTTAATTGTCACAAAACCGTCACAAAGTTGGTGGGTAAATTGTTGGTGAGTAACTCAAATCAGTGACAGATTATCCAGGTATTTTTTGGGCGATCCGTTGGTATTTTCTTGAAAACATCGGATTCGACCGGAACCAAAATTGGTATTTTTTGGATGATCCATCTGTAATCACCGATGGAAAATCTCTGCTTAATTTTGTTGAGTAAAAGTGATTAGTTTTATAGTGGAAGGTGGCCAATATACTTTAAAGAGTTGCACACCCCCCCCCCCTTTTAAGGATTATGGTTAGAGAATTAATAATTATCAACAAAATAAGAAAGCATGTAGGCTAGCAAATAGGATAATAATATAAAGAAAAAGGTATGGTTCAAAGAAATTACATGAGCTTGACATTTTTCCACCACATTGTATTTCTGAATCTTCGAGTCTGTTTCTTGAAGCGGAACGTATTGGTTTGCATATTGGCAGTTTTATCGACAAGTGATTCCAAACGATCACCCCTCTCTAGAACTTTGTCGATATTTTGTATCATAACAGTTCGTACCTGTTTATAACATCACGATCAATAAGTATGATCTACAAGTTCCGTTATGCAAATTAATTGTTGGCCTTTATAATATACATAAAATCACCAACAGATTTGCAGATTCTCGAATCTAAAGCTGTAAAGCATATATACTCCATTGATCCCCCAAAAAAACACAACATTTGATTTCATACATAGCAAGTACTCTATATGACGTTTAAATATGTCTTCTAGTGATTGTTAATTTTGAAAAAGATAAATTCATATTGAAATTTCTTGCATACACACGTAACTAATTTTGTATAATTTGCAATTTCATGCATTTTTTCACCAAAACCTACCATGGTTGTTTTTAACCAACTTGATAAGTTTGGTGGTTGAAAACACAAAAATTATAAACTTTGATGGTCTCTTTGCTTTTCCTTAAATACATTTGAGATTTGGCAATGAAATCATGATAAATACAACTCTTGAACCAACACTTGCAAAATAAAACCCGATTATTGACTTCCTTTGTGTTAGAATCTTGGCCGATTTTCCCACCCCTACACCATGATCTTTAATCATATAGAAAATGAATATATGCTTTGAGTTAAAAATTCCAACCGACCTGACTCATTTCACCTTTCAAACGGTTCATTCTATCTGCATTGGGATCATTTGAATAATACTCCATTTGTTGGCTCAGAACCCTTGAAAATTCATCGTTCATGTCATAAGCCTGCGCAGTCAGGACCGCTCGACCATAAGTCCTGGCAAATCTTTGATGAATGTCTTCAAGAAATGCAAAAGGAATTCGTCCTGTAAAATATACAAATGTTACCAATATTTGCCATATTGTGAAAACCATCCTCTAATCTCCTTCAAAAGCATTGCTAACTTATCTTGATATTTACTATGCAACTATAAATTATATAGATTGTTATGGGGATACCATTTCTCACCTTCTGAATATCAATAGAGTCCTACATAGTTGCTTACAAGGACGACTAGATTTGGACCGACCTTGGGCTCAATCTATCTACAAATGATAGCAAACCAAATTCGATGATGAAATTTATTTTAAGTCCTTTTAAAGCCACATATTTGACTCATATTTTCAAGTTCAACACTGAAACAACGCATAATCTGAAATGGATCAGTCGGAATTTCTAAGTTAACTGTAGAACCGGAGCTCTATACGAATGAAGAAGGAAAAATAGACAACCATATCACCGTATTTCATATATTTTTCAATTATATATTTGAACCAAGATATTTATAATATCAACTACATCATATTCGTCCAATTTTATATAAATTAACTAACTAGTCATACATTTTATTGGTATGAACATTCAATTGGAAAAGGTAGAAAAGTGCAATGGCTTTTGTGTGTTTGCCTGTACAGATTTACTTACATAATGTCTACAGTTTTCAGTTTCAAAATGATAGTTGTAAATCAAAAAGGAAAGTGATCCACCATATAAAAGCATGACTCATGATTATGTCTAAAGTTCATGACAGTTCAACAATGTCTAACTTTCTTAACAGACATACTGAATCTCGAGATCAAATTTGGATTTTACACATACATGAATCACTGTGAATCGAAGACTAACAATCAGATTTCAAATTATACACAAAATTAAAAGGCCCAGGCACAATGCTGCTCCTAATAAGAACCCTATATCATCCAAATGTTATCAGATATGCAACAGGAAAATATATCTAAGCTTCAATTTCAATTTCAGTTGACAGAAAAATGATACTCCGATCTTCGGTCTAAATGAAATCACATGATCACAACTTCCTAATAAAATTGCAAAAATACACAAACAATGAACTAATATTAAATGATTTTTGAAGCGAACAAACAGAAGATAAAATCAATAGATGCAATTTTAGCTTACTTCCGGCAACATCATCGGCCATACAGAGAATCGTGAGGCCATCAGTACGCTTAACGTGAAAAATATACCGATCTTGCGAGTACGAAACATTCATATCATTGTTTCCAGGGATTTTCTCGAGAATTTGTCTGGATATGGTGCTTGCATTCGTCGACGTCCCACTGTATTCCGCCAAAACAACAGATCCTCTGGCCACCATCGTGTAAAGAATCGTCATCAATCAAACCTCTAACCTTACAATATGCTGATAATTTTTGATCAAGCAAATGTATTACAGTGATGATCGAGAGGGAAATTAGGGGTTTGTTTCGCCAGATTTCAGTGGAATTTGGGATTTGATTGACAATTGGGGATGGAGAGAAGAGATCAAAAAGTGCATGGAAGCAGCTTTCATGTTTGTGTTAATGTGAGACTGAAAAGGGGAGTCCGGGGACTAGTTAATCTGGACCCACCAAATATAGAAACCATTCCTTTGTGGTTTAACAAATCCATTTCTTTTGCAAAATATATAATTATATTTTTATATATTTTTTTGAATTAGTCAAAAGAAATATCCCGAGTCTATTGTTAGTTATTATTATGTTTGAATTATTCAAAAAAAAAATTGTTTTTGATTTATTATTAATACTTTAACGCAAACTTTTTTCCGACCGTCTGCAGATTGAGAGTCGAACTCAAGTAAAATATTGTGCTTATGACACTAAATAATTAATGTAATGTAAAATAAATGTTAATTTTTCACAATAAAATGGATGTCAACTATAGTAAACGCACCACTCGTTGCTTAGTAGATCCACACTCAGATAGTAAACGCACCACTCGTTGCTTAGGGTTTTGATTTTTTTTTTTGGGATTGTCTTTATTTTTGTAACAAGCATACTGAAACAAATAAGTTAAGTAACTCGTCAAATAGGTAAACCAATATTTCATTATACCCGCTATTGGAGAATATGCATGCACAATGAGTGAGATTAAAGAGCTAATAGATGATCAGTCAATCATTAAAGTTTTCCCAACCGATTTCAGATTCATACAACTAAAAAATTTTGCGTTCTATCAATATGAAATTTGGACAATTCCCTAAAACCCGGTTCTTCAATACTAATATGGATATATTAATTGAAAGTTACTACACAGAATCAATTTTAGGCATTTTGTTAGTTTGGAGGGATTTTTGTTGTTTTTCTATGCAAAGGGTTATTCATCCATAAACTTTTGTTGATGCATTTCTTTCTAGTTTGTACCCGAGAGAACTCGTGATTTATTTCTTGTATTGGAGAGGTATTCTTGTACGTTTATTGTTGTGTGATACATGCCCTAAGTGGAAATTACTTTTTACGTATTAACACGAAAAAACAGAAATTCATCTTACGTATCGTGTACATATTACTCTTTTATCAAGAGGTGAGCAAGTGATGAGGGTTGGTGGAGGAAACTATTATTGCCCATGTGGGTGATGGGCACGAATTTTATATTTATGCACTAAAAATTTGATATTGCGAATTTTGTCATTTGTTAGATTCAAAAATTCATCATATGTATTTTGTATATATTACTTTTCAATTTAAAGATAATTTGTATTTTTTTTAAATGTTTTAATTATAATTAAATTAGAAAAAATGACATATGTGAGTTTTAGAGATTTAAAAGAATATATACATAATTTTAATTTTTATAATAATTTCAAACTTTACAAAGATATATACGTAATATAGGAAGGATATAGATGAAAATTTTCTCCTTTTTTTATATGTCTTGGGAGATTTGGATTGAAATCTTTTCATGGCTCACTACTAGGCGGTTTGCATGCTATATGGATCAACTTTTTGGTAGATTTTATTTATTGTTTTCTTGTATGAAGGTTAATTTTCATCTCTTAACTTCATATAAGAAAATTAGTTTTAATGACAAAATTGTGATATCACTTATTATTAAAAAAAAAGCTGACGAAAGAGATGATGAATATAAGTTAAGACTTAAGATTGATTTGTGATCTAGTTGTGTATACGTGCAATATAACAAGATGCAAGATTTCTTTTATAAAAGAAAATGAAAAAATTAATAAAGTTACTTGCAAGAAATAAAATCTAAAGTTAATATCCGAATAGAGTAGAACTTGGCATTGTAAGTGGTTGTCGAACATATCTTGCTAATAACCCTAAAAATATATCAATATTAGTGCCAAATTAAATGTTATAAAATTCTTGTTTTTTTGATATAATTTGGAGGTGTTTGGATGAGCTTATTGACTTATAACTTATTACCGGTGTGGAAAAGCACTTACGAAAAGTTGATAAGTTAAAACTTTTTACTTCTTAAAAAATGACTTATTACCGGTTTGGCACCGGATAAGTTGTTTTACCCAAACACTCAAAACGACTTATTACCGGTGTCACACCGGAATAAGTCAATAAGTTGTTTTTATAAGCCCATCCAAACACCCCCTTTGTCTAATTCGAAATTTTATTATAACTTAGCTGTTTATTACAAAATTAATTCTTAGGTTTTGTTTAAACTTTGATTTACATCCTTAAGAAAACTATAAGAACCATCATCCGGGTTTGTATATCATTAAAAGAAAATCATCCATGACCATGAGAGTCGTTTGTTACCGCTATATGCTCTCACGTGTGGGGCATTTTGGTTTTTTTTTGACATTTTTACTACAAAAAAGTAAGCACGTGTACAAGTTAAAGTATTTATAAGGAATTTTATTTTTGGTTTTAATTTTTTACATACTAATATACTAAAGTTTTATTTTAAAATACATGCAAACTGATTAAACGCTTCTCACAAGTGGCTTGCGCTTGCGGGTGAAGACACTTAATGGATCATTCTTCGGGCCAGGAATGAAATGTAAACAACGATAAAGATCTTTGTAATTTCCAAAAGTTATGCAGGAAAATAGAGTTTTTAAAAACCCCATAGACAATTTTGTTAATTTACTCTATTTTAGATTATACAGAAATTAAAGATGTAATTTATTTTAATTTTAGTGATGAACTTTTTCTCTCGATAAATATTATAACAAAGTTTTTTTAGGATAAAGATAATGATCAAGTATTTTTATTAGTATGGTTGATGATTAAAGAATCGTTTACTAAGTGTTTACCTGGTAAACATTTACTGGGACACTTATCTTACCAGAAAGATTTGAGAATCTTAATTATTCGGTAAGAGCAGATGGCAAAGACTGAGAGTCTTACTCAGTACGTCAGAGTCACAACTATTACCTAGTTAACACTTAATGGGTAAATTGTTGTATACGATGTATTTTTGATGAACTAGAATCTTATCG
Organism: Silybum marianum; assembly: GCA_036898165.1. Lineage (NCBI taxonomy): Eukaryota > Viridiplantae > Streptophyta > Magnoliopsida > Asterales > Asteraceae > Silybum > Silybum marianum. The sequence continues at coordinate 26,965,790 of CM072539.1, forward strand.
TTGAAGTAAGTGAGACCATCTCCAACATTTTCTCCAACATGGAGAATATGGAGATTTTGAGGCAAAAGTTTGTTCCAACAGCTTCCTCAAAACTATCTTTAAAATGTAGAAAGTAAGAGAGAGAAAATTTTTTTCTCCAAATATGGAGAATACCCCAAAAATGATCACAAAGCGAGACTATCAATAGGAAATTTTGAAAACAAATATTTAGAGAAAAAAATATTTTGATTGATTAATGAAATATTTTAATGTTATAATTAATATTGGCTTCTCCAAAATGGAAAATGTATTGAAGATTAATGTAATTATTTTTGAAGTTTTTAACTTTTGATTCTACATTTTAGAGGAATCTTGAGGAATTTGTTAGAGATGCTCTTATAAATCTTGATTATTACCTGAAAATGGTTACCTGATAACATTTAGATAAACTACTCCTAACTTGTATTGGATCGTATATATTCATGTTATGAGTGACTTTAATAGCTTTTTATGAAGTTTAATTAAAGAATGTTGAAAATTTATGAACATATAATAATTACTTGTAAATTCCAAATTTAAAGGATTCTGTATTATAAAATAATATTTAGGGGGTGTTTGGATGAGCTTATAAAAACAACTTATTGACTTATTCCGGTGTGGCACCGGTAATAAGTTGTTTTGAGTGTTTGGGTAAAACAATTTATCCGGTGTGGCACCGGTAATAAGTTGTTTTGAGTGTTTGGGTAAAACAATTTATCCGGTGCCAAACCGGTAATAAGTCATTTTCTAAGAAGTAAAAAGTTTTAACTTATCAACTTTTTATAAGTGTTTTTCCACACCGATAATAAGTTATAAGTCAATAAGCTCATCCAAACACCCCCCTTAATTTTTAATAAGTTGTTTTTTAAATACTTTACTTAAATGTTTTAAGGGGGTGTTTGGATGCCGGTAATAAGTCATTTTTTAAGAAGTAAAAAGTTTTAACTTATCAACTTTTCATAAGTGTTTTTCCACACCGGTAATAAGTTATAAGTCAATAAGCTCATCCAAACACCCCCTAAGTATACTATAAATTATCGTTGGTTTTAATTTGATTTTTAGTTTTGAATGTGGCATCCCGGTTTTATTCGACGACGTCTCCTCTTGAGCATGTGAGAAAACGAGACACGCACGTGTGAACAAAATAAGTTCAAGAGTAAATTATAAATTTTAAAATAACACTTTTAGTCCTTACAATTTTAACAGTTTGTCAAAAATAACGCTTTTAGTCCTTACAGTTTTAAAGTTATAAGATATCCATTATCGTTCACAAAACTTCGGGAGTTTATTTTTTCATTGTAATTAAAATTTTCGTTATATGAGTATTTTTTTTTCTCTTTTTTGTCTTTACCCAATCAATAGCTATATAGACCAAAAGCATAAAATTGGTTTTGATCGAGTAAAACAAAAATAGTCGTTTTAAGAGCAAATATATCCCTTCTTTAACGTTACTTTTAACAACCACTACATATAGGAATTAAATCCATGTTTTACAAACCACAATGATTATTAGTTAATGTTCAGTTTGTACTCGCGAAAGAATACTCGTAAAAATCTTATTCTTTCCTTCTAAAAACTATTAGTTAATGTTCAGTTTGTTTTACGAGATCATTAATTCAATAAAAATTGTAATTATTATAAATCCATCTACTTAAATATAGCAACAAATGGTACTAGTGTGGGTTTCTACAATGTATATTTACTCTCATATCCAATTTCAATTTGTGCCAACTTTTCTATCGATCGGTATATATTCATTGTCTTATTTTTTATTTATCTCACCCCCATAATCCTATAATGTGTTTTGGCCTTGTCCCGTTTTTAACTGTGATTTTTAATAATCATTCTTATATATAAAATATAACATATGTAAAATGTAGATTAAAAAAATAAATAAGTAATGATATAAGAAATGCATATCTTGTATTTTGTCAAAATAGTGAATGGATGAACATGTGTATTAGCTCTGAATTTAAATTTAATTATAAATATCGGCCATATTTTTTTGAACATCATGTATCCATCCAATGCATGTTCTGATGAGGTTGAGTCCTACAAAAACCTATCAGTACTTCCATACCTAGTCAAAATATTTCTTGTAATGCATAACAAAATCTTTCTTTAACTAATATTTGGATTCATGCTTATGTAATAAAGTAGGAGCCTTTCGAATTTCCTTTGTTAGGATTGATATGTGATCAAGAAATCAGTTAAATGAAGAACAAGGTTTTAATCAAATGTCAGCAGCCATCGGTATATTAAAGAATACATGAAATTGAGATTACAACACAAGGAAAAATAGAAATACGATAGATATCTAACTATAGTTTATGTTAATGACATAAATAGTCCTTAGACCACACATAATTATAAATACGAGTACGATAACATCAGTTTCAAGAGGTATTAAATTATTGTTCCAGTAGATTCTTTTGCAAAGGCAACAACTGATTTACCAAGGTGTATATATGTAGAGGCTAAGGGAATCCCATGTTGCACCTATGAATTATCCCAAAGTAGTTGAAAAAAACATTACACCTTTAATTTGGTATGTGATTTCACAAGACATTGTGGTCGGCAAAACTGAGAAGTTGCAATAACATATCAAAACTTAAATTAGTGTTTTGATGATTAACAATCATAAACACAAACAAAATAACTATAAAGTGTCGAATTGAATCCGGATTTTTAGCATTTTATACTATATTATGTAACTATAAACAAAATTTTATTTTATATGATATTATAATAAGATATTTTGTGCCACCACTGAAAATTTTATTGGATCAAGATCAACATCTGGATTTTATGTTTTTGATCCATGCAAGACCAATCACCTCAACCATAAGCTCAACCATTTTAAGAATAGGCTCTTAGGTTCCTTAATGCGTACTTATGTCTTGTGTGCCATTAGGATTAAGTAGTAATGCAAGATTTGCCAGTGTTTCCTTTTTTAAAATGGGAAAGAAATGCGCTAAAAATCTATAATTAATCCTAAATTGACGTCCCTGAATTCTATAGGAATAAAAAGAATTTGAGTTCCTTATTCAAAAAATCTTGAGAACGAACAAGAAAATGTAAAGAGAAATAAAAATCGATCAGAATTTAAACAATTGTTTATACTTACTTTTAACAAATAAAAGCTTGAACTTTCTTGCTTTCTTTTTTTTGAATAAAAAATATGATAAATTAATAAAACCTTGAACTTTAATCAAAACAAATCTAGCTCAGTGGTAAGGTAACATCCTGGAAAGAGGGGGGGTGTGGATGGTATCCCTAACTACCCGGGTTCGAATCTCCGCGACTGCATGTGGCGATATTCAGACCTTGGCCTATCACTCTGTGGTGGGTCCTGATCGCCGAGGATTAGTCGGGTGCCCGAATGGATCCCGGATACCCCGGAAACGTATGTGTTATTGTCGTTTTAAAAAAACTTTAAATTTTAGTTTTGTAATCTAGAAAAAAAACGTTACTCCTATCAAATCAGCCCTCGTGTTAAAATGGCAACCTTTTGTCCAAAAGAAAGTTGGAAAATGTGTTTATATAAGTTTTATATTACAATAAATTACGATTTTTGTTCATGTGGTTTGTTAATAACTTCTGTTTTTGTCTTTATAGTTTAGAAATTGTTATTTTTGTCTCTATATTTGTAATTTATTTCTATTTTCGCTCTTGTACTAATTCATACCTTTAAGGTAGGTACAAGAGACCGAAAGTCCAAAACGATAAAGAATAATAAACCATGAGAACCGAAACAACAGTAAATTATAAATTACAATAAAAAAAATAAAAATGAATTGCAAATTATAGGAATGAAACAAAAATAACAAATTTTAACAAACCACATGAATGAAAAACATAATTTACTCATTATATCATAGTAAACTATGTCTAAAATATATGATACTTGCATTTAATTGTCATTTTAGATAACAATATATCAATATATAAATTCTTAAGTAGATTTTTAAAAAATAATAGAACCGAAATTAAACACCATTCTTGCTGTCACATTTCCAGAAGTTAATTATCAAGAAAATCTATAACCACAAGATGGAAATGTTAACTTACTCTTCCTAAAATATCAGTTGAATGAAAAAAAATGAAATAAATTGTCCTTTTTTCATCATACATACTTACATGTATATATACAACTTGTGTATATAAATTAATCATCAAACCATGTATAACGCAAGATTTCAATAGTATTGTTTAGTAGTATAACAATAAGTTTCTGAAACACCAGTATTTTTAATAAGTTTACATTCACATTTAAAGTTTTATAATGAAGAACTTTTTAATCTTTTATAAACATAAAGATAGATTTATATATAAATAACAACCTGTCTATTATTTCTAGCAAGTTTTTATATGTATAAAGAAGTTTTTAAACATGTCTATTTTTGTTCAACAGACTTTTTAAAGGTAGAACTGTTGCAAAATCTTGTTATTACAAATAGATAAACAAGTCTGAAAACTTGTTATAATTTTATAGATAAATTTTTCAATATACAAAAACTTATCTTTATTGAAAAATAATTAGAAAAATTGTTTAGAAAACCTTATTGTAAATCATTTATTTTACTATTTATCTAATCACAATTTAATTTATATCAATTTTGTTTGTTTTGTAATTTCATGATTTAATACTACTTTAATTTCCATTATATGCCTTTTTTACCCGAGCCACCAACAATGTCAAAGCTTTGACTATTGTTTATTTTGTATGATATTGTTGTTTGCAAAAGATGGAGTAAAATCTTCATTTTTACCTTTGCCTTTTAATTTCATATTTATTAATAAATGTTTTTAGTGTTTCATTTGAGAAATCAAGGTTTTAAAAGAATATGATTTGTGATTGATCGATTAATATTCTTTAAAGTTTGTTTTGTTAACCTCCGATATTTTTGAATTATGTTCAAAACTAGATTGGTCGTCTTTTAGAAATTTAGTTCTCTTGTTCATACAAGTTAACAGTTCCAATATTGAAGTTTCGCTACAATCTAATGGGATTGATATAGGCCACATGTCTAGGATAATCGATTTAGAGAATAAAATGTAACATGATGTGAATGAAGACAATGAATCAGATGTACTAATGTACACATAAAAAGATGAAAAGTGTGAAGGTGTCTAAGGAGTACCGGATGTAGTGGGAAGGGAATGGGGGAAAGAACCCCACTAAAACAAAAATGGTTTTTTTTCAAGGTTTAAAATCATTTTTTTTTACTTTTCACTTGATTCTTACTTGGTTTCCCCCAGTAAATATTTGTAACAGACCCCACAACTCTTGCCGACCATTGTCGATGCTAAAAAAATCTCTTAAAATCAACCAAAAAAGTATCTGAAAAATCGGAAAATTTCTTCGAAATCGACAAAAACACTAAAAATCTCTCGAAATCAACCAAAAACCTTTAAAAATCTCTCGAAACGGTGTAATTAGACAAAAAAAATGTCGTACGACTTTACGGACCTATAGTCTAACTTAAGTGACCCCACTAAGCAAAAATCATGGATCCGCCACTGTGTCTAAGGACGTATTGTTACTCATAAAATGCTTTGAATATGTTAGTATATGTATTTCTTATTGTTTCATCTGACATATAAACACTGAAAAATAAGATTACCAGGTAATAAAAAAGAAAGAACAACAACACAACAAGAACCAATAAATTGTTGAGTATAACATATAAATTTGATGAGTAACAAAACATATTTAAAACACTTATTAGATTTATTTTGTGTTCGAAAAGAAGAAGTATCGCATCGATTAACTGGGAACATCTTTCATTGGATAAAAAGTTGTAAAGAAACAAAAGACCATTCGACTAATAAACAAGATCAATAATGCGTTAAGTCAAAAACACTAAAAAATGAATATGACTTCATGCATAAAATAATAAAATATGTATGTAACGATTTTAAAATGCTTTGAATTTTGATGTGTATATATGTTTAGTGTTAAAAACATGGACTTGTCCGGCTATTTAGCTTAAAAATATTGTCATGTATTATCACAAAGGATTAAAAACTTATAACATTTTCAACATATTTTTTAAAGTAAGAAGCAAAAAAATTATGGATTTTAGACAAACTTTGTTTCAACAAAATTTCCAAAATGAAAAAAATAGGAAAGACTAAAGAGAGCTTGAGATTCTAAAATTTTATATAATTTCTTAAAAATGATTAAGACCATGATAGAGAAATATTTTTTATTATATCATCATCAATAATAAAATATTGAAAATTAAATGTTTAATAAAAAAATAATATCTTATTAAAGTTTAATAACATAATAAATATTATAATCTAATAAAACTTACTAGAGTTAAACGTAATTATAATTTTTATTTTATTTTAAAGAATGTATTGAATTTTTTTAACAAGAAGGCTTAATAATATTGAAGTCTTTGATATTTAAAATATTTATTTAAATGTAATTACATGATGGCGTAAAATAATAAAGGGACTAAACTTCATATTTAGTCCTTGAGGTTTAGTGAAAAGTTGAAAATAGGACCTAAATTTCAATAGATCAAGAAATTATCCTTGTAGTTTTTATTTAATTTGAAAGTGATCCCTAGACTTTGGTTGTCAACTCTGGTAGAGCGAGGGACATTTTAGTTTTTTCATCAGAATCTTTAATTTTTTCTTTGAAAAATAAATTAAAATTTTATTTTGTATTTTTTTTAGCAAAATAACAAATTTTACTTTAAAACAGAAATTTATAATAAAATAAAATATTATGTTCTTTTCTAAATAAAAATTAAATATTTTGATAAATAAAAAAAACTGAAATACGTCTTATTCTAACGGGGAAAATAAACGTAATTAACGACTAAGAATCACTTTCAAAGTAAAATGATAACCAGAACAATGATTTCTAGACTTATCAAAGTTAAGATCCTACTTTCAGATTTTTTTAAAGCTCAAGGACCAAAATTGAAGTTTACTTTAATGATAACCTTGAGAACTTGTATATCATGTGTTATTTCGTATTTTTCTTCTTTCTAAAACTAGAATTTGGAATATTCAACAACATATACATATTTGTTTAACAAGTGCTCTATTCACAATGTAAAACTTTTTGAAGTGTTTGTGAAACAAAAAATACATATAACAAAATTTCAAATTGTGAAACAAACATTTTATAAAACAAATATATGTTAATTAATACATCAAATATTATGCAAAAATAAAAAATTATATAAAGTAATATATAATACACAAGTTTTAAGATTATCATAATTTTATGGTTTCTTAAAAACCAGGACATAATATATATATATATATATATATATAGAGAGAGAGAGAGAGAGAGAGGAAAGTTCAAATATGAACTCATTTTTGGTTGTGAACGTGAGTACGAATCTCAGCCACTTATCCGGTCAATAAAGGCGGCTTTGACCTGGTTCCCCTCCTTTAATAATCTCCACCCTCCCATGAATCGCGTCCACCATAACCGAAAATGTGTGACTGAGATTCGTCCTCACGTTCACAGCTAAAATTGAGTTCACATTTGAACCTAACCCTATATATATATATATATATATAATATGATATGATATAACTAGTGAATTAGGAGTACTGGTGTACTGGATCGATCACGGGTGGCAACAGGGGGGCCCTTGTGCTAATGGTTTTTTGTGTTCGAGCTGGTGGAACCTTTGGATGTTTGCTCTCCATTAATTGCAACGTCACATGCACCAATTGCCCTCTGGCCTACGATTTTCCTTTCTTTTCAATCTCACAATCACAATTATTTTTATTCTCTTTCTCTATATATGTTCCAAAGATTCAAATAAAAAAAATTGTTGGAGATATTAAACATTAATTAATGAAAATGAAAATGAAAATAAAAATAAAATAAAATAAAATATTTAATTTTATATAATATAACGAGTCTATCTCCTACGAACGTAATTTTTATTTTGGTTAAATTGATGAGAACGAAAACTTACTTCCATTTTTATTCATTGACCTTTTCATTTTCTAGTGTGAACCAAACAACCAATAAATAATGTCAGAAAATAAGAAGAAAAAGTTATAAACTTGGTTCATAAGTGAATCGTATATACATTTATTTGAAGATGCATATGTAAAACCTTATGAATAATTTATAGTGTCGATTCAAATATATATTTTCGAATCTTTTATATTTTCTCTTATTTAAACCGGCTCCCATATATATGGGGTCTTTAATTTTGAGAACTCCTAAGTTTGGAATGATCTTGGTAATTGTTGCATCATGTGTGCCATTTCACATGATTTTTTTTTTCATTTACGGCTTAGGTTCATTGTATTTATTAACATATATTTGTTTTACAATTTGAACATTTTTTATGTGTTAGTAAAACATAAAGTGTAACTAAAAGGTTTCATGAACCAAATACATATAAAACAAATGTTATGAAACACACACGCACACACAAACACACACACACATATATATATTAATCAATATATTAAATTTACCATTAGTCGGAAAAAAATCATATGAAACAATACCTTACGATATTAATCTCACAATTATCGTAGGATAGCCGGTTCTCAAATGATTCAATACTTTATATTTTATACAAAATTGACCAGTAACTGAACAACTTTGCAACCACCTATGACATGTGCGTCATACTATTATGTAATTCTTGATTATGTGGAAAAATGTTTGATCAAATAGGATTTAAGACCGGAAAGTTTGTTATATTAGTTAAGAAAAAAAATCATCATTACACCAAATAGGATTTTAAGACAAACTTCTTTATATTTCATTGTATTTTGCTCTATTTTTAAATAACAACAAAAAACATGTACCTTTTAAGTGGATTTAGGGTATGTGTGTTATCAACTTAATGAGCTTAATAAGACTCGCAACTTATTCGATTAACTATACATGATTGTTTAGTAGTAGTTTAATGACAATAGTGAGTGACTTATTTATTAAGCTTTTAGGCCTAGGGGTAATCTTATGCATAATAACAAAAGCCAAGGGTTTTCTAAACCCGCCTCTTCCAATTAAGAAACACATTTTTTCATCTATGAAAAAACCTTCGAAACAAAAACATTCTCGATTTATACATACAGTTTAAGTTAGACGTACAAATTTATCATACAAAATTTAATAAAAAAAACCAACCAAACAAACTTTTAAACTTAAAATCTTAAAACTATAAGAGCTTGTTTCAACATCTAGAGAAATGGCAAAGTCATCTCACTCACATACACATGTACGATACATTTGAACGATTCAACGTCTTATCCACAACAGTTGTAGTTATGTTGTTACGGCTATGTTTGGCAAAGGTAGCTTATGACTGATAAGGTAGCTTATGATTTATAAGGTAGCTGATGAATAAGTCACGTTTGACAAAAAGTAGCTTATAAACATGTAAAATGACCAAAAAGTAGCTTCAAAATAATAATAATTAATATTAATTAGGGGTATAATCGGAAGAAAATGATAAAAAGTTTAATAAGTCACTAATAAGTCATTCTCAACTAACTTATCAATAAGCTAGCTTATAAGTTAACTTATAAGTCATAAATTAGTTTACCAAACATGTACTAGAAAATAAGGTAGCTTATAAGGTGACTTATAAGTCGCCTTATTTTTGCCAAACAATTATATTTGTTCAATGTAGTAATATTATAGTCATCTTTTTTTACATATATATTTAATAATCAATAATTACACCGAGCAAACCATTATTTATGATGTGTTAATTGAATATCGCACATTTTAATCGCCATTAATCTTCAATCTTTTCAATTGTCCCCGAATTTATAAGATTACATAAAAAGTTACTCACAAATTTGTAAATGGTTAGATTTATAATCATTAGATTCAAAGGATTTATTATCAAATGTTGTCTAGCCTAGCGGGTGGAGGTAACATCCTAAGTCGCCAGTGGATGATATCCCTGGTTGACGAGAGTTCGAACCCCGCAGCTGACAATTCTGTGGTATCCTAACTAGTGGGCCGGTCCTTTGGGCCGGATCATGAACGAGTTCATGGGTCAGTCCATAGGGCTGGTTCATGGACACTGAGGATTAGTCGGGTGGCACCCTTAAGTGGGAGCCCAGATACCCCGAAAAAGGATGTGTGAGTATTCAAAAAAAAATCAAATAATTTATTAGATAAAAGTTATACAATAATAAATAATTATTTGTAATAAAACAAAAACTTGTTTGGATTGGAGGTACTATTTTGTTAAAACAATTGACACATTCCGATTATTTAAAAAAAATAACAAACAAAATAATGATACGTAAGTGATTTTATTCTATATATCTTCAAATACCAATTTTGTTACAACTAATATAAATTTATTATATATTTAACTCTTAAATAGTTATAAAACAAAAACAAATTACCCAAAAAAAATTATAAATCTAATAATCACAAATAAAAGTCTTAAAAGTTTAAAATGACGTGAAAATCCTGCCACACCTCATGTTTGAAGATAAATCCCTAGTAGCAAACTACTACCATTCATTTCTTTTGTTTAATTTCATTTTTTCTTGAATTTTTAAATTTGGTTTCATAAAAAGATGGTTAAAGAAAATTAATCATCAGCAATTTTTATATAAACATTAATTAAAACTCATACAAAATACACGTTTTATATACTTTTATATATTTATAATACGTATTTTAGAAAACCTACTTTAAGGGAATTTTAGTAAATCGAAGAGTGATATATGTTTTTCTACAAATATATTAATAAACATTTTTGTGAAAACAATTACTCCTAAAATATTTAATCGGAGGATAAGACAATGCAAAATTAATTACATATGCCAAACAACTTTAACACAACCTTACAAAAGTTACAACTGGTCTCTTGTCTTTCTCAACAAAAATCAATAATTATAACTATTTTTTAAATAATCTATACACATAAAATATTGAATCAAGTTATAGATGAATTACTAATTTTCCCAAAGTATCAAGTATGATAATTTTTGCATTTTGTTATGATAACTTATTCGAAATCCTTCTTTTCTAACTGAAATGTTTTGTATTTTTCATAAAATAATTGCTTATGTGGTTCTAAAATTACAATAATTTAAAAAAAACGGTTACTCCTTAGCTTTAACAACAAATGATTGTTACGTTTTTTGTGCAGATTAGATCTTCCCCGACAAAGAATTTTGCTACATTAGGAGCATGATAATTACGGTCGCCATTCACCGGGGTTTTGGCCGCCGACCCCTATGCCATTAGGTCACACACTTCCTTGACCTTTCAACATTGGGCAGACATTTGTCCCCATAGATGGTCTTATGATTTTGCAAGACTTGTGTTTTTCAGTAAATAATTATAATTATCTGAAACAATTATTTTATTTTGTCCAATTTCCACCATCCACCTCACATTCTTCCTTTAAATAGGGCTCATCCTTCCATTCAATAGGTCACCTCACCCTTGAAGAAACCATAGCTACATTCTTTCACTCTCACTAGCTATGGCAACTCACTCCATCACTAGTATGTTCATTTTCTTCCTCATCTTCACTGTCACATATTCTGATGCTTGTGGTTCGTGCATTCCAACACCACTACCACCTAAGGGTCCCCCCGCGAACCCCTTCTGTCCTAGGGACACATTGAAGTTAGGAGTCTGTGCTGATGTTCTAGGTTTGGTCAATGTAGTGGTTGGAACCCCAGAATCAAGCAAATGTTGTGCACTACTTGAGGGTTTGGTTGACTTGGAAGTAGCAGCTTGTCTTTGTACTGCCATCAAGGCTAATGTCTTGGGAATCAACCTCAACGTCCCAATCACATTAAGCTTGTTGCTCAGTGCTTGTGGCAAGACCATTCCACCAGGCTTCAAGTGCGAATAGATTGATAGAAACTTATAACCCTTTCGTTTAATTCATCCATCATTTTCATCTAATGGGTCTTGCCCAAACAATGAACATGAAAAGTATTAAACGAGTGGATTATATTTTTTTAATGCTTTAAATTGTGAATTTGTTAATTGGGCTCTTGATTGGGGTTTTATTTGTAACATGGCTTGTGATATTTCATGTTGCTTGTTTTTTTCTTTGGATTTGGGGTATGTATGTTTGAATTTGTGTCAATAATTGGGCATTAATTATTGCCTAAGTGTGATGTAATGATTTATTTATCATGATTTTATCAAAGTAGAAATTATTGATTTAATTTGATTTTGCATGTACACATGTGAACTCTCTATAATTATTATTCAATCTATTCTAAAGCAAATCATTGTTTCATTTTTATAAATTTATATTCTGTAAATCCTTACAAAAAGGGTACGTTGTTACAAATGAACAAAATAAAAACAATTTGAAGTTAAAACATGACAAAGATTCCAAATCAAAAAGAAAATAATTAATATATATATATATATATATTGATTTAGACTTGTATATATATATTTCAGGTTTTGGGGAAAATTGTTAAAAAATAAAAAATTGAGGAACACTCTGATAACCATTCATCTGCACGGTATTTGAAGAAATTTGTCCGGTATGTATATGTGCATACGTACATAAAAACCAAAAAACAATTTCAATTACTTATATGCATATATGCATACCGTTCAGATGAATAACTATCATAATGTTTATTAGTTTTTTTATTTTTTTAAGGTTTTTCTCTGAAACCTCCCATGTAAATACAAATATGACCAATCCATATTTGAAGGACAATAATTCTGTTGGACAGAATAATTCATATCATCTTGAAAAGCATCTCATATATATGCGACTCTAATAAAAATAATAATAAGTGATTGTTGGATAATTATTACTTTTATTTTTAGAAATCGATTAAAGAAGTATTAATAAGGTAGTGACTAAACAAACATTACAATTAGCTTTTAAGTAAGTACCAACATTATTTTTCATGTCAAGTTGTCAACTAGGATCGAAATTGCAGTGCATATATTGGAAATCGATTAGCAGAATTCAATGTTAGATCCTGTATTTAAAAATGTTTATCAGTTAATTTTATGAGATTCAAATATAAAATTGTAATATATTGTACAATAATAAATTGGGGTCGTTTACCATTACTTACCCGAGTAAGTGTTTAAAAGCAAAATTCAACATTATTACTTATTTATCGGGTATGATTTTAGTATACTAAAATGGTATCATATACAATAATTTACCCAGTAAGCGCTAACTATGGTAACAGTCGTCGTAAGACTCTCGGTCATTGTCTTTGCTCTTACTGCTTTTGATAGATGCTTTGGTTCTTGCATACTCATCCGATAAGGTAATATTACTTGATAAAACTTACACATGTAAGCGTTAAATCTTTATATCATACTTTTAAGAATATAAAGTAAATATTTTTATGATATAAGGAAAATAAATGATAAAATATTTTAAATAGAAGCCTAATAACCTAATAGTCAAAATCAAATCATGAAGAATGAGAGATGTTTTTTGGTCGTATATATTTTATCTCATTGTTTGTGGTTAGTGTATGCAGTTTCTAAACATTATTATTAGAACTTCTATTTTCGTATTTAATATATCAAATTTTAAATACTTAAATATATCAACTAATAAAAAATAGAGTGAATTACACCGATAGTCCCTATGGTTTGCTCAAATTTTAGATTTAATCCTTAAAACAAACTATCTATACCGGTGGTCCTTAACTTTTCATTTTCATTGCACCCATGGTCCCTCCAGTTAACAAGGTTAGTTAGCAACCGTTAGGAAGAACTAACCTATCTTTGAACATACTACATGGACCAAAAGTGTAATCTACTTAATTTAATTTTATTCACCCATTAAAAATTTATCAAAAAATATTTTTTATATTCAATTATAAATCAATTTTCTTAATTGTTTTATATATTTTTTATATATCCAATTATAAAGTTGAGATTTAAAGTTTTTAATGATAATTTCTTTTTTAATTTATCTTAAATTTCTTTGTGATTTTTTTTAATTGTTTCACATATATTTTTACATTAAATTTCTTGATTTTCAGTTTTTTTAATAAATTTTTCTTATTAAAAAATATTTTATATATTCATTTACAAATCAAATTTTATAAAATAAATACATATTAAATAAAAATCTTTATACATATTTAAAAACTATTTTATTCACACACAAAAATTGGCGTAAAAAAATCTCTAGTTTTCAAAAACAAAAAAAGTCAAGATAAATTCACATAAGTTTTTTTTATTAATCTAGTAATCCGACCCGCTATGCAAGTCGACTAATCCCAGGTCGACCACCCGATTCGCAGGTAGCCCGGAGTCATCACATTTGAACCTACGTGGCCACACGAGGATTTTTACTCTGATTCAAACTTGGAGCCTCCAGGTATTTTCGATCTTTGGAGGTCAAGCTCAAACTATTGATGCACCACCCTTACGGTTATAAGTTCACATATTTGAAATATGTGAGCAAAATATTAAAAAGAAAATTTTGCTAGAATGAGATTATTAAATTATTTAAAGATTTTTATTTAATATATATTTTATTTTAAAAAAAATTGATTTGTGATTGGATATATAAAATATTTTTTTAATAAGAAAAATTCATAAAAAAATGAAAATCAAGAAATTTGATGTAAAAAATATATGAAACAATTAAAAAAACTACAAAAAAGTTACAAAAAAAATCAACATAAATTCACAAAAAAACAAACGTTAAAATATTATAAATCTCAAGTTTGTAACTGTATATATATAAAAACTATATAAAACAATTAAGAAATTTAATTTATAGTTAAATATATAAAATATTTTTTTCATAACAAAATTTAAAAGGGTGAATAAAATTAAAATTTAGAGTAGATTATACTTTGGTCCCTATAGTATGTTCAATGACCGGTTAATCCTTCTCAACGGTTGCTAACTAACCTTGTTAAATGGAGGGACCATGGTTGCAATGAAAATGAATAGTTAGGGACCACCAGTGTAGATAGTTTGTTTTAGGGACCAAATCCATAATTTCAATAAACCATAGGGACCACCGGTGTAATTCACTCTATATTATTTTAAGAGTTGTTTACACTAAAAAAATGACTTTCCCCCATAAAAAACACCCAGAGAAATTTCCCTGGGTGATTACCACGGATCACTCAGAAAATACTAATGGTTCCGACGAAATCCAATGTTATCAAGAAAATACCAACGGATTGCCCAGAAATTTCCTGGGTAATCTGACACTGATTTGATTTACCCATCAACAAATTAGACACCAACTTTTGTGACGGTTTTGTGACGGATTACCGTTTAGCGACGTATTTCTCAGAGAAATGTCCGTAGGTGAAAGTCTTTCATTTTAGTAGTTTTATAATATTACTAATTTTATAACGTAAATAAGGTTTGCTGAGTCAGTTTAGTTTGATTTGGTTTTTTAAAAATTGTACACTTCTTTGTATAGTTGATATTTATAAAGATAAAAATATTGACCCTAACTTAAGTGAAACACGATCATAATCAATATTTACAAGCCATTAGATAAATCATAAAATAGACACTTAAATGTTTAAGATTCTATATTCTAACCGTCAAAATAGAAGTTTTGAAAATAAATTGCTCAAAATATAAATGTGTTTATTTTAATGCAATTTGCTTTTTTCTAACTATAAATTGTATGTTGGAAGCAATTGGTTAGATATCTAAAGTTCTCATTTGTATCATTTATACCCATTATTTTAAAATAAAACATAAAGAACATTTTATTTTAATTTATATATAGAATGCTTAATTTTAAAGATAACTTAATACATACTAAATTCGATAAAGAATAATAGATGATGTTACGATGCATGTGGCATGTTTTGGGTTTTATGAAAAGTGGTCCATTTGTTTGTTTTTTCTGTTTGTATTTTATTTAAATGCTTAATAAATCAAAGTTTTCGATATTACATTCTCTTTTATCATTCGACTTGCTTATTATAAAAAGAAAAACATAGTACGAGTTATGTTCTAGTTTTAATTCGATTCTTTCTATAATGGTCATGATATTCCAGTCTAAAATGTCTTATGTGCCCTTCATTGAAGACGGTATGATCATTTTTTTAAACTACGAAATGGGACATGACAATGACGTGACAGATTTACCACTATCCTAAAGACTACCATATGGCCACAAATCCAAATATAAACAAACAAAAATCATTTACTTATAAGAAATTAATATAAACAACAAAAACATGTGCAAATTCATTTAAAAAATATGATATGATACAAAGCTCATATAAATTTAAAAAACCCAGATATAAATCAAATTCAAGAAAATACATTGCAAAAAAGCAAGAAAAAAATCCTAAATCGATCAAAGATCTAAACTGGAAAGCCTAAATCATCTTTCTTCATCAACAGTGAGGACATCGACGATAATTAGAGGTGCACAAAGACTCGAAAGCCCCAAAAAACCAACCCAACCTAACTCGAAAACCCTTGAAAAAAGTCAACCCAAGGTAACCCTACACTTATTGGGTTCACTACTAAACGAAAGACTTTTGCCCACGGACCTTTTCCTAAGAAATCTGTTGGTGAAGGGTAATTCCTCACAAAACCGTCACAAAGTTTGATGGGTAAATTGTTGGTGGGTAATTCAAATTAGTGACAGATTACCTAGGGATTCTCTGGGTGATCTGTTGGTATTTTCTCGAAAAACATCGGATTTTACCGAATCACTAGTGTTTTCTGGGTGATCCGTGAGTTATCACTGACGAAAATTTCTCTGGATAATTCTTGTGGGTGAAAGTCATTTGTTTTGCAGTGGTTGGGGTTGGGTTAGGCCAAGGAAATCCAACCTAACCCGATATCTCATGTTTGCCTTTTCACCGATAATTAAGCTTTACCGTTTTAGATCTCTAACAACAAAAGTCAAAGTCTTCAATAGCCAAACTTCGAGTCTCTGACTTGATAAAAAAAAGGAAAGATAGTGTTGAATTAGTTTCTACAAGTAGTACTTATTGAATCCGTTGTAATTGATGGTTTCATTTTCATGAGAGGTTAATAAAAGGTTATTTTCTTTTCAAAACTCGTTCAAAGTTTCAGTCCGACCACATGCTTAAGATTGGGACATTGGTTACGCTTTAAACATGTCGATATTTTTCACATTATACAATCATTTGGTTGGGTTGTTCAACGGCCTTCAAACAAACCAACTTAACTCATGTGCACCCCTAGCAACAACCATTTATAATTGAAGCCTCCAATTCCCTACGCTATCTTTGCCTAACCCAAAAATCTCATCGGAACTTTTAGGCCTTGTTTGATTTTTTCAAAATAAGCTCTTAATAACCTCTTATGTCTGATTCGTTAAGAGGTAGGGTCATTCATACTGTTTGTTTTTTTTCAATTTTTTCAGAGGCACTTATGTCTTATTATCCTCTTATCCGATAAGAGGTAAACTAACCTCTTATTTGCCTCTTATTGTTCTTCAAACTCTCGGTAACGATGTTTCTCAATCGATTAACCTTAATCGATCATTTCTCTCAATTGATCCTCATCAAATAGATCCTTTATCTCTCTCAAAATTTATGTATTTTAATGGGATTTAAATATGCTAAATACCGTTTTGACATATTTTCATTTAAATGAATGCTAATTAGATAATTTATATGTAAATTTCGTAATGATGATGAATAAATATGCAAAATTGTATAAATTCAACAATATTATTTTTTAATGGTTAAAATAGACAATTTAAACAAATTCAGACATTTATCGGTTTACAAAAAACAAATAGTATTATTGATTCAGATTTCAGACTTCAACACCACCTCTTATTAATCAGAAGTGACATAAGACTTCAGACTTCAGCACCTATTAAAAAACAAACGCCACCTTAGTATCTCAAAAGAAGCAAAACAATCTCCTCTCCTTTTACTATATTTAGAGACGTAACATCATGTGAGCAGTAGAACCCATGATCGACACCCGATCCATGGAACTAGTAGAAACCAATACTTGAACTATTAGTTCAATAAAAGGGAATGATATATAGGAGAAGGTGTAGTCGAACTCCTCTGGTAAGTAAGTGATGGACCGACATCGGTGGGATTATGATTTTCTTTGTTCAAATAAGCTACTTATAACCAATTATCTTCTGATTCTTCCTTTTATGATGGATAAAAAATAGATCAAAAAGAGGGAAATCGATGACAAGGACCAATAACGTGTTAGGCAATATGGAGAATGGACAATGCTGGGACAACAGGGACTGGGGAGGGGGAGCGATACCATTGTTTACGAGGAGTTTTAATGGCATAGTTCACGGACTTAATTATTCGAAATAAAAAAAGTTTAATAGTTTTTTTCATTCAAAAAAATAAGTCAAGTCTTTAAGGATTTAATCATTCAAAATGGGATAATCCGAAAAAATAGTTTAAGCCTCAGTAGGAAAATACACAACAAACCAGTAAAACAAAAAATACACCATTTTTGTTAACTCTCATTTAATTTTCAATTTTAAATGACAATGACATGTGTTTGTTATGATCCCGTGACTGTCATATGAATCTGAATAATAAAAATAGTATTTGATCATTTTTTTTATTGGTTTATTGTATTTTGTTACCGATCTAGATACATCATTTGAGAAATGATATATTATTTTTATTTGATAAGTGTAAGGAAGAAAATATATAAATACTTAAGTATCCAAGATGTGAAATTCATTGAGTTTATTTATTACTTGATCTCATGTCTTAATAATAACGTCTGAAATACATGCAATCATCCATCTCCACTCAGACACCCACCATAAAACACATGCTCCAGTTGTTTTTGTCTTGTAAGGTCTTAATATGGGCCTTAGGCCAGGTTCCTTAGCCCAAAATGAATATAGTTGTTGATCCTATTTTAAATGCCACCAAGATGCATAATGATATAATAAAATCATACCCATCCTATAAATGGGCCGGGTTTGCATTTAAAACAACCCCAAAGATAACATAATAAAAAAGTAGTTAAATATTTTATTATGTGCATCTTTGATGTGTAGCTCAGTTGATAAAAAGATAAAACAACTTTGTCTAAATATAAAACAGAGCCCCTACTAGCTTCAGTCATGACGTAAGGCAAAACAATGTCCTATTATATTGGTATCCATGAAGACATATTCCATGAAGGACGGGTTGGAGTCACCTATAATAACTTTGTTTGATCCATCTGCATATAGTTCGATTCCAGATGTACATAGGGTGTAAACGATTCGAGCTTTTAATGAGCTACTCGAGCTCGAGTCAAGTCGAGCCGAGCCGAGCATACCTTTTTTTTTCGAGCCAAATCATATATTTATTAATCACACAATAAAAATACAAAAATTATCGAGTTCAAGCCGATAAACGAGCTAATCAATCACGAGTTCGAACCCATAAATAAGCATCAAGCTCGATCTCGATAACTCAAAAAATATTCGAGCTCGAGCTTGAGCCCTACATTGAAAAGTTCAGTATTAATTTTTTAAGCCTGGCTCGATTAACCTTCTATTCGACTCAGCTCGACTCGTTTACACCCCCTATATGTATAAAAGGGAAGTTCGCACCCAAGATTCCACAAAATCTCTCTGGGATTCACCCGTGTCGACGGAGAACTACTAGACCAACATCAACTTCTGTATTTCAATGTCGACTGCTTCTTCAACTTTGATCCAATTTATCCATTCGATTTCTTCCTCCCATCGTATCCACAAAGTTTATTAGACCATTCTTGCCTTGGCGATTAAGCAAAATTCTATATTCTATTATGGATTGAAGCATTGGTGTGCTTTAATTTGTATTGAGAATAATGACGACAATTGCCCTTTACCAATTGTCAACTCTGAAGCCTTATTGCTTCTTAGTTTTCTTCTGATTCGGTATCTCCGATCTGATCAATTGATCGGTCGATCAAAACATTTGTCAGAAGCCTCAGTGGTGGATACAATCAAAATATCTTGTTTAATTTGCAGATGAAGTAACGGTTTTTTAATATTATAAAAGGAGACATATATCCGTCGGAAGATGGAACGACAACCAAAACACAGACATGATGGGATGTCACCATTGCCTTTAGGGATGGATTGGAGCCCTCCCCCCAAAAAATCGGTATTATTTGTTTATTTAATCATTGAATTTTCGTTCGCTTTTGATTGAAGAACTTAATTGGTTGTTCGGATGTTTTTACAAGACTGAATTATTTGGGGATTTATAGATTTAATCTGAATTACATTGCGTATATGGTACTGGTATTGATCATATTGGGTCCGATTTTGAACTGGTTTTTACCCTGCTTTCAATTTCAAGATTCGGAAAGTGGTGTTTGATTATAATAATTATGATCGAAAATAAAAGAAACTGTTTGGTTTTATATAATTTTTTTTTTCCTGTAGAATGGACAGGAGACAGTTTGGCCACATAACTCTCACACAGGATGGAGTTATTGCGTCACATGAATCTGTATATGGCTCTCCGTTGAGTAATAATCAGATTTTGCAGTGATAAGCAAAATTTATTCCCATTTTTTAAAACCAAAATAATCAAAAATTAAAAAGTAGATAAGGAGTTAAAATAAATTTGAATTTTAGAAATAAATACAAATTTGGTATTTAAGATAAAATTGTTTTTGGCAAAATAAGTTTTGTTTACACATAATTTCCTACAAATCTCTATAAAGGGTCATCACCAAAACATCTCAAAACAAAAGATATTTCTATGAAACGATTAATCAAGCACACAATATTTACATGGTTATATGATCGATCCTACGGTCATGATCAATCCTAGAATTCGTACCGTGCATCCAGGACCATCCTTTAACATGTTAAATATGAGATTTTAAATAGGGCCCCCAAAATTTTGGTACCCAATTTTACATGTGTTTAAGGTATTTCATCGACCAATGTTAATCGTTTGGATTTAACCAAAATTGTTTAGGTTCAAATTATTAATTTTTTGGGTTTAGGTTCATATTGTTAAATCGTTTGGATTTAACCCGTTTTTGGGCTTAACATATATCTCTGTTATCTCATTTATGTAATGTAATCAAAATATCTGAATGTAGCCAAGGCCTCCAAAAAAATTGGAACGACACTGCGTGCGTCTAATGTTTTAGCAAATCATGGTAGTAAAAAACGATAAAGCGTGTTTCAATCTATAACACAAATCCCCACAGAAAACAGCATGACCAAAAATAATGGTAATCCGAATTGTCATTATAACACCGTTGCAATCTGGATTCTTAAAGTTTATCTCGCAAATTTGTGCTCCGTGTAAACCAAAAGGATACCATAAATCCCACACAGAAGTAATATGTACACAGTCCAAATCTTACTCCATATCGAACAAGTAGAAAATTAACAAAATATGAAGGCTAAAAGATTAAACAAAGGGTCAGCCAAAACAAAAGGCAATTACAACTTTCAGATTTCATTCAAAACTGTACAAAGATGAGACTTCTGAAGATGATAACCTAAAGATAATGATAAAAGACATCTTATCATAACTTCATATATACAACAAACCAAGCAGTCAGCTATTTACAAAAGGATCCCATATTTCGTTTTTACCATAAACTAAAATAATACGATTCAACGTGCAATTTAAGAATTACCTGGGAGTAGTAGTAACCCCTTCTCTGAAAATGATGTTGGCCATGTTTGGAGGAAGCCATTTGGCATTTGGCTGCTGATTTTCCGGTGTTTCAGAGTTTTTTGCAGTTGATCGTCCCATTTTCTTCCCGACACAAAACCCTAATTTGATTGCGGTAAACAAACCTAAAGAAACCAAGAACGGCCTAACGGCCCAATGAAAATCCTCAAGATGTTGATACTTTTTCATCATATTAGGACTCGTACTAAAAGAAACCAATTCAACCTCAGCTGGATCAGCCAAAAAGAAACTATTTTCATCACCAAAAGTCAATCTATTCGGGAATTTAACAATAAGACAACCATTTGGTAACACCTGAGAAACACGCCCAGTGGCCCACTCGCAACCTCTTTTTCGAACCCATTGAAATCTCGGGCTAATAACATTAGATTTTAGCCTCACAAACTGGCCAACACAATAAGTTTCAGCCATTTGGAGGTCTGAATAAACACCTTTCCAAAGAGTTTCGATCCCAATGATACCAATGGCTACATTTCCATCACGGCTAATGGAGTGAAGGATGCCAACAGGAGAGTGTTTGTTGTTTTCTTTTTTTAAATGGACCCAATCCCCTGCTGCTAGCCCAAATGTAACCCGTTCCAATGTAGATCCATGGACCCTAACCGGATCATGTAACCCATGGACCCGGACCAAAACAAAACCGTTTTGATTGCTATCGGTGTCTAAACCCACGATTGTTCCTTCTGGGATAACCATGTTTTCGGGCTTGCAAGAGTTTAGTGGCTTTCTTGATCGCACCATATCACCCACGTGAAGATGGTCTTTTGATAAGAACCATTCTGTATAGCCGTTCCAATTTGATTTCTCTAAAATGGTTCTCCTACCAATATTAGTCCAGTTTCCATCACGGTAAGCTGCATTCTTTGAGCTGCAAATTTGATATATATATATATATATATAAAACTTAGATGATGGAAATAAGAAAGTGATGCATTTCAAAGATGGTCAAAGACGTGAAAAAACTGAAATCATAAATGAATTCAAGAAAAATGAAAGATATGTACCTTTGAAAGACATGTAATATATCTGCCATCAAAGGACGACTCCTGAAGTCATACTCAAAACAGCCACTAATTACATTCTCAACAGCAGGAGGAAGACCATCCGGAATTTGTGGTTTTTCTTGCCTTTTGACAACCGAGTTATATATCTCATCAATAGATTTACCACACCAAGGCTGCACACCGGTTAACATTTCCACAATGGTGCAACCAAACCCCCATGAGTCGGTCTCAAAAGCTAACGGGCCTCTAACTTCTGGCTGCCATTGTTCAGGGGCCATGTAGTTTGGCGTGCCAAGTCTTCTAGTCATATCTGAACTAGGCAGAGGTACTCCTAACAGAACATAAGGGATTCCCAAATCGCCCAAAATTGCTTTATCGTCTTCATTAAGGAGGATGTTAAAAGGTTTAAGATTAAGAATTAGGTTCTCTTTTGAATGTAGTTCCATAATTCCCTGAGCCAGATCAATCCCATACCTATGAATAAGATTATGTGATTAATTATTACTTATTAAACAAACTAGCAAATAATTTCATATTATCATTTACCAACATTACCTCAACACGTCAGGCAAAGCAAGCTTTCCCCATTTAAAACGAGCCATTTGATCACCAACTGATCCCTCATAAAATTTCATAACAATGCATATCTGAAATAAATATGAAACTTTTTAATAAAGACAACTACACAAGTACATAAATTCATTAATTATCTACAAGCAAGTATTCCCTCTGTCCCAAGATAAATGCAACAAATCTCTTTCGGGTTGTGACAAAATAAATGCAAAAATTCCCTTTTGGGCAAGCTTCAAATTAATATCACAAAATATTGGTATAATTGATTTTGGTCCAAAAGATTCTTCTAGATTGTAGTTGTTGAGGGGCATTTTATGATATTTAACGAATAATCAAACATTGTATCATCTTGGGACCGATAAAGTACTACTTTTTTTAGAAAAAAAGAAGTAGGATCTGCTTATTTACCTTCCCACTTATAACTGACACACCATGCAGCAAGCATGCACCTTGTAATCCTTGAGTTTTGGAAAACAGCACATTAAGTTTATCTAATACAGACTTAATGTTATCTTCCTTAATATGATGTAACATCTTAACAGCCACTTCATGATATTCTTCATAATCTTCAGTAACTTGATGACGAGTTGCTAACCAGACATCGCCAAATGGGCCCCTTCCAAGTCTATGTCTAAGTTTTATAGATGCAGGATTTATCCATGGATTGATGTGGTTAGCAGATGAACCTATAGTTGTAAGCTGATTATAATCATTATCAATAATCTCAAAGTCAAAGGAAGTTGACGGTCGATTTGCAACAACTTTTCCAGCCATCAAGTCCTGAATGAAAGATAAACTGATTATGTGTAATCAACAAAGATCAATATAAACATAATAAAATTGCAGCACTAACTTAAAAACTCCACAGTTACAAACTAATTCTGCAGCACATTTGCAATAATGGTTACTTCAATATAATATATATATATATATAATTATACATACACACACACAAGAGTCCTAATATATTTTAGGGTGTTCTTATATCATCCATCTAATAGCTCATATGGTGTGGAAACAGTTACAAATTTAAGAGCTTCTGCACATAACCAACTTAAGTCATATGCTCAAGGCTCTTAGTGATACAAATATCTGAAGAATAAAGATGGAAGAACAAATACAATAACAAAAACTTGTATCCCTATGTCTAATTAGAACAGAAATTTTCACCATAATCTCAATTATTTAATAAAGCAGAAGGACCACAACCGCCATAATTAGTACAATCGAGTATGAACACCTACCATAGTGTATTATAACTAGCTCCCTAAATATCAAAGAAGGTAAATAGACTCGAAATTTATTCTAAACATTTTTACCCAAATTTCAACTCTTCTTCATCCTCAACCTCATGCGCACATACTAAAACAACTGATAATGAGAAGCGATGATCAGAATTATAATTTCATTTTCTTTTTTTGCAATTTTGTGCCCTAACTATCTAAAGCAAAAGGGGAACAAATTCAGCACTTGAAGCATAAAAATTTTGAACAAAAAATTCAACATCCCAAAAATCCTTACCGCTTGGGAGCAGATTAGAGGTTGAAAAACTCGAGTTTTGGCAAATTAATGCAAGAATCTAGTAGAAAGTGATCGTGATGATATATCGATCATGAAATTTGTTGAAAAAGAAGAGATGACGAAAATCTGAGTCGTGGGGAAGAGGATTTACAGACGAAGAAAACAATCAGAGAAAGCAATCGATGGTTTGAGTGTTGCAAGTATCGGCAACTTCATTGAAGAAATCAAAGTTGTGGAGTCCATCGCCATCCATGGAAACTGAATATTTAAGTGTGACGTGATATTTTCTTTTTCGATAAATATTAAAACTCACGTCAAGTATTTTCAGTTAGGGGGTGTTTGGATCAGCTTATTGACTTATAACCGACTCACTTTCTGGAAAAATGTTTATTAAAAGTGACAAGTTAAAACTTTTAACTTCTTAAAAATTAATTTATTATCAGTTTGATATTAGATAAGTTGTTTTTTTCAAACACTTAAAATGACTTATTACTGGTTTCACACCGTAATAAGTTGTTTTTATAAGCTAATCCAAACACCCCCTTAATCTTTGCAGCGATATATAAATTCAAAAATATATAAGCAAAATAAAATGGGTAAATGTAAATCACCGAAAGTTACTATGAGAAATGTAAAAAGAGATTTAAACTCTTAATTACCTATGAATTACGTTTTAGAAAGAAATTGATCTGGTACACCTTATTGGTGTTGACATTCAATTAGGATTGATCTAAGCGTGGAGATCTCTTCCTATGTTTCTCATCATAACTTCCATAATCAGTGGCGGACCCAAGATTTTTCTCGAGCGAGTGCACCTTTAAATTGTATCAAATGTCCGCAAAGCTGTTTGATGTATTTTTCGGTTGATTTCGAGGGACTTTTTAGCCGAATCCCCCTTTTGGGAACTTTTTTAAGTTTTTCAGTTGATTTCGAAGGATTTTTTTAACGTTTTTTGTTGATTTCGAGTGATTTTTTTAAGGTTTTTGGTTGATTTCGAGGGATTTTTTAAAGTAGTGCTCCTTTAACCCTTGAAATATCAAAAGTTTAGCGGGTGCACCTCATGTAAAACTTACGAACCGTGATTTTTTTTACCCTTATGGAACACGGTTGAGCAGTAGCACGGGACCCCCCTCCCCATAGGGTGGGTCCACCCCTGTCCATAATCACCAGAACACGACTCTTTTCATGTATTTGTTAAAATGACTTGATTTCATTAAAGTATTTTGTCAGTTTGGTGAATTGATCGAACTTATTATAAAAAGGTCAAGATTCATCCATGCTTTTAGCCAACTTAAGAGTTTCTTGACGAATTTGACAAAAAACATGTCACTTTTGACTTTTATTGACAAGTAGAACGAGTGTAAGAAGACTTGTCAACCTGACAAAATGCTTCAGTTATGGTCATTTTAGTAAATATGTGAAAAAATAATCATTTTGTTAATTACGCTATGTGTACCTGTCATTTTGATGATTTCCCAAATAAATTTCATTTGTACTCATAATTATCTATATTTATACAATATTATAAAGCATTTAGGATAAATTTTTAAAACTATTTTGTAAGCGTTAAGTACCAGTTATTAATGCCTATTACTATTACCTAAATTCAAATTACAAATGCTTTTAAGCAAACAAGCATATTACCATAACTTATTACGAGAATTTCAAAATAAGGTCACATTTTCTCTATAAAAAAGTCAACATTTAACGTTTTAAAAAATTATCATGAAAAATCTACTCTTTTCATTAGTAAAAGTTTGATTCAAACTTATTAATTTAATTATTAACTAATATAATATTAGCTTTCTTGATACAAAAGTTCTAGCATTATCTTTATATTATATGAAAACGTACAGAAAACAAAACAAGAATCGAAATCAGATCAATTAATTCAAATCAAGCCAAACATGTAATAAAAGTTAATTATCGGAATATCGGGATCGATCAAGATGAATATCAACAATCATAGATTGATGAATCAAAATTTCAACCTGATCAGTGTTTACAAATTACTCAAAAACCATAAAGTAAATTATGTTGTTCGTCCTTGTGGTTTGTGAAAAAAATTACAATTTTTCATCCTTACGGCTTGTAGAAAATTATAAATTTTCATCCTTGTATTTTGAAATTGTGGTTTTCGTCCTTACAATTTATTGGGAGGTGATGGCTCTTCAAAGAAACTAAGTTTAGTTTGATTTCATTAACTGATATTGATAATGCTAAAATTGATTCAAATCATAGACCTTTTCAATAATTATACTATATATTAAGATAGTATTATATCAACTATTTTAGATTAAAAAAAAAAGCTAGCAAACAATAAATTAAACTTGCATTTCGACAAAATTACAAAAATGATTTTTTAAATAAACAATTTTCTTTGTTTGTATTATTGCACAAAACACAACTTTTATTCCCATTAATAAACTTTTAGTTTAAAGTATGTCATTTTGATTTTGATTCATATTTATATAATGGTTTTTTATCTCCATTCACAAAAAGTTTGTGGCAAGCGATCTTGTGGATTTTTATGTATGTGATTTGAAGTTATCGTAATAAAGTGGTGTTTTCAGATCAGGCTCCTGTACAATCGAACTTGGTTTTCTACATCCAACGTCTATCTTTTCGACGGTTAACTCATCATACAAAAGGTTTCACTAATTATTCAGCAAATTGGTGTTGCAACCAAGAGCAATTCGTGGGGCCTAAATTTTTATGTTCGGACGATTTTCTTTTCGTGTGTTTGCTTTTAGCTTTGTTCATCTAGGTTTATGTGAATTGTTTGAGGATGTTTTTTTCAGTTTTAGTTTTGTTTGATTTAATAAATTGTTGTTTTTAAAAGAAATCGGATATACAATAATTTTATAAAATTATATGTTGGATCCAACTTATTTCTTTTAACGAAAAACTAGTTATTTATTTATTTGTTTATTTTTATTTTTTTTGAAAATAGCGCTCGAAGGACACGTCACCATTCTAATCAACCGAAAGAAACTGTCAAATAAAACTCGCAGAGAACAAAGAGGAGGATTCCCTTTCTCGCATTCTGTCTCTCCCGTCCCCAAATCCAAAATTTCAAACCCTAATTCTCAGGGATTGATTACCATCCAATTCATAATCATCATTAATTTCTCCATCTGTTCAATCTTATCATCATCATCATCATCATCATCATCATCTGATCTATTGATAACTTACTCGTATTAATTAAAGGATGGGAATTTTAGCGAATGAGGTGCAGGAGCACAAGGCCGATTTCGCTGATTTTGGATATAATCGTAATGATAAGGTTTCCTTTGAGATAAGTCAATCATCGCCATTTTCGACAAACAATTATCCTCCATATTTGCCTGATAAACGCTACTCTTGGAAGCGACTACCATTTGGAAAATTCTCCTTTCAACCAATCAGACTTTGCGTTCTCAAATTAGATGGATCTTCTTTTGGTAACATCTTATAAAAATGCATTTGTTTATTGATTCAGTAATTATTATTTATGATCCTCCACTCTACCTCTATTTGGAATTAAATGAATGGTGAATGATCTGCTTGTTACAGATATTATTGTTTCAAAGAAAGCAACGGTTGCGAAATTGAAGCAGGCAGTAGAGGCTGCTTTCAATTATTTGCCTAAACAAGGAGATGGCAAGATTTCATGGTATGCCTAATTGTCCTCTCTAATTGTCAATTCTATGGCCATTGGATCTAAAAGTTAAGTTCTATAAGATGGTGGTAAGATCTGCTATGATTCACAAGGCAATGTGTATGTGTTAGTCCACAACATCAACATAAGACGATTAAAAGATAGGATTATAACGAAAACTTGAACGAAATTGTACCAAAGGGGTTGAAAGATCCCATTTAGAAAATGATCAATTATAATGTTAGAAAAAAATCACCTCATATAGTACATTTGATTGTGTTCATAGGTCGCATGTATGGGGGCAGTTCTGCTTATGCTTCCAGGGTCAGAAGCTCCTTCGTGACCGTGATTCTATTGTGCGTTATGGGATCCGGAATGGTGATCAGGTCAGCATTTTCCAATTTCCATCCTTGAAAACAGTATTCGAAATTGAAGCTTGCTTCATATACTCCTCCTCCTCTATATGTTAATACTACTACAAAGCATATGCAATATGGTGTTTATCTTATATATATATATATATATATATATAGGGTTAGGTTCAAATGTGAACTCATTTTTGGTTGTGAACGTGAGAACGAATCTCAGCCACACATCTTCGGTTATGGTGGACGCGATCACGGAGGATTGACGCGATTCATGAGAGGGTGGAGATTATTAAAGGAGGGGAACCAGGTCAAAGCCGTCTTTATTGACCGGAAAAGTGGCTGAGATCCGTCCTCACGTTCACAACAAAAAATGAGTTCACATTTGAACTTTCCTCTATATATATATATATATATATATATGTTCATATCCTATGTTTAATCATAATACAGAAAGTACTTTGAATCCAGAATCTATCAAAGTCTCAGAAATCACAAATGATCATCTGGGTGGGAAAGATTTCTTACTTTTTGTATAAACATTTGATCTTTAACATTCAAGTAACAAATCTTTATTGGTTTTCATTCTTCAGCTTCGGTTTGTTCGACACACACCTCATGTCAACAATCTTGCAATCAGCGAAAGATCAGACAACCTCGCTTACGTCACAAATGAAACCGAGGGGTAAGTTTTTGACTTACATAACAACATTTAATTCTCAACTAGAAGATACCCAAATGAATAAATGAACTTAAAGTTTGAAAATTTCCAATAGGTCATCAAGCAAAATGGATTATTCATATATAGACACGAAAAACAATAGCTGGATCGATCCCTCAAACCAACCAAAACTTGTCCTAAATGAAATCAACGATGGTTATGTGGATTTTGGTGCTAATACGAAGCCTCGGCCAAAATGGGGTTGCACAATGAAAGGATTATTTTCGAACCGAAGACCAGAAGGACCAACAAAAGGGCACGATCGTGTTGTCCATTCTACGATAAGACTTGGGCGATCATTTCAAAATTGTGAGTTATGTGCAGCCTCGTCATCATATTACACTCCAAAAGAGCATTTGAGAAGAGGAGGAGAGGGTTTCAAACACGATGATACAAATATTAATGGAATGAAAGATAATTCGTGTAGATTGAATGTTGGTTCAGATGGATATGGATCATGTGAGAGAACGCGATTGTTCAATGGCTTCACTGGAGGTTTTGGAGGTTTCGGTTATCCGACTGGTTATTACATGAAATAAAGAGGTTTGTGAGTATATATAATTAACTTTGGATCGTCCATATATATATATATATATATATGTATATATATCGTTGGTGATGATGGTAATAAAGATGTAGTCATCATCATCCATTAGTTAGGTTTCGGAGTGGGAAAACTTGTTAATAATTGAGAACATGGTATCTAAAATAAAGAAAAGCCAGATTTTGAATAAATGTGAAATTACGTGGTGAAATATGAAAGAAGTTGGATTTTTTTTTTCCGTGAGGACATTATAATTTGTTAAAGCAATTTTGTGGTTTTGTTCTGTTGAATATGTATTCAAGAATCGGATGTATTGAAATATTTTATTTCTTAGATTATGGTGTTGATTTTGTATTATATTTTTAAACTTATAATTATTGAACTGTAGGCATAAAATACGATATGTACAAACTGCATAAATTGTACTGCACCGCAAGGTTTATCCTGTGCAGTTTGCGGTTTGGAAAAATATTCAAACCGCATATGCGGTACGATTTGGCCTCATATCTTACCAAACTGCACCATGAACACACCTGCATCTCCTCCCTCAACTTATGAACATAATACCATGGACATAATCTAAAAACATTTTTACAAACCATCAGGTACTTAAAATGTAACTTTTTAGCGTTGTTTAACTAACAATATTTTGTTTTTGTTTTTAAGTGATCACTGGTTCGAGTATTCTTAAAGACACTAGAGCTTTGTCAAAATGCTAATTTCAAGGTTTTATGAACTAATTGAGGTATGCATAAATTGACCCAGACGGCTAGAGTTATAAGAAAATGTTAAACCAGAAAAATATTATGCACTACAATCATTATTAAAAAAAGCTGTCGTAACAGCCGTTGTGGCACGTCGTGACTTAAGGCTTATGCATGTGGTATGCCATGACCTAATGCCCGTTTTTTGTAACTAAATATTTGATTTTTCTTAGGGGCTGTTTGTTTACCTCTGGATGATACCATCCAGAGGTACCTCTGAATCGCGCAGAGGAAGCAAACCGTTTGGCAATTTTTTTTTGCTCTGTATGGTAACAAAAGGGTCTGGATGGTAACTGCTCTAATACTTTGCGTTACCATTCAAAGTTTGATTTTTTCCTAAAATACCCTCCTCTTTCTTTGTTTATCGCCTCCCTTCTCTCTCTCTCTCTCTCTCTCTCTCTCTCTCTCTCTCTCGTGCCATTCTTGCTTCTCCCCCACTGGGTTCACTTCCACGACGAATATCTCCGATGAAGGGAACTCCGGCCACGATGAACGACTCAGACGCCTTTGGCCACGACGAAGGTATCTCCGACGAACGACTCAGGTATCGATTTCTTACCTGTTTATTGAGTTTTTTCTTCTCTCTCGATGTTGCTTGATTTCTGATGTTGCTCTCGATTTCTTGCTCTAATGTTGCTCTCGATTTCTTTCTCTGATGTTGCTCTCGATTTCTTGCTCTGATGTTGCTCGATTTCTTGCTCTGATGTTGCTCGATTTCTTGCTCTGATGTTGCTCTCGATTTCTGTTGTGATTTCTGATGTTGCTCTATTTCTGTTGTTATTTGCCTTCGATTTTTTCCACAACTGCTGCAGCCATTAAGCTGCTACAACCATTAAGCTGCTGAAAAAAATATGTTTTTCCCTTTCAGTTCTTCAAACAGACCCCTTCTGATTGTAGAAATATGAACAGGAATCACAGGCTTTGATTTTAGAATCTGTGTGAAATTAAGTTTTGCTCATTATATCTCCATCGATTTCTAGTTATGTGTTTCTCTAAAAATCGATCGGTTAACAGAGGGTTAAAATGGTAATTTGTTCTTATTCAGACTGTCCATTCAGAGCAGCTAACAAACAACCATTTTTCATTCTGCACTATATCATACAGAGCCTCTATACCATCCAGCTCTATACCATCCAGCAACTACCAAACAACCCCTTACTCTTTTTAATGTTTAATTTTTTTAATGTCTTATTTGTTAGTTTCTAATATATAACTTAATTTAAATCATTTAATATCATTGATTCGTTGAGTAATAGTAGAAAATATATATTTACATTTCTAATAATTTATATTATATAAAGATTTGCCGCCATAAGTCACGCATTGGAAAACATTGTGGCCTCGTCGTGGTTCTTAAGGTTTGACCTGGCCGCCACGTCACGACTCACGAAACTTGACTACAATCAATATAACAAGTATGTAGTCCTGTGAAGTTAAGCCCAATTGACAATAAGCTTTTGTCATCAGTTTAAGGCCAATAAGCCCCTAAGATTTTCTTGGCCATTCTCCAAAATTCTCGAGATTAATATAACCAAATAATATAACCAACACTTTATAATAATTCAGAGTAATTTAAATTTACTGAAAAAATATATAATTTATTTAAACCGAAATGACAATTTTGGACATGGAAGGCCACTACTTTTGATTTTTGATAGCAAATTGGGAACCTCATATAATTTTGTGTGGCATAGGATAGAATGAGATAACTGATAAGCCTCCATCACTACAATCGATCTCCCATCATCATCATCTTCTTCCAATCAACAATCTCTCTTTAGCTTACACTCCCACCACAACCAGATCTCTCTCAACCATTCTTCATCGCCATTGTTATCATATCATCATCCATCTCCATGGCCAACATGATCATGGCCTCCTCCAAAACCCTAATCACATCTCCCACAACTCCTAAATCAAAACACCAACCCCTCCCACAACCCTCCCTCATCCCAACCACCACCAAAAAACCCCAATTCTCCCTCTCCATCACTCCCAAATCCCTAGCCGCCGCCGCTCTCGTCGCCGCCTCCGTCGCCGCCACGCCGCTCCCTTCCCTCGCCGTCGAGATCGAAAAGGCACAACTCTTCGACTTCGATCTGACGCTTCCGATCATCGCGGCGGAGTTTCTGTTCCTGATGTTTGCCCTAGACAAAGTATACTACTCGCCGTTGGGGAATTTCATGGACGGAAGAGATGCGGAGATCAAGGAGAAGCTGAGCAGCGTGAAGGATACTTCGAGTGAGGTGAAGCAGTTGGAAGAGCAGGCGGCGGCGGTGATGAGAGCGGCGAGGGCGGAGATATCGGCGGCGTTGAACAAGATGAAGAAGGAGACGGCGACGGAGGTGGATGCGAAGATGGCGGAAGGGAGGAAGAAGGTGGAGGCGGAGTTGCAGGAGGCGTTGGCGAGTTTGGAGAAGCAGAAGGAAGATACAATCAAGTCTCTTGATTCTCAGATTGCTGCTCTTAGTCAGGAAATTGTCAACAAGGTCCTTCCAGTTCAATAATTTACATAATCAGTCCTTTAAATTTGGAAAAAAAAGGTCACTAGAATCAAGTGCAATATCAAAAAGTTGTTTATAATCGGATGATTCGGATTTGGATTTGGATTTGATGTATAATGAAGTTACTGTTAATTGGCAAATAATATTTTTTTACCTTTTTCCTTGAATATTTTTGATCGGTCTATCAAATTTGTTAAATGAAAAAGTTTTAGCATATTTACAAATTTATATGTTTATTTTGACGGAATGTTTTTAAGAAATTTATATTTTAAGTAATGTTTTTGAGAGATTAGAATATTTGGTTTGTTACAGGATTCGGGATGAAATTGAATTTCATTTAATATTGTTAAAGTTTGTAATTTCATTTAATATTGTTGGGTTTGTAGGATTTGAAATGTAATGAATTTTTTGTAAATATTTTTTTGTTTAGAGGCCATGGAGAAATTAGGGCAAATTTGATGGAAAAGAACGGGTATAAATGTGATTGAAACAATTGAAATCCATGTGATTTGAATTAGAAGTAAGAACCATCTCCAAGGGAGTTTTAAAGTTTAAACCTATCGATCTTGGGATTTCATTGAAATTCTACTATTTCAAATCCAGACTTTCCTACAAACCAAATATATACGATCAGAATGAAGTTCAATTCTAAATCCTACCAAATCGTGTAAACTGAACAGCCCATAAGAGTTAAATGGTGAAAGTAAAAAACACATTTGGGTTAAGGAAACTACTTAGTAAGCAACACGAGTTGGAGAGCGCAAATACATGCTCATATAAAAAAGATGGTTGTCATTGTGTTCTCATATTGTTTACGAGCAAACCCATAAAGAAACAAGAGAAAAGATTGAGAAACAAAGAAGATTTGAAGTAGAGAAGTTGCTTTTAGCCTTACGTTTTATAATTGGGTGACTATGAAGTCGTAAGGTAAGATTGAGGGTAACGCTTCACTGATGCCGGTAAATAGAGAGAAAAACATGAATTAAAGCAGGTTAGTAATATCTATTAATGTTTAAACGTGTTATATGATAGAAATACATGTTAGATGTGTTGTAATTCAGAGAGAATGAAGAAAAACATGCTAGAAGGGTTAGAATGGCTAGAAATCAATGTTTTGCATTGGTCGACTTCCTGTACAATACATCTTATTTTTGTAAGTTGTAATTGAATAGCAAAGTCGCAAAGACGATGAGGACAAGCTACATTGGAACTGACATGGAACTTGCATACACTACATGACATGCATGTGACTTGAAAGTTCTGCACAAAGTTTTTTTGGAAGGGTGGCCTAGCCTATGCCTGGACTAATCCCTGCAAATTATGACTGCAATACATCAGCCTTGATAAACTCAGTGACCACAAGTGTTGTGTACGCTTGGATTCGAACCCTAGGCAGATGAGATATTCCACCCCACCCCTCAGGGTCTCAACCACTACGCCACTAACATATGACAAAACTGAGGGTGGGTCAATCAACCTCCTAGAAGTTGCAGTTAGTGAAATAGAGATTGTAAGCAACTTAAAGTCACTTAGGAGGTCGATTAGACCCTTGTTAGGCATGCTGATGATTATATATGTGTACGATGCCGAGTCAAGACACCCTAAACCCCACATAGTATTCATTATAAAGTATGCAATAATTTTATTGCTTGTATAAGTAGCATTGTAACTAGGAACAAATAAAATCTACATAGTTAAAAATGAGGTTTTTATGAATTTAAAATTTAACATCTTTATGTATTTATAAACAAAAATGGTTTATGCAAATCCACTATTCTTTTTTAATTTCAAACAACTAAGTCCATAAATTAAATTGGGGTTAAAAGAGGTGCTTGTAGCATTTCTCAAATGAATTTTGATTTTTATTATATTTTTAAAGATTAAAATAATCATATATAGGTTTGTGTGTATCTATCTATGTATATATATATATAGAGAGAGAGAGAGGGGTTTTAAATATAAATCATGTAACTGTTACAAACCATATAAATTAATATCGACTCTGGTTTTGTTTATTTTGAAATTTAACGTGGTCATTAAATTGGTTGAAGATTAGGTTTAGTGTAAATTAAGGAACCGATTTAATCCAAACCATTGATCATCTACATTAACGGTTGAGATTAGTTTGTAGGTTTTTTTTAACAATTACATGATTTGTATTTTAAACTCCCTCCCTCCCTCCGCCTCTCTCTCTCTCTCTCTCTCTCTCTCTCCATATATATATATATATATATATAGAGGGAGATTCGTACGAAAACCTCAAACATTTAAAGAAACACGAGGACGATTCTTGGCCAATCAATAATTATTAATATTTATTAAAATAATATTGCATTTAATATAAAACAAAAGGGCATTAAGGTCTTTATTTTATAATATTTAATTATGGATAAAAACTAAATTGCTGAAAATTTGGGATTATTATTAACATCCCAAAGACAGATCCAATATTTTCTCAAGATTTTACACACTTCCATCGTATAGAGATTCAACCAATTTTGTAAAGATATATTTCTTATATACTGAGAATATATGGATTGAAAAGATATGAAACCTATATTTTGAATAAACGATGAACATATTCTGCATGCAATATTTTTATAAAACAACGAGCAAATATATGAGATTACTTATGATATTATGAATTGAAAAGATGTGAACCAATATTTTTATAAAACGACGAGCAAATTCTGTAGCAAAATATTATCTACACCAAAGCTAACTAAATTAAGAATCACATGTAATCATATATTTTTATACACCAATTAAGCAAATTAAGAATCACATGTAATCATATTTTTATAAGTTATATAATGTATTAATCAGTTGTGAATCTATACATAAACTACAAATAAATCATCAATATTCACAAACCCAAGTTATCAAACACACAAATGCATAACTACAAATATCACTTTTTGACCATTCATGTATTATAATTACCTTTAAGATACTATAAATATATATCTTATATCTTTGGTTCTAAATCGATTGAAATAAATCACATATAATTACTAACGGCAAACCCACACAAATATCATAAGTAATCTCATATATTACAGAAAGATCATGAGTATCCATGTATTGTGATTACATTTAAGATGCTATAATAAATAAATCACATATGCTCATTAGGTGATTGTAAGTAAATATTTTGTAATATACACGAATCACATGTAATCATAATTATATAAGTTATATAATGTATTAATCGGTTGCGAATATATACATAAATTATAAATAAATCATCAATATTCACAAAAACAAGTTTTCAAATAGACAAATAGATCATCCGTGAACAAATGGATATTCATTATATTCAGAAGCAAATATATCATACGTCATCTACAAAAGTGATTTGAATTTCCAGTTTTACCCTTAAACCAATTAAAGATTTGATTTAAAATACTCAAATATTCAATATATTTACAATTAATGCCATTAATCATTTTAACCATTGATTAAACTCAATCTAAGGCTAAGATTGTTCCCTTTGTTTTCTTATATATATCACGTCCTCGTTTGAACCCACTTCTATATCTATATATATATATATATATAAGTTTTCAAAAGAAAGATATGGTTTATGAAGGCAGGGTCAGATTTAAACGAGAAGATGATCAATTTGCAAGAAAGCGAGAAGTTTTGATATCATATATGATTACACACATGATACACACATTTAATCATATATGATTAAATACATGTTGCATTGACAAACACATAATTTCACCAACTCGCGTACATCTCTTTTCAATGTGTTTAATCATCTATGATTAAACGTGCATATCACATATAATCATATATAATCTTGGAACTTCTAGTATGATTCTTCCATTATCAAGATAAACATAAAATTGTTTGATTATAATTAATGTTAACCAAATGATGATCTTAATTATGATTTCTGACGTTACAACACGACAAAAAATGTGCAATTTGGTAACGATATAATCAAAGGATTAATTTTATTAATTGCTCTTTCCTTTTTGTAAATGTATAGAATATTTAGATTATTTTTATTTTGTATAAAGTTTATTAATTAGTGTAGCCGAACATCATATAAATCTTTTTCTAGTAAATCGGGGTTTAACCTACGTAACATGAATTGATTTTGACACTTTATCTTTTCTTCGTAAAATTAAAGTATATAATATAATTAATGTACAGGTTATCTATAATAACAAGATCTATCTATTAAAAACCAAAGTGAATACAAGTAAAAGAAATTAACTATTTTGTTAATTAACTGGAAAACGATATATTTATCGTGTAACACTAAGGCCTTGTTTGTTTTTTCATTTTAAGCTCTTAATCACCACTTATGTCTAATTCGTTTAGACGTTTCATAGCCATTTCAGAACTAAATTCAGACTTCAGACTTCAGCACCTCTTAAAAACAAACGCCACCTAAATAAGAATAAAGTCTCGAACATTTTATTATACGCGTAAAAGTTGTTGAAAAACGAAAGTCGTAATAGAGCAAGTGTATTATTTCAACTTTCATGATAGGGGCGGACCACTAAGAAGGTCCCGGATGCTTGTGCATCCACTCTACTATCCTGACCTAATTTAAAAAAAAATTAGGGGTCTTAAAAATGCGTTATTTTAAATTGAAATTTACTTCTTTAAATTAATAAAAAAACTAGAGTTTATCGACAATCATCATTATATCACGATCGATTATTTTAGAACTTCAAAATTTGTGAGAATCGTAAGAACTTCTAGCTTAAGACTTGTTAACATGATTTTTTTCCATCTAAGTATAGTATTTAATATATTGATTAACATATATTTGTTTCAGTAATTGTTTCATATGTATTCGTTTTACAGTGTTAATGAAACAAGGGCTAGAATTAGGGTCAAAATTTCAGGAAACAAATTTAGACAAGGGGAAATGACTAAGGGGTAGTGAAGAGATATATAATCAGGTTGAGATGAGGATTAGGTTTTTGATGGAACACCTTTTTTATATACCCCTTTTACTATTTTCCTCTTTTACTTTCCAGTTGTTATAAGCATACTTTTGTTTCTTTTTTGCTGTATAGATTTCCAATTTATCCAGAAAATATCAAATTTTGAAGTTTACATATATACATTTTGACATCACTCTGAGCTCACCAAGTGTTTGATAAAATTCCTCAATGAGAATTTCTGTTTTTCTGGTACCTTAGTAGCTTTTGATTGGCAGTCAATCAGGAGAACTTTTTGGGCCATTGGCAAAATATTAACAATCAACTTCTTTGTCCTTAAGTTTTTGTTAACTTATAATCATGACTTTAAACAAGCACCCATTCCTTAGTATATGAATATGATCTTCATTTTTCTAAAAGAAACAACTTTGACTATGACCCCCAAATTAAGTTAATCTTGTATTTTAGTCTGTTCATTGGCCGGCCTGCAATCCTTATGATTTATCTATTTGTCTTCATTTACCCTCTACCAATTTTAAATTTTCAAGGGTTGCAGCACGACGACTTCCCGGGACCCATCCAAGTACCCATATCACAAATTGTATCCATGAAGCTCAGCAGGTGTTGTAGATAACAGTCAACACACTCGAACCGATGACCTATGAGGAGCAGTCCCAAGGCATAACATTTATTTAGCCATGAAGTTAGTTAAGTTTTGTCAAGTAACAATGGTTATTTGTCATTTTAGCTTGTCATATGATGTAGCTTTAGCTAACTTTTGGGCATACATGACACATGCTAATAAAAGGTCATGCTTCCAATTTAAGG
This sequence comes from Silybum marianum, assembly GCA_036898165.1. Taxonomy (NCBI): domain Eukaryota; kingdom Viridiplantae; phylum Streptophyta; class Magnoliopsida; order Asterales; family Asteraceae; genus Silybum; species Silybum marianum. Next base: position 27,004,803 of record CM072539.1, read on the forward strand.
TCCTCTAGCTAAATAAGACAAGATTAGTAGATTTTGGACCAAAAGAATTTTTAATGGACTAAACTTGCATGTTGGTAGATACTCCAGGGATAGAATTTAAAGTTTACTGACTTTAGTCTAAATGAATATGATTCACATAAAGAAAACAATCAAGATTACATTCAAGATTTGGATGAAGTGTTCCAACTCCTTATTTCCATTTTCATGTCTCCCTATTCGCCACTTGTTGTTTATTATATCGTACATATCAAGAAAGATGACTCTAAATTATTAAAGAAAACAGATGATGATGTGAACTTGACCTGGTAAAACACTTGTTTGTCACTCTGTTTGTGTTTAAAGGCATGACTTTTTAGTTCACACCATTGTACCTTGTGCATTAAACATTGGACTTCTCATATACCATATATATATATATGTCGTATATGTGAAACCCCGTTAGATTACTCTCCAAAAAGGTTCCAAATTATCCTAATTCTAGCTTATAGATGAAACAAAAACTGTCTTGATATATATTACAACTTTTAGATGAGTTGGGAATCTAAAGTTGAAACTTCATGAGCTTTTAGCCCTCCTTGCTTCTTCCTCTCTCTCTGTCTCTCTCTGTCTCTCTCTATCTATCTCTCTCTCTCTCTATATATATATATATATATCTGTGTATGTTCATATATTAGTTATGGGGATTCTGAGCTTCTGTTTCTTGGTTTTCTCCATTCATAAACTTGTTGATGCTCAAATAACCACCGAACCGAGTGAAGGTCTGTGTGTGTATTGTATCTTTTTGTATATATAGTATTCAGTTAAGCTGATTCTTTTTATCTGTTGTGATCATAGTGGCTGCTATCAACAAGCTGATAGATTACTGGGGTTTGAGCTCAAAGCTGAACTTGACAACTGACCCCTGCAGTCAGGGTGCATCTTGGGCTGCAGAGACTGCAAACCCGCGAATTGCTTGTGAATGTCCTGCCAACATCTGTCGCATAACTCACTTGTCAGTTCTTTACGCTCTTCTTTATACTACTAACGTTCAAAACGAGCATTTCAATTGGCAACTTGTAAAGAAAAAGATTTGTGTATATTGGAATAGATAATAGATTAGTTTACACTTATGAAATATTTAGATTTTCACTTTTTTTGTTTGCAGGAAGATATATGCTTTGGACATTTCTGGTGAACTCCCACCTGAACTTTTTCAACTCACTGAGCTCATGGACTTGTGAGAAGCTAGTAACTTTAGTTTCTAGAGAAAAAAAAAAGAAATAAGTTTTATACTTGAGGTCAAATATGAAAATTGCTATGGATTTTGTTGGATGTAGTTATAAAAAAAGTTCATGAAAACAAAAGAATTCGTATAACTGGGATGTTACAAATGAGTTTGTTTGACCTCAAAAGTTAAACTGAATAAATTAATTTTTTCGACTTTAAAACTTTAACTTGCTGTAGGAACCTCGGCCAGAATATACTAAGTGGCTCTATCCCTCCAGGAATTGGAAACTTGTTCAAAATGCAATATTTGTTAGTACATCTCTATCTTTTCCCAAACTTAATTTTTAGTTCTGAATTAGTAGCAACATTTAACGTTGTGTAATTGTTAATCATCAGGAGTCTTGGCATTAACAATTTTAGCGGACTCGTGCCTGTGGAGTTTGGCAATCTTACCAAGTTGAAATCTCTGTTAGTAAAAATCTTCGATTCTCATTTTCGATATTTCATTTTGATTTCCATTTTACACACTTCATGATGAATATATGTGTGTGTATATATATATATATATCGTCATTCAGAAGCTTCAGTTCAAACAATTTCAATGGACCTTTGCCTGTTGATTTAGGAAACTTGACTTCCTTAGAGCAACTGTAAGTAAATATATAAGCTACATATGTCAATTCGAATTTTGAAGTCAAATTAACTATTTTTCAACTTTCTTCATTTGATCAACTTAAGGGTTTTGACTTTATATGTTTGTTGATCAATTAGGTACATAGATAGCAGTGGAGTAAGCGGGCCATTTCCTCAAGAACTATCAAGCTTGAAATCCCTTCAAACTGTGTAACTCACTTCTTCTAGAAACATTCATTTACTTTCGAGTATATGAAGACTTACGATATTTTAAACATTTTTTTTCCACAACAGATGGGCATCAGACAACGGTTTCACTGGAAAACTTCCCGAGTTTTTTGGAACTTTTACGAACTTAACAACACTGTATGCATGATTATCGGTCATCTCTTTTGGTTATAAAAAGTTAAAGTTTTTACGGTAATGGATTTTCATTTTCATTTTCCCTTTAGGAGACTTGAAGGAACAGCTCTTGAAGGCCCGATTCCCAGCAGTTATGCTGCCTTGACGAAACTACAAGACCTGTAAGATTGTTTAGAAATATTTGGAGAACCTAAGAACCAACTATTTCATATATTATTCATGATATAATGCATTTTCATCATGAATACCATATATTTTCATTATAAAAAAATATCTTCATGAACATATATCACGGCATTCGTCATGAATAAAACATGAATAGTTGGTTCCCAAGTTCTCAAAATATTTACGGTTCTAATTTAATTTATTTTGCTGTATAGGAGAATTGGTGATCTGGGTGGTGAAGATTCGACACTCGATTTCTTGGTTAACTTAACAAGCCTTTCGATTCTGTATGACTTCACTTCCTTCTCGTTTCCTTTTGGTACTTGGTTTTGATTGCAAACAAACTAGCGTTCTTGTATAGATACAAAAAAGGATAACTTTGCAAAAATTGAGCAATAATATATAGGAAGTGCCAAACATAGTGGTCCTAACATTTATATTTCCACAATTTGTTTGAATCACTCATTCTTGCATAAAGTAGTATTTTTGTCTTTATTTTATTTGAACTTCCTTTTCTTTTTTTGCATTTTCTTGCAAGAAAAATGGTTGGTTATTAATCTAGTATGATGGTTTCTAAAGTCCATAATTCCCAAATTGGTACAAGTTTGATAAATATTTGATGTAACTCGGATATCGTTTATAGTTCCTTGAGAAGCTCCCGAGTGGCTGGAGAAATTCCCTCACAAGTCGGCACCTTCCCTGACTTACAAACCCTGTAAGTTCACTTCTTCATATTAATACCAGATTCAGTTTGCACGAGGTACGTTTGGTAGGCAGATGGGATTGGACAGGACTTGTGGATGGTTTTAAGGTTTTAAAATGACATGGGTAGTTTAGTAATTTACCAATCTTGTCTCATCTCCATGATTTTTGTTCCACCTATTTTGGTGGGACCACTCAATCCTGTCCTGTCCCTGTCTAATGTCACATCAAACATGAAACAAGTTTTTGTTTTGTTCTGTCATGTCCCAGTCTAATGTCACATCAAACATGAAACAACAAGTTTTTGTTCTGTCATGTCCCAGTCTAATGTCACATCAAACATGAAAAAACAAGTTTTTTGTTTTGTCCTGTCTCAGTCTAATGTCACATCAAACATGGAACAACAAGTTTTTGTTCTGTCCTGTTTTGTCCCGTCCTGTCTTGTCTTGCATACCAAGCGTACACCTGGCATGCCAAATATTATGCATATGGTAGGATCATAATTTTGTCTCAAGTTCTTGAGTTTGAAAACACTTTGAAGGGACTTGAGCTTCAACAAATTAACAGGCGCCATACCGAACTCTTTCCAAGACTCTCAATCATTGCATTTCTTGTAAGTCTTTCGCTTTTTCTTTCACATCAAATTAACCATCGCAGATCTTGGATTAAAAAAAAATACAATTTTCATGAGTTTTCAGGTATCTCGGAAGCAATAGCTTAAATGGGGAGATCCCATCAAATATCATAACTTCACAGCTCCGGGCATTGTAAGTTCTGAAGTGGTGTCTTCAATTACTTTATGTTTTCTTGTATTTATCTGTTCTTTTTTTTCTTCATATTCTTGCAACAGAGATGTCTCCTTCAATTCCATCACCGGTAATTTGCCTGCTAATTTCGTGAAAATTAGAAGATCAATGTGAGTTGAGCAACATTTTAATTCATATATGAATTGTTAAAATACTGCATAAACATAATAGTTCTTCTACAGGAATGTTGTGGGAACTTTAGTGAATGGAGACGGCTTATTAGACGGGTAAACCACCTATCTTTTAATTTATTTATTTTGGTGTTCTTCATACAGATTTAATCCCATTTTCTTGGGATTTTTCTGTTGAAAATCCGTACTTTTTAAAAAAAAATTAAAACGTGGTGCAGGAAGGCTTCTGAGATCTCAGATTGCCTGCTAAGGGATAACAAGTGCACGGAAAAGGTTCCGGTCGGTAAGTTCTATTTGAACATCATTCTGAAATTTCTTCACAATGGAGATGCAAAAGTTCAAATCTCTAAAAAAAAGTTACATTCAACTCCAACGGTTTCTTTATTTTGGAGATTTTAATATTAATTATATTATTAAAATATTCAATAGATTTAATATCTCAACAAATTATATATGAAATGATGGTACATTCAACTTCATTTGTGGGAACCATAAAAAAAACCATTTCCCTCTCTTTAGCATTTAATGTTGGAGAATTCTCCACATTTGAAGATTTTTATCCTCTGCCTAGGGTTCGATTCCAGGCATAAACAACAATTGTGGCCACTAAGTTTATCAGGGTTGATTTCTTGCGGTCACAATTTGCCAGGATTAGTCCAGACTATACCCTACCAAAAAGGATTTTTATCCTTTCTCCTACTTTTTCTATTTTGAAGAAAGTTTTGAAGGATCTATCGGAACCAAAAAAAAGGTTCATAACTCCAAAATGTTCATTTTTTTCCATTTTGAAGTATCTGCTCGAGATGCTATAAAGTACTCTTTTGAGCATATTTTGACTTTTAAGGTCAAATGAACCATGAGAATATGTGGGACCCATTAAATCACTCTCCAAAAAACCCCTTGGAGAGAGGGGATACAACAAATATTGAGAATAAATGGTACAAGTCTAGCCGATATAGCACTCTGACACAGACTAAGTTTTAACATCAAATTTTATAAATATTTGACTGTAGATTCTTTTGCTATCAAATGCGGTGGCCCACAACAAGCATCTTCATACGGTGTTAGATTCGATGATGATTCAGACACCCTTGGAGCTTCATCAGTCTACACAGCTTCAAATAGTAAATGGGCAGTAAGCAACACGGGAAGTTTTATATCAAACCCAAATGGGCCTCAATATACAGCACAGACGGCCTCTCAGATCACAGGTACTTTAGACTCTGAATTGTATAAAACGGCAAGAATCTCGCCAAACTCATTAAGGTATTACGGCCTGGGCTTGAGAAATGCGAGGTACAACGTTGAACTTCATTTTTCTGAAATACAAATGGATGATTCTGAGTCATGGAGAGGCCTTGGAAGACGCTTATTTGACGTTTATATCCAGGTACATAGTCTATGATATAAATACAAAATCTTTCATTGCCAACTGATCGTTTTTGCAGAAACAACAGTTTATTTGCAATGAAAAATCAAGAATTATATTTTTGTGAAGTTGATGCATTGAATCTGTTCCTAAGTATTTGCATCTAGTGTGAGAATATGTGGAACCCCATTATAATAATTTTCAATATATATATATATATATAGGGTCAGGTTCAAGGGGAAACCTCAAAAAAAAAACTGAAAACACCTTGGGAGCTCTCCATCTGGACGGTATGCACAAATGCATATTGGTAATTCATAACATGCACTCGTGCATTTTAAAAAAAAAAAAAATTCAATCGCTTGTATGCATTTGTGCATACCGTCCAAATGAAGGGCTCCCAGGGTGTTCTTCAGTTTTTTTTTTTTATGTTTTCCTTTGAGGAGAATAGGTCCAAATCTAGCTGATTGGGGCTCTAACACGCCCCCTCTAGCGGAGGCTAGATGGGAATCGTGCCATAGTGTCGAGAGGGGGATAGACAGGTACAGATTGACCTCCTAGAGTGTCAAGTCCATAGAGTGGGAAACTTTGGCTCTGATACTATGCGAGATTATGTGAAACTCCATGGATTACTCTTCAAAGAGTCTTAAGAACGGTGTTCTGACAGATCTTGAGGAAAATAGGTCCAAGTCTAGCTGATGTGGGACTTTGTCATATATGGCATATACGACCATTTCCGTATTCACATTTTACTTGTAAATGAATAAAGTGGATATGCTAATAGCCATTAACGACTACTCCTAACGTTTATACAAATTTGAAAAGGGTGAAAGAGTTCTTCGAGATTTCAACGTGAAGGAGGAAGCACGCGGATCAAAAAGAGCGTTGGTGAGATTGTTTGAAGCCAACGTAACAAACACTATCATCGACATTCATTTGGTGTGGGCGGGAAAAGGAACTTGCTGCATTCCGGTTCAAAGCACATTTGGTCCGTTAGTCTCCGCTATACATGTTTCACGAGGTTCATTTTTCTTACCGCTTAATTACGTAGTTATTTTTATAAAAAAAATATTTATTGCATAATTTTGACATCATCTTTAACTCACACTATTATACAAGGGTAAGGTAGTTCTGCCTTATATCCCACCCCCAGACTCTACTTTCGAGTGGGTTATACTGTATTTGTTTGATAGGATTTGTTTTTTAGTTTGATACAAGGGATTGATAACAATTTGACAATCATACGACAACTAACTTTAGGATCTTGATATTTTTATTTTAACATAAATCTTGTTTTATTTTGGTAGCATCCGCCGGTGGTTCTTCCAACAATGACAAGAAGCAAGTAGGAAGAATCGTTGGAATAACGCTTGGAGGTGTAGCCGGGATTTTCTTAATAGCCTCCGTTTTTTATTTATGGCGAATAAAGAAGACACCCGAACATGTATCTATTCATATAGATTCGCCCAAAAAAAGCCTAACTTTTGTTTAGGCTTAGGGCCTTTGGGGTTCCTCCTTATAGGTCACCAGCTCGAGTCCCAATGGGATTTTTTGGGATGTTCTTTAGGACCCCATTGAATTAGTTGAGGTGTGCGCAAGCTGACCTGAACACCCATGATTTACAAAAATAAAAAATAAAAATAAAAACTTTTGTCGGAGGCTATTGTTTCATAGTTGTTTGTAAACTTATGCTACCAATAAAAACAGGTTTCTTCCTTGTATGTCTTTTTGTAATAATATTGAAAAGCTGTGTGTAAGATGTGTATATCTACTTGACTAAATAAAATTTTGGCAAAGTCACTTTTAGTCTTTTAGTTTTAGATGTGTTGATTCCAACTGAGTTTAAGATATCTTAAGTATATTTTGTTTATAATTTCTCTTAAATAGAAAACTAAAAATCAGAATCTCTAAAAGTAAATAGAACTCAATAGATTCTCTATTAGAGAATTTCAACATCAATTGTGTTATTAAAATATTCTATAGTTTTTGTCATTCTAATACATTTAAAAAAAACTAATTAATCATTCTCATTGGTGAGATTTTTTTTTTTAAAGATAGGCTAACACACACACATTTTCCCGGGGTATCCTGACTCCCGCTTAAGGGTGCCACCCGACTAATCCCTGTCGACCACGGCCCAACCCAATTAAGGGTACCACTAAGTGCAGGCTCATGATCTGGATATCGTCACATGCGCACTGCGGGGTTCGAACCCGGATAGTGAGGGATACCATCCACTGCCCCCCCAGGATGTTACCTTACCACACGGGCTAGACATGTTTTGATCATTGGTGAGAAATATTAAATAACATTTCTCTCTTCTTGCTGAGGAGTTTGAGAATTTTCTATCTATGAAGTTTTCTATAGGTTTCTTTATTTTAGAGAACTAGAATGGAAATCTTTTGAAGTAATATAGAGGACAAAAACTCCATTTTCTCTATTTTATGAAATCTTTTGAAGCAATATAGAGGACAAAAACTCCATTTTCTCTGTTTTATGAAAATCTGTTGGATTGTTTTTCGGTTTTTCCCCCTCGGTTGAGCTATGAAAAGAATAAGATGTGCGCATGATTTTTAGTGTAAGAAACTAAAGTATGTTATATAATAATTTAGAGATGGGCATTAAGCTCCAAAGCCCGATCCTCGCTCGATGCTAGATTACTAGCTATGAAAAACTCGGGATCAGTAGGGTCGGGTTTGCACGGATGAGTTAGGCTCTGATAGAAAGCCGGTTATGAAAAAGAGTACTCGTTAGATCTCATATTTAGGACCGGTCAACAACCTGATTATACATTTACACATACATGTAAGTAGACATGATACATTTATACATATTTACAACACACTCGCTATATATTTATACATGCATATTATACATTTTAAATAGGATTGGATGAAATTAAAAACTGAGATTATCAATCCTACTTCAATAAGTTTTTAAAATCAAAATATTAATATACAAAATCGACATGTCATTTTTGTCATGGTTTGTTTTTCATGACCTTAGATCTCAACTGTGTTTTGATTAGTCGCCATGTTAGCGTGTATAGCATGCCCGAAGGCCCATGGACTCTTTTATATAGTTACCTTTCAACAACCATTTCATCTAGGGGTGAACTGATAATATACATGAGGTATTTAGTGTTGTGCAAACAACGTGTCCTGCGACCTAGACCAATTTTTATTAATTATGACAAAGAATAATACACTGCAGGACATAAACCAATACCCCTGAATAATCAAACAAAAGGCCACCTAAAACAATGTCTTTGTATGTTTTTTGAATAAAGTATCTTATGAAACATAGAAATATAACATCTGAATTGAAATGGTCGAAATCGAAAACTTTACTTCAATTTAATCTTTATTATATGTAAACGTCAAAGATAAAACACAAACAAAACAAAAAGTGGAATCTACAAAATCGTAAATTTAAAAAAAAAGGTTTACAAAATTCCTACACAACAATAAGTGACAAGATTATGAGAATAACTTAGAATAAGAAAAACATTTACAAAAGTTAAATTTAACGACTAACTAAAAAATTAAAAATAATATAACGTTCTGTTCTCGAGTTTTAAGAGGAAAGAAAATGAAAAGAAAGTGAAGGAAAAGAAAAGAAAGGAAAGGAAGAGAAATAATTTTTTTTATTTGTGTTTTTGAGAGTGGAGAGAAAAGAAAGAAAGAAAGAAAGGGAAAGAAAAAAAATAAATATTCGTGTTCGTGAGTAAGAGGGAAAGGAAGAAAATATGTCATTTTTACAATTATACCCATATTTATTTTGCAGTAGAATGTAATTGATGGGTAGATGTGTAATTTTATAAATATTTTTAATTGTTATAAAAAAAGATTTTTTCCTTTCCTTCCCTTTCCTTCCACATTTGGGAGGAAAGTTTTGAAAGGAAAATCAATATAATTTTCCATTTTTTTCCTTCTTTTTCTCTCCTTGAAAAAAACTCAAGAACACAACATTTTTTTTCTTTCTTCCTACTTTCCTTTCCTTTCCATTTTTTTTCTTTGTAAAAAAAACTCGAGAACATAGAAGTCTAAATATTTAAGCAATAAAGATTAAAAAGAACAAATTTCAAACACAAATGTTTGATGCCGTTTTGGAATCTGTTATATGGGTTTTGCCAATACTAAAAACCAATTTTCAAGCCCACTGTCTCTGGGTCTTGTTAGGATTAGAAAAACAATTTTGGAGACCACTATCTTGGAGTCAAAAATCTAGGTTGCCATAAAAGACAAATTTGTTGTAGGATCGGATTTAGATTTTTTTTGTACGGTTATATAGACAAAAACTAATTATGAAAAAGACGGTTTTTAGCAGCGTGTTTTTACATTTTTATTAACGTTCAATATCGTTCGATGTGTTTTTACCTTAATTCTATCGTTTCGATGATTTTTAAAGTTTTTCGTTTAGTTTCGATGGATTTTTAAAGTTTTTTGTTTGATTTCATTCAATGTTTAAGTTTTATTAATCGATTTTGAAGAACTTTTTCGTTTTTTTTTTATTTCTAGAGATTTTTTTCCCCTTTTTTGGTTGATTTCAAGAGGTTTTTTGGTTGATTACGAGGTATGGTTGTATCTTCTAGAACTTCTGAATATTATACAGTGACATCTTCTTAAATGATAAGGTCGCATTTTTTATTAACGTAAATTTTTTATTTTTTCGGAAAAAAATAATACAGTAGCACGTGCCATCGTGTGCCCTTGTACAGGCATGTCCTTGATTTGTTGCCTTCTAAATATTGTTGCCTTGGCCACCGCTATTATTATCATGGGCAAGACTGTTAGTAGGGACGGAAACGAGGCGGGTAATGCATCCCATGTCCCCGTCCCCGACCCCGACCCCCATTTAGACCCCCCGACCCCACCCCGACTAATCCCCGATGGGTTCGGGGGGAGAAATCCCCGATGGGTTCGGGGAACCGTTGGATACCCGTTTAGTAAAAATCGACGAATTTTAAAATTAAAATTATAATAAATCATTAGTATATTAATTCACAATATTGAAAAACAAATATATTTCTCATTTAATAATAAATATATACATAATATACATATTTATTTATTTAAACGTACACTATATACATATATTTTAAAAAATAAAAAAATTAATCGGTACGTTAGGGGCGGGTAATGCCATTCCCGACCCCGCGTCGGGTATGAAAATATATCCCGTCGCCCGTTAAACCGGGGAATCCCCACCCCGTTAGGGTCGAGTACCCGTGTTTACCCGCCTCCGACGAGTAAAATTTCCATCTGTAACTGTTAGTGATCTTATATTTTTATCCAGTTAGTGTTTACTGGATATATAATTATATATACTATAGTTTTAGCAGACTAAAATCTTATTCAATAAGATGGATAAAATATTGAATTTAATACTAAAAACTTACTAAATATGTGTTTGGACTTGGATAAACACGGCTTATATTTATATTTAGTTGAGAATTATTTTACGTTTATTAAGCGCGGTTGGATTATGACTTTTGCTAATATGCCACCGCACAGGTCACGTCTTCTCCGGTGTTTTTATGTGTATGCGAGAATAATAGCCACGTGTTCAGGGCTCTCATGTATCTTAGATACAATTAAATAATATCTTATACTCTTTTAAAAGGTAATATCTAATATTTTTAATTTATATAAATATATTTACCATTCATATAATTACATTCTTACAACCGCATGAAACACATCATCATCTTTTTCAGTTTTAATTAAACTGACAACAAAAGATCAATTTGAATAGGTGAGTGTTAATAACATTTTTTTAATGGGGCGTGTACGGAATTTTTGGTACTATAATAAAGTTTTGATGTAAATATGTGTAAAAATGAAATTTACTTGTAGATATGTCATTAATAATATATAAGGGTGTCATTAGTCTTCCTCTTTAAATATAAAAAGGAAAAACAATCGATGAAGAGATTATTAATCATTTTTATTGTCATTATCAAATAAAATACAATTGACATGATCCAATATAAAAATTAACCGTAATAGATATTGTTTATAGTTGGGCTCATAGTTTTAAAGTATGATTTCATATAAGAAAAAAATATGAAAACTCATTAAGTTTATTCTAGACCATCCAAAATGTTCCTTCCAAATGTAGAAGGAAATAAAATAAAAGAAATAATAACAATTATTTTTTCTTTGTAAAATTACAGTTCTATCTATCAATTACAAATCATTATATGCTAAGGGGCAGGTTCAAATGAGAACTCAAATTGGGTTGTAAACGTTAAGATAAATGAGAGCATGACACGTGTAACATTCAGACTGAATAATCAAATAAATATTCAGACTGAATCTAGTATTTATTCGATCTGAATAATGCTTATTCAGTCTGAATAAACATTATTCAGACCGAATAAATAATATATTCAATTTAAATATTTCTTTAATTATTCAGTCTGAATAATCTACATTCAAACACATATCGCGCTTTTATTTGTTATTACGTTCACAACCAAATTTAAGTTTGTATTTAAACTTTTCTCTATATAAATAATGATATATAGTAAGGTTTTGATGTATATTTTATAAAAAAAAGTTTCATTTAAAGAGATCTCATTAATAAAATCTAGAAGTCCTTCCGCTAAAAATAACCATACATTCCTAAATAATATTTTAGAAAAATATTAAAATTATTTATCAAACTCTCGGCAAATCAACTTTTACATATAAACAGAGATAATTATAGCATACAACCCCAATCCAGACAAGCCAACTTCCGACACCGCCCGATTCTCTCTCTCTCTCTCTCTCTGGATCTCACCAATTCAACCAACCCCAACTCCCCCCATCTGTAGTTCCCTTCCTCCCTTTTGCAGAAAATCCAGCTAAGAGCATCTCCAAAGGGGGAAAACAGACAGAGAGAAAATTCCGGCGAACCATACACCTCCAGATGTGTCTGCGTCAACTTCAGATCTGATCGTTTCTCTATCCAAGTCAACGGATCTCTTCATCCACTTTAATCTTCTCTTCTGCTGCAGATCATAAACGGTACGGTCTTGTACTAATTCCAATTCCTTTTAAACCGGTCTCAGTTCGCATTTTGGACGATGTTAAACGTCGGTGATGTTTAGTGAACTGCATTGGTGATTAATTATTTGGATTTGATTTCGTTATATAGAAATTTATTAGCGTGCTTGATATCTATGTTGATATTTAATGAATGGTGTTTTGAACTTTTGTTTTTATGAAAAGCTAATTAATGATTGTCATTTGTGCTTTAACTACGAGTTTTTGAGATTTATAGTTATGATTTTTGTAAAGCCAGAAATCTAGAACAATGTTAGGGTCTGATTTGTTTAGCTTATGAGATCTGAATTTGTGCGGATGATTTAATGAACTTCGTTTATTTTATCGTAGATCTGATTTTGTTTTTTTAGGGTTTTTTTTTTGCTGAAGACGAAGAAATAGAACAATGGCACCGACAACCTTACGGAAGGCTATTGGAGCCGTGAAGGATCAAACAAGCATTGGGATCGCAAAGGTGGCTAGCAATATGGCACCAGAGCTAGAAGTTGCTATAGTCAAAGCCACTAGTCACGACGATGATCCTGCCAGTGAGAAGTACATAAGAGAGATCCTGCAGCTCACATCATACTCACGAGGCTACGTGAGTGCCTGCGTCCATGCCGTTTCAAAAAGGTTGAGCAAGACTCGTGATTGGATCGTTGCCCTGAAGTGCTTAGTTCTTATCCACCGGCTGTTGAACGATGGTGACTCTGTTTTCCAGCAGGAAATCATGTATGCTACTAGGAGAGGGACTAGGTTGCTTAACATGTCGGACTTTCGTGATGAGGCACACTCGAATTCATGGGATCACTCCACTTTTGTGAGGACTTATGGGTTTTACTTGGATCAGAGGCTGGATTTGATTGCCTATGAGAGGAAGCAAGGTGGCGGTGGCGGTGGCAGTGGAGACCCTGAGAAGTCCAGGGAAGAACGGTGGAGATCGCCACCAAATCGTGGATATGATTATGATTACAACGAGTTTCGTGATGAACCTGGGTATGGAAATATGAGAAAGTCAAGGTCTTCTGGGGATGTGAGAGAGGGATCTGGTGGATCGTCTCAGGAGAAGAAAGACGTGACTCCATTGAGGGAAATGAAACCCGAAAGGATTTTTGGGAAGATGGGGCATTTGCAGAGGCTGTTGGACCGAGTATTGTCATGCCGACCTACTGGTCTGGCAAGGAACAGCAGGATGGTCTTGGTTGCCCTATACCCTGTCGTTCAAGAAAGTTTCAAGCTTTACGCTGATATATGTGAGGTTTTAGCCATCTTGCTTGATCGATTCTTTGATATGGAACATCATGATTGCGTGAAGGCATTTGATGCTTATGCTGGTGCTGCAAAACAGATTGATGAGCTCGTAGGTTTCTATAATTGGTGCAAAGATATGGGTGTTGCAAGATCATCCGAGTATCCAGAAGTTCAGAGAATAACTGGAAAATTGCTAGAGACACTTGAAGAATTTGTGAGAGATAGAGCAAAAGCTATGAAAAGCCCAGAAAAGAAACCTGAGGTTGTGGAACAAGTTAAAGAGGAAGAGCCAGTTCCCGATATGAATGAAATAAAGGCTTTGCCAGCACCAGAGACTTTTACTCCTCCACCGCCTCCTGAGGTTGAGCCGCCTAAGCCTAAACCGCAACACACTGGTGACTTAATGGACCTAAGAGAAGAGTCAATGACAGCTGATGATCAAGGAAATAGATTTGCATTGGCCTTATTTGCAGGTCCAGCAGCAAACAAAGGGAACGGAAATTGGGAAGCATTTGGATCCAATGGGGAAACTGAAGTAACCTCTGCTTGGCAGAACCCAGCTGCAGAAACCGGAAAAGCCGATTGGGAACTTGCATTGGTGGAAACCGCTAGTAATCTAGAGAAACAGAAGGCGGCAATGGGTGGTGGGCTTGACCCTTTATTGCTAAACGGAATGTATGACCAAGGAATGGTGAGACAACATGTGAACACCAGTCAGTTAACCGGCGGCAGTGCTAGCAGTGTGGCATTGCCAGGGAAGACATCCACGCCTGTTTTAGCCCTCCCGGCTCCTGATGGATCTTTTCAAACGGTTGGTGGAGATCCATTTGCAGCATCTTTAAGTGTCCCTCCACCGGCTTACGTCCAAATGGCAGATATAGAAAAGAAACAACAGTTGCTAGTTCAAGAACAAATGGTTTGGCAACAGTATGCTAGAGACGGAATGCAAGGTCAAGTTAGTTTGGCGAAGATCAATAGCGGTGGATATGTGGCTCCAGGACAACCACCCATGATGCCATATGGAGCTCCACCCGTAAACGGATCCGGGTACTACTATCCAACTCCTTACTAATAATACATGCTTGCTTCTGTATTTGTTCTTTTTTTTTAATCTTTTGTGTTACATATCTTGTACTTGTTCAATTGATTCCTGTATGTTTGCATTTTCCACTCTATTGAGATTTGTTGGCATTTTTGTTCTTATACTATATCACTGTTAGAACACATGAGTAACTATATCATCCATTATGATTTATGACAATGTAATCTGTAATTATTTGCTATTAAAAGCAAAATCTTCTATTTGTTTTGTTGTTTCTTTTCTCATAATATAAGCAATTGTAAGTTGTAACTAGCTTTATTCTGTTTTTGGGTCCCTTTGATATTGCTTCATACTTTTAGTTAAAGAGAAATAGCATTAGATGCCGACTTCCTTAAAGCTGCCCAAGTTATTCCTTTCTGTATTACTTCCATGTGCATCTAGGTTGGAACTATATGCTACTAGATTTTTAATTTTAAGTGTCAAATAAATCACTTCCATTTTAGAAATAGAAACCTTCACTTTTTGACACGCACTAAAACTAAAATTGTGTGTGTCAATGATATTGATTTGGGAAATTGACCATACTAGCCATTTTGGACGAACTTCTCTTTACTTTATAGCCAACTTTTTATTGTTAGAACCAAAATGGCAATGATTTTGCAAATGTCCATTTCGTAACTTGCTAAATGTACTTTTTAAATGAATAAAGCATGATTTTTCTAGTGGGATATTTCACAAGCCGCCACATAAATTCCACAATAGACTACATCAATTTCGCAAACCGACCCACCAGAATCATACTTAATTCATAAAAAGTACATTTGGCAAGTTGCGAGATGGATACTTGTGAAAACTTTGCTATTTCAGTCAAATTGACTAAAAGTAAGCTAAAAAGTGAATATTGTTTGTCCAAAATGACTAGTTTGTCAATTTTTGCTCTCCAGAATGTCTCCTATTTTGTCATTATTAGAATCTATTTAGTATCAAAACATCATGGACAATTTCTTTCTAATAACCTAGTTTAGTATATCTATCCAATTTTCATATATTTCAATTACTCTGCTCTTGGAATTTGTCAAATGGTTTGATTTGTTAGATGATTTATATAGCTTTGAGTTACTTCTATGTTCTCGTAGATTTGGACCAGTTTACCCTGTTCCTAAATATGATGGAAAATGGAATTCATAAAAGTACTCCAACTTCTAGTCTTTCTATAAATGATTATTATTTGGATGAAGACATAGAGAATGCTTTCACAGTGTATATGAAAGAGAATACTAAACTAAACATATAAACTAAAAGACAGAAAAGAACTCTTAACTATACATATTGACATAAAAGGACAAAATATAGCTAACACTTGTGAATTATGATTATACGTTGCAACAAGCTCAATATCATATGTTATATGTACCATTCTAAAGCCCAAAGTAACAGATTGATCTGACAATCTCCAATTTAAAACTATGATGAAAGTTACTGGTAGCACAAGAGTTACAAGGAGCTTATAAATATCATTTCTATAAGTGTGTGACCAGTTGTCACAACCCTTATTCCATTTAAACAAGTTCATAAATCTCATTTTTAGTTGTAATGATAACCCAACTCAGAAGTCTCACTTTTTTATTTATATATGACGGGATATTGTAGTCTATGTAAAGTAAAAATTAAATTAAATAACAAAATGTATACCACCATTTGTTTAATTCATATTTAGCTACAAATTATTATTGATCTACTTTTAGAAACTACTTATAACCTTTAGATCTAAACTTAGCTTTTTTTTCTCTAAAAAACAAGGCTACATAAAAAGACAAAGCAAGGAAAGAAAATAGAACATAAATATTATTCCTAAGGCTATGTTTGCCAAAAAAAAAAACTAGCTTATAAGTTTTATAAGTTGACTTATAAGCTAGCTTATTTTCGGTGTACACGTTTGGCAAACCATAAGCTAGCTTATTAAAACGTTACTTGGAGTAGTGTTTTGAGAGCTTATTGTCACATTTTCCAATTATAACCCTTATTAATATTAATTATTATTTTTTAATATACCCTTTTTGGTCATTTTACAATTTTATACGCTAGTTTTGTCAAATATGATTTTTTAATCAACTTGCTTATCAGCTACCAGCTAGCTTATCCGCTAGTTTGCCAAACATAACCTTAGTCATGGAAAAAAGAAATGGTGTTAGCCCAAGGAAAAAAGTCATTGTTGAATTAGTATTTGAGTATCTCGTGACAACCGAATAAAAACAATAGATACAGCAAAAGTTGAATAATATTCAACAGACTTTCATACATATTTTTTAATAGAAATAATACATAAATCGGTGATAAGTAGATAAACGAAAACCAACTTTTAGAAAAGGTGCAAAGTGGGCTTGTGATGGTGACCTAACTTATTAACTGACTTCCTTCATGTGTGATGGTCAATAAGTCAACGCACATATGTAAATTGGATCTATATGTTTCGCTTTTGATTTATAAAAATTTAAAAATAAATAAATACTACTGTTTCTGTTCTATCTTCTGTTTCTCTTTGGTTTTCACTAACAGTTCATGAATTTAAGAGTAAACTTTAATTTTGGTCTCTATGGTTTACTGAAATCTTTGAAAGTGAGACTTAAATTTTGGTAATTTTAAAAATCATTCTCGTGGTTTTCATTTTGTTCTCCTATCACTAACTTCGTTAATTTTCTTTGTTAGTGTCAATGGTATTTTTGTCCATTTAGACTACTTTCTTAATTTTCTTTAAAATACTAAACATATAATATATTGTATTTATTATATATAGTATATGTATAAAAATTAACAAAAATGGACAAAAATGCCCCTAGCACTAACATATAAAATTAACGGAGTTAGTGACAGGGGCCACTTTCAAAGTAAAATGAAAATCATGAGGACAGTTTTTAGAGTTATCAAAGTTTAAGTCCCACTTTGTAAACCATGTGGACCAAAAGTAGACTAGATGAAAATTAGAGCATCTTCAATGTAAGGTTCTTATAAACAAAAAGTGCATTAGCTTATAAGAAGTAACCATAGATACTCCAACACCTAACCTTGGTTCTTACCATAATTTTTGTGAAAAATTGTCATTTCACTTATTTTTTATATATTTTTTTGACTTATTTTAATTATTTAATCAATGGTACACACAAAGAACCTCCATTTTTTTAAAGGCATAATTATTATTAAATAAGACCAAAGTCATACCAACTTGGACATATAACATCAGCACAACCATCATTACAAGAACCTCCGTTATGGAATTCTTGATGAGTTCTTAATTTGATGAGGTGAAATTGAGATGACAAAAAAGTGTATAAAAAGGAGGTCTTGATGAGTTCCTAATTTGATGAGGTGGAATTGGAGATGCTCTTATACATCTAAACATACCTTAAGAGTTTAGTAGTCAAAAGATGGACACGAGATAGGGCAATGATAATGCCAAACCACTACAGTGAAACGTAGTATCTCCTCCAATGAAGGTTACTATTAGTAAAAAGTGTAGTGATTTGTAAGAACTACCATTATGGAGAGGTCTTTATAAATCTCATGTCCTCTAAGTGATTAAACAATAATAATATTAGTTCTTACCATGAAGTTTTTGAAAAGTGATAATTTTCTTATTTTATTTTCTTGACTTTATAATTATTAATTTATATTAATATAATAATTATAGATGTTGAAAGAATCAACAACCCACAAAAAGGTGGTTTTTATCGTAACTATCATTGTGGACTTTTAAGAGAATTCTTAATTTAGTGACTTGACAATAAAAAGTGTAAAAATAAAACCTTCATTGAAGATGCTCAACAAGACAAATATAGAGTACCTGATGATGGTTATGAAAAGAACAATTGTGAAGATTTTGGATAGTTTAATTGAGAAGATTTTGGATTAGATTTGCTCATAATTTCAATTCTTTCAAGATCACTAGAGATTTATCCGTTAAATTTTAAGGTATTGTGAAATTAATTAAGGTTTGCATAAACATGTTTAGATGTTCAGTTATCCAAAAGTTAAGGTCACCCATCCAAAATAAAATCGTGACAAATTTTTTAGACTTGAAACATTATTTTTAACCAAACAATGGTATAAGAATATTAAGCCAGGATATATATGGGCCCAACGCCTTTATTAGTTATCAATTATCACTACAAACTTAAAGGCCCATCATCCATCTTTTCTTTTTATCTTCTGAATGTCAAACGGAGGTTGTTTCTTGGTATAAAATAATTGAGACACTTTGTATAATTTAGGCAGAATAAAAAATGATTGTTTAATAAGTGTTCTAAATGGATGGTTTCAACGATAGAAACTTATCATTTTAACTTTGTGTATGTTTTAGTGCTAATAAGATACTTTATGATAAGTGTCACGAATTAAATAGTTACCTATATGCATACAAGCATCTTTAATGGAAGGTTTTTTATGTATTGGAAGAGTTTTAATAAGAACCTTGCGTGTTTTGAGTTCTTATACACCAACTTTGGTATTTACTTTGAACTTTGTGTGAAATGTAAAGTGATATTTTGTTAGTTTTTTGAATTAAATATTTAATAGTTATGAAAAATATATAATACAAGGGGACGACAACGTCATTCTGCATCACCTGTGAAAGCTTTCCCATACCTACAAAAGATTAGGACATGTTGCGAAACAATGATCAAAGATTCGACCTCCGGTCCGCATCTTGGGCATAACATCGAATGGAGATCGATATCCAAATGGTTAAGGTACTCCCGAACTGGGAGTTTACCTGGGCTAAGTCTCCAAATAAAGATAAGCACTTTTAGCGGAACGAGTTTACACCTAGGGGTTGTGACCCAATTGTCCGAGATACCAAGGATTTTCTCCTCGATAAGCCTTCTTAATTTATTAACCTTGAAAGAACCGTCTTCAACTAGGAACCACTGCCACTTATCTTCACCCTCGTCCCATGAACCTAGAGTGGATCCTAGATTCATAAGTTCCTCAAGGTCACCCTTAGCACTACCCCTCGGTTCCCTTTGCCAATCCCAATTCCACCAAAGAGAGCCCTCCTCCCAGACTACTATATTCCATACTAAGGCATCCCCTCTATTTTCTAATCTAAACAAACGAGGAAACCTATCACATGGTTTGAAGTTACCCAACCACTTGTCCTCCCAAAAGGACGTAGATAACCCATTCCCACTCTTTTGCCAAAATGCGGTACAAAATCAATACTTAAACGATTTATCATAAACCTCGGCTTAATGATTCCTCCCGAGGCCCCAAAATATAGAGCTCGCCTCTCAGATTCACGTATCTGGACACCACCATCTGCCCCCAAAACCCCTTTAATATTTTGACCCATAATGCATCGCCTTCGATGAAAAACCTCTACCACCATTTATCCACAAGACCCCAGTTTAGCGCTTTTAAACTCCCCACCCCAAGCCCCCCAAAACAAAAATTGTGCACCACAAGATCCCGTTTCACCCAAGCATGAGAAGCAGAAGCCTCGTTCACACCCCCACCCCCCAAAAGAAAGAACGTCTCACTCTTTCAAGGTCACCAATTTCGGGTGTGTTTTGTTTATCTTTCACGTTTTAAGTCAAACCATTCATGATCAATTCAAACACAAGTAGACATTATTAGAGCATCGATCTTCAACTGGTTTTTTACAATTTTTTAAAGAGAGAGATACAAAAGCCAAAATCTTTAATTATGTTTAATTTGATCATATTCTATATTTTAGAGGTTTCACATTTATCACGAGGATAAATTTAAGTTATTTGAGTAAAATTAAAAATAAAAACCTCATTTTTTTTTAAATCTATTGAAGATGCTAGATTAATGAAATCGGTTCTTTAATTAATTATTCTTTGATTGAAACGGGTCAAAGGAACATTAGGCATCAATCTATTTACAATAATCTAAGCATTGATTCAACTTCTTAAATAGTTATAGTTTAGGATATATAAGTCCTAGATGGCCCCTTTACACCATTAAATAAACAAAACTTTATGGCCAAATTTCTCAACATTTCTTTTCACTTTATTTTGTAAGAAAAGGAAGTCACCAATACTCAGTTCATACATGACAAAATAGGTAGGTCGGAAAATTCAGGTAACCAGTTAAAATAGATAAATATCGAGAGTCAAGAACATATAAAAATGTCAGATTGAATTGGATTGAGTTGTTATTTCCTTTTTCATTTTATAAACAATTGATATGTTAAATATATACGCATAAACAAGTTCTTTTATCCATTTGACATGTTAATTAGAGTTGGGTTCTCATGAGAATGAGAGTTAAGATGAGAAACAAAAGAAAAGATTTACACTCTTAGATACACATTAGAATAAAATGCACTTGATCATTCCCAGTCTTTTATCCATTTGACATGTTAATTAGAGTTGGGTTCTTGTGAGAATAAAAGTTAAAGTGAGAAGCGTAAGAAATGATCTGCACCTTTAGATGCACATTAGGATGAGATGCACCGAAATGCACATGATCAATCTCTATATCAAACACAGTTCATGATCATGAGTGTGTTTTAAATTAAAGGTGATCAAGGGTCTTAGATCATTTCTTACACTTATCACTTTAACTCTATTTTTTACACGATCATTCGCCATATATGTTTAAATAATATGAATTAACTTATTATTTTATATAAATAAATTTTACATGCCTCCTTGATTTTCATGAACAAAACATATGATTTTTTAGCCAATTGTTTTTGCATAAATTGAAGATGAACAAATTCATTATAATTTATATTAAAACCAAAAACACTTGGTCTTTTTAATTTTAAAACTATAAATATAGTAAAAAATAATGGTTGATTGTGAAGGAAATAAAGTGTTGGGACGTTTCTTTTTGAAATAATGCATTGAATGAGTTTAGGGTGTTAACTGTTACCTAATCCATAGATAATATTTCGTGAAAGTTGTTGGAATATATATTATTAGTTTACACTCTTCTCAATAGTGTCCATTCAGCAACATTTCAACTTTTACCTTTTCATCAAACCCATTTCCACCCTCCCCCCTTCCTACTATCAAAGAATATAATATTTTATTATTAAATATATTATATCTAATAACAGTTGTTAAATAGAGATGACAAAAATCAGTCATGTTTCCTAATAGTGTTTCTATAACCAGTCCTGATCCCGACCCAAATATAAAGGTCTGGTTATGAGAACCGTTCCCGGTCCCGGGTCAAGCCCAAACCGGTTTTATGTAAAAAAAAATGATTTTAACGTATTTTTTGAAGTGTTTTTTAAGAATACATAAGTGTTATTCTGATACAGTTGAAAATATGTAACTGAGTCAATTAAATACACTTAAAAAATACGTTTTTTTGTGATAATACGAGTCAAAATCACAAATTATAAAACGAATTGTGAACATTTGTGAGTTGGTATCTTTCCTCATACACCATATGACATATATAGTGAATAGAGGATAATTAGTCCCGAACCAGGTTCCAAACTGATCCCAATCCCAAGTCGGTTTTGGTTCCGGTCCTCCGTGATCCCGGATGCACCGGGCCCATTTGTCTCTATTGTTAATATAATAAACGTTTTAACTATTTAATTATTACTTAACGATGTTATTATTATTATTTGTATTACGTTATCGTTTTCGTAGCTTACCGAATTATGATTATATTTTATGCAATTGAGATTGACTCTTTAGAAAAAGTTGAAAATTTTAAAAATAATTTAGTTTATCAAAATCAAAATATTAAAAATCACCATTTCCAAAAAAGTTGACAAAATGTGCAGTGCAGCCGTCACTACCGTCACCATTTTTGCATCACCAACCCGTCACTAATTATGTATATATCAAAGGAATTGGTTTGCAAAATTAAATTTGGTGCAATTGGTATTTATTAAAGGAATTGAAATTTGAAATTTTATAATACAATTCTAATGAAGTTTTGATTGATAAAAATTGGAATCAAATCTTAGGAAAAGTGTTGAAATTTACATATTTGGTTGATAAAATGTAATTTTAGAATTGAAATTAAATAGTAATAAATGACTAAAATACTTATTTATAAGATTTTCAGGGGAAAAAAAAATACAGATGTTCTTAAATTTGCATGTTTGAAATCTACAAAATCTTAAGGAGGTGTTTGATTTGATTGAATAGTTTTGATTTTGTAGAAAGATTTAGAATGGTAAGGATTTGGATTTGAAAAGACTTCGGTATATTTGATTTTTAGGATTTGAAATAAAATTGAATTTCATTATTTATAAATTATTGTTTTATTAATTGATTATTACAAATGTTTTAAACATATTTAAAACATTATTACATATAAATCATATGAAATCTCATAGATTTAAAAATCTTATGTTTGGAAGATTTTAAATTTATAAAATATTTCAAACCAATCAAATCGATTTACAAATGGAATTTATAGATGATAGTGAAATGAAATTCAATTTCAGATACCTAAAAATCCGATTCAATGTCACAAATGAAATGAGACCTCAATAGAATATAATTTCCACTTTTCATTGCATGTGAAATATAATTTGCAAAATATTTGTAAAATCTTTTGTTTGATAGTACAAGAAAAGAAAAGTTCTAGCATTCGGACTTTTAAATACGATTAAACTATTTAATATGTATGGTTCTTTTGATTTTAAACTATATTTTATTGTATATACGATCTTCCAAGTTACCTTACTTGTTTATGTACAAAATTATATATCTTTAAAATTGTATAATAAATTTAAATTATAAATATTATCTTTTTGTTCCAAAAAAACTAAAAAAATACCTAGTTTTGTCTTAAAAAAATCCATTTATAGTAATAGTCTATAAAAGGGAGCAGCATTTCAAATTTCAATATTCACATTAACATGCCGGTCAAATCTAGTCATTTTTATTTTATTTTCAATTTGCAATAATAAAAGAAGAAAGAAGAAAGTGAAAATATAATAACAGGTTTTGTATCGTTTAGTGAAGAAAAATAAAAATCAAAAAGCTTAAATAATATTATAAAAATAATAATTTGGGCAACCCACTAGCATAGTAGCATGTGCTCAAATTGACACGAGATTTGTATTTTGGATTTATATAGTATTTAATGTATTTTGGAAATCATATAATTAAATTGGTTTTTAACAAAATAATAATAAGGTTTATTGAATTTTCGAGGTTTTTAAATTGTATACTTGAACAAAATATTTGCCAATAATGAATAAATTTTCATAATTATACCACTTATATCTCTTACCCATCCCAATCTTTTTAAATTGTCCCGATTCTAAAATTATAGATTGTCTGAAACGTGTAATAAACAAAATAAAATATAAAATTTTATATTATACTAAAATTTATAAATTAAAACAACAACAATGTTTAAATGATAAAGTGAAAAAATATTGAAGAATCATTTTTGTTTTTTATCAACAAATTCTAAACTCAAGTTGTTTTTAATTTTAGAATAAATTAGATAGATCTTCATTGAGATGAGTTCATAGGTTGACTTATATAAATCAAGGAGCCAAACACAAGTAATTATGCCCCAGATTTTTTAGAACCATATTCAAAAACTCATATTTAACATGCTAACAGAGGCCTCCGAACGAAACCAATATCATAAATGACATCAATTTGAAAAATTAAGCGTGAAACAACTATTAAAAATAGTACATATAGATTAAATCACGTAGATCAACTCAAAACCAATAAGGACAAAATTAATGATGCCAACATAAATCTCTGGACAAACTCGGGAATAGTTGATCGAAGAGCCTCGATCAATAAGTGATGTAGCTAAGCATATGAATTAATCCAATAAACATGCCTTTGTTAATTATGACTGTCAAATATAGTTAGGCGTAAATGACTTCTACATGATTTTAAAAGTTGTCAGGACAGAGGAGAGACTTATGATACATGTTTAGAGTTTAGTGATATATGCAAGACTTAGTGCGACTTATCAAGTCGTTTATTTCGGTGTGATGTCCACACGATCTTCAAAGTTCAAAGTGACGGGTATGAAGGATCACACCACTTTATTAGCAACTTATGAAGTTGCTTACAAGTCATTTTGCAGAACAACGAGTTTTATCACCTCTTCTTGTTCTAATCGTTTTGTTATCTCATATGTACACATACATGTTTCTCTCCCAGTATACATCGTTGGATTACCTGATTATGATCATGCCATGTTGCCTTCTTGTCTAGTTTGGTTTTTTGTTGGACACTGGATTTAGGCTTAAAAGTTTAATAGTATCGATTATTTACGACAATCTTCATCATAAAAGTCTAAAGTGAGAACTATCGAAAACATACTTTAATTATTGACTCATTCTCTTTGAGATTTATATTTTTTTTACGGTGACATGACGGGTAGCCTATCAAGACTAAGTATTCAAGTTCATTATACTATTATTATAAATAAGTATTAATTATTAGTAATATTAATTAATAGTGATTAATATTAATATTAATTGAAAATTATTAATTAATTATTAATTATATATTAATATTTTTTATTAATTATTTAGAATTATTGTTGATTATATCAATTAGTTTTATATTTTTTTAAAATTATTATTCAATATATTTAGCGATCAAAAATCGATATAATACATTTTAAATATGTTTATCTAAGTTACAAAAAGTTAAAGTTATAATTATTCTGTATCACTGTTAATAAAATTGTGTAGAATGATTTTAATAAAATATTTTAATTATATCTTTAGAAAAATATTAATCAATTAGAATATGTGAAGTTGACTAATTTTATCTTCATTAATGTTATATGCAATGGTTTTTTAAAATTACAAAGTAATGTAGATTTTTTCTTAATTTTGTTTTAACAAATTCAAATTTTACGGTATAGAATAATCAATTTTAAATTCTTTTAATTAATGTATTATGTTATTAATTTTCTTACTAATATTAATTTACATATTATATTATTAGAAATTTGTTTTAATTATATTCTAGAAAGTTTGTTTTAATTATCTTTTAAAATATTTTAATTTATTATTTTTTAAGACGTCTCTTTGGTAATTTTAAATATTTATTAGCTAGTTTTTATCAAAAACGATTTATTCATGGATTTTGAAAGAATTGGAATGTATAATTCATTTAACCAAATTTCAAATCCTATTTTGGTTCTAATAGAATTGGAATTCCTTGATTCCTCTCATTAGCTTTCAATCCTTTAAATAGGCTCACAATATACAAATATGGTAAAAAAATAATGCAAAGGGATATATACAATAATTCTCATATTTATCTAATTCTATAATTATCTCTAATAATTCCATATTTATCTAATTCTATAATTATCTCAAATACGCCCCTCAGTCTAAGGGGGAGGGCCACGAACACTTAGACTGGACCGGAAATCATCAAAAAGATACTTTGGTAAGCCTTTAGTAAAGATATCGGCATACTAATACCGGGATGGTACACGAAGCACCCGAACACGCCCCCGGGCTACCTGTTCCCGAACGAAATGAATATCAATCTCCACATGCTTTGTACGCTGATGTTGCACAGGATTACCGGATAAGTAAACTGCACTAACATTGTCACAATAAACAATCGTTGCTTTCATCACCGGATTGTGTAGCTCGAGCGATGAATTACGGATCCAACATATTTCCGCAACAACGTTTGCTACCCCACGATATTCGGCCTCGGCGGCGGATCTCGATATAATGGCTTGGCGTTTTGAGGACCATGATAGTAAGTTAGCCCACTAGAAAAACACGATGTCAGGAAGTGGACCGTCGGGTGTCCGAACGACACTTTAATCGGCATCGGTGTAGGACACAAGACCCGATGTCGATGAAGGATGCAAGTGTAGGCCAAGGTCTAAGGTACCACGTAAGTACCTTAAAATTCGTTTTAACGCATGAAGATGAGGCTCGCGAGGGTCGTGCATAAAGAGACAAATTTGTTGTACCGCATATGAGATGTCCGGGCGTGTAAAAGTCAAGTCTTTGTAAGGCCCCCGGCAAGGCCGCGATATAATGTCGGATCACTAACCGGCGGGCCGGTGGTGGCAGGCCCGAGCTTCGAGGTGGTCTCAACGGGAGTGGCGGCCGATTTGCAAGAAGCCATGTTGGCCGGGTAAGAATCTCGGACGCATACTTTTTCTCGAGAGAGAAAGAGACCATCGAAATTGCGGTTGACCGAAATACCCAAAAAATAAGGAAGGGGACCCAGGTCCTTCATTGCGAATTCGGCACTAAGCTGTCGTATGATCTGGGTACGAAGCGTCTTGGACGAGGCGGTGAGAATAATATCGTCCACATATAATAACAAATACGCGGTGTCCCGACCACGGTGATAAATAAACAGAGAGGTGTCACACTTGCTATTCCGAAAACCAACCGTGGATACAAAATTGGCGAAACGAGTGTACTGTGCCCTGGGGCCTGTTTCAAGCCATATAAAGATTTCTTGAGATAACACACATGATCCGGGAATTCAAAGACTCCGAAACCCGGTGGTTGATGCATAAGGACGGTCTCGTGTAGGTGGCCGTGTAAAAAGGCGTTCTTGACGTCTAGCTGATGAATTCCCCAATTTATTGATAGGGCTAAACTGAGCACGGTGCGGATCGTGGCCGGTTTGACAACCGGACTAAATGTCTCATAACAATCCACCCCAACTTGCTGTGACCTGCCATTAACAACCAAGCGAGCCTTATGGCGCTCGAGAGACCCATCAGAACGATATTTGTGAGTAAATACCCACATGCACCTAATTATATTGGCGTTACGAGGCCTAGGAATAAGTTCCCACGTATGGTTTTTAATTAAAGCATCATATTCGTCGTTCATAGCTCGCCCCCAGTTACGGTCACGAATAGCCTCAAGATAGGAAGAAGGAAGAGGAGAAATAAGAGGAGAAGGTGGAGGTGTATAAGAGTGAAACAACGCGTATTTAGGATTAGGTTTCGTGATGCCCTGTTTTCCACGGGTAGTCATTGGATGGGTGGGTTGGGGTGCAGTGTGTGGTTGGGTCGGGTTGGGTAGTGGTGTAGTGGGTGGGGGGTTATCTGGAGCCGACGGTAGTGGGATGGATGGTGGTGTATGGGTGGGTGATGGTGGAGGGGTGGTTGATGGTGTAGGCGGTGTATGGAACAAAGTTAGTATAATTGGGTGGGGAGTATCATCGAGGAATATGTAATCCTCGGGGGAGGATGTAGAAGGTGAGGCGAAAGGGAAAGTTGTCTCATCAAATGTCACATGGCGAGAAATAATGAGTTTATTGGTGGTGAGATCAAAACACTTATAACCACGGTAATTTGGTGGAAACCCGAGAAAAACCGCAGGAGTTGATCTTGGTTGTAGTTTATGTATTAATGTAGGTGGATTGTGTGGAAAACATAGGCATCCAAAAACACGGAGATGTGTGTATGTGGGTGTGCGACGGTAGAAAGTTGGGTAGGCGACCGATATGAAAGACCTTTATTTGGAAGGATATTGTGAAGATACGATGCCATAGATAGAGCATGCGGCCAAAAAACGGACGGGACTAAAGAATGCAAGAGAAGTGTACGGGTCATTTTATTTAAAGTTTGTAGCTTGCGTTCGGCTTTACCGTTTTAAGCGGAAGTATAGGGATATGAAAAACGCATTTGAATGCCATTGGATGCGCAAAAATTAGTGAAAGCAAGGTTATCGAATTCCCGTCCATTATCACATTGGAAGCATTTAAGTTTTCTTTCAAATTGGGTTTGAATATAGGCACAAAATTGTTTAAAGATATGAAACGTTTGAGATTTATTAGCGAGCAGAAAAACCCAAACAAAATTGGTGTAATCATCCAATAATAATAGATAATAACGGTGCCCCGTTGAGCTCATAACCTGGGTTCGTAGCCATGTGAGAAGTCGCGCCTGTGTCCATGTACCAACGCTCGTTGGGAGGATGTAACGACATTGTATGCATAGCCGAGTCTATGTTGGTGGGAACTTGGATAGCATAGTGGGCTTGAGCCGGATGTGGGCTGAGAATGTCGGGGCTGCTAGAATTGGGCCTGTATGAAGGCGTTCCCCAAGGTGAAACGAGCATTGTCGGATATGGGCAGGGAGGAACTGCCCATTGTGGCTGCCATGGTGATGGTGTTCGGTTATATGGTGGCGGCGAGGGATACCACGACGGCTGCTGGCTCCGGCCGGTTCCGCCACCCCGAGGAAATTGCCGCCCTCGGTGGCGACCGCGTCCCCGTCCTCGGGAGGACCTGTCACGAGTGTCCGGTTGGCGGTCGTCGTACCTATGGCGATTTTCCGACGAGAATGATTGATGAAAATCGGGAGGTGGACGACGGTCATACCTTGAATTTGATGGTTGTGGTTGTGGTTGGGCGTCGGAAACTAACGCGACATTATCACCGCCGGCGAGTGATGCTTGCTTTTCCTTTCGGGATTCCTCCAAGGTCAACATGCTCCGAGCACGAGTAAAGTCGGGAAGGGGATCTGATTGTTGCATGATTGTAGCCACACCATCATAGGCTTCGGACAGCCCAACCACCAATTGTAGAACCATACGACTGTTGTTAACCGGAGAACCAATATCGGCGAGTTCATCAGAAACGGTCTTGATTTTGCGACAGTAGGCCTCGATATTGGGAAAATCAGCAAGCTTGATGTTAGAAAACGTTTGTTCAAGGAGAACGGCTCTTGATCCTTTATTATCTTGGAACAGGCTTTTGAGGTGTTCCCATGCTTTTAAAGCAGTGGAGTTTGGAACAAGAATTGTCTGAAGAAGGTCGATAGAGATTGTACCGTAGATCCATTGTAGGACGACGACATCCAAACGTTTCCACAAGGCTTCATCGACGGTGGTATCTTGTGGGGGAATGATGTGATCAGCAACCTGGTAAGCTTGGACATGAATTTTAAACAATTCAGTCCAAGATGTATATTGGACTTTTGCAATGTCTAAAGTAATTGGAATGA
This sequence comes from Silybum marianum, assembly GCA_036898165.1. Lineage (NCBI taxonomy): Eukaryota > Viridiplantae > Streptophyta > Magnoliopsida > Asterales > Asteraceae > Silybum > Silybum marianum. The sequence goes on from CM072539.1 coordinate 27,034,439, forward strand.
ATGTCCTGATGTTGGTGACGGTTAGAGCTGGGTGATAAGGAAAATCCTTATGTTTATCGGCGGGTTTTTCACCCATTGTTTAGGACGAGAGTAATGAGAAGGAGGGGATCGAAGAGAAAGAACAAAGAGAAAGAAAGAAGAAGTGGTGTTTAGGGTTTGGGCTCTGATACCATAATAGAATTGGAATTCCTTGATTCCTCTCATTAGCTTTCAATTCTTTAAATAGGCTCACAATATACAAATATGGTAAAAGAATAATGCAAAGGGATATATACAATAATTCTCATATTTATCTAATTCTATAATTATCTCTAATAATTCCATATTTATCTAATTCTATAATTATCTCTAATAGGTTCAAATAAGGAAAATGTAAGGGGTTGTTTGGTATGCGGAATTCCAATGAATTTGATGGAATTGGAATGACAAATTCCTTTGACCAAATTATTTAACGATGTTTGGTTTGCGGAATGAATTGATTGGATTTCATCGGATTCCACGATTGAGATATTTGATCATTCCTTAGAGCATCTCCAACAAATTCCCCAAAATTTCTTCAAAATGGGAAATGAAAACTCAAAATCTTCAAAAAAAATTACATCCATCTCCAACAAATTCCCCATCTTGGAGAATTCATCATTGATTAAAATATTGCATTAACCTATTAAAATATTATTATTTTTCTCTACATATTTGTTTTCAAAGTTTTTTACTGTTAGTCAAACTTAGTAATCATTTTTGGAGTGATCTCCATATTTGGAGAAAAATCATTTCTCTTTCATAATTTTTCCATTTTAGAGAAAGTTTTAGGGAAGCTCTTGGAGCAAAGTTTTTGTCCAAAATCCTCATATTCCTCATTTTCTTCATTTTGGGGAAGCTCTTGGAGATGATCTTAACATATGTAAAGGATTTTGAATTCCATTTCATAGCAAATGTAAAATAATATACAATATTCATTCAGAAATACAAAAATAAATTTAACTACCACCTTCGCCCCGGCCCGTCCTCGCCGGCGACATATCCGCCGCCGCCACCACCACCATCAATTAATATACCATCAATAAATATTATCATTCCACCACCGCTACTGCTACCCCCACCCACACATCACGACCATACGACTATTTTTTGTCGTCATAGTCACCGCCCACCCTCACGCCCTACCCCACAATTGTCACCCTCACCACCACCTCCCCCCCAATGATAATTGCATGTCTTTATTTTTTGCGAGATTCCATTTTTAATTCATATCGACCAAATGCGTGGTCAAATTCCGTCAAATTGCATTCCAATTCCTTCAAAGTCAAATTTATTTGATGAATTCCAGTCCCATTGAATTTCATTATGCAAACCAAACACCTTCTAAGAATTCTTTAAATTCCATTTAATTACACAAATTAAAAAATTAATCATTTCTTAACATAAATGAAAGTATTAAATTACATCTCTTTCCACCAATACAAACACATAATCAAATTCTATCAAATTTATTTCAATTCTTTTAAAGCTAGATTAATTTTTTGAATTCCAATTCCACTAATTTCAATTATATGAACCAAATTTCCACTACCAGTTAACTTATGAGTGACGGCATGGCTTCTTAACTTATGTTTGCTAAAAATAGATTTCGTTGAGATTTATGTAAACATATATGAATCCTATTTATCTGACCTCACCAGCGACAAATTTCTCCCACCCTCCCTCTCTCTCTCTCTCTCTCTCTCTCGGTGTGAAACTGTATAATCCCGTGTTTTCATAGGTGATAGTACAAAAGTTGGCTCTTTCTTGCCAAATTCAAGATTACCATGAATGAATCTTTATAAGTCATTTTCTCGACATATGGGCTTGACTCTTGTGGGTGTTTCCACAGTTTGATGCAAACGAAGATCATGGTTTACGTTCATATATGATTTTCTCCATCCTCTGTTTCTGTGTGCTTTTCCATACTTTCTTGATGCTTTGATTTCGCTATTTGGGTTCATTTCTTTGTTAAAAGTCCATTTAGGATTCCAAAAAAATAAAAATGAAAGAGAAATCACAAATCAGTTATATTTGAATATATAAAATATATGATCCATGGGGGCTATGGAATTATTCTGTTTCTTGGTAATCTTTTGGTTCTTCTTGTTCTTACCTCAAACATGCCTATCAAGTATTCGACGAATTGCCAAAGTAAGCCCTGGATTCCAAGCCTCTCAAATGCAATTCATAGACAACAACGGTTTGTTCCTAATATCAAACACATCAAGTTTCGCATTCGGTTTTAATCCTAATAGTGATATAACTTCCTTCACTTTGGTGATCATTCACATGAGCAGTTCAAGAATCATCTGGTCTGCAAATAGAGACTACCCAGTTGGTAATTCTGATAGTTTTGTGTTCAATGATGATGGAAATGCTATTCTACAAAGCAAAGGGAAAGTAGTTTGGTCGACAAATACAGCCAAAAATGGGGTTTCTGCCATGGAATTGCTTGATTCAGGGAACTTGGTGTTTGTTAAAGATGATGGTGATGTTGTTTGGCAAAGTTTTAGCCATCCTACAAATACCCTTATGCCCAATCAAGATTTCATTAAAGGGATGAAACTAGTAAGCAATTCCAAGAACAATTTGAGTTTTGCTTTACAAATCAAGACTCAAGATCTGATTTTGTCAGCTGAATTTGAAAACCCACAGCCTTATTGGTCTATGAGGAAAGATAAGAGGAGAATCATCAACAAAAGTGGTGGAGATACCAATTCTGTAACCATCGAAGCCAATTCATGGAGGTTTTATGATGAAAACAAAGTCCTTTTATGGCAGTTTGTGTTTGCAGATGAATCTGATGTTAATTCCACTTGGATTGCAGTTTTAGAAGATGATGGATTCATCAAATTCTATAATATTCGAACCCGAATAACCGCTACCCGTCAAATACCCGATGATTCTTGCAGCAGACCGCAAGCTTGCTCGCCATATTTCGTTTGTCACGATGGCAACATTTGTCAATGTCCTTCGGGCCTGGCTCAAGTTAACTGCAAGCCACAAATCGCTTCTTCTTCTTCGTGTAACAACTCGAAGGGTTCATCGAGTCTTGTAAATGCAGGTGAGAATCTGAGCTATTTTGCACTCGGGTTCGTTTCACCCTCTTCTAAAACCGATATAAACGGCTGCAAATCCTCGTGTTTGAACAACTGCACTTGCTTGGCTATGTTCTTCGATAACGAATCTGGAAACTGTTACCTTTTTGATCAGATTGGCAGCTTTGAAGACGCTAAAAGTGGTCCGAAAATCGAATCATACGTCAAGGTTTCAGGTACCCAATCGGACACGGGTCAGGGCCAGAAAAAACACTCGACACGGGTGGTGATTTTGGTGATCGTAATAGTAATAGCGGGAATATTAGTTATTATCGGTATAATAATTGTGGGTGTTCGTTATCACAAGAAGGACAATGATCCAATCGACGGTCCAGATGAAATCTCGGAAGAAGATACGTTCTTGGAGAACATATCTGGGATGCCGATCCGTTTCAGCTACAAAGATCTTCAAGAAGCAACTAATAACTTCACCACAAAACTAGGCCAAGGTGGGTTCGGTTCGGTCTACCAAGGGGTCCTAAAAGATGGGAGCCGGATTGCGGTCAAACAGCTAGAAGGGATCGGTCAAGGGAAGAAAGAGTTTCGAGCCGAAGTGACCATAATCGGCAGCATCCATCATCACCATTTGGTCAAACTCAAAGGCTTTTGTGCACAAGGGAAGCATCGGCTTCTCGTTTACGAATATATGGCAAATGGGTCGTTAGATCGATGGATTTTCGGCAAGTTTTTAATGGATTGGGATACAAGATATAATATCGCGATCGGTACCGCTAAAGGACTCGCTTATCTTCACGAAGATTGCGACGTGAAGATAATTCATTGCGATATAAAACCCGAAAACGTGTTATTAGACGATAACTTTTTAGCAAAAGTTTCCGATTTCGGGTTGGCTAAACTTATGACACGAGAAGAAAGCCACGTGTTTACTACTTTAAGAGGGACTCGAGGGTATCTAGCGCCCGAATGGATCACGAACTACGCGATATCGGAAAAAAGCGACGTTTATAGCTACGGGATGGTGTTGCTTGAGATCATTAGCGGCCGGAAAAACTATAGCTCGTCGGAGATATCGCAGTTTCCGATGTACGCTTTTAAGATGATGGAAGAAGGCAAAGTTGAGATAATTGTGGATGAGAAGATGAAAGTGGGCGAGAATGATGAACGGGTGGCGGTGGCTACTCGGGTGGCGTTGTGGTGCATACAGGATGATATGAATTTAAGGCCATCGATGACGAAAGTGGTTCGAATGCTTGAAGGGTTATGTCCGGTTCCTACACCACCGGTTTTTGCGGCTCAAACCGGCGGCTCACGGTTCTATTCGGGTTTGTTTAAATCGGTTAGCGAGGCTGGGACTTCATCGGGGCCGTCGGATGGGAACGTTGATTCGTATTTATCGGATGCTCGGCTTTCGGGGCCGAGATAATGTATGTATGTGATTATAAAGTTGAACATTTTATAGATGTTTGTAGTTATTTGTATTGAAAGGTAGGGAGATTTTCCATTTGATGTATAATTTAAAATTAAAATGAAATATCAATTTAACATTTACAAAACCTGGCGGAACAAAGTTATTATTTAATTAACTAAAAATAAAATAATTATATATGTATACTGTATACTGTATAGTATATATAGTATATAGAAAAGGCGCAAACGTGTTCTCCACCGCCCGTTATAGATGACGATCACTGGCTTCGACCTCTCCTTCCGGAATCTCTGTTCTCCAAACATTAGATTCGAATTTCCCGCTCAAGTTCGCCGGAAAATCGACTATGGCTGCAACTGTACCTGCACTGCCTTTGTTAGGTCCGCCGTTTCTTCAACATCATCATCATCATCGACCGCTGTTTCTGATTCAAGTAAATAAAATCTTCCTCTAATTTGGAAATTTTAGTTACCATGGACTTGATGCAATGAATTTATTCTGACTGAAACTTCTATACGAAATTGTTCATTGGATGATGACAACTCATTATCTCTATCCTATTAGGCCTTTTGTGTAAAATTTTCTTAATTTGAAGTTATAGCGCATATGTGTATAAGATTTAGCTTGTGTGAGTTGAAAAAAGCTTATGAAGTTCGGAATAAAATTTCATTTCGAGTTTATTTAGTTTTCTCTTCCCAAAGTTTTGAGAAATTGGGAATTTGATATGTTACACCAAGGTGTTGTGCTTTACATTTTACTTCATTCTATTTGATATTGTGCATACGATCATTTGTGTTTTGTATATTGAAAGTATTATGTGATAGGTTGAAGATAGATCCATTGTGAGTATTTTGGTTCAAAGCATGGTACAATGATGATTGTTGATAGTACTGCCTTGATTTAGCATAGCAATTAGACCTAGCTATAGATGAACGACAATTTCTGGCGGCTCTTTTTCTTTCTAAATTTCCAAATTTTATAGGGGATGCAGATGAGAATCATGTTCCCAATTCATATGGCAGGAGAATGATGATTTCCATGATTGGATTTCTTTTGCCTCTACATGGATCAATGCAAAGTTCTGGTGCTAATGCTTCAGAGTAAGTCAATAATTGCAAAATGTTAATTCATAAGTTTACATTAGCTAGTATTTTTTTTTTAAAATTTGTTGTTATCATTCTGAAACCAGAGTTTCGAAAGCCAATAGTTTAGATGATAACTAGGGTGGAAATGATACGCCCTATCCCTAACTAAATACAATGTTGGACCAGCCACACGGTTTAGTTAGATTGTTTGACAGCTAGTCATATATTTAAAAAACTCCTCAATGATCACAAAACATATAAATTTTCGGAACAAAATCGATGCTATTGGTCTCCAATAATTAATAGTAGACAAATAGGTAATTTTGGATTGGAGTTTGCCTAAAAGAAAAAGGTTCTATTTTTTTGGGAATGGAGGGATTGTGAAATTTACCATCAATAGTTCAACACCAATGTTTTCTTATCTTTAAACTAAACATAAATTTATGTTGTTTCTGATTCAAAATTAACTTGTTCAACCACTGAAGTCAAATTGTCTCACTAACTTACAAAATGATAATATAACATCTATTACGTCTCAATTCTTGTGTTATTCTAAAATGGGGAGCCATACGTCTAGTATTCAGATTTCTTGGTGTCATAGATGAGAATAAGGAGCCAGACATTCTGATACCATAGGTAAAAAATTCATTCTTGGTTAACTCTTATGTGCAATCAGAGAATTTATATCACTGCCTCACTTGTACCATTGATATTCAGCATTTTGTCCAAATTTAACTTTCTTCTTTTCCTATTTCTAAAAAAAATTGATGTTTGTTGTCAGTGATCTACTCTTATTACAGGGAGAGATAAGAAAAGTAATGTCTAAGGGGAAGGCTGCCGGTGTCCTCCGCTTGGTTTTTCATGATGCAGGAACGTATGAAATGGATGACGATTCAGGTATTATTTGGAAAGTCATATTCTTCAAGAAATAGCTGATTGTGATTATAGCTCCCTCCACCATAAAAGAAGGCTGTTTAGGTTTTTGACGTCAAACACAGTACTTTTAAATCATCATTGATATGGGTCTTGTAATATAACCAACAAATTTCCATCTGTAGCATAGCATCTGTTGAAGAGTTTTAGCTATCTTTTTATCCTGACAATGTGTAGGCCTGTTTCAGTTTTTAAAGTTTTTAATGGAAGTTCCCTCCCGATTGGTGGAAATACCAGTCATATGTCACAGATGATTAATCTTAAAAAAGGAAACGCTAATGGATGTGAACTCTTATTCTAGATCTTTCCTTGATATCCAAATTCCAAAATATCTTCTTTTTGTTATTTCAGGTGGTATGAATGGTTCTATATCTTTTGAACTTGGTAGACCTGAAAACAAAGGTCTTAAGAAATCGTTGAAGGTTAATTTTAGTTGTCTTTTCACCCTTTCACTTCCTTATATTTTTTTGCACATGCATCTGTTTTCTTACAGACAAATGCCTTGTGTATAATTTTTCAAAGTTCTTATTCTGTTGAAACTAATTTATTGTTTAGATTCTTTTGGAAGCGAAAAAGATAGTGGATGAAACACAACCAGGTTCTCATCATCCTTGGGACTGTAGCATTCTATCACCTCGACAGTTTTTAGTATTATATCCTTTTTAATATTTCTCTGAATCTTTCCATTTCTTTTGTTCTTCAAATAAAGTGTCACTTTCCGATATGATTGCTGTGGCTGGAGCTGAAGCTGTCTCTTTATGTGGAGGTCCACAAATACCTGTTCAATTAGGCCGATTAGACTCGATGTAAGGGACTAATTTTTCTCACAAAAGTTTTATAAATAAGGTGAGGTAGGTGCGCTGTGTGTGATTTAAAGTAGCAAGTTTCAGATTATTGTTATAATACTATGTTTTTGCCTTGTAGGGTGCCTGATCCCGAGGGGAAACTTCCGGAAGAAACATTGGACGCCTTTGGGCTGAAACAGAGTTTCCAACGAAAAGGTTTTTCGTAAGTGAATATGACAATATATCTTGGCTTCACTTGTGGCAAATATATCTTCTCTATGTTCATTTCACTCTTATATCTTCATTATCTTGGGATGTCCCAAAATTTTCAAACAAAAATTACCTATTTACCCACGAGCAGTGAAGGGTGTTTTTGACAAATGTTGATTGCCAACCCCTTATGATAAACTAGAAACTGAGTTAAATTTTGCAATCATCGGACAGAGTGAGTAGTAATTTAGTCAAAAGCAGTTCCACACGAAAAGAGTGCAACTTTATTTTTAATTATGATTATATATGGTTTTCTTTGCATGTATCTTGAAATTTCAACCTTTTTGGCAGAACACAAGAACTTGTAGCATTATCTGGTGCTCATACTCTTGGAAGCAAGGGTTTTGGAAATCCAGTTACTTTTGATAATGCATACTACAAAGTATTGTTGGAAAAGCCATGGCTATCTTCAGGTTTGTGGCATGCTTTATAGTTTATACTATGTCAGAACAATTGCCATTTGCATTTAGGAATCTATCCCTTCTTACACTTCTCATCTTAACTCCTATTCTCACACGATCCTTTGTCTTATGAAAAAATGGTGATTTTTTGGTTACTTTTCAAGTACAACTACCTATATATAATATATATATATATATATATTCATTGTAATCATTTCAAAGATATAGGATATTGATATTGATCCATTCCTATATTTTGTCAAGAGCATCCAAGACATTTGACTAGGAATCAAAGTTTATATAGAGTTTCTGTTTTTCCTAATGTTTTGTGTTCAGCAGGAATGAGAAGCATGACGGGTCTTCCTTCAGATCGTGCGCTCATTGAGGATGATGAATGCTTAAGGTACCCTGTGCACTAATAATTTGTATTTAAATTTTTTATTAGTGTTCTAACTGTAATCACTTCAAAAAATATAAGATCACGTGAAACAGTACCTTAAGACAATAGTTCTCACAGTTATCACAATATATTAGCTTCTCAAAAGAATGAATGATTAAGTGTATATATATATATATATATATATCCTTCATTTATCTATGAATCTATGAATTTTGGTCAAGAAAGTTTGAAACGAAACAGGATGGTTTGATCCATGATTCTGGTTAAAATCAAATCAAATGGAATCACTTACACTTGTAGTATTCACAGGTGGATTTCAAAATATGCTGACGATCAAGATTTGTTCTTCGAAGATTTCAAGAATGCTTATATCAAACTCGTGAATTCTGGTGCAAAATGGAGAAGGAACTCATAGTTCCAATGCACCATCCTTAACACATACTGTAAGCACTTGCATCCATATCGGCATATATAGTAGAATCCATAACATACATTTTTATTGAGAATCAGAGAATTACTTCTATTACCTTCAGTTTTAGATATATGTTCAATATAAATTGCAATTATTCTTTGTTTTAGATGCATCATAAAAATTGCAATGTTTTATGACAGATTAGATGCCAAATGCACTAGTCCTGGATATTGTAGTTTGACTACCATGTTCACTTGCATTTTTTTTCTAGACATTGCCCATTATTGGTGGCAAAGGTTTAACAAAAAAAGATCATAGGGCGAAGCTTTTGTCCATTTAGGGTGCGTTTGGCATCCATTTAGGCAGGAAATGACACTATTGTTCCACCTTGTTCCTGTCTGTTCCACATAAAAGTTCTGTCAAACATGGAAAAGTGATTTATGTTCTGTTCTGTCATATGTATCAAACGGACCCTTTTAACAGTTTCGGTGTGTGACTGTATTTTGCCATGAAGTTTGCATGTGAAAGAGGGAGAAACAAACTTACATCGGTCTTGGTGAATGAAATAGGGTGCAACAATCGTGTGGAGGCAAGGAATACCATAAAATTGTCAAATCTTACATGTGCACGTCCTTACAGTTGTGTTAACCACACTGTTGTCTAACCATTTTCTTACTGCTGGAACCTACTTTCAAATGGGATATATGTATCACGCATGTGGAGTTTCAGTGCAGCCGCTTACACCAAAGGTCGTACATGATCTTGAAACCAAAACAATTTTTTCTGTAAATCAAAATTTTGAAACCAAAATTTTTAGGTAAAGGATATTGGCTTTGCTTCTTCAGCCATCAATTTTGTTTTTCTTTTTTCTTGTCAAGAATCCCACATTTTAGCCTCAGCTCAGCCTTTGATTTCGTTTTTTACTCACCGTTTTCATTTTTGTCTTTGTATGAAAGAAAGGGCTAACGTGGAATTTTAAGAAAAACGTCACGTCAATATAAACTTGGTGCCATGTAGGCTAAAAGCCGATTTATTTGGTAAAACTGATACAAAAACAATTGTTTATGAAGAAAAAAAATTGTTACACTTTCATTCTTTTTGTCTTCAAAAAATATGAAAACCATAATAACAAAAAAGTAATAAAATTGAAAACTTGGCAATCCACTTTATAATATAGTTGACAACTTGCCATTAATGTCATAAAATAATCTAAAATTTGTAGGTTACCAGTCCAAATATCTACAAAATAGAAACGCCGATTCATGAAATGGTAATGTTTTATTTTTTTCAAAGTTAAAATTACATACCGATCAAGATAATCATATATCTCTTTAATGATGCTAAGTAATAGATTTAGTCCATATTTTTCTATGGTAGTCGGGATGACTTTACACGTCTAATAAAGTCATGGTGGTTAAAACGGGGAGTTGTCACAAGAGTGTTGTGTGACAAGGAGGTCCCATTAAGATTAAGGGGAATTTTTGCAAGGTGACCATCAAATCAATTGTATTGTAGGGTTTGATTGTTGACCCCATAAAGAGGGTAAATGAGTTATAAAAATAAGGATGTTTTATTATAACGTCTATGGTTGGACCATGTTGAATAGGATCTGAATCAGGGTTTTTTTTTTGAGATTGCGTCTATCATGGATAAAATGGGAAATGTGTGACCAAGAGGATGTAAAATGAACATAGAAATTCTTGGAGAATGAGTACTAGGATAACAAATTTTGTGTATGGTCTAGTTGGAGGGTTAGAGAACTAGCATATAAGATACCAATATCCTAGCATGGTTGTAGTTACAAGACCTAGTCCTACTATTTAATTAGTTCTATATGGTTTTACGTTTTAGTATTGTATTATTAATGTTACTTGTCTTGGATAGTTCTAACTTTTTTTTTGTTGTATATGTCATTAATGCTATTTATTGTATATTGTCTTTGGTGCCTATTTATATACATTTTTTCTAGTAGTATTTTCCCATGTCTCATATTTTTCCAAGTATCTTTTCAAAATTCTCGAAACTTTCATTAAAAAAAATTGAAAAAAAATTCTAGTTATCCTCCTGTCTCTCCATAACCTTTTCATAAATTACAAGTATTTACAGAAACATCTTTCTTCTTTTGTTGTTCGTATCATTTCCTCATATGCTATTTTCGAATGAGATATATTGGTTATGGAGATTTATATGCCAAGTAGTTTGGTATTCTCATTGTTTTAGAACATAACTATATTATTCATCTATATATATATATTTATATTGAAATAGTTAACAAGTTATAATTTCTAAATTACAATAAATACAAATTCACTCGGTACATCCAACATCAATTCATGCAAACAAAATTGTCATCATACAAAGAGCACACATTGAGCTTTATTTCCTAGAGTTTCAAAATTACAAAGGTAACTATGTGGTTTTCATTTCATTATGGATTTTGTACTTAACCCAAATAGACGTTAGGAACATCCATTGAGGCATTGAGTAGCCTTCAATATGAAGGTATTTTAGTCATTTTACATATTTAAAAAAATAAGTACAAAAGTTTGTAAAGTACATTTACAAATGTGTAAAGTGTTTTTCTTTTAAAATAAATCAACCTGATGTGTAAGTTGATCCACGATGATGGGTACCGGGGTGGCCCAATTTTGCTAGTTGTTTTCTTTTCCTTCTCAATTTTGGTGTTTTAAATTAAATCACACCGATACGATAGACTTATACGATTGAAAATAAGAAGTCCATATAAAAAAAAGACCAATCACAATGTAATCCACCTAAACCTTTTGAGTAGACCAACCTTGCTTTCTTCTTCACACATATGAAGTTCAACAATAACGTTTTCATTATGGAAGGCTATTAATACACGACTTATCACCATAACGAGAGGTTGAGTGAACTTGCCGAAATCCTTCTTCCCCTTTTTAGAGCAGATTGTGATTATTAGTCATTTTTATAGGCTATTAAGAAATTGCATATCCTTCGTAATTTCTCATTCATCCTATAACGTTCACGTTGTAAAATCATTCATATATTTATATTGAATAGATGAATTCCACGGTAATATTTTTCCTTCTAATAAAAATAAAAACCACCTCCTTAATTTAAAAAATTATGTTTGATTTGTCAACTAATTTAGTAAATTGACAAAACAAAACATTTCAAATCAATCTTTATATATATAAAAAAACAACAACCTTAAGAGATGAGGTGGCATTATGAGATTTGAGTATCCTCAAATCTTGAAATGTGATTTAGTTTGGCAATCCCACATTGGTGGAAAAAAAAAGTGGAAGGAATGTAGTGGTGTATAAATATGATAGGTGGATGGGAATTTTTTGACTCAAGTCATGTTGTTGATTCAAATTAGTCAACACTTTCATTTGTAATTCTCATTATGATAGTTAAATATTTCTCAAATCTTGAAATGCGGTTATGTTTTGTCCCATATTAAAGACTACTTTAAAATATTGCGATGACATCTTGAGAGTTGTATGTTTTAGGACCTTACATTGTGGTTGGTTTTTGAAGATCCCACGTTGATGAAAAATTGATACATTGATATAGTGTGATAAGTATATATATAAAAAAACAAGCATGTGATACTTTTAATAATTAAAAGAATGATATAACTATATAAACCATCATTTGTCCTCCAATTTTGGAGTAATAGTTATTTTTTATTATAAATGAACAATAATAGGAGTTGAGGTAGTACTATAATATTTTAAATCTATATCTTTATATATATACATATATATATATATATATAAAACAACAACCTCAAGACATGAGGTGGAATAATGAAAGTTTAGTATTGTCAAATCTTGAAATGTGGTATAAGAAAGGAAGAGATGAACAATAGATGATGACTTGACAATTTTCAAATATTAAAATGTGGTTGAGTTTCATCATCCCACATTGTTGAGAAGATGCGAGTTTAAATATATAAAGTGCATATAAGAATAAATGGGTGAATAGTTTTGTGTCAACTCATATGGTTGGATCAATCTGACCTACTTTATTTTTGCAAATTAAATCAATTTATATAACAAGTTAGTAGAATAATGTTTTTTCGTTAAATAATAGACTTGGCTAATTTTAGATTACCATGAGAAATTGATTTGTTCGAATATAGTGGGTAGGTTTGTGAAAGGAGGAACAAAATGTCGGTATCTATATTTGTTTCTTTTTATATATAAAAGTAAGATCCACAAGAAAATGATGTTGCACCCTAAGAATTGAGTATTATGTACTTTTTGCATTGAGATTTTTGTGTATCTCACATTGATGGAGAGATGAAAGATTAACAATTGATGGTAGGTATATGAGAGGAGGTTAGGGTGTGTTTGTTTTAACTCATGCGGTTGGATTTTTTTGACTAATCATATAAACACATGTTGTTGGCTCATGTTGGCTAACCTTCCAAACTATTGGATTGGTTCATTTTGGCCAACCCTCTATGGTAGGGTTGTGCATCGGACGGGTCGGGTTGGTTCAGGGACCTAAACCCAAAACCCAATCAAATATCGGGTAGGAAATCATAACCCCGAAATCCGACCAAAACTGAACCAATTCGTAAACATCGGATGGTTCAGATCGGGTATCCGATCACCAAATTTCTAAAAAACCGTTTTAAAAGCTCATGTTATAGGGCACTCTTAAGTCTCAACTAACCCGTTATATACAACTCAAGTTTTTAGAAAAGAGTAAGAAGGAACTCAAGGAAACAAAAAAAAGACCCCTGTCCATATATATAGTAGAGTAAAGAAGAAGAAAAACTTTGTAGGGCGATGTGGGATGAGGGCATCAGCGCCTCCCTCTCCCTTTTCACTCTTGAAGCCGTCCCATATCGATTTTTAGAAGAAAACTTGAGGTTTGGAAGCTACTATATAAGAAAGAGAGGGGTAACATGTATAAGCATAAAAAATATTCGTGTTATTCGGGTATTCGAGTGTCTATTTTGGATACCCAACCCATTCCTACTTATCTGATAAAACCTTTAAAATTCAGATTTTTCAAGTTTCGGGTTTTTTGGGTGGAGGTTTTTAGTGATATTTTCGAATCGGTTCTTGGGTCGGATTTTGGGTTTTTCGGGTTTTGCTCACCCCTAATATTGTGTATATTTGCTAAAATAATTTACACTTAAAAAGGTCAAATAAAATGATACATTGCATTTTATTAGTTGTCAAACAATGAATTAGGTTAATCTTAACGAGTTAACGTAGTTACATATTTGTTAATAGTATAATCTCATCACCACGCAACGCGTGGTGGCACACACTAGTTTATGTAGTAAGGACAACCAACATTAAAAATTAAAAAATGATAATAAATAACCATACAATACACATGTCTTTTTGGTTCCAAATCCATGATGTCAATATACTAAATTCTCCTAGTTCACAAAATTCATGTAAAACGTTTTCTTGCAACACATACAAACCATTTCTTCATGATTTTCATTGAAGTTAAAGAGTTATTTGTAAAAGGGTAGACACCAAATTACATATAATTTGGTCTCCTTAAAAGGGTTGATCTTGGTGAATACTATTGAAGAAAATATTTGATGGGACAAGAAATAAGGTTAAAGGGTTCACATGAAGCAAAAACAGAAGGGCACATGTCCTACATGATATGCATTTATGACTTCATAAAAAGGTTTCTTGCAATGGTAAAATTTGGCCCCATTTGTTTCCTACCCCATCTACTTTTGGCCATGAGCCCCTTCCTATAAGTAGTTCAACTCTTTTATGACCCAAACAAAAACCATCTATTTCATACTATCATATAATGTATTGTTAAAATCATAATGTATCAAACACGACTTTATAACGTTTCTATGTCCGTTGAACGATATCAATCATGAAATATGAAGTACCCTTTATAACCTAAAATCAATTGTTTTGTTTGTCTCTGTAAACTCGTTTTCAGATTTTGCTTTTGTCTGTGTTTTTACGTCTGTATTGTTTTATACGTAACCTCTAGTTTTGTAGGTAAAATATATAGGGAGAAATTGTTTTTATTTAGGTTATGTTTGATAATGCTGACTTATTATTGAGTTTAGGGAGGGGGGAGGGGGGGGGGGGAATCATTTGGTTAACCCTAAATTAGTTTTTCTAAACTACTTCATCTAGCGTTGTAATAAGTTTTTAGACTTTTTTTATTTAATTATGTCTCTTATATTTTTTGTTTTCCATTAAATTTTTTAACATGTTTTTAACGATATTTTACACTATCATTATATATCTTATCTATTAACTTATATAAATTGAAACCTCCCCTACATATCACAAAAATATAAAACCATAAAAAAAATATATATATATATATATATATATGAAACAATATCGTAAATTATAGGTATTGATAAAAAAAACATGTAAAAAATATTTTTATATTAGTTTTCACGAGTTTGTAACTTTTTTGTGATTTTTATTTGATTATCGTCTTATATATATCATATGTAATAAAATATAGTATCGTATGTGATTTATGTTATATTCACGTAAAATAAAAGTATTTTCATTTAAAGTCTCAATATATGTGTGTGTGTGTATATATATAGACTTTGGTTCATTTACAAATTGGATGAATCGTACAAACTCGTACAAACCATATATAAAAATAAATTTTTCATGATTTTTTTTCATCAAATTCTATGATTTAAGATGTTATTACATATATGTTTGTTTCATAATGTAAAATTTTCACATGTATTTGTTTTCATAAGTACATGTATTTGTTTCATAATGTAAAACTTTCACATGTATTTTTTCACATGTTATTTTTTCACAAGGTGAAACAAACATATGTGTAATAACATCTTAATTCATAGCATTTGATGAAAAAAAATATGAAAAAAATTATTTTTATGTTTTATACGAGTTTATACGATTCATCCGGTTTGTAAATGAACCAATCTCTCTCTCTATATATATATATATATATATTAAAGATAAATGCAATAGTTTTTTGTTATTTTCAAATAGTTCAATCTTCAAAACAATAGATAATTGTAAAAAAAAAGTTTAATATTCTTATTAAATCATATTTCGTACGTTTAATGACAATCGCACTTTTAATAATATATATTTGCCGACTATGTTTCTTTTTGGTGGTTAGAAAAATCAATATTAAATTGTAAAAAAAATATAAAATGGAAAATGGTTGGTTTCCATGCAGCTTCAGTTGGGAGCGACGCATGTGATAAATTCCCGTATGCTTGTTTTGGAACTACTTGCCGCCTTTGCGTCTTTTTGAATTTTGCGCACCCTCCTCCTCGTCCCTTTCAACCTTTTTTTCTTCCATAATCTTTTTTCTTCCACCTTTTACTTTCTCAAATTTTTATTTTCAAAACGTTTTTCTTAAAACGCTACGATTTATCTTCAATTTTGCAAAAATACATTAATAAATCCCAATAAATTATAGATGAGACATGTTTAAACGATGTTTTTAGGCCTTGAAAATTTTGTAGGCCTTTTGGGTTCAAGCTTCGAATCGATGTATTATAGGTCTACAACAGAATTTTGTAACAAAAGTTATGCGTGTTTAAGCTCGATACCATGTGTTAACTTGGTCATGGGCCTTCAGAAACAATAGAGTTTGGTCCTCCATAACAATGCCCGCGTCAATTACTCTTTAAAAGCAATCTGTTGGCCGTAAGGCGAGACTGGCCTTCTGTTTGCATGGTCTGTGCATGGTCTTAATATGAGATAATAACTCCTTCTTGGTTTGCCTCTTGCAAACCGACTGTATTTGGTTCTGTATGGTGCAACTTTGCTTGGTTGTTGTTGTACTGTGGTTGTCAGTAAAATTGGTTTTGTTTTTCAAATTTTAAAAAATTACTCTTTAATAGAGCTCTTACAAAAGATTAAGGGTGCGTTTGGTTCTTGAAAATTTTCCAGTTTTCTAGGAAAAATTTTCAAAAAAAATGGAAATTTAGAAAACTCGTTTGGTTCATTCAGCTTTCAAAAAAATTCCAAGAAAACAATTTTTTTCATTTTCTAAAATTCTATGTAAATTAGAAAACTTGTTTGAATAGTTTTACAAATTTTTGTTTTCTAAAAACTTTTCCAGCGACATTTTGGCTAACGCTCAAATCACATACATTTATAAAACCCAGACAAAACCTATCGTATCTTTCTCGTCGCTTCAACGTCTCTCCGATTTTCTAATTTTCTAATATGGAAAATGAAAATTCCACCATTTCAACCAAACACGTTTTCTAAAATTTTAACAGAAAACTAAGAATGAAAACTCAACTCCATTTTCTGAAAACGTTTTCTAGAAAAATAAAAAAAGTTTTCCGGAACCAAACATACCCTAAATATTCAAACATGTATTAAAAAGAAATCAACCAAATCACATCTAAGCAGATGTAGTATTCTAGCACACTTTCTATAACTGAAGTAGACATTCATTATGATATGATATAAGAATACTTAAAACTCTACTATATTCTCTCCAAAAAAAACTTAGGGGCCGTTTAGTTGGATGGATTTGAAGGGATTTAGAGGGATTGGGATTTCAATCCAATCCATTGTATTGGGGATAGTTCTCAGATTACTGACATGACGACATATTTGACTGCAGTGTTTGGCATAAATATTAAGATATAGTACAATATAATTTCAAGAAAATCACCAGAGTTCGCACTGGAAATGACTTATTTGAAATCTCAATCCCTTTAAATTTCTTCAAATCCCTCCAATCAAACGGACCCTTGAACATTAAAATTCCAATGTTGAGGAAAAATCATCCGGTTTTAACTATGTAAATCACGATCTCAATTCTCAAGGTTACTAGGAAAAAGTGTATAAAATCATTCAAAAAATTATATATAAAAGATTGATGTTTACCAATCAAAATAGAGTATTAAGTTTTAAATATATTTGTCACATAATTGAATTTGAAAGAAACCATTTACTTGGTCGAGTCCTCATTTATTCCCAAATACTGAATTGCACGTTTTTTTTGTTTTCTTTTCATTAATGTCCTTTTCCTTGCCAAATATGTGTCATAGACTCGTATCGTAGTACATAATATCTTTAAGATTATGTATTATTATATCTTTCATATAAAAAGAAGTATCAGAACCTAACTTGTAATTATGGTACATTATTAGAAAGCCTCTTTTAACGGCTTTAAAATACATAAGATGGGCCGGTTCATATTTAAGATGATAAGTGTTCGTCTAGGCTATATTGAAGGGGTGTGCTAGAGTCTCATACCGTCTAAACTTGTACCAATTCTTATATATTGGGTTAAAATTTGTAAGATCCATGAGAACTTAATTTTACCGTAAAGTTCTGTTATATATAATTTTTTTCATCTAAGTATAATATTTAATGTATTGATTAACATATATAATTTGTTTCATAATATGTTTGTTTAATATGTATTTGATTCACAATGTGAAACTTTTTTACGTGTATTTTTAATTTCATTTACACGCTAAAAAGGTTCAAATTGTGAAGTGAGTATGTGTTAAACAAACACCTTATAAAATAAATATATATTAATCACAACATTAAATTCTAATCGTAAATGAAAAAAATAATATGAAATAGCACATAATGCAATTCTCTTCTCAATGGCTCTTGTGTAGAGTTAGGGGTTTCACATGTTTTCACAATGTTTATGGCATACTGGCTCGATTCATTGGCATAACAATTACAAGTCACAAATACAAAAATATTTTTTAATTACTACTTGTTTACTATGATACATCTCAATTATGAAGTTGAGAACTCTAACCCTCGACCTTGCTTCGTCCTATTCTTCGTGCCTCTCAATTTTATTTTTTATGTTTTCCTATGGTTATCATTTTTATAGAGCATTATATTGCATCAATGTTAATGTAGTGGGACATAATGGCACATGTTACCCGTTGAGCTCTATTGATACAATTATAATGCTCTATAAAATTGATAACCACAATATAACAACTACTATTGATTATCCATTTTTTCATTTTAATATATATATATATATAGAGAGAGAGAGAGAGAGAGTTCAAATGCGAACTACAATTTGGTTGCGAATGTGAGGATAAATGAGAGCGCGACACGTGTCTGAATGTAGTATTATTCAGACTGAATAATGAAGAAAATATTCAGACTGAATAATAGTATTATTCAATCTAAATAATACTACATTCAATATTATTCAGACTTAATAATACATTCAATATTATTCAAACTTAATAATACATTCAATATTATTCAGACTGAATAATACTATTATTCGGTCTGAATATTTTCTTCATTATTCAGTATGAATATAATAAGTGTCGCGTTCTCATTTGTTTTCACGTTTACAACCAAATTCGAGTTCTCATTTGAACCCGTCCCTATATGTATCTAGCGGGGTGTGTGGGGGTGGACAACAAATGAAATCTAACAAAATATTAATTGATAATCAAGACCGAGTCTTATACGTTGCCATCATTATTATTTTAAATAAAAGAAATATTGAAGGGACATTGTAATTGAATTCAAGGGAGTGTTTGGTTGGAGGTAATAAGCAGTAATTAATGATAATGATAATAAAAGAAACTGTTTGGTTTTATATAATATAATGAGTCCATTCCCCCAGAAGCTCAAAATTTCATTCCTATTAAACCGGTGGGAATGAAAATCTATTCCCATTTTCATTCTCTGTCATTTACATTTCCATTCCCATTTTCATTCCTTTGCCAGAACCAAACGTCCCCTCAAAAAAAAAATTAGTGGCAATTTTGTTAAACTAGCAAGGTGCTAGAAACAGTTATATTACAGAAATAATCAATAAAATGATTTTGCAACCACCCAACCCAATTTATATTCTATTTCCCACTTCTGTATTGCACCCACAGGAACGAATGTGTGCGTTACTATATTATCCCACAACACTGTTCTTTTAGGTTTCATAGCTCCAAAAAGCGTCCCATTATGAAAATTCCGTATTGACCAAAATGCTGTGAATATAACCGCTTCTAGTCATTCTACCTCCCCTTTTTTCAGATTTAATGACTCCATCCAAACTTTTCAACTCGGGACGTTGTATAGACCAGGTATGTCTATGTTCCACCATCATCCTACATTCCTCCATATATCTCGAGCCAACTGACATTCAAAGAACAAATGATCCACGAATTCAATTTTCTCTTCACAATTTGGACAAATAACAGAGTGCATGTCGATTCCCCTTCTATCCAGGTTGTGAAAATACCATGTTGTTTCACAATGTAAAACAAAAAATCTCATGTATTTGTTTCACAAATTGAAACATTTTTACGTGTTTGTGAAACAAATATATATATATATATATATATATATATAAAGGTTTCACGTTGTGAAACATATATGTTAATTAATCAATACCTCAAAACTTAGTCGTAGATGGAAAAAATAATGTGAAATGATACCTTAAGGTAAAAGTTAGTGATTCTCACAATATATGTGGTTATCATTTGATTATTTTAAATCAGTTAAAGTTTTCATAGTAAGACATATTAAGATTATTTTAAACTTAATTCATCATGTTATGATATTCAGATTTATTAAGACCAATTAAGATTGTTAATATTATCATGTTAAAGTATTTTAGGGAAGTTAAAATAATATAAAATTCGTATTATCCTTATAGCTTTGCCTTTGAAGTTCCATTTAATTCAGGTTATACCACCGCGTTTTTGGGCGTTGGATTATGAGGCGTCATTCATCCAAAGGGCTATGAAAATGTTACTATATGGTTCTTAAAAAAACCCTAGACAATCTGATTCTCTATGTTTATGTATGGATATATATAATTGTACTCATGTATCTATGTGACTGTATCATGGTGCACGTGGAAATTCTTACAAAAGTGTCTAAATTTACACTCTTCGTCCCTTTACTTCTAAATTTACACTCCACGTCCCTTTAGTAACTTATTTAACGTGATGCGTTTTCCTTTTCCTTAAAAACTATCGGACATAAAACAAAGTTCACGATAATCATTAGAAGTTTTAAAGTTGACATTGAAAATGCACCAACCAAAGGTGAAGCTAGGATTATAAGTAAGGGATCTAGAGGGTCGTTTGTGAAATAACAACTATTTTTGTTGTTGTTTCAATTAATCAATCAAAACATATTCAAACCAAAAAAGTATTTGAGGCAGTGGTGTAATAATTTTGTGAACAAATTCCAAGCATCATTTTTATCGAATATTGGGTGAGAATGAGACCGTATCTTAGCAAGGCAATGCGAATGGTATGGTCTATTGAGATATACCTTGTGTTTGAAGCCATTGTGGTGTTCGACACCCTTTTATCAATATAAATTTGAGCTTTGCTTGTTAACACACATAGTTTAAGGCTTTCAACTATTTTATTTGATCTCATATTCCTTAATTAATTGTAATTTTATCTTTTATTTTATTATATGTTGATTATTTGTTTTGCACAATGTTTGAAAAACACTCATAGCTAGATGTTTTCATAAATTCTATTTCGAAACTACATTTGATGAATATAGTTATCTGTAATGCTTTTTTGTCATGAACTCAAATGAGCAACTGGCTAACCAACATATACTTTAGGTGTTAAATCTATCACTTAGGTATCAAAATAAAAGAAATAAAGATCAAAAGCGTAAATTTCAAATTGCAATCAAAATGGAAGGAAATCTTAATATGAGATGGGCTGGTGGCTTCACAAAATGGGTAAATCAGTATGAGAAGAATTCCATGCATGAAGCCGGAGTTAAGGGAGGCTAAACATCAACTAGCCCTCTGCTGGCTACACCACTGACACCAACAATGTTTTCTTCCCTTACAAACACATGTTCTAGTTATGGGACTTTTTGGGGTTTATAAAAAGATCACGCTTCTTAAAACACTACTCTAGTCTTGAAGGAGGGATTCCAGATGATTACCACTAAGAATATGCCTTCATCTTTCACAAAATGCAAGTTTGTGTTTGTAAGCAGATCTTGATGATGTTTCTGTATACGTGAAAACTCCCATTTGAAGTATCTTGCAAGTAAAGCCGATCAAACGACAGACGTTCATAAATACTGGTACTTAAATACATCATAAGTATGAATTTAATAAATTACCATCTTTCTAGAATTGTGTAGTGCGTTTCAATTCAAACATATCTTCCAATACTACTGTTTCAGTTGACTATTACTCAACATATATTGTCTGTATAAAACTAAACTAGAGAAGTGACTAGGATTGAGACTAGACCGTTGGAAAATCATCTCACGACGAATTGAGTGGTGGAGTTGAGGGGTACGATGTCTTGTTAATATTTTATAATGGTTGTTAAAAAATTGCTAAATATGTTTAGATTACAATCTTGTAAAAATGGAAAATGTTGATAAATAGGGTAATTTTAAAATTAACCGTGAAAGGAATATGCTTGAAGAGATATTGTTGACCGTTGGATTAGGTAGATGACTTAGATGGGAAGTGATAGGGCCACATGGCATAATGTAATTTACAGATTGCAACAAACATTAATCACCGACGCTCCACCAGATTCGTTTCCATCAATTTCAATCTCTACTCTTTTTACTGTATTTTCTACTCTCTGTATATATCTATATCTATATCTATATCTATCTTTCATACATTCATTCATTCATTCTCTCGAAGTGACCTGGAAAAGATTTGAGAGCCGCTGGCACACAATACACACAAACCCTTTTGCATTTCAAACTAAAAAAGATTGAAATTTTTCTTCAATCGTCTTCTTCCAAAGATCCATCTCTAGGGTTCTTTACAAAACCCCCCTTTTCGACTCATGGACTTTTGATCTTTTCTCTGCTACTCTAGGTGAGCATTTTCGACTACTTCATTTCTTAAATGTGCGATTTCTAGTACTGGATTTAGTGTTTGTACGGTTTATGTGTAATTTGATTTGGGGAATCTTTGGATTTGGTTTGAATCTTACAGATAGAACAGTGGATCTGTTCGTAGGGTTGAAGATCTAGTTTTGTATGGATGTGTTTTGGTTGATTTTTGAATGAAAACATGTGTTTTCTGTGTGATTCTTTCATTGTGTTAGTTCAGATTCAGTTTTCGAAGTGATTGGTTGATGCCCTAAGTTTCCATCTCTTTTGTTAGATTGATTGAAATTTGGGGGGAAATAAAGAAATGTAAACTAGGGTTTGTGATTCAATTTCATTTCTTTGTTTCTTTGATTGAATCTGATACTATTGTTATGTATTCCATTGGATCAAGCAGAAAAGGGCATATGCTTATAAACTGTTTGTATATTTTCTCCACATTATAATTAGAAAAAAAAAACAAAGGGGCATTGCCTACTCACATTGCTTTGCAGAATAATGTGTCCTGTTTATGTTGTATTTCACATGGTGAACCGAAATGAGTCTAATGTCAGCCAGTGCTAGATTATATATAGTTTTGATTTGAATTAGGATGATGTGTCATGTGTGTAATTAATGTGTTTTAGAGTATAATGCAACTGTAATTCTTTTAGTGAAACTAAAACTTTGAATATTGTAGATATGGTGGACGTTGACGATACCATGGTTGTTTCTGGCAATGGGTCTACTCATGATGTAGATCATCAACAGTTTTCTAACTATGAAGAGGAAGATAACTCTGTGGAAATCATAGCCCGGATTCCCAATTATGATTCTGAAAGTAAAGAAGGAAATGGGAATTCTATGGAGTCCTTTACTGAAGAAGTTGAAGAAAGCAACAATCTTGATGCTTTTAAGGTACTAAAAAGGGTTTATATCCAAAAAAACCAATGGCTATATGTCATTTTCCGATTTAACAACGCTTTATTTTTTTCATATTATCTTTTTAACGATTTTGGTGAAAGATCTTGTCGAAAAGTTTGATGTGTTAGATAAAGCACATGCTTTCTAGGCATGAAAGATAAGCAATTTGGTATTAGAATCTTTTTGAGTCAATTTTGAAACAAATATTTGTCAAATTTGTTGACTGTCGTCGGTTCTGAAATTGGCGAGGCTCATCAACCATGCTAAAACTCGACCATTTTTCTTGATTCACTACATTCTTGTTTATTCTTTTTATTGTTAAAGAGTAAATGTCGCTTTACTATCAGGAACTTCAAGTGAAAGATGCTGATTTATCAGCTCAATCCAAATGTCAAAACACTACGGGTAACAGTTTAGGCGTTAAAAAAGATACAAAACACAAAATAGATGGTAATGGTGCAAAGAAAGCTTCTTCGGTTAGAAGTGGATCAGTTGCTTCAGATGTACACCTGAAACAATCAGTTCCTATTGAGAAGAAAAGCAACAATTCGAAACCTGCAATTGTTCAAGTTAAGGCACCTCTATCTAAGGTACATTTGCTTCACTACATACCTTTGTTTGATGTTTTAAAGATTACCTTTTTATGCACCTTTATAGTAAAGATTTGTATTACCGTCGTGCCCTTTGGTCAATCGGTCAAAGTTTTTTCAGAAAGTCTGATTTGTTTACCTCAGGAACCTGGAAAGTCGGATTCTTTAACGTCTGCTGCAAACATGGTGCAATCTGAAGGTGTCAAGTATGTTCAATCTACTCTTAAACCATTCTTGTTTATATTTTTTGATTTTTGGTTTGTTCTTAGTGGTGATACCTCTATTAGAGGGGAGAGTAATACTAAAAAACAGAGAACAATGAACCCATCTGAACCATTCTTCTATTTTAATCCAACGGTTGTGAATAATAGGGGTGGTTTCATTTTGCCAAAACTAAATCTACGGTTATAAAGGGGGTTATATTCGAATCTGAGCCATCTTTATATCACTTTGACTTTATGTCCACATAGTGGTGTATTCCGAGGTTTGTGAAGATATTGTCTTAATACAGGGAGAAGAATAAAGCAAAGTCAGTGAAAGCAGTTCATGGAAGTACGACTGAAGGAAGAACACATTCTTCTGAGTATCCTTTTTTTATTATCTTAGCTCCTATTTCATGCATTTCAGTATCATATTCCTTTTAGTTTAGTCTGACATTTCCAATACTTTTGGGGTCAAATATGTAACTTTTCATGTTTGAAATTGAAATTAGTTTGTTTGATGTTCGAAGTCAAAGTAAGTCAACAAGCAGAGGGTAGAGAGAGCATTGTATAAATATGATGATATGTTCAGTTTGTCCTTAATAACTTGAACAGAAGCTCAACAACAGGGGACGAGAAGCCGCAAAGACTGGGAACACTGCCAGCTTATGGTTTTAGTTTTAGGTGTAACGAAAGAGCCGAAAAACGGAAAGAGGTTAGTGATTCGCCTTCCTCTTTTATTTTTGGAAAGAGCCTATGGTTTTAGCATAATTCGCCCTAAGAAAACTTGAAATTTAGAGGCTGTTTGGTTGGTTTTTCATGAAGTCCTGTATGGATAAAGTTGTCTGTGTGGATTGATCTGTCTTTATATCGATTGGGAAGGGTTTTGTCTGGGAGTGTTTTTTCAGAGATGGAAGGAGTGTGTTCTTGAAAAAACTTGGCTTTCTGCATAAAGCTCCCCCCTAAAAACTTACTGAATAAGCCACTACGAAATAATCATGTATAGCTGATCAAATAAGCTGCGAGTCTCGTGAAGCTGCTAACAAACAGGCCCTTTGTTTTTTGTCAGTTCTATTCTAAGCTTGAAGAGAAGATCCATGCAAAAGAAGAGGAAAAAAATACATTGCAAGCGAAAACCAAGGTAACGTAATTTAAGATTAAAATGTATATGATTGGTCATGGAAAGTGTATACGTTACTTGGTCGTTTTTTTTGTAATAGGAACATCAAGAAGCCGAGATTAAAATGTTACGAAAGAGCCTTATGTTCAAAGCAACACCTATGCCAAGTTTTTATCACGAAACTCCTCCTAAGATGGAGTTAAAGAAGGTATATATATATACAATATACATATATGTATATATTTGTTATAATATTGTTAAATCGGAGGATGACCTATATTTTTACATTTGTTGTATCTTTTGGTTAAAAGTAACATAAAGGGTTGATATTGGTGTATAGATACCGACAACACGAGCGAAATCTCCGAAGCTTGGACGGAAAAAGGATTCAGCTGCAGCAGAGATGGAAGCGGCAAATGGCGGTACTACTTTTCGACCTGCTCGGTTAAGCTTGGATGCAAGAAAGTCTTTAAACAACAAACCAGCGGCTAAAGGTGTTTCTGCTGTTCCTAGTCCTACTACGAAGAAACCGTCAAGGAAATCTCTTCCTAAGCTACCTTCTGAAAAGACCAAATTGCCCTCGGACTCTAAAGATAGCCATGAAATTAAGAAAACAAACGAGCTAGAAAGTGAAGCAAAACAAGATTTATTGCAGGAGCAGGAGGTAGGTGAGGAGAAGTGAAATAACGAGAATGGTGTATTTGATTGAGCTGTCGGTTTCCATTTTCGCCCTCAGAAGTATATAAACGGAGTTATGGATTGAAAACTGGAGGTGGGAACACTTTCTTCTTCTTTATCTTCTGTTAAAAGGGTTTGTTTAAAAATCTTGTGGTACCATTGTTGTTGATAGCGAAATCTGGTAAGTGTTTTTGTGGTTCTTTTTATCGAGAATAGTGGTGTGACCATTTTGCCCTTTATTCGAGCATTGGATGCTTGTTGAACACTTGAGATTCCTGAACTGTAATCGAATGTGTTTTTAGTTTACTACTACTTACTAATTATCAAGAAACTGGTGGGTGGGTGAAATGTCTGTTTGTTTGTCTGTCTGATTCAGATCTTAATTTCACAAACACCCTTGAAAATCAGATTGTTAATTTCTGTTTTGGTTTCATTTGTATGCCATTTTGAATCTTTTGAGCTGCATTCATCGCCCTTTTTTAAGTCTAAGTGACCAGAGACCGATGGTTTTGATGGAAGCAAAAAGAGAGGATTGGGTTAATTTTAGCGCATTTCTGTATTATTTTGTTTGAGAATTGAGATAGCTTAATGGGGACAATGAAAGGGACCCTGACTTTTCCATATATCCATATAGGTTATTGGCTTAAGGATTAAGCCATAAAAAACATTCTTGTGTGGCTTAGCAAATAAGCCTTCCAAACCATTAAGGTCTAAGCTTTTCAAGCAGCAACTAAACAACCATTGAATGGGTTTTCTTTGAATTCTTTCTTAAACTTTTTGTACAATCGAATTTTAAGCCTGGTTTGTTTTTCACTTTTACCTCTTAATCACCATTTATATCTGATTCGATAAGACGTTTTATAATTCACACCATTTGTTTTTGCTATTTTTTTTTTTCCAGAGGCTCTTATCCCTTAATTTCATCTGAACAAAAAAGTGATAACCTAATCACATAAATCTTCTTAATCGCTCAATAGACAGCCTCCACTCTCACCTCCAGATCCAATCCTCCAAATTGATCTCTCAAGACGTTCGATCTCGACCCAAATCAATCCACACACTCTCGATCTACAAGGTATGTCATCTCCCTCTTATGTTTTTGAATTTTGATCAAAGGTTCGAGCCCTGTGCTTCAATCCCTGTTTGTTCGTCTAGATATATATATATATATATATATATATATATATATATAAATGGCAGCTTGTGAACATATATTAAGACAATGATTGGGAATAGGAATTTTTGGAATGGATCCTCTTGATTCAAGTTTTGATTTATGGGTTTATGTTTATGTTTATGATAAGGTTTATTTATTTCAAATACATGGTTTACTTGATTAGTGGATTTATATGCACTTAATGCTTGAGGATTATGGGGATTATATTCTTTTGTGATGGTTGCCTTTGCATCAATTTTTTGTTTATTGGTCATACCGTAAGGGTAAGGGGGTGTTTGATTGGGGTATTAAGCAGTAATTAATGGAAATGATGATAAAAGAAATTGTTTGGTTTTGTATAATATAATGGGCTCATTTCCTCATAAGCCTAAATTTCTATTCCTGACTAAATTAGGGGGAATGAACTGTAATTTTCATTCTCATTCCCATTTTCATTTCTTTACCGGAACCAAACGCCCCCTAAATCAGGTTCTGGCCTTCTGCAATATGGTTGGATTATTTGAACAATAATCTGCTATTTTGGTGCACAATGTGGTCACTCCTGCTCCTCACTTTGTCAATAACGTCTTCTTTAATTATTGGTTGTTAATATGGTATGAAACAAACTACAAATTTATTGATTATAACAGAAACCATACAATACAATAGAACTGAGACATATATATATATACATATATTGATTCCCATTCCCATTACCCATTACCCATTACATACCAACAGGTTACAAACAAGTGAAGCCTTGGAAAAAAAAACAGAAAAAACAACCCTCCATAGGGAGAGTTGTAACCCAAAGCCCACCAAAAATAACCCATTACTCACACTTCAATCGAAACCGAAATCGTAAGAAACTTAAATCAAAATCTACCCAATGATAACATTTAAACGAAACAACATTCGTACCTGTTAATGAAGATCATTGCAAAAGGCGTCTCCGAGAACCAGAAGAAAGCTTCAAGGAAATTTGGCTGAATAAAATAAGACCTGTTTAATAGGCCAAAAAACTCTTGCAGCAGTTACTACTGCAAAAAAAAAAGAGGATCAGCCAAATCCCTTGAGAACCAACTGCTGAATTCAGACAGACCCATTGCTCGACCTATAAAAAACGATACGGGTTTTGGAGTTTAGGAAAGGATATCGCAGTGCCAGAGGCAGTTCACTAAACGACTAACTGCACGACTACTGATTCCGTCACAATTCTGGAGATTTAAACCATTAAGCCCTAGTTTCACAAAGTAAGGCAAGCTCTTGTCTGATACTAAACAGCATCTCGAGATCGAAAGAATCTGTAGATTCAGCTGTATCGCACATGCCAAAGCTGCAATGCCTGAATCAGTAATCATGCATCCAGAAACATCGAGTTCACTGAGCTTTAAACAGTTAAATCCAATGGCCACCAAGCTAGCATCGGTCACGGACCTACAACCATCAAGATTTAGAATCTTGAGTGTTCCGCCATGCACCTTGGTGATTTCGGAAACCATTTTATCGGTCAGATTCACGGACCCACTAAGGTTGACTTTAACTAGACCAGCCTCAGAGCACCGGATGAGTGGTGCGAACCCCTCGTCGGTAATTCCATGAAGTCCGGTGAATTCCACGTGTTGAAGTTGAGGGCAAAGATTACCGAATAACACCAAGTTGTTATTTCCGAATCCTGGACAGTTATGAACGGATAATGATCGGAAAGCGTTGCAACGAGAAAACGGAGTTTTCGGAGTCAAATCCTTGATTCCAAAACAGTTTTTCAAAGTAAGACTTTTCAAGTTGCTTTTGCAGTTTACGAGCATACTAAAGATACCAAATTGTGTGACCCTATTGCATTCTTCTAGCAGTATGGTCCCGAGTGAAAGTGCCGATTTAGAAAAAGACGTTACTCCATTATCAGATAAGAAGGCAGATTTCCGAATGGAAATTTGCTTTAGATTCGGGCAACCTTTGCCCAATGCTTCGAGCGCTAGATCAGTGACTCCAAAGCAGGAGGTAATTATTAACGATCTTAACTTCTGTAATCCTTGACCATTGCCCATAACCCAGAAGCCCTTTTCGGTTACTTTAGGAAGACCAGCGAGAACTAAGTCGGTAAGTTCAATCCCGTAGTGTCCGATAACAGCAAGCGATAAATCACTAACATTTAAAGTTTGTAGCTTTAATTTTGTCAAGGAATAACTTGCCGATGATAACAAACTTGCAATTCCTTGATCTCCAACTAGCAAACAGTTCTTTATCGAAATAGACTTCAAGTTATGGCATTTTCGACCGATTTCTTGAAGGCCTTCGTTGCCGATATTTGAGCAAGATTCAATAGATAGCTCCGTTAAGTTAGGGCAGTTGTTTGCAATAGCTATCAAAGATTTGTTGGAAATTGTTGGAATTTGACAAATATCAAGCTTTTCTAACCAATGACACCCATTAGCGATTTCAACAAGTGCTTCATCTGAAACGGATGATAGATTCCATAAGGAAAGATCCGTTAGAGAAGGGCAACCACGAGCAATAGCCGTGAGTCCAAAGTTGGTGACCCCACGAACCACATTGTTTCCATGGATGGAAAGTTTTCCGAGCCCTCCATGACTAGCGGCTCCAACAGCAATAGCTGCAAGTCTGACATCTGTAGCTTTTTTCCCTTCTAGGCACCTCGAGAGGTGGCCATCAATGGGGATTGATTCTTTCTCTGAAGGTTGGCTAATCTCGTCCTTATGGATGGTGCTTAATAGCATAAGCCAGTGCTTAGAAACAGAAGCACATGAGCTCCTTTCTTTGTTTCCATCAAGGCGTCTAAAAATCTCAAACAGACATTCATCAGGAAGCACTTCAATGGTGGTTTTCTGTTTCTTACAAACTTCACCACTGAATATAAATGGAGCACTGATTCTTGACCTCTTGCAAGGTAAGGAATACACCTCAACATGATGTCCAAGAGAAGAGAAAATACCAAAATCCATTGGATTTGTGTACATTGACTTCCGATGAGAAAAATCACCCTCCCCTGAAAACCAATTATACAAAAGAAGTTCACAATCTTTTCCATTTTACGATTATTAAAAAGATACAATTCAAAGTCTTTCAAGAATGAAACAATTTAACCAATGGATTTTATCCCTAATGGCACCGACTAAGTTTCTTGAACAGTAGCCAGGTTCAAAAGTTATCATTAACACGGCCGTCTATTAGCATTAAATATGGGCTTTTGAACAGGTCCCCAAAGATTTACTTGTGTTTGGGGCCTGATTTATATAGACCTGTGAACCAACCTATCTAATTTCTTTCAAAATCAAAAGCAGTTATTTAACTTCAGAATTTTCCAATCAAAAACAAAAATGACTATTCGATATTCTTCTCACTTTGTCATTTAAAACATTTTTGTTGTTCTAATTTGTAAGATTTTTTAATATGACATGAACTTTTTATTTTCTATTTTGTTTATTACTCATTTCATATGATCTATAGTTTTAGAATGGGTGTAACATGTGTAACAGGCCCTCCAAAAAGATCGGGACCACCCTGATTATTAATAAGGTGTGTGCATGTTTCTCCATCTTTTCAAAAAAAAAATCAAGCAAGTAATAGCTTCAGATCTAAGGCTTTATAGGCACATATTCTTCATGCAGAAATTCTACATACATTAGACTTTATTCAATGATCAAATATTCATATAGAACACCAAGCAGGGATTAGGTATAAATGGTCCCATCCATTTAAGCATATAAAACATAGTAATTATCTGTAGACTATGTGAACATATGAGTATAAAACAAACTATATTATTCAGATCCAGTTACTGATAAAAAAAAGGTGATTTCATTGATCCATTTTTACAATTACTCAGGGCATCTTCAATAGTACGCCAAAAACCCTATTTTGCCGGTCTGTAAAGTCCAACCGTCCGGCAAAAAGAACTGCATTTTGCCGGAGATGGAAGGTAAAACAGAAAATTACTAATTGTTCTGAAGTAAGCATTCAATAACAAAAAAAATTACTATGTTAATCCTCGTTCTAATTAAGTGCTGAATGAAATATGTGAAGCATCTTTGCTAGTTGCATTTCTACGGTTTGCTTGATTTTGTATGATTTCTACTTCATATTGTTAATATTTTGGGCATGCTTCCATCAATGTCATATAAGAAATTCAGCATTGTCTTCCTACCAAACTAATTGGTAAACAGATTGAGCAAATTAGCTAAGGAAACAACAAAAAAATCAAAATTAAGAAGCGATATAGATCCATACCACTGTAACCGACGAGTTTCTGCATGAGTACACTTGAAGGAAATCCCCAGCAAAACCGAACCACAAAAACCCAAGAAACCCTCGATCGAGAGCAAAAAAGAGGAAACCTACCAGCAAGAATAAAACGATGAATAGTTGTGTAAGCGATGAATGCATCAGAATTGTTGATCGATGATGAAGAAACCCTAATTGATTTTAGGGCAAAAAGGAGAGAAATTTGGGAATGGTTGAAGCACGCATATGTTATTGTCGGAGGGGGGCCAGTTGGGGTTTATATAAGTGAAGAGTTGAAAGAGACATTGCATGTGCAATGAATCAAGTCCCAAATATTATTTTCCTTTCTCCTATGTTATTTATTTGTGCGATTGAGGATATATATGCATGATTTTTTTTATAGTTAAAAATTAATATAATTTTTAAATAAAAAAGTTTTGACATTCATATTTGAATGAAATCAGAAGTATATAAATTATGGTTAAATATATATTGCTACTATATGCACTTTCTTTATTAACATCGGGTGAAATTATGAATTAGAAATGTAAATTATGAGTTTTGTTGTCGATGTATATGAAAAAGAAATTACTTAATATAATTCGTTTAACTACTTTATTGTCCAAATACGCGCTAGCCTCAACCTTCTAAGTGCCAAAAAATGGTATGCTAAGATGCAGGTTCTAAACGGGATTAGTTGGGGTTATCGATAATCAACTTTATTGTTCGAATACTGACATTAAACCAAAGTTAAAACTTTACCAATTTATAAGTAATAAAACAATCACCTCTCTATGTTGTATTTTTTTCCTCTTTGGTTTTTCGTTAAAAATTTGTAACATCTACACACTCCATGGTGTTTAGTTATGCTCTATGTATACATATGTTTATTAAAGAAAAAAACACGTCTAAAAAAGACGAATTTGATAAAGATAATATGAGTAAAGTGTATATAAAACAGAAAGAAGTGATAATAAGACGTGGGGTAAGTATAGAAAAAGATCCGTATATAAAATTGTTTATTTTAAATTGAATAAATGAAATAAGCTTTAAAGAAGAAAATTATTACATTTCTGTCCAAACGACAACATTTTAATCCACGTCATGCAAAATCTATTAATTTTCATTAGTCATTTTCAACTAAGTAATATTTGATCAAGACTACTAAGATATAGAACCATTATAACTTAATAGATAAGACTAACTTGCTCTTTAATTGAAGTTTAATAGATGATAGATCCAATGAACCTTTCATCAAAACCACATCAAGGCACTTGTAGTCACTGGCGGATGTAGCTTGAAAAAGGGGGGCTTCAAGGACCCCAGTGAATTGTTTAAAAAAAATTATATACGCTAAAAAATATTAAAAATACTAAATTTGGTCTTAGTTCCCCACAGTAAAATTTTCCAAGGGACCACATCTTGCCCGCAATTGACAAAAACACTAAAAAGGTCTCTTGAAACCAATAAAAAAACTGAAAAAATCTTCGAAATCGACAGAAACACTAAGAAAATCCCTTGAAATCAACTAAAAAACTTTAAAAAAATTCCTGAAAAACGTCGGGTGACTTTACACGCCTTTAGTCTACCTTAATGGGAACCCCAATGGACAAAAATTCTGGATCCGTCACTGCTTGTAGTCATGGATATTTATCTACCATGACTCCAAGTCATTTACGATCGTCCACAAGATTAGTTGGTATGTGTAAACTGGTTCGTAAAGATATAACTATCCAACAAAACCACATTATTCTTCAATGATCTGCACTTGAAGTTTGGCTCAAGTGCTCAACTAGGAAATAGATGATTTGGGCCTTTTTCCACTGATCATCGGTTCAAATTTCCTAGACCTACTCATGGTTTTTTTAATTATTATTCAAGACACCATGGAATTAATCGATGTGAACATGGATGGATCCAACTTAGAGCATACGATGACTCATGCCACTCTATTGTTCATCCGTCGTAGTGTACAAAATTTTAGGTTCGTGAAAAGTATCATCATATCGTATTAATTTATTGTGTGCCACCGTGTGTGTGTGTATATATATATATATATATATATATATTTGAAACTACAATGAGAAAAAATTGGTAGAGTTGATTTGCAAGACTTTTTTTTCCACCTCATACCCGAGTTCAAATATTGTTAGCGTCATCTTTTTGGTCAAATAGTGATACCATTGGAAAAAAGATTCCTATATTTATTTCTTATAATCAAATGATGCAACAATTTAAAAAAAATCATGATCTATCACCAAATGTGAACACAAAATAGTCTAATATATCTGATTTCTATAAATAAAAACCATCTTTCTGTTTTTGTGTGTGGGTAATCTTGTATATAATTTTTAGCCGATTAGGTTTATATGGTTCAAATCCATCATTGCAGGGGTGAGCAATTGACCTGCAAGAACCGGTCTGAATCCGAATTGACACCAGTATAGTCCAACCGGTCCGGTTTTCGGTTCTCCAAATCCTCCATTTTTGGTACCTGTTCCAAACCGGTTCGGTGGCAAATTTTCGGGTAATTAACCGGGACCAGCGCGGAATTTTACTTCTTCCATAAAATTCAAGAAATTGAAGAATGAATAATAATTGGGTTGAAGATTTCGATGAAACTCAAGTTCTTGGATTCTTTCTTGATTGTTAATTTTAAAACTTGAAGAATATGTGTCGATTTTATATAAAATTGATATGAAATTTGGTTAAAAAATGATTGATAATTGGGTTGATTAGTTTTTATATAAAATTGAAGAATGATTGATAAATGAGTTGATTAGTTTTTATATAAATTTTATGAACATTTATGAACAAATTAGAGTATGATTTTTGTTGGTTAATTTGATATTAAACTATGAATATTTTGGGATTAGTGCACAGTGATACCATGGATTAAAACTGTTCATGGATTACTGCACAGTGTTATCATGGTTAATATGAATTTTGTTTAAAAAGTAATGTCATGGATTAATGTTTTTAAAAAGTTGGAAAACAATAAAAGGAATTGCATGGATTACTGCAGTGATGCCATGGATTAAAAAGCAAAAATATTAAATTCAAGAAAAGCAAATGGATTAACAATCGGTTCCAACCGGGTTTTTGACCGAAAAAACGGGACCGGGACCGGCACTGACACCAGTATTGCCTATACGGTCTGGTTTTCGGTCCTAAGAATCTCTCATTTCCGATTCCGGTTCCAAACAGGTTCGGTCCTAATGCTCACCCCTACATCATTCTATACATGTAAATCATACAAAATTCACTTTACAAGAAACTAATATGAACCCATAACAAATTCAAAGTTTAATTGATTTTTTTTTTACTTTATTACAAAAGTATAAAAGTTGTAACGGTCAATTGAAGGTTAAAACTGCTTTAACTTTATATTGTAGTTAATTGATTGAAATTGTACAGATCCATAATTATGGTAAGCAAGTAGGCCACCTTGTCTTAATCAAGGATTAAATTTTTAATTAACAACTATCAACTATCAACATTATTGTTACCTTTGCCTCAATTACAAAAAGCATCCTTATAGTTCTTGAAATCATAAATAGGCCACCTATATTTAGTATTTTCAAACAAAAACATTTGGTGTTAGAGTCTACATAACGGTGAGATGATTTTTAGGTTGATTATTAAAAATAAAGAGGAATTATAACTCGTTTTAATTTATGTAATAGTGTCGGATTTTTAAAAATGTTGACGAAATATTTATCTGTGTATAACTTTTTCCTTTTATAGAAGTATAATAACATGACAAATAAACATTTAAGTGTCATGTATTTTATTTGTCCATCGTATCATTAGTTCTTACCAGATGTTCTAACACGAAGAAATACGATGTAACTTTAATTTGAAAACAATATGCTTTTAAAAGTAATAACGGTTAGAAAAAGTGAATAAACCTTCTTAAATACGGTTAAAAATCAATCATAAACAAGTTCTAATATTTTGAAGGATCACATTTGGCAAAAATAAATTTTAATGGCAAAGTCTTTAAATACAATATCCAATCTGTAAAGTTACCAAATTCTTTATTTAATTTAATCATTTAAGCAAATTATTTTGGATGCACCTTCCTCATGGCTTTCTTTATAACTACTTAATTACAAGTTGTTAGAAAAATTAATGCAACTTGGATACTCACGTGTAAATTTATAATAATAATGGTAATACGTTAGTATTAATTTATAAACATACTATAAATACGATAGTTAAAAACTTGGTATCTCGTAATTGTATTAATATCAGTAGTAGCAACAACAATAAACTTTGATATGTTATTATCAAGGAGATGAACTGTAAAATAGTCATACTTGATTTTTTTACAAATAAATTATTTTTCTTGTAAAATATGTTGGGGAATTTGAGTTTGTGGTTTGATAATAGTTGGATAGATTTCTGGATCGTGTATTGGAAAAACACTTTCTAAATATTATATTTCGTCCTTATAATGCCTTAGGTTTACACGAATCGGTAATAGGATAATCCAGAAAACTTATACTCAAAGACATAAATTCATATAAAAAAGATTGACGATTATAAACAATTAGATAGTTAATAATTAAATGCACAATAGTATGTTTAATTTCTTAATTAACTACATTATGTTTATCGGTTTTTAATTAAATTAACCAATTTTTAAATTGGAATAAAAAGATACCGAGCAACACAATAATTATTTGACATAAAAGACTTAAATCATTTTTCAACTTTTATTAATTATTTATTTTGTAATTTGTTTTTGAAACTTATTTTAGCTAGCTAATGTTAAGGTTGAACAAAATCAATAAAAATGGATCAATTTAACTGACCAATTTACTGGTATATAACACCAAAAATATATGATTTGCAGATCCCACAACTTCTTGATCAAAATGTACTCATAACAGAGTTTTCAATTTCTATTTTAAGAAAACAAACTTTGAAACTTATTATTTTTGGATCTGAAACAAAAAATTTATTCGTTTAAAAATCTTGATTACGATAAGTTTACGTAAATATAAAATTTAAATTAATTATGCCGTCCAAGTATTAATTATGCATGTATTATATATATAGTATACAACACATTTGAGTTTGGAACATGCCCTCGTGTTTTATCGAGTATCCAACACATTACAACTCATTTTCCTTCCAAGTTGCAACTTTTTAATATTAATTTCTTGGTTTTATGAATTGTATTGGATTCTCATAGAATATAATTAAGTGGTACGTAGATTTTATTTATTTTATTTAATTATGTTTAGTTCCAATTTGCATATAAGTATAAATAAAAAGTAGCTGTAAAGAATAAAGATGCGTACGTGTTTGGTATCTAAAATCATGTTATTTTATTTTATTTTAATTAAAAAATATAAGATTATGATTAATTGCTCGCGTTAATTATGGTCTCTCAAGAGAATTGATGACTGCATCTTTGATGTACTGTTAGTACTAGACTACTAGTACATCCGAGAATTCTTAATTAAATAGTTGTAAATATCCCCAGGGATATGGAACAAAGGAGTATCCCGGACTTATATACACTGAGGTGTTGAGGGTGATTTTTTGTTATTTTCTTAGATTTGTTTTTATTTCTTAAATGTTGTTAATATCATTGAAGATTTCTTATGCTCAAACATCCGTTGTTGACAATATTGCGATTTTGCTATATAATGCTTTTGATAAATCGTAGACTTCTTATGATATGATAAATCGAAAACCAATGATGATCACGTCCACAATTATTAGCTTTGTCTGTTTATTATGTGATTTATAGTTTTTCCCATTTTACCCTTGCATGCTTTCAATATTCTTAAAAAAGGTAAATATTTACTTTATATTTCATTTCCCCCTCGATCCTTCTAAAACCGTGACTTAAAACAAAATGACAAACTTGCAAGTGTTCTTGCATTTGCATAAATCATAGGTGTTCTTGTTTGAATCCTTCCTATATTAATATATTATAAAATAGGATTGCGTTATGTTGAGAATTGAAATTATGGTGAGAAGGGTAATAAGACATTTACACCCTTGGATCAATCCTAATTAAAAATCAACACTAATGTTGTGCACCGAGATGTATCAGATCAATTCCAATTAGAAGCGCAATTCATGGGATATCGGTGAGATTAAAAGTGATTAAGGTTCAGATTCTTTCTTACGTTTCTCAATTTAACTCCTATTCTCACACAATCCTTCGTCTTATAGAACATTTAAGTAAAAGCTACTAAATTTTATGTATTGTTTGGTATCTCAGAGCATCTCTAATAGGTATGTTATATTTTCCCCTCTCTTTTCCAAATTTGAAGATTTTATCCATCATCTTTTTTTTCTATTTTAAAAGAGAATTTAGCATAACAGTTGAAGCAAACTTTTCTCAAATCTACAAAATTTCTAAAATAACATAAAATGTTGGAGATGCTCTATCCATTAGTTTTAAGTTTGAAAGTAACTATTGCATACATGCAAATTTTAACAATAACTATCTGATAAAAAAACTGAGATCCATTTATATACCATGAAAAAGATCGTGATTTGGGAAATTTTTATTTATAGAATCATGAAATGTGTAAAAGAAAGAAAAGTGATACAAAAGTATCAAATAGATGTATAGTTGTGTAGTACATTGAAAACGTTATTTTATTTGACATCCAACACGTTAATCAAGGTTTTGCGGTTAAAGCAACTCATTCACATATCAATTTAAATTGGCCTTGGCAACATGTTCAGAAAATATGGCTCGAGGAGGCTTACATATGGAAGACTTTTAAGCCTTTTAACAGATTTTGGTTAATTCGACTATGGATGGTCGGGTCATATAAAATATTTTCTTGTTCATGATGTTGATCATACCAAGTTATGGATCGACTAATCCACTTACACAAGTAATTCATTAGAGAATTGAGCTTCTTGTTGGGCTGGTTATTCAGAGCCAACAATTAGTTGTCAGATTTCGTCACGCAACTAGAATAAGATCGCTTCGGGAGTCACTGTGATGTGGCTGAATGTAGAGCATGAAAGACTCTTGAAAGCTATCGAAGTGGACAATAGAGTGCTGCTTCTTATGAAAAAGCCCTCAATGTTGTGTGAAAGAGTGGCGGGACTTTGTTTCTATAGGATCTGCTACTCCAACCGTATCTACTTGTGGTGTACCTGGGTTGGTTGGCCTCTTCCATAATCCTTGCCGGCTGCCGCTGATGGTTATGGGTAAATCACAGTAAAACAGAAAGGAAAGCCTATCGGAGAACGTTTGACTTCACTTAGCTTGCCATGTTCTTACAAGAAAGAATCTTTTCTCCGAATTGAATCTACGCATATCGAATTCAGTAAAGACTTTCATAGATGCCTTCCTTCAAATATAGTTCATCCTGTTGATGGTATTTACTACACTAAGGCTAGATCCGAACTAATCCTAGCCTATTCTTATGTATAAGGGACTGACTACACAAACTACTACTTTCTAATATAAGATATTGATCCTTGTCGGTTGTGGTCGTATGCGCCCAATGCAACATAAGGTATAAGCATATGTTGGACAAGAATGAGATGACAATGAGTATAAACGTGTTTATCTTTAGAACATGAGTCAGATCTCAATTCGGTCCCACCCAGATCTCAATTTGGTCCCACCCATGGTGTAAGCCCACAATATATCTAATTAGGGTTGTATTGATTGATTGTCTTGATGACAATCAGTTGGAGTTGTTTACAGATGATGTGGTATATTGACAAAGCAGGTTTGAACAACTATATTAAAAAAACCTAACAAACTCGGGCAATAAGGAACATTCTAGATCCGTCTGACCAATTTGAGTTTTTATAATTAATAATTTAATTTGAAAAGAAAATTTGGACCCAACTCGTGTTCAATCCAACCCCTTAAATGAGCACCACTCCAATTGATGGTGTGGTTACTTTCTTACGTTAATGAGTATATAAAAGTAGATTTTTTTAGCATTTTCTGTGAGATAGAAAAATGTTTAAAAAAAATAATAGAGTATATGTATATGCAAAGTGTTAACAATAACAAGTTGAACCAAAAGAAAATTGGATCACTGATTCATACAACAAAATTTGTGGTTTTGCAGTGGATTTAAAGAACCCCAAATCAAATCATGCATCAAAAAGATTTAAGAAAACATTTTTCTTAATAGTATAATTATAGACAAGAATTTTCAGGTGCATTTTAATATATTGCTCACCAGAACTTAAACACAGATTCATTCCAGTTGGTAGGTTTGGTGCAGCCTTTCTTCAAACTCATTCTTCCATTCCATTCCAATCCAAACATACATAACACTTTGATTGAAGATCATATCAACATAAAAATAGATAGAACTCTACACCCATTACTATCCAATCTCAGTCATACAATCCCTCTTGTTCCCAGATATCAACAAGAAAATTTACCATTTCCTGCCACAATAATAATATGTTACCAATCTTCAAGTGCAAAATTGATATGGAAATCCTCAAATTTCATTAGTTTTTGTTGTAAAGTTTCCGCCTTTGAGGTGGGTTTCAAGTCTTTTTCTTTAAAGAACAAGAATGTGGTTAAAATTTGAAAAACAAAATGGACATTTAATGTAGCTTTTCTTGGATGGACTAGAAAGATGCTATACAGAGCAAGACTTACAGGTAAAGGGATGGGCCGCGTAAAAGGCTTGTTCGTCCCAAGCAAATTATCGTAAGTTGCATTCCAACTACAAAATAAATAAAAATGGTTAGATGACGTGCTTTAACTAATAGGACATGTTTTTTGTATCTACATCAACATGTGACTATTTGGAACTCAAATCTGAACTTGAAGTTGGATAGCTATGAATTCAAAGTATTTAACAGTCAAATATTTAGCCAAGTGGAATATACTTAAAACCCATATTTGTATTTGATTAATGTTGGGCGAAAGTAAATTTACTGAAGATCGATGATTTTAACAGTTGTCTAATTCAGAATCAAAAGATTCTCAAAAGTTTCAGTCCCACTTACAAATTAGTGTTCAGTCCCAGAATAAGAAGTAGGTTGTATGAAGGAAAAGATGACATAATTTGGAACATCCCGAAATGATAATATAGACTAATCAATTTCCTAATGATACCAAGATAAAAAATTTGTTTTATAATTAGATATGCTTCTTGATTTGTGCATTTCTATAAACCAACATTATGAAATATGCTATCATGAAAATAACAAGTAATATTATCTTTCATTTTTAACATAAATAAGGAATAGAGATGGAGCTTAATATAATACTTGTTCCTACCTTATAGCCGATTCTTGAGCTTTTTTATGGGGATGAGGTGCCTTCTCTCCAATCCATTGTTGCCTTGACTGGTTCCAAAGAAGAAGACCTGGAAGAAACAAAAAGTTACCAACCCCATCTAGTAAAAAACATGCTCTCAAAATGTACAATCTTTTGGAGCTTTTCCAGTTTGCCATCGGTAATTATTGTACTTGGAAGGACTGGTGTCATAATAATAGTAGTGATGGTTAAATAGCCATAGGGTAACATGGTCATTTCACTATACCCTAGAAATGGTGGTACTTTATGAATAACTGTATTGATTTCATATGTTAGACTAATGAATAAGTGAAAAACATACCGCGGTTTACAAATTCTGAAGGATTGCTACCAGAACTACATTGGGCATCAACTGCCAGGTTGCTAGTTGATGAGGCGCTTATCTGAGACTGAGGTGCACTATTATCCATCTCATACGTGCTGCTACTCCAAAAATCCTCTAATATACTAGGTTTATTCGTGTCTGCACTTTTTCCAACACCACCTGTGGGCTTATTATCAGTAGTCACAAGCGGGGGCTTAGTACAACATCCAAGACACCCTCTGCTCTGTTGCAAATAAGGTTTACAACCATAAAAATGATTAGGATAACTATATTTCACACCAACAAAAACAAAGTAATCATGGTGCCAAATGCCTTCATAATGATATACTGACACATGAGTGCTTATATGTATTTACTGCTAAGGGTTGTAAATTTGAAACAGTCGTCTTTCTTAAAATCCTGCTGTTTGCAATATGGTAGGGTTCCTATTTGTTTTTGTGGTATTTGAAATTTACTTGTAAAACTAAACTTACAAATATGGAACCAATTATTATAATTCTTAAATCTCGAGTTCTATTTTTGACTATTTGAACCAATGCCACAGATTCGGAAGATACTGAGGCCCAAATGTTCAATGATCTGTACACCACACAAGTGGATGAATATGCAAGAAAATATTAAAAATTGGTTTTATATATTTATGGATTTACAATGTTCTATTAGGTGTGCCATCATGGGAAGTCACAACTTGCAAATCCAATGGGAAAAACAGAACTGAAATTGCAGATAAACAGGACAGATGCTTACTTTCAAACTGTATATTATAAATTTGCATCCATCCAACAAACCAGAGGTTTAGCAAGTTATAGTGCAACATGATATGGATATGTATATGTGTGTATA
Organism: Silybum marianum; assembly: GCA_036898165.1. Taxonomy (NCBI): domain Eukaryota; kingdom Viridiplantae; phylum Streptophyta; class Magnoliopsida; order Asterales; family Asteraceae; genus Silybum; species Silybum marianum. The sequence goes on from CM072539.1 coordinate 27,076,397, forward strand.
AGATGTTAGAAATTAATGCAGTTAGTACACATGACTAAGAAACTCAGATGATAGTACATTGCAATAAGAGTTCAAGAGACAAATTTGCATATATCCATGATATCTCCAATTCTAAAATATTTAACATAAAACAAACATGCACATTCTGCATTATGCCATTGTGTGAAATACTTGATTCTACTACCCCATAGACAGATAATTCTATAGAAATCTCACAACCCAAGGAACAATGACAGACAGAATAAGTTGAGTGACCATTAACATCTTACATGTGTAAGACGTAGACTTACCCTCAACCTTTTCATAACCAAATGAATAAGAACACAGCATAAGTTTCAGACATCAAACAAAAAGGTTTCTTTCTCAATACTCTATTTGACTGAACAAACAAACACTATATACATGGCTTCTTTCCAATATCGAGATTCTTTGCAAAAGAAAAGAAACAATATCTCATCACTGCCCAAGTACATCATGAAAAAGTACGGCCAAGTCCAGATTGATCGTCATTTTTGCTTACACCACAAGCAAAGCAAGGAATGAGATTCTGTACATTTATAAAAGTTGAGCTTGAAGCTCCCTTGAAAAACTAATAGCTGTTTGGTTGAAGTTAACCTACAAGGTAAAGAATGTAAGAGACTAGACTCCTCTTACCGGAAAGCTTCAAAAGAAATGAAAACCACCATGATAAAAATCAAAAAGGATTTCATGAATAAGAATGTATTGTTATCTCATATTCTACAATTCGCAAAAGAAATCAAAAGGTTTCATACATGTAATAAGCAAGGATCCTCTATTTATACAATGTTATTTGAGTTACTCGTAGAACAGAGGTAGTATTTGACAGACTGATACCAATTAACAAATCTACACATTGAAACAAAGAAGAGAAAACGAAAGAGGCGAACACTGACCCCATGAATTCGAAAATTTTGCAGATGCAACTGGAAACTGATCTGAAAATTTGCATCTAAAGATCACGAAACAGAACGTCAAAGAACCAAAACGGATCTCCTGTAAATCAAATCGAACAACGAGTGAACACAGTGACCTGCAAAATCACCACACAAGGATAAAAAGGAAATTTGCAACTTAAATCTGACAATTAGTTTGAAATTTGCAGGTTGAATTTGTTAAATTAAAAGGGAAAAAGAGAGAGAGAAAGGATCTGAAACTTACCGAAGAACATGATATTTATTGGTTGATTTGATCAAGTGTGAGATTTATGTATGGAGTATTATTCTCTTTGATTGCCAACTCCCACTGAAAGTTGAACCCTTGGGTTCTTTCGGTTTGCTTTCCAACCATCCGGTTTTCCTTAGCTCTAAAGTTATTAATTACTCACTTCTACCCCCTTAACTTTATAAAATAGTTATAACCCCCCCCTCCTTTTGAGTTCTTAAGTGATTAACATTGTAGGGCAATTTTTGAACTTTTGATTTTTAATATTTCACCTCTAAACCTCACATTGATAATATAATTTTTTGAAGTATTTGTGTTGATCAAAATGTTTATGGTTTATCTACTTTATGAGAAAGGTGATTTGCATGGAGCATATGGACTTGTATGGTCAAATATTCGATAAAATCATAAAATCAAAATCAAATTAAAACAAAGCTTGTAAATATTATGTAATAACTCCGGTCCGGGAGAGTTGGGTGCTCATAGACCTTTCCTCTAAGAGGTTGACGGCATGAAGATTATATTTCGATAACATATCTATTTCACTTAACAAACACTATATTTTCCAATTTCATGTTGGGTGGATTGAAGGCATTTGAACAACCCAATTCGATATTTACGGTTTGAAAAATCTCAATACAACTTAATCCAAACAAAAGTACAACTTAACCCAACCAAATCATGCGGGTTGGGTTGGGTTGAAACTTTTGTATATTATTTTAAGAGAAAATTTCATTTATATTCTTTAAAACTTTCTATATTGCGTATATATCATTATAAGGTTTGAAATTACGTATATATCATTTTAAACCTCTAGAATTCATATATATATATATATATATATCCTTCTACTTAATTTAGTTATTATTAGAACATTTAAAAAATAATATCTATTCATATGTAAACACAAAAACAATTGTATTAAAACCCAAAAAACTATATGTTCATATGTAAAATCGTATTGATCATGTTGGTACTGGTTTTGTACTAATTTCAATTTACAGATATAAAAATTTACAATCTTGTTCAAATTTTGAGTTTTGAGGTAACACAAGTTATATTAAAGATTTTTAATTGCAAAAAATAAAACTTGATATGTTAAACAACATAGTTAAAGTTCAATGTTTAATATTCAATACAAGATTGACATCTCTAAAAAAGACATAACATTTCAAATACAAAAGTTTTAATTGTTTTTTCATATTTATTTATTATTGTAATTTATTATATGTTTTATATTTCTACAATTATCATATAGTTATTTAAGAAATTAATTTATTTTGTGATGATGGTAAAAATAAGGCACATAATAAATCTCAATTATAGATTAGTTCTCTCTTGTTAACAATTGTTTAAAATATTTGTTAACTTAGAGGCATTTTTATGTTTTTGCTTGTTATGAAACTTTTAATTGCTCTAAAGATTATTTGTTATTTTCTCCCAAATTTATCAATCTTTTTGCACCACACCAAAAAAAAAAGCTTTGGTTAGAAGATAAAAATGATTTAATGGTGTGAAGATGGTGTCCATGCGAGCCTAATAGAACATGTCATGAAGTTTATATTATCACTATTTTTTTGCTCTACCTCTTTTCACTTTGATCCAACAAAATTAAACATATATTTATTTAATGAACTGGGATCGTATGACAAAAAAAGTTAAATTAAAAAGCATAAGAAGGGACTGAATATTTGATCACTTTTAGTCTCACATCCACGAATTATGTTCCTCGTGAAACTTGATCAGGTGCATCTCAATGAACCTCATTAATATCGATCTTCAAATTAAAACTGATTTAAAGGTTTAGATATTTTTTTACATTTCTTACCGTAACTTTACTTTTCATTGAAACCCGTCCATTTATTTTATTCCCTTTCTTTATTTTCCTTTTTTTATACTCCCTCCGTTCCAAATTAAGTGTCCACGTTTCTATTTATATTTATCCCAAAATAAGTGTCCACTTTCAAAAGTAAATAACCAAATTCATAATTTTACTCTTAATTAATGTACAAATTGTTAAGAGTTGTGAAGAGAGAGAAATTAAATAAAGATAAATATGTCATTTGATTAACCAAAAAATATAATAATTATGTTTATCTAAAATTGTGTGTCATTTTTTTTTGTAGACACTTATTTTTAGAATGGAAGGAGTATATAAAAGAGTGACATATGGCAACACAAGCGAGGTTTGTGGGCGGATTATATCTATGACTCATCATGTCATCAGATCAACCATAACATTTTCATTTTCAATTTTTTATTTTTATTTTTATTTTATATTCGATCAATTGCAACAGTCCACCAATGAAGATGGCGACCTCGTAGTCGTAGGTGAGGTTATCAGTTATGTCATGGTCAAAAGTTTGATTTAGGTGTCTTTCTGCAAATTCGGTGATAAGTTAGTTAATTGATAAAGATACATAAAAAAAAATGTAAAACTATTAAGACCGACATATTAAGAAAAATAGTAAAATTTTAATGTTTCATCGTGAATCTAAAACAAATCATCAGTAATATAATGTTTTAATCATATGGTGATGAAAATTCAATAAATAAAATGTATTAATTGATAGAATTTCACTTTGATGTATTTGGATTGTATTAATTTGAGAAGATATATACATATAATTTTTTTTTATTAAAAACAGCCATTTTATTAATCAACCAACAATTACATACAAAACCACTAAGCACTAAGAGTATCTCCAAGAGCTTCCTCAAATTAAGAAAAATGGTAAAAATGGGGACTTTAAGTTAAGATCTTGCTTCAACAAATTCTCCAAAACTATCTCTAAAATGGAGAAATTAGGAGAGAGAAGATGATTTTATCCAAATATGGAGATTACTATAAAAATGATTACCCTATGAAACCACCAATGGAATTCTTTGAAAATAAATATAAAGAGATAGAAATAATATTTTAATAAATAATTGCAATATTTTAATATTATTATCAATGTTTGGTTATCCAAAATGAAGAATTTGTTGGACATGAGTGTGATTTTCTTTGGATATTTTAGTTTTTGTCTCTCCATTTTGAATAAATTTTGGGAAAGCTCTTGAAGATGTTCCAAGAGCATTAATTAGAAGATATATATATATAATGATTTTAAATAATCATTATACGAATAAAGTAAAGTTGGTTAAATTTACGTATCTTAATTAATTAGTAATTTTTTTAAAATAATAATTAAATCAAATGTTTTATTAAAATATTTATTATTTATAAAATAAAATAACTATAACTTTTACATTTTTATAATTATTAAAAATGTTTTTAAAATTATTATATTGTTTTGTGACAACTAATAATATTATAAAAATAATTGATAAATACTGAGTGATTTTTAATTTAAAATAATTAATACTTAAAATTAACTTATAATTTGAATAAATATTAACTAAAATCTAAGACTGATTAATAATTAATAACTAATATTTATTGATAATTACTGATAATAAATAATAGTTGGAAAAAATGGTAAAAACCTCATATAGCTTATTGAAATACTATTTTAATATATGTTTTAATAAATTAACTTATAACTTATTTTTTACTCGTCCAAAGAAGGCTTTTGAAATAAGGTTAATAGATAAGTTAGGGCCTCTTTGGTTCATTTTTCATTAAGTCGTGTATGGATAAAGTTGGCTGTGTAGATAAACTTGACTGAATGGATTAAATAAAATTGTTGTTTGTTTGTTGTGCTTAATAAACTATCTGAATGATTAAAATTACCTTATTACCCTTCTTTTTATACTTGGTCTGTTGATCTTCTAACACCATTGCAAAAGTAAGAAAACCAAATTAACAGATGAAACAAGCATTGCTACTTGTCAAACCCAAGAACCTAGAGATCAATCTAGAGATATCCCAAACATGATTATATGACTCAAATTTTTTATGTTGTTATCTAAAATAGAGAAAACGTGTTAAGCTTTATATTTAAATAATTCTCTAAAACTTGATATTTGGAAGAGAAATTAGTTTTTTTATTTATTAATTCTCATATATTAGATTGAACTATTATTGTCTATATTAGGATAATAAATATACATAATTAATAATATAGTTAAGATGTGGGTTTATATGAGAACGCTAACTATTTATGAAAATGCGATAAACGTTTTTCATGTACAAAATCATATGTGATTTTGCACTAACTGTAGCGGGCGATTTTTAGGGCCACTTAAGTCGTATGGGAAAAGTCGTCCGGATTATTTATGATTTTGTACATAAAAAAAATTCATGTATAAATAATTGGTTGAGGATTGTCATTATATTTTATTAAATTGTTACCATCTTTGTATGAAACTTTTTCATATATTTAATATCGAAATATATAAAATAGATAATCTATATTTGTATCTAGTAGCTAATTTACATAAAAAAAAATTACAAGTGCATGAATGACGTAAGTGAAATATTATAAATTGGCGTAGTGGTTTCGTTTTTCTTTGGTCAACAAAACCATTTTTTCAAATTTCTGAAACTATTCCTCGTGTCTTCCATGAATCCATTAGCTGAACTTTGCATCGTAGAAATATCTGGATATAATAAAATGTGTTAAAAGAAATTTAACTTTAAAAGAATTAAAATGAAATTTTGTTATGTTTGAGTTTGATTAGGAGTAACAATTCTCGATACGATATAAATCCAATATGAAAATAAACGGATTTGGGTTGAATTTTCTGACCCGCCAACCTGTTTATTATACGAGTCGTGTTCGGGTTGATATATTGGTTTGCAGGTTGACCCGCCAACCCTGTTATTATTTTAGGTCTAAAAAATTATTTTATCTAATGTCATATGTGTATGCCTGATGCCCCAACCCAATTATGACCCGCGAACCCGTATAGTTAAAAGGGTTACACAGGTCGTATACAAGTTAGGGTTGATCGACACGACTAGTTATATGGGTCGTGTCCGGATTAGGGTTGATCAATGCAGCGCTAATGTAATTCTCTATTTTACTCCCTAAATAGAGTATGTGATTTGTTTTCTTCAATGTATTACTCTATTTTCTACTTTAAAAAAGAATATTCCTAGTATATTCTCTTCTATTTTATTTACATATATTTTAGTAATACCCTTATGGTTATTAATTTTGTTAATTATATCCTTATATTTTTTATTTTCACAATAATTTATACTTATTAACTTTATCATGTTATTTTAACGACGTTATAAATCAATTTTAAATATAAATATAATTATAGTTTATTAAAATTTGCATTAGATAACAAATAAAATAAAAATACAATAATCTTAAAAAGGACAATTTTGTAATTATCAAAGGTTTAGAAAAAAATAGAAATTGTGAATATTGTTTCTCTATATTTTAGAGAGTTACATCATCTCTAATGATCCCTCTATTTTACTCTATATCTTTATTTTAGTCTCTAAAACATATCTACTTAACACTATATTTTACTCTTTATAACAGAGAAACAAATAGTAACTCTCTAAATATAGAGAAATACTATTCATTCTGTTAGTTTTTTTCTAAATTTTTGGTAATTACAAAATGGTTTTTCAACTTTTGAGATTATTGTATTTTTATTTTTTTGGTGTCTAATACTAATTTTAATAAACTATAATTATATTTGTTTTTTAAGTTTTATATTCAATTTAAATTTGTCCAGCTAATTTTAAAAACTAAAGTTTAACAATTTACAACATAACATATTTAAATAAAACACGTCATTAACACGCATTTCAACATAAAAACATTACAAATGATAAAGATAAAATTACATAACGACGACCGTAATAAAAACATACATAAGCGGAAAAAGATTTTTGAATAACATTTATACTAATTTAATAGGGCAAAAAGGATCCAGATCCCCCATGATCATTATAATATTCTCCAAACGACATAGATGCATGAAGAGCTTGTTGATACTGTTGTTGTTTAGCCCTCTTCTGTAAAATACGTGTTTGTTCGGCCTGAATATATATGCTTGCATATTGGGATCTTGTATTGCATTCAAGTCCCAAAACAATTTTTTTGCTTGTTATTGCATCCACGTAGTTAGTTGATCATTTATGGAAAAAATATGCTAATTCCGATTAAACGCTTGTGTATTTTAATTTTAGATGTGTGTTGAAAATGTAACATTTTTATATGATGAAATTTGGTTTTTGATTATTTAATTTGGAATTAAATATGAACTATAAAGTCGTTAAAATAACATGATAAAGTTAATAAATATAAGAGTATTGTGAAAAATAAAAAATATAAGGGTATAATTTGTAAAAGTTAATAAATATAGAGATATTATTAAAAATATGTGTAATCAAAATAAAAGAGAATATACTTGGAATATTCTCTTTTAGAGTTAAAAAAAGTAATACATTGAAGAAAACATAACATATAGTCTATTTTTTATTCTATAATAGATAGTAAAATAAAGAATTACATTGGAGATGTTTTAACGAATAAAATAGAGGTAGAAAGTAAAATAAAAAGTTCATTTGGAGATGGTCTAAACAATAATTCATTGAGAGTTCTCCAAATTTGAAAATGTCTAATACATCCTCCATTTCATGAAAGGTTTTAAAGAAGGGAAATTAACTAAAGAAATAGTCATTTTTAGTATTTGAATGCATCTCTTTCTCTTGGCCATTCGTCTCCCTAAATTTCAAAAATATCACTACTCCTTCAAGTGACACTTTTTCAATTTACGAAGAGATCAAGGTGTAAAAAAAGTTTCTAAACTAAGTTCCAAATCTGTAAATTTTATAAAGTTTCACAAGTGGCACCTCAATCACTTGCGAATGTGTTGTTTCCATTGTATCGATTTATAATAACCCATCCCACATTGATAAAAATAAATAAATTTATGAGTTTTTTATAAGTTTAAAATCTTGAATTATCAAAAATTCTTATCATGATTTTAAATTTAATTCAAATTTATTGGAAGCTTGTTACAACACGTTAATATTGTTTTGGGGCTTTTCTTTGTGTTTATACTCTCTTTTTGTGAGTGTTTTTTTTTTTCTATTCAATTCCTTGCAAAATTTCTGATTTCGTTTTCGTTTTCTTTTACACTCACATTTTTTAACATTATTGTCTTAGTTTTGAAAATAAGCTAATAATATAATTACAATTTTTTCCCTTAAAATCAACTCAGATTATAAGATGGTATGTGTAATCGTATTGTTTCTCCATCGTAATGTAAAATTTTTAAGGATTGTGAAAAAGAACACCTTATTAATTTTATTATGTGTTATCGTATATATTTTGAAAAACTACATTGAAAATAAGCTTTTTTTGATAGAGTAGGTTTACAATTTTTTTCTTCAATCCCAAATTCAAGCTCGAAGCTCGAATTATGATAATTGTCATTTAGCTTAATTAGACAGAGCCACTGTTTGAATTTTTTTATGGGTTTTCATTTTGCACCCTACTCTACCATACACCCTAACCTATTGATGTATGTGGTAACTCTCAACAAAAGTTAAAGTAGACATAATATCATAATTCTACTGGTATAGTAGGATCACCTTTTTTTTATAATATCTTCGTGAGGGCGAGAATGTCAAATCCTTTTATACTTTTGGCTCACGTTTCCCTTTACCTGGCATTGGATTTGGCGGGCAGCGGCACTACCGCACACAACAAAAAAAACCGTTGTTCTGTTTTCGTTTTGGTTGCTGAAATAAACAAACGATCACTCTTTATTTTACTATATTTGGGTCTATATATATGTGTATCTATACCTCACTTGTTCCTCGTACCTAGCACACATAACGATGCATTCTTCTCTCAAAATCACCATTCTTTTATACTCTCTTCTGTTCCTCTGTTTTTCCAGCAATGATGCCACCGGAGGCACTTCGTTTGACTTCCGAACACATCCCGCCGGCAGCTTCAAGTTTTTGGCCGATGCTCATATGTTCAACAGTACTGTCAGACTCACTTCAGATCTCCTCGTCCCCAACTCCGGCGCCGGCAGGTTTTTATACAACAAACCCATCAGATTCCGGCAACCTGGGAATTTGACTCCGGTGAGTTTCGCTACATATTTTTCGTTTTCGATTTCCAATTTGAATCCAGATTCGAATGGAGGTGGTTTGGCTTTTGTTATATCGCCGGACGGTGAAGCGGTTGGCGATGCTGGTGGACATCTCGGTGTTCCCGCCGGTGCCGTTGCCGTTGAGTTTGATACTGTTAAGGACGGCGAGTTTAAAGATATTAACGGGAACCATGTGGGTTTGAATCTGGACTCGATGGTTTCATCACGAGTTGCGGATTTGGACTCAGTCAACGTTAATTTACGAAGTGGTGACCGGGTCAACTCGTGGATCGATTACACCGGTTCAACTCAGCAACTCAACGTCTTTATCTCATACACCAACATAAAACCCAAGTCTCCAGTCTTATCAATCAGACTGAATCTGACTCAGTACGTGGACGAGTTTATGTTTGTCGGGTTCTCCGGGTCAACTCAGGGAAGCACTGAAGTCCACTCAGTTGAAAGCTGGAGATTCAGCTCATCTTTTGATACAAACTCACCACCACAACCACCACCACCACCACCAATCACCACCTTCAAGATCCCCACCGGAAACTCATCACAGCCGTCCAGATCGCCGGCAAAGTCAAATCCAACGATCCATAAAACACAAAAGAAGAGCAAATGTCATATCCAATTGTGCAAGATAGTGGCGGGGGCAGTGGCGGGGGCGTTGACAGCAGGCTCATTTTCTTTAGTATTGTACGGTGTACGGCAATTTTATTGCTGTCATGAATTCAATCTGATTAAATACTTCAATTCATTTAAATAAGTTCCACATAAAACAACGAGAAGAAGAAGAAACCAAAAACATTTTATCTTTAATTTGAATGTTGTCATGTGTCCAGGGGTTGGACGTTTTAGAGCATTTTTAATGCTAATTTGAAGAATGGTTGAAGATGGGTTAAAAAGAGGTTAATCATTGGAGAAAAAAATTTAAAATGGATTTGACTTTTTAAATATTTTAGGTGTTTCAAGTTTTTGAAAAATGGTCTCAGAGAAAAAGAAAGAGAAAATATAGCTTATTATGGAACCATGTATTTTTTTTATGTATTTTTCATTTGCTAAGTCTTTGTATTAAAATTTATCATTGGAGATGCTCTAGGAAGTATCGTAGATGTTGTCATGTCTAAGGTTAATTTGGGTATTTTAGTTTTTACAATCTATGTATGTAACCTATATATGTGCTTTTTTTGGTTAATTAATGTTTGTTTTTAAACTACTCTTACGTTATTCTTACGGCAAGTCTTTTTGAGATGTTGTCATGCTGATGGTTTGACTTTGTAGAAATATTAAACATGTTGTCCAAGATTGGACGTCTTGCAAATCTTAATGATGTTTCCATGTCTGAACTTTGGTGGTCACCCGATAACATATTTTTATCTTGTTATGGGTTTTAAAAAAAAATTCTTATCTGCGAGTCTTGACTTCGATATTTCAGTATTTAAGACAACATGATATCTGTATCATGTGGAAGAAAGACTTCATTTAATATAAGTATGGAGATTAAGTAAGACGATAATTGATGGAACATAATAAACAAAGTAGAAAAGATAGAAAGATAGACTAGTAAATGCATATTAAACCTCTTCATTTTATATGCGAAATAATATATAATATATATATATATACCAATAATCAAAAGTTTAGTGGATTGACCTTTCATACTCCGAAAAACTTATATCAGGAAAATTTAGTTGAGTGGGTTTCACATATGACACGGGCTCAGGATAAATAAGTCCGATCCAACATTCAATAAGATTCATTTTAAATTATGATTCATATTGTTTCGTATATATTATTCTTTGATATATATATATGACTATATGAGCGTGTTTAATATGTAAAAGGATTTTTTACGCTTAATGCAATTCTAAATGTTTTATATATAAATACTTTATGAACGTTACATATTTCACAACATTAAAATCGGTTCGTAAGTTTGTGATATTTATTGGTTTTGTATCTGATTTGCTCCATTTGTATTTATATATATAAAAGCAACCGGGTTATCCGACCTGCTCCCTCGCTCTTTCTTTTTCTTCTTGACTAAACAACTCCAATTAAACATCCTCCATAGCCATCAACATCAAGCTTGTTTTTCCTTTTAAATCTTTTTTGTGCAGTTTCAAGTTGATCAGTTTAGATCTCTACGCATCACTGAACCATCTACCGCTATCCTTTAATCGTAAACAATGATTGAAGGGTGGGCTTAATTAATTTAGTCAATATCGGGAACCACCATCGGCCGGACAACAAATTGTCAATGCTAAATCAATGCCCGATTAGCCATCATTAATTGGTCTAATCCTTACAAAACAAATGACTTTTACCTACAAAAATCACCCAGAGAAATTTCGGTCAGCGATTACCCACAGATCACCCAGATAAATTTCGGTCAGCGATTACCCACGGATCACCCAGTAAATACCAATGGTTCGGTAGCATCCGATGTTTTTCGAGAAAACACCAATGTATCACCAAGAGAATTTCTAGGTAATCTGTTCACCAACAATTTATACCCACCAACTTTTGTGATGGTTTTATGACGAATCATCCTTTAACTCTGAAAAAAATCCGTAGGAAAAAGTCTTTCATTTAGTAGTGAATGTAACACCGCCAAACAACTTGTAATACATTACTAACGATCTATACTTTTCATCGAACGCTAAACACAAAAGGTTACCTTTAATCGATCGCCGTTTGATGGAACAACTTGGCACCCTCGACCTTTTGTTGTTGCTAGTTCAATGTGGTTTCTCATTTTCCTTTTGTTAGGATTTTGGTATTTTGAAGGATAAACGGTATTAATTTGATTTTTGAGAAAGGTGATGGTTGTGGTAAACTTTTAGTTAAGGGGGTATTTGGTTGGAGGTATTAAGTAGTAATTAATCAGAATGATAATAAAATAAACTGTTTGGTTTTTATATAATATAATGAGTCCATTCCTCAGAAGCCCAAATTTTCAATTATGATTCAACTCGGGGAATGAAAATTCGTTCCCATTTTCATTTTCTCTGTCATTTTAATTCTCATTACCATTTTCATTCCTTTGCTAGAACCAAACGCACCCTTAGTTTTTCTTAATGATTATATGGAATTTTGATAGATAACAAAACTGTTATGATATCCATGTAAGCTTTGGATTTTTTTGTCATATCATTTTGTGGAAACAACATGGCACCCTCAAATAAATGAAAATTTGATCAAAGTCTTAAAATAAGATTTTGAAAGTTGATTCCTTAAATTAGGAATTAAGGCAATGTTAATTTTATTTTGAAGTAATTTTTTATTTTTTAAAACTTATAAACATATATGAGAATACCCGTATAATGGAACATAACATCTCAATTTCAAAAGTAACTTCTCAATCCTTATTCATGATTCATTTTATTCTTTATCTTTCTTGATTTTATTCTGTTTTGGTCTTGTTTTGTTTTGAGAGAGTGATCGAGAAAAGATTTGGTTGGTTATCGGTTTATGGAGTATTTTATCTTTTTAGTAGGGGTCATCATCGTTTTGTATTTCAATGTGTTTATCCGCGATTAGTAGCTAGTTTTATGGAGTTCAGACGTGAAAGTTTAATAATGTTCTATGTATTTAGCAATAAGTTGTAAACTTAAATTGTAAATAATTTTAAAATACCTAAGGGTCAAACACTCGGCCCACCAGCCGAACATGTCGGGCTCTGGCTCCGCGCATCTGCCGGCACGTACATTTCGAAGCACTTTGTATTGTGCGCTTTAGTAAATGTTGTAAAATATTAGTGTGTATATATACATATATATATATATATATAAACCCATGATCAAAATAAAAACTAATTATATATTGACATGAGTATTTGTTTGTTTATATAATTTATTTAATTATATTTAAAATAATTAAAAAATAAAGATAAATTCATGAAGTATATTAGTGTTAAGAAGTCGTAAATAAGCCATCAAAACTTATTTTTTATCTAATAAGTTGTTTTTTAAAGTTATTTTTTTCAAATACTTAATAATTTAGTAAAAATACATAAACAAATCAAAAGTCTTTTTATTGAAGCTTTGTAATTAAAGAAATATAAAAATAACAACTATTTTTTACCTTTCATTGATCACATGGAATCAAAGAACAATAAGCCAACAAGTGATGGTCTTGTTCAAAGATAGCCATAACATCTTCCTCCAAATTGGCCCAAACTTCAATTCCATTCCCTTGTTTAGTATCCATCATCATGATTCCATTCCTGAATGGCGTATTTGTAACACTAATCCACCTTGGCTTTCCCCACCCAAAATCTATCTCATACAATGGGAATCCACACCAACTACTAAATGTAAACACTTCAGTTCCATTCCTTTGCAACATTTCCCCAATCTTTTTACTGTAATTCAAGATTGCAAACATCCCATCTTTGGAATCTCCAACTTCTTTCATGTAAACATCACAGAATTCTTTAAACCCATGCCTTAATTTAGCCACCAAGCCACCCAACTCGATCTCACCGTCGTTTTCAAAGCTTTTCTCGGCCAAAAACGACCCAACAAAGTTGCCGAAAGAGGTTTCCGGCAACGGCGGGTTGAGCCGTCCTCGCATATTCACGAGCGTCATCGCGATCGATGATTCCGTCTCGGTCTTATCGGGTCCATGAACGGATTTCTTGACCGCGTAAATAGCGCATTTCCAGATGAGAGCGGAAACGGCTTGAACGCGTGTCGAAGGGGTGGTTTGGGCCTTGAGTGACGATATACTTGAAGCATCGAAAACGAACCTCTTTCGAACGAGCTTCTCGTTCATCGGAATCTTGATTCCGGTGTTAAAATTCAAGGAACCGATCGATGGGAATAGAGACGATATGGTGAACTCCGGAACCAAAACCGGGTTATCGTTCAACGAAACATTTGCCCATTCGCGAATAAATGTAAAAAAGTTGGCTGCATCACCGATCTTATGGGAAGAACACGCACCAATTGCGATTCCACCGCACTTAAACAAGCTCACCTGGACTAGCAACGGAATCGTGTGGTCCGGATTCACGGATTCCTCAGTTAAAGGAACAAATTCTCTCATCAAATTCAAATCACATGCTTCAAGTACTTCAGATAGAGAACAATCAACAACGGCTTCAGAATACGGGATTCCATCATCATTGCAATCAACAAAACCGTCCCCATTTATACGTCCAGCGTAAGGATAAAACGACGCCAAGACTCTAGACAAAGCGGCTTTGAGCCGAGGGGTTAGGTTCGAGTCTGGCTTAGCATCGTAGAAGAAGATTATCGGAGGGTAAACCGAAGGCGATAATTGATCTAAAAGAGATAATTTATGGGTTTTAAGGTGGTCGGGAGTGGAGGACGATGGTTTAACGATGTGGGTCGCCTTTATCTCGACCTTAAATGCCATTGTTTTTTAAATCAGTCGAGATATAGATTCGATCTGAGTTATTAGTATCCTACAACCTTGTTCGATTTTATGTTGATTTGGGGGGACAAATCTCTTAGTTATGTGTGTTATTATGGACAAAAACTTCGTTATATTTTATGAGAAATGACTTGCCAGAAGGTATTGGACGAAAGATGCAAATCTTTACATAGTTATCATCCCCACAAAATAACATTTCTTAAACAAAAAGTATAATTACGATATTTAATATAACATATGTTTTTTATCCATTAGGTTTATATGACACTATATGACATTTTTTTATACTTGAAATTTTAAAGTAAAATATTGTGAAGGTTTCATAATGTTTAATTTTTATTGTGAAAATTCGGAATTTTTTTACCTTTACAGTGTTTTGCTGTGAAGTTTTGGATTTTTTTATCTTCACAATGTTTTGGTGTGAAGTTTCAAATGTAAAACTATGGTCTCACGAAAACAGGCTGGTCTCACATGAACACAACCCTTCTCCGTTAATCATACATTGTATTTAAAATTGAAAGAGTTATAAAGAGAGAGAGAGAGAGAGAGAAAAAAAAGAGGGGATCAAACGAAAACATGGTCAAAATAAAAAATTATGAAAACGTGCAAATTACATACGAGTTTATATGTGATTAGAGAACACGACCAATGCAATGATAAGTGGATGACCTGGTCCGCTACTTCTGGTTGTGTGAATCATATTTTATTTTTATATTTGATTATAATGTAAAAACACATTTAATTCGATTATTTTTGTGTTCTCTTGTTTGAAAACTGCTATAAACTTGACATATATAATTTTCATTTACATATTTAATAAAATATTTATTAATCATATTATAGTAATTAAGAAAAGAAAAGAAAAGAAAAGGGAATTTAATTTAATAACCACTTTTTAAAAAACCGATTACTAACTTAACCAATCTTTCTTTACAGTTACCAAAATAACCCATATGTTAGCGAAATACCCCACAAAATCCCCAAATCGCAATCACTTTCCAAACAGATTAATGAAATTTACACTTTTGGTCCTTGAGATGGCGATCTACCCTACAAATTAGACCTGGCAAAAAATGACATGACACGCTAACCCGACACGAACTCGACACGAATTAAACGGGTTTGGGTAATACATTTCAACCCGTCTAAGTAAACGGTTTGACACGACACGACACGAGAATTAAACGGGTAAGGTCAGGGTCAAAATTTTCAACTCGAAAATGACCCGAATAACCCGTTTATATTAGGCCCCTTTGGCCCTAGGCAAATAACGTCAACAATTCACATTTTATAGTTTTTTTTAACAAAGTATATACTAAATAACAATAAAAAGTGATTGTACATTTCATGTATACCTGACAAAAACTGGCACAACATACTAACTAGACACGAACTCGATACGAATGAAATGAATTTTGGTAATATATTTCAACCAGTTTAAGTAAACGGGTTGACACGAAAATGACACGAAATGACACGAAATGACACGAAAACGACACGAAAATTAAACGGGTTGACACGACACGACACGAAAATTAAACGGGCCGGGTTAGGGTTAGGCACTCTCAACCCGTTTAACCTTGAACCCGACACGAACCCGACACGACACGACACGTTTGCCAGGTCTACTACAAATCGCTATCTCAGGGTTAAAAATGAAAATTATTTTTCAATTTTGGTCCTTGAGAGTACACAACTAGTACACGGATAGAGGGTTAAAAATGGATTATTATTTCAATAAATAATGAATAAAAACGAATTATTTTTTCATTTTAAGCCCACGAAATACCCTACGATTTTTTTTCATAATATTATTTTTCATTTTTATCCCACGAATTTTTTTCATGATATTTTTTTCATTTGTAACCAACAAAATTTCATTTTTAACCCTATGCCCAGATTTGTATACTAATTGTGTACTCAGGGACCAAAAATGAAAAATATCTTTCATTTTCAATCCTAGACCCACGATTCGTGGGGTAGATCGTTAACAGAGGGACCAAAAATGTGAATATCGATAATCTGGTTGGAGAGAGATAGCGATTCGTGGGGTCCGGGTTGTTTTGATAAATCTAAAAAGATATTGGTTAAATTGGTAACTGATTTTAAAAAAAAGGGTTATATGAATTAAATTACCTTTAAGAAAATATGTAACAAAATAAAGTAACACATATTATTAAAGTGAAAATAACGTAACAAACTTTTTTTAGTCTTTCGTTGTTATTAGACCACCTGCAACCCAACACCAAAGTCATTAAAAAACAAAAAACGTAGGCATTTTTATCTCCAAACCAACACTGAAACGTTAAAAAAAATAAAGTGTAAAATATTGCCTTCGTATTGGAGGTTAATAAAATATAACACTAAAAAATATGTTAGTGTTTTATTCAATTTTTTTAATTATTATATATAACTTTATAGTTTAATGCATTAATAAAATACTATGATAATAAATAAATATATTATTTTATTATTAAAAGTATTTTTAATGTTTCTTTTCTAATCTTAATTTATTATTTTATTAACTTTTTCCTAACGATAGAATTTGACTATAAAAAGTATAATTTTAATTATGTAATATAAAAAGTATAATTTTAATTGGTTTGAAGAAATCACAATTTCTAAAAAGATATCAAGTCAATTTATAATAATCATAATAAAACACATATATAGGCATAAGATCGTGTAAGAAAAATAGTTAAAGTGAGAAGTATAAGAAGAGATTTGGACCATCGATCATATCCGTCCATGAATTGCGCTTTATGAATTGCACCTTACCTTGGTGCATCTCGGTGTACCTTATCTCGTTGCATCACATCCTAATGTGCATCCAAGGGTGGATATTTATTCTTACGCTTCTCACCTTAACTTTTTTCTTACAGGAACTCAACCCTATATATATATATATATATATAGAGAGAGAGAGAGAGAGAGAGAGAGAGAGTGAAAGAGAGGAGAGGAAAGTTCAAATGTGAACTCAAAATATTTCTTTGATTATTTAGTCTGAATATGACAAGTGTCGCGCTTTTCATTTGTCCTCACGTTCACAACCACATTTGAG
This sequence comes from Silybum marianum, assembly GCA_036898165.1. NCBI lineage: Eukaryota > Viridiplantae > Streptophyta > Magnoliopsida > Asterales > Asteraceae > Silybum > Silybum marianum. The sequence continues at coordinate 27,094,071 of CM072539.1, forward strand.
TTCTCATTTAAACTCGCCCTATACACGCACACACACGTTTTTTTTAAGAACTCATAAAACTGTGTTAACATTGAAAATTAGTACATTTTGTGTTATTTTATACAATTTTTTTCCGTTTAACATTAGGATTTAAAATATTAATTAACATATATTTGCTTCATAATGTGTTAGTTTCATATGTAATCGATTCACAATGTAACTTTTTTATTTGTTTGTGAAAATAAGAAATTCACATTATGCATTTTATATGTATATATGGCATCATAAATATCATTCATAAGTATATTTTAAGGATGTTTTTAGGTATTACAGTATCACATAAGGTTCGTCAGAATAAGATTTACTGAAATAAATATTAATAAAAATCAATTATTACTAGTCTTAATAAATACTAACTTTTTAGTAATTAATTTTAGTTATATATCACATATTAATATCAATTATTTATAATTATTATTATTCATATAAATTATTTTTATATTATTATTTAATATATTTAGTTATCAATATCAATTCTAAAAATATTTTCATAAATTGCATAAAACTAAAACTATACTTATTTAATTTCATATATAATAAAGTCATTTAATAATTTGAATGAAATATTAATTTAATTGTTAGTTATATATTTCTAAAAAGTATTAACTAATTTGAATATGTGAGGTTGACCGGTTTTATTTTTATTCATATTATATGTGATAGTTATTTAAAAAAATAAATTAATGTAGATTTAAAAAAAAAAATTATTTTAGCAAATCCAAAATTTATAACATAAGCAATTAAAATTCTTTTAATTAACATATTATGTTATTTTATTTATTTTTCACTATTTTTTGTATTAATATATTATATTATGAAATATTTATTTTAATTATATTATAAAATATTGTAATCGATTAATTTTTTAAGATGCTATTTTTTGTAATTTTATGTTATTATCAGCTAGTTTTGTCAAACATGATTTATTTATCAGTTATCAAGTAGTTTATGCGCTAATTTGTTTAACACGACCTCAAAGGACGATCTTATAACAAACTCATAGACAAGGACGCATGTGAAAACAAATTGAAACAATAAGTATGCTAGTTTAATTTACTCTTTATCTCTATTTTACTCTCTATAATAGAGAAATAAATAGTAACTCTAAATATAGAGAGTTACTATTCACCACTCTCTATTTTTTCTAAACTTTTGATAATTACAAAATGGTCATTTAATTATTTAGATTGTCGTTTTTATATTTTATTTGTTGTCTAATATCAATTTTAATAAACTAGAATTATATATTTGACAAAGAAACTTATCTTCCTCTTGATAAATATGTGAAAATAATTTTTTTTAAAAGTATAATTTATAAAGTTAATAAATATAAGAGTATTATTGAAAATCTATATCGTTAAAATAGAAGATAATATACTTTAAATATTTTTTAGAGAGTAAAATAGAAAAATACATTGAAGAAGACATGACACATTTTTTGTTTTACTCTCTATAATAAAGAGTATAATAGAGAAATACATTAAAAATGTCATAATTTACTCTATATTTTATGATATACGAAATTCATTAAATATTATGAATATTCTATTAATATAAAATCATGAAAGATATTCAATTTTATATATTATAATAATCAAGTGGATATTCAAAATCTTTATATATATAAAATAAAATATAGTTTACGATTTTCTTTAACTATATATATTAGAATCAAATAGAGAAAGGATTACCAACTAATCAAAATATAATACCACACCTATTTTGGTTACTTCATTTGTTTTCAAGAAATGGTACAACATGCTTTCATTGAGAATGAAACCTATGCCAGATTTTCTGTACTCATAGTGATAATTTTTATTGTGTTTGTAGGATTTTCGAATGGTGGTGTTTTTAAGCTTTTTCTACTTTTCATTTGGTCCGAAAACCACAAGGGCAACGACTTATGATATAACATCGTATGGTGCAGTGGGTGATGGAGAGACAGACGACTCCGATGTAAGTAATCATGCTGACAAGTTTTAAAAGAATGAGAATGAGTCTGTATCAAAAATTTCCCAATTTTTTTAGGTTTAATAATTTTACTTAAATATAACTTGAGCATATTACGATAGAGACATATTTTTATCGGTAAAAGTAAATGATGGTTGATTTTAATATATCCAATTTAAAATAACTTTTTTCGACTATACCTTTTGAAAAAACTGAAAAATGTTGATTTACATAATTATTTTTAAAATCTAAGCTTATTTAATTATTTATTGTATTTTATTTTAACTAAATTTTTTTAGTACAAAACGTTTTTATAATATGACGGTTTTAATTAGATATTTTATTATTACTGGTTTAAATATTTAAGTTTTTATGTTAAATTTCATTAAATTTCATTAAATTAAATAATATTATATAATTTACAAATGTGATACTATAATATAATTTACTAAATACACAAATTAATAAAAACTTTTAAACAACTGAAATTGGAGTATTATGTGATATGGGGCGGGTTCAAATGAGAACTCAAATTTGGTTGTGAACGTGAGGACAAATGAGAGTGCGACACGTGTCCCATTCAAAGAAATATTATAGTATATATTCAGTCTGAATATACAAAGGAATATTCAGTCTGAATATTCCTTTGTATATTCAGACTGAATATATAGTAGACTGAATATTCCGTTGTATATCCAGACTGAATATTTCCTTATTTTGACACGTGTCACACTCTCATTTGTTCTCACGTTCACAACCAAATTTGAGTTTGCATTTGAACTTTCCTCTATGTGATATTTATCTAGCTATATAAATTAATTTTGCTGCAAAATATCTATTTAAATATTATAATTTTCAAGAATAACCGAATCATGTGTTTTGATCCATAATGTAGGCTTTTGTTAACGCATGGGCGGATGTATGTAAAGATGATTCAGACCCGACATTGATCATACCATCAGGAAAGACATTTTTAACAAGTTGTGTATCATTTACAGGTCCATGCAGCTCTTCTACGGTTCATATTGAGGTAAAACCATATATACGTACTTAAGTCAATCATGCATAATAGTTTTGTAATTTTTATTTTCTAATGTCTAATCATGTTTAACATTTAATTAGACGTGATTAAAGTTTTCAACTATGATGATTCATTTATTAATTAACTTTTATATGGTTTTGGTTCATAGCTTTTGGGAAATATTACTGCACCCAAGACTATCGAAGGATGGAAGGGCTGCGATTCAAGCGGGCAACTGATAGTTTTCGGATCGGTACAAGGACTCACCATTAATGGACCTGGCCAGTTTGATGGCCAAGGTTCCATCTGGTGGCCGGGAAGTGAACACGTTAAGTTTCTCGATCAACTAATTAAGTCATTAAGACCATCTCCAACCCAACACTAAAAAGACTAAAAACACAAAAATTGAGGCGTTTTGATATCCAACCCGACATTAAAACACTAAAAGAAAGGAGGTCACAAATGTTGGTCTATATATTCAAAAGTCAATAAAGTAGGCTTCTAAAATATATATTAATATAATATTAAGTTTTTATAAATTTTAATACATTAATTAAAAGTTTAATATATTAAGATGTTTATATTATTATAATATTAAAGTTGGTTTTTAATGTGGTTGGAGTTGATTTTTTTTAGTATTCAATGAATCCACTATATTTAGTGTTTTTTTAATAGTTGGATTTGAGATAATTATCCTTTTTCTTTTCTGATTGGTTTTATAACACGGAGTATTTGTTTTTGCAGTTGACGGGTGCATCATGCAATTGTCCATCGGTAACTATGATCTGCCATTTACGTTAGATATTAGAACTATATAAATATGGCTAGAAATACTTTTTAATCAGATATTATACTGAGTTTGTTTGTTTTGATTTTAGTGTTCTAATAACATTAATTAATTTGAACGGTAATTTTTATTTTCGTAGATGTTGCGTTTTGCAAATTGTAACGGGCTTCGACTAAGTGGTACAACACACATAAACCCTCCAAAGAGCCATATGCACATCAATGGATGTCAAGATGTACAAATTGGAAATCTTTTAATTTCAGCACCAGAACACAGTGCAAATACTGATGGAATCGACATCAGTCAATCGTCGAATGTTATTATCTATGACTCTACGATTGGAACCGGTAATTAAGACACTTACGACTTTAGAAAACTGATTATTTTTTTAGATGACACCAAACCAATTAAGCGACCCTAGTGGATCCAAGATATATGCAATCTTTCTATATATCTCAAGAGGTAAATAGATTGTTTTTTTGTTGTGGAAATAAAACAGGTGATGATTGTGTGGCTATTGGCAGTGGGAGTTACGATATCCATGTAAACGGGATCTCATGTGGACCTGGTCATGGCATAAGGTACAACCCTTTTGGATTATTTTTCTTCTAAAAAATCCCTTGCATAGAGGTGTATAAGGTTGGTTTCACGTGAAACTAACCTGTTTTTGTGAGATTCATAAGATCAAAATTTTAAATTTAAAACTTCACAGCAAAAATATTTTGAAGGTTAACTTAGTGTTCTGTTGTGAAGTTTCAAGTGAAAAAAGTGGTCTTATGGATCTCATGTAAACAGCAGCTTGGTCTGACATGATCTCAAGTCTAGATGTCTATATATATAAACTTGGGATCACGTTAGACCAACCTATTTAATTTCGTGAGACCCGTGAGACCACATTTTTACACTTGAAACTTGTGAACCTTCACAGCAAAAACACTACTGTGAAGGTTACCTTCACGGTGTTTTGCCGGCATAACTTTTTTACACTTGAAACTTTACAGCAAACACCGTGAAAGTAACCTTCACGGTGTTTTTGTTGTGAAGGTTCAGATTTTTTTTTACCTTCACAATGTTTTATTGTGAAGGTTCAAGTGTAAAAATGTGGTCTTATGGGTCTCATGAAAACAGATTGGTCTCACGTGATCCCAACCTTGTTTATGTATATATAGAGAGAGAAAGAGAGGGTTTGATAGACATGTCTAGAAGATGTGAGACTTCAAGTAATAAGATCCTTCCCATCGATCATTATTCCTCACTCTGATTCATATGGTTTGGCAGCATCGGAAGCCTTGGGAGAGACGATAGTTATGCAGCAGTGGAACAAATATATGTAAAAAATTGTAGCATCTATGGAGCGCAAAATGGGTTACGAATCAAGACTGTGCCCGTAAGATTAATCATATATAACTTGAATTCAATCTTTAAACGTTTAATAAAATAAAAAAAAATAACAGTCTGTGTTACGACCACAGTTTGGAAAAGGGTATGCTCGGGGGATCATATATGAGAATATTCATCTCTACAATGTTGGAAATCCGATTATAATCGATCAACATTACTGCCTTACTGAAGAAAATAGTTATTGCCCTGCACCAGTAAGCCTATAATTTACATTCTCATAGTTAATTTATCAATAGTTAATTATTTTGTGTATTTTAGTAACTATTTGAAACTTGGATTTTGATCAGCCAACAGCAGACGCAGTACAAGTGAGCAATGTAACATATATAAATATAGATGGGACTTCGGCTTCGAAGCAAGCAATTACTTTCGATTGTAGCGAGAAGTTTAAGTGTACTGAGATCAACACCAATAGTGTCCGTATCACTGGAGAAGATGTTGTTGCTGACTGCATTAATGCTCAAGGAGATTTTATCAAAACGATCCCTTATATTGCTTGCAATTAGCTTCTACATACACCCTCCATATGTATGAATTGTTATGAATTCTTGATATAATGAAGCTAAGTTATTTTTTGAACACCTCTTTCGATCGACTTTAGCAAACTTACGAACATATATATATACAAATAAAAGGATCCGGATATATGCACAAACCGAAACATCCCAAAATTTTTAGATCGATCATCTAGAATATAATTTCTAAAGTGTCGTATCAGCCTGTGAAATTATCTAGAAAATTTGCCCCCACTGTATACAATGATTTCTAACAAATTTTCTTTATTGACGTACTCATCGTAAAAAAGATGTATCTTAATCAAATAAGAATAAAACTACAATTAAATATTATTTATTATAACTTAATAAATCAATTCTTTTGTAGCAAGTTATATTGTTGGCTCGATCAAAATCAAATGAATCAATCATCAATATTAAATTAATGAATCAATATTAGGCATTGTTTTGGTTGACAAAAATAAACTAGTTTATTTTTAGGTACATGTTTGGATGTGCATAAACTGACTTATAAGCTAACTTATAAGCTATTTTATTGATAAGCTACTTGAAATAGCTTTTGAGGAGTTTTTTGTCACCTTTTCCGATTATACCCGTATTAATATTATTTATTACTATTAACCATAAATAAATATTAATAATTAATAATTATTTAGTTATTATTAATATTAACAAATATTAATTAACTATTATTAATATTAGTTAAAAAATATTATTTAATAATTTTAGTTAAACATTAATATTAATATTAATTATTTAGAAATATTATTAACCACATCAATTATTTTTTGTTTTTAATCATTATTCAATATATTTAGTTATCAAAAAACAAATACGATAATTCTAACAATATTTATGTAAGTTATATTATAAAAATACAAGTTATACATATTTTATTCTATAGATAGTATAATTTTTTTAAATAATTTTAGTAAAATATTTAATTTAATTATTAGTTATAATTTTTTAAAATTATTAATTAATTAGAATATGTAAGATTGGCCAATTTTATTTTTATTCATACTCTATATATATAACAACTGTTTAAGAAATCATAAACTAATTTAAAAAATTTATTAAATATTTTAACAAATCCAAAATTTATTATATATATATATATAAAGAACCAACTTAAAACTCTTTTGATTAATATGCTATTTTAATTTTTTTTATTATCTTGTTTGTATTAATATATTATATTATTAAATATTTGTTTTAATTATATTATATTATAAAATAATATAATTGACTATTTTTTCAAGATGTCTCTTTTGGTCATTTTACATGCTTATCAGCTACTTTGTGTCAAACATAATTTGTTCATCAGCTAGCTTACTAGCTTATCATTTATTAACTAGCTTATCAGCTAGTTTACCAAACATAGCCTTAATATCAATATATATTATAAAGGCACAACCATAGGATTTAATGTGATCATTGTTTTGATTGTATGTTTGATCCTTGTGTAAAAAACATTGGTAGCTGGTGTTGTAATGAGAATATTTCTCATAGGATTTATAGACTGAGTCCCTATACTTGTAGATCATGTTCAATTATTTATTTTATTTTTTACTTTTTGACCGTTTCTTAAGTTAAGGAGTTAATATTTGTAGAGATGGTGAATTTTTTTTAAACTTGAGAGAGACATAACTATTTCTGTTAATTTATCTTATACTTATTACATTAATCAAACATGTAACAATTTTTTGACTAACTGGAATGTAAAATATCTTTTAAGGAAAAAAAAACCATTTGTATTATATTGATACAAAATATTATATTTATTAAACAATTTTAAGATATTATAGATCAAGTCAAATACTACATTTATTTCGTGATATAGAAATAGTAAACACGTAATTGATGGTTTGATGTAGTTATTTTGGAAAAAGAAAAATCTAAATCTGCACATAATCTAAACTTTTCTTGCAATATATATATGTTGTAGTCGAAATGAGGGGGATTACAAAAAACATCACAATCTAACACAAGAGTTACCAGCTTCCGTCGTTTTTATAGGAATGGTAAGATAACCAGATCCATACATGGAGTGTAGGTCCATGAATGCTTCCAATATATCTTTTCCATTAAATTGTCCCAACAGAAAATGGGTGATTTTTCCCCGATAAGTTTTGTGTTTTAAATCCGGCTCCACCTGCCTTATCCTAAAACACCATAATTTACCTGTTTCATAATGACTGTGTGACCGATATAATGATGGGATGGAAAGGGTTGCACGAACCCTTTTCCATAATATGTAAAATTCACTTTACTTACTGTTGTTGTACACTTTCTCTTTGCAGGATTTTTTGACGATATTCGTTTTGAGTCTGTTTTACGTTTCGTTTGTCCCTAAAACCGCAAGTGCGACCAATTTCCATGTAACATCTTATGGTGCAAAAGGAGATGGGAATACAGACGACTCCAAGGTGCGTAAATAATGAAAAAGAATCTCGAACCAGTCAATAAGCTGGTTTCTAATTAATTACGTTCATCGTTGCAGGCGTTCATTCAAGCATGGGATGATTTATGTAAAGATAAGTCATCAGATCCGACGTTGATCGTACCTTCAGGGAAGACGTTTCTGATAAGCCCGGTGGCATTCAAAGGCCCATGTAACTCTCATGCGGTACATATTAAGGTAAAATCAGGCTCAAATTCAGACAAACAGTTAATAAATGTTTTGTGATGTTAAATTAGCAAGTGTTAGGACTCCAATATCGGCCGAAGGATCAAATAGGTTTATATGTAAGAATCTTCCATTTCTCTATAAGATCTCTATTAAGGAGAAATTCAAAAGGGTTATACATAATTTAACATGTATCAGTGCCGTGAATGTGTATAGTACATGCCACCAAGGGATTCGCCTCCATTCTTGAGGGGCAGATCTAGACTCCATTTAAGTAGGCGTATTGGAGTCTATATTTATATACACATATATACACTCTCAACGTGCTATATTTATAGCCATATATATATAGGTTATTTTGAGAAGTGGTAAATATTTGAAGTAAAGAAGTGATCTTAACCTTTCACATGATCAAGATCGGATTTGACTAGTCAAGAATTGCGGTTTTGACTAGCCAAAATTTGCGGCTATGCGAAAAATAGAGAGGGTATTTTCGTAACTTTTACAAATAGGCGCAAATTAAACGGGTTCATATGTGAACCCGTGTAATCCACATATGAACTATTTTAATTGATTCACATGATATGAACCCGTGTGATTCACATATAAACCTATATAAACCCGTGGGTTCAACTAATTAACGGACTTACATATATATATATATGCAAATCACATGGGTTCACATATGAACCCGTTTGACGTCTATTTGTAAAAGTTACGAAACTACCCCTCTATCTTCCACGTATAACCCATGCTAGCTAGGAATTATCCGATGGTTCATAGTCAAAGCCGCAAATGTTGACAAGATGAAAAACTGGAATTACTTCTTTGCTTCTCAAATACTTACAACTTCTTAAATTTGTAAAAGTTTCCCTCTTCCTCTTAGAGTATAATTAAAGCGTTTAGAAAGATTCAAAGCTTTTCGCGTATCATAATACGGACTTTTGACAAAATGTTATTGTAGCTTTTGGGCGACCTGACTGCACCAAAGACATTGGATGGATGGAATGGTTGTGTCGAGAAAAACTTTTGGATACATTTCTCATCGGTGAAAGGGCTCATGATCGATGGACCTGGCCAATTTGATGGCCAGGGTTCGATTTGGTGGGGAAACAACAAGGTTAAGTTTCTGAATCGAGCTACAATGATCAATATATATACATCGAACAACATTAAAAGCTGTACTCAATTGATTTTTTTGTGTGTGCAGGCATCAACCAAAACTTGCAATTGCCCATCGGTAAGATGTGTTGTTTTTACGTTAAAGCATTAGAATGGATATCGCCATATATTCTGAAAACTAATGTTGTAAACATGAATCATTTAGGCTTTACATTTCCATGCCTGTGATGGCCTTCGGCTGAAAGGTACAAAACACATTAACAGCCCGAAGCTACATATAAGCATTAACGGTTGCAAAAACGTAGATATTGGACATCTTCGAATTTCAGCCCCCAAAGACAGCCCCAATACCGATGGGATCGACATCAGTCAATCAACCCATGTTAATATCCATGACTCTAATATTCAAACCGGTACAATACTGATTATTGGAATCTCATATTGGCTAGACATAGACCATCAAACACCTTTTTTTGATCGATGGTTATAATTTATATTTAAATAGGTGATGATTGTGTGGCTATTAATGGTGGCGTCTATGATTTGAAAGTCACGGGGGTGTTTTGTGGACCTGGTCATGGCATAAGGTACATAGTGTATATATATATAGAGAGAGAGGGGGAGGTTCAGGAGAAAACGCTAAAAAAAAAAGAAAACTGAAGAACACCCGAGTCTGCCATCTGGACGGTATTCTTTTCTATGCATCAACGCATACATATGCATTAGTGCATATGCACAAATGCATGTTACCAGATGGCTGCCTCCCAGGGTGTTTTCAGTTTTCTCTTTTTTAGCGTTGTTTTCTCCTGAACCTTCCTCTCTCTCTCTATGATGCTAAATTATTGTTGCTTTGAAAGATCTATTTTAATTATGCAAAATTTGCTTCACTTCATGGATGTGTTAATTCTCTTTCGCAGCATTGGAAGCCTCGGGGAAAAGGGCGGTCATGATACAGTTGAAAACGTACGAGTAGAAAATTGTAACATCACAGGAACACAGAACGGGTTACGCATTAAGACAGTACCGGTAAACTTATATTTAAATTAACGGCAACTTAACATACAACTTTTGCGCTATATCGTTTGATGTTTACCCATTTCATGTATTGTGATTGTAGTATGGATCGGGGTACGCAAGGGGGATTGTATTTCGGGACATCCATCTGGTAAATGTTGAGAATCCGATCATAATTGATCAACATTACTGTAATCTTAAAACTGCTGTTTGCTCTTCACCGGTAAGTCTTGTGTTCAGATGTAATTAAGATGTATCTATTTTAATTAGTAGTACTAGTAGTACTAATTTAGTTTAATTAATCGTGTCATTTAATTTTAGCGGTCAGCACCGGCAGTAAAAGTGAGCGATGTGAAGTATGAGAATATATACGGGTCTTCTGCAACAGCGAAGACTATTATTTTTAGTTGCAGCGGGAAGTATAAGTGTACCGGAATCGAAACAAACGGAGTTAAAATCACCGGAGGCCATGCTTTTGCATACTGCCAAAATGCTGAAGGAAAATTTATTGATACAAGCCCTCATGTTACTTGCAATTAGAAAGATATGATGGTGATTAACCCCTCCATTCCACCCCACACTGGGGATGTATAATGTCCATGGATTAATGTTAGAATGTTACCTATATAATACATTTGATTCAATAAAGCAAATTACTTTAAGCACTTCTTAGATAATCTCTACCAGCTCATTAAGTTGCAAAATATATACATACATGCACATATATAATTACTATGATCGGGGTCGGCTTAAATAAAAAGACTAAGGCAGCGTTTGTTTTTTAAGAGTTGCTGAAGTCTGAAGTCTTATTTCACTTCTCATTTATAAGAGGTGGTGTTGAAGTCTGAAATCTGAATCAATTAGACTGTTTGTTTTTACGTCTAAAATTCTGAATCAGTCATTGGGGTGTACGCGAATAAGAGGAATTAAGTGGTGAGGTTACCACTTTTTTTTTCCAGATGATTTTCAGACTTAAGAGGGTCTAAAAAGAAAAAAAAACAAACGGTCTGAATTTAAAAACGTCTGAATGAATGAGTGATAAGTGGTCATTAAAAGGTAAAATTGAAAAAACAAACAGGGCGAGATGTAAGAAGGGAAGATCATGTACAAAAGTTAATTAGTTTAACTACAAAGAATTATCAACTAAATTAAAGAAAGTTGGAAACAAATTCGAGCCATGTTGAACACAGTTTCCTTAAAACCGATTCACCCCCTTATCGCTATGTCGATTTTCCATGATACAACGACTCTAAAACAAAGTTGACTTCTGCAAGTCTTTACATTTATGCTTGAACCGGAGAACTTAATTCTTTCCTTGTTTTGATGCCTCGTTTTCTCACTTGTATTACCTTTTCATTCACCGTGGTTCATTTTTCTTCCTTACTTCAGGAACCAAAGTCCAAAAAATGATGCATTTGATTTTAGAAAAATTAATTAAAATAGCCATTTTTGGCTTGTGGTTTTATCTCCTAGCCATTTCTATGCTAAAATCACCAAAACAGCCAATAAGTTCGTAAGTGGTAGGTAATTTGTGGAGGGGTCAAAGTGTAAAAAAAAAAAGTTTTTGAACCATATCCGTAATTACGGGAACCAAATATGTGAATTTGGTCAAGGTCGCAAAAAACGTCTGTAAATTGCGGATGTGTTTTCCAAATTTACATATTTAATCATCGCAATTGCAGACCTAGTTTAGAAACTTATTTTTTACGCTTTGACCATTCTGAAAAATAAGGATTTACCACTTGCAGAGTTGCAGACCTATGACTATTTCGATGATTCTCGGAGAGAAATGACTAAAACTAAGGTGAAAACATACTGTCAAAATGACTATTTTAATTAATTTCTCTTAATTTAATCAACATTTAAATTTAATACGATGGAGATTAAATCTTTAAGACGTATAGATCTTTTCAGTGATCCATAGACATCAACATGAATCTAGAAAAACAATACCAAAATTAGTTGAGGCTTCCGGTTTAAACGTATACTTCCTCTATCCAAAAATAAATATATACAAAACATATAATTTATTTAAAAATTAACTATTGATGAAATATTCAAAATATTATATAATAAGAAAATGTGGACTACACTAGAAATTATTAATTTCAATTAATTATTACTAAATTGTAAAGGAAAATATAGTTTAATTTCTATTATTATATATTAATCAAATATGTAATAAACTTTTTTGACCAATGAAATGGGAAAGATCTTTTAAGAAAAGAAAAACCTGTGTATTTATTATGGATGCCAAAGATTATATTTATCAAAACAATTTTAAGATATTATAAATGAAGTCAAATATTACATTTACTTAGTGATATAAAAAATACTAAACAACGCAAATGATGGTCAAATGATGCAGTTAACTTTTGAAAAGAATAATCTTAATCTTCACACATACATACACAGATAATGTAATATTTTCTTGCAATATATATATTTGTAGTCGAAACGAGTGGGATTACAAAAATCATCACAATCCAACACAAGAGTTACCAGCTTCCATCGTTTTCAAAGGAATGGTAAAATAACATGCTTCCAAGTTCCAATATATCTTTTCCACCAAATTGTCTCCACACAAAAATGGTCGATTTTTTATGATAAATTTTGGGTTCTAAACCGGCCCCATCTACCCTGTCCTAGAATACTATAATTTACTTTTTTTATAATGACTGTGAGACCGGTACAGATAACACAAATCCTTTGCCGTAACATGTACTCCACTACACTTATACGTTTGTTGTTCACTTTCTCTTTACAGGATTTTTTGACGATATTCGTTTTGAGTTTGTGTTATGTTTCATTTGGCCCGAGAACCACCTATGCGAATGATTTTGATGTAACGTCTTATGGTGCAAAGGGAGATGGGAATACAGACGACTCCAAGGTATGTAAACAAGTAAATCATGAAAAGGATATTATAATTAAGCTTGTTTTTAGCATCTTGCTAGTGCTAATAAACCTATTGTTGTATGAAAAAAATTTAAGTTGGTTTTTAATTATGTTCATTGTTGCAGGCATTCATTCAAGCATGGGCTGATTTATGTAAAGATGAGTCATCAGACCCGACATTGATCGTACCTTCAGGGAAGACGTTTTTGATAAGCCCGGTGGCATTCAAAGGTCCATGCAACTCTCGTACAGTATATATTAAGGTAAAATCAGACTCAAATTGAGACAAACGGTTATTAAATGTTTTGTGATGTTAAAATATTACAAATGGAGTCCTACATCTGCTAGACACAGACCATCTAACCGGTATATATCTACGAATCTTTCCATTTCTTTTTAAGAACTCTACTAAAGAGAGATTCAAAAGTGTTCTATATAATTAAACAAGAGCCGTACGTGAATGTGTCTAGTACCACCTAGGGACTCTGCCTCCATTCTTGAGGGGCACATCTAGCCATTTTGGCGCGATATAGCTCACACCATGAAATCTCCTCATATATATAGGGTTAGGTTAAGGGAAAATCGTAAAAAAAAACTAATGAACACCTTAATAACCATTCATATTACCGAATGCATTCGACGTTGTTGGGCTAGCGTCTTGCTAGGTTCCCGTTTCCTTAATAAATCTCGCCGTTCAAAAAAAATATATTACCGTATGCACACACTACAACAAAGTTGACTTTATAGTGACACTTTGTATTAAAAGTGCCCTAAAAATCTTCTTAAGACACCCAAAAACGTCTTATAAACTTATTGCAACGTCTTTAGATACAACTTTTTATTTTTTGGCCCTATAAAGTACTCTATTCGGATGTTTTGAAATATGTGGCAAACTACAAACCTAATTTTGTCGTAGTAACATATGCATACTAGTGATTTGTCCCGTATATACATGTACACGTGCGTGCATAAAACCCTAAAAACAAGTTCAGTTACTTGTATATGCATATGTGCATACAATATCCAATGGTTATCAAGACGTTGTTTGAGTTTTTTTTAATGGTTTTACTCCCCCCCCTCTCTCTCTCTATATATATATACACATATATAAAGTTCCTCTCTTCACCTTAGAGTGTTTAGAGAAGTTTAAAGGTTTTCACATATCCTAACACGAAGTTTCGACTAATTGTCATTAATTATAGCTTTTGGGCGACCTGACTGCACCGAAGACATTGGATGGATGGAACGGTTGTGCGGAGAAAAACTATTGGATATATTTCTCATCGGTGAAAGGACTCATGATCGATGGACCTGGCCAATTGGATGGCCAGGGTTCCATCTGGTGGGGAAACAACCAGGTTAAGTTTCTCAATCGAGCTACAGTCATCAAAATATATCGAACAGCATTAAAAGCTACAGACTCAGTTGGATTTTCTTTTTTTGCAGGCATCAACCAAAACTTGCCATCGCCCATCGGTAAGATGTGGTTTTGTTACGTTAAAGCATTAGAATGAATATCGACATATATTCAGAAAACTAACGTGTAAACATGAATCATGCATTTAGGCTTTACATTTTCATGCCTGCGATGGCCTTCGGTTGAAAGGTACAAAACACATTAACAGTCCGAAGTTGCATATAAGCATTAATGGTTGTGAAGACGTAGATGTTGGAGATCTTCGGATTTCAGCCCCCAAAGACAGCCCCAACACGGATGGGATCGACATCAGTGAATCATCCCATGTTAATATTCATGACTCCAAAATTCAAACTGGTACAATACAGATTTTTGGAGTCTTGTATCAGCTAGACAAAACAAGAAACACTTTTTTTAATCAATAGTTATTATTTATATTTAAACAGGTGATGATTGTGTGGCTATTAATGGTGGCGTCTATGACGTAAATGTAACCGGGGTGTTTTGTGGACCTGGTCACGGCATAAGGTACATAGTGTGTGTGTGTATATATATATATATATATATATATATATAGAGAGAGAGAGAGAGAGAGAGAGAGACAGGAAAGCTCAAATGCGAACTCAAATTTGGTTGTGAACGTAAGAACAAATGAGAGCGTAACACGTGTTAAAATAAGCAATATTCAGACTGAATATACAAAGGAATATTCAGTCTAGTATATATTCAGTCTGAATATACAAAGGAATATTCAGACTGAATATATACTATAATATTTCTTTGAATGAGACACGTGTCGCATTCTCATTTGTCCTCACGTTTACAACCAAATTTGAGTTCTCATTTGAACCCGCCCCTCTATATATATATATATATATATGTACTAATTAATTATTGTTGCTTTTCAGATCTATTTTAATTATGCAAAATTTGCTTCACTTGATGGATTTGTTCTCTTTTTTGCAGTATTGGAAGCCTTGGGGAAAAGGGCGCTCACGACACAGTTGAAAAAGTACGAATAGAAAATTGTAACATCACAGGAACACAGAACGGGTTACGTATCAAGACAGTACCGGTAAACTTATATACTTAACTTGACGACAACTTAACATCCAACTTTTGCGCTATATCGTTTGATGTTTACCCATTTCATATATTGTGATTGTAGTATGGAACGGGGTACGCAAGGGGGATTATATATCGGAAAATTCATCTAGTAAACGTTCAGAATCCTATCATAATTGATCAACATTACTGTAGTCGTAATTCTGAAAACGCCGTTTGCCCTTCACCCGTAAGTCTTGATTTAATTTGGATGTAATTAAGATGTACGTATTTTAATTAGTAGTACGTTGTATTAATTGAGTTTAATTTGATTAATTGTGTGATTTTAGCCGTCGGCACCAGCAGTACAAGTGAGCGACGTGACTTATGAGAATATACACGGGTCTTCAGCAACAGCGAAGGCTATTAATTTTAATTGCAGCGGGAAGTATAAGTGTACCGGAATCAAAACAAACGGAGTTGGAATCACTGGTGATGATACTTTTGCTTACTGCAAAAATGCTCAAGGAAAATTTGTTGATACAAATCCTGATGTTAGTTGTGATGAGATTAGAGTAGATGCTAATTAATTAATTAATTAAATTAATTAACCCAACATTGGGGTTATATAATGTCGTCCATGAATTGTTAAAGAGTATTATTGATTTAACAAAGCTAATTACTTTAAGCACTTCCAGGCCTCAATCCTCTCTCCCGTTTAGTTATAGAACACGTACATAACAGGGTAAAAAATAAAATCAAAGCTAGGGTTCCGTCCCCCTTTTCTATCAAAAAGAGATTTTAAACCGTTGAATTGAGATAGTCCAACGATATGGTTAAAAAAAGAGGTTATAATCATTTTAAAAATTAAAAATATCACCACTATTTTTTAAATAAAAAATCGATGAAATATAACAAAAAGCGAAGAAAAATCAATTACATCAAAAAGCGATCACTTTATCATCTATAATTTTACATTCATATGCTATATATTTTTCATCTGTTTTTTTGTGGTTCTTCGGTTCTTTTTTCCAACGTTCTCTCTTGATATTCCCTAAAGGAGTAGTATATATTGTTGAGTTTGGGTAAAAAAAATGTATAAAATTCAAAATTGTATCAATAAAATAAAAAATATACTATGCTTTTTTATTTAAGTTTAGAATACTTTTAATTATTATAAAACTTCTAAATAAACAAATAATACGAAGAAAATGAGAATTATATATATATATATATATATATTTAATTTAATACACATCGATATATTTATATCGGATTTTAGTTTAGTGAATATTCAAAATAGTACAAACATATTTAACCAATTGTAACCTTTTTCAGGACATAAATTTCAGATTTGATTTTTATTTATTTTTCAATAAAAAAGTTTTTATTAATTTCATTCTTGGTTACAGCTACAAAAAATCTTACATCGTAGTAGTGCATCATATTACTAAGAGTGTTCGTATATACATATGTATGTATATATATATATATATAGAGAGAGAGAGAGGAGGGAGGGAGGGAGGTTGAAAAAAAATACCAAAAAAAGAGAAAACTAAAGAACATCCTGAGAGCTCTCCATCTGAACGGTATGCACTAACACATACAAACGATTGAATGAAATTGTTTTTTTCTACGCACCAATGCATATATATGTATTAATGCATATGCACAAATGTATGTTACAAATTACTAGTATGCATTAGGCATACCATCAAGATTTTTTCTATGCACCGATGCATATATATATATATATATATATGCATTAGTGCGTATGCATAAATGCATGTTACAAATTAAAGTATGTATTAGTGCATACCGTCCAGATGGAGAGCTCCCAAGGTGTTGTTCAGTTTTTTTTTTTGCGTTTTCCCTTGAACCTGACTCTATATATATATAGGGGCATAATCAAATAATCGTTGTGTATTTTGTGATAACCGTAAGATTCAATGTGAACCACTCATTTTTTTAGATATTTAAGGATGTTATTTAAATAATGTAAAAGGGTAATTTCGTTATTTTATTTATAACAACTCGTTAAAAGATTTAATTAATTTTTAAAGGAAATATTTAATTAACTTTAATTATCTAATATATATTTTCTTTTAAATACATTTGTGGATCAAAATGTATCACAATGGTAATGTTCACATTGTACCACAACCTGTATCACAAATCACAATTTCCTTTGTTTTATGAAGTGTATCAGAGTGTATATTTTCGTTATTTTTGTTGCTTTACAAAGGATATCACAAAGTGTATTTTTGTTATCTTAGTTATTTTACAAATGTATAACAATGTGCATCTTGTATGTATATCTAGGTATAATATTGAATATCGTTTATATGCATATTTTAAATATTGTTTTTTAGGTATCACAGTATGTATCTTGTGTTAAATAAAGTTCGTCGGAATAAAGTTCACCGGAATAATGTTGGCTGGAAAGAGGAAAGAAGATATATAAATGGGAGAGGAGAGAGGAGATTTTTAAAATCCCTAAAATGCTCTTACTTAATTGTTTAAGTTAAAATTACCAAAAATATTAATTTCCTAATTTGACCACTGATTTGTGGTTGAGATCGGATCTCACGGTTATCACAAATTACTAAGTTCTCCCTTGAATAGCCCCATATATATATATATATATTATATATATATATAGGGGTAGGTTCAAATGATAACTCAAATTTGGTTGTGAACGTGAGGACAAATGAGAGCGCGACACGTGTCCCATTCAAATAAATATTGTAGTATATATTCTGTCTGAATATACAAAAGAATACTCGGTCTGAATATTCCTTTGTATATTCAGACTGAATATATACTATATTTAGTTTAAACATTCCTTTGTATATTCAGTCTGAATATTGCTTAGCTCTCATTTATTCTCACGTTCACAACCAAATTTGAGTTCGTATTTGAACTTTCCTCTATATATATATATATATACCCACACATAGAGGAAAATTCAAATGCGAACTCAAATTTGGTTGTGAACGTGAGGACAAATGAGAGCGCAACACGTGTCATATGCAGACTGAATAATGAAGAAAAATATTCAGTATGAATGTAGTATTATTCAGACTTTAGCCCCTCAAGACTAGATTATCAACTTTATGTCCTAATAGGAATAAACTTAACTTTTTAAGTTGAATTTAGTTTCATTTTGCAAGTATGTGACACCTTGTATAGTATTACACCACAATTTAGTCCGAGGTACAAGTCGAGTAAGCATAAAGTACAAACACATTATGCACAATTCTACCCGAAGTTCACTTAACACAATTTGTACGAGTCGTCGAAACACGGATATTATATCATATAATTTATAAATATTTGTATTGATTTTTAAAACAAAATATAACAAACTGATAAAACAAACACTACACTACAAAACAAATGACTTTCACCCACAAAAAATACCCAGAAAAATTTATGTCGGTGATTTGCCACGGATCACCTAGAAAAAACCAATGGTTCGGTAAAATCCGATGTTTTTTGAGAAACTACCAACGGATCACCCAAAAAATCCTTGGGTATCTGACACTGATTTGAATAACCCATCGACAATTTAGCAACCAACTTTGTGACGATTTTATAAAGGAATCACTTTTTAACGATAAATCTCTTAATCAAAGTCTATAGACAAAATTATTTTATTCAGTAGTGATGATAACGTAATAACTGGGAAAATGGTTTGCTTTCTTATTCAAAAACATATGATTGTATAAAAACTGAGTGAACGAATAAAAAGCTTCGGGTACACTATATGCTCTTATTTCCACACAAAAAACATTTAATTTATGATTAAACCAAAAACTAAACATTAATAACTTTAAGATATTTTGACTATTAATTAAAAAGATATTTACAAATATTTTATTTATCAAATTATAAAATCTTAATTAAAAGGTAAATTGTTATATTAATCTTAAGAATTTGATACATTATTACTAAAATATATATTTTATTTATTTATGGAAATTATATAAAATTATTTACTAGTTTAAAATTAAGCTTATTAAAAAATTGTATAAAATACTACGAGAAACAAAAGGTGAAATTAAATTATTAATGATATTTTATAATTATAAATCAGATTTTAATTATATCTATTTGTAATTCAATATTTTAAAATATTTATTATAACAAAATATAAATGATAAAGTGAACAATAATATTGTAACGATCGAGACAAGAGTTTGTGTTTTTATTCAAGCATTAGTTGGTCAAGTTTACATATCCAGGGAAATTAATTATTTTAACCATTTTAGAAATCAAGATTATTAAAATAATTATTTTCTCTCCATTTTTATCAAAATAACCAAAATACAATCGAAACATTCACCGAAATCGAAACCTCCGCCAAATGTCAAATACCTCCGCTAAATATAATTTATCAATTTCTAATTTACATTTTACATTTTATACCTTTAGAGTTAGTTAATAAATTACTTTAAGTATTTTACTTTGTAATTTTTCATTTTACACCCTTATCACATTAACACACATACTCGTATATCAATTAAAATACGTCTAAAAAATACATTTTTATTTTAACAAGTTACACCATTATAATCATCTCGACAATACCTTCAAAATGAGTCTAATATTGAATATTTTTCGATTTAATTATAAATACTTTTAAAGCCAATTATCCTCTTGATCGGTGAATATGAATATTTTTCACAAAATTCAGAATATTAATTAAAATATAATGCTATTATTTTTTGTAAGTTGATCGTCTTTTCCGGATATTAAAATATTATATTGAGGCTGAAAAATTTACTCATAAAAGATTGAAAGGTCTTGGAGAAGGAGAGCATGGAAATATGCTTGAAAGATTATTGTATTTTATTTCTGTAGTCCCCTCCGCACTGTGTATATATCATTGATTCAAAAATGGGTTAACTATAGTATATATTGTAATAACCTTAAGAATCGATGCTATGTGTTATTTTACATTAATATTAATTTATATGGTTTTTATTATAGAAATGACAAGAACACAAAAGTAGTACAAATTCACTATAATTAATATCTTATTTCTTTATATATCCATAATATTATACTTTGTTGTTAAATCATAATAGCATTATATTTTGATTAATATTCCGAATTTTATGAAAAATATTCATATTCGTCGATCAAGAGTATAATTGGCTTTAAAAGTATATATAATTAAATCGAAAAATATTCAATATTGGGCTCATTTCTAAGGTATTGTCGATACGATTATAATGGTGTAACTTGTTAAAATAAAAACATATTTTTAGACGTATTTTAATTGATATACGAGTATATGTGTTAATGTGATAAGGGTGTAAAACGAAAAATTAAAAAGTAAAGTACCTAAAGTAATTTATTAACTAACTCTAAGGGTATAAAATGTAAAATGTAAATTAGAAATTGATAAATTATAACTTTGGAGGTATTTGGCGGAGGTATTTGACATTTGGTGAAGGTATTTGGTGGAGGTTTCGATTTTGGTGGATGTTTCGATTGTATTTTGGTTATTTTGGTAAAAGTGGAGAGAAAATGGTTATTTTAGTAATATTGATTTCTAAAATGGTTAAAATAATTAATTTCCCACATATCTAGCTTAATTAATAATAATTTTAAAAAAAAAATAATTAAGTTAAATATCTTATTAAAATTATTTATTATCAAAAAAAATATAACGGTAATCTTTATGTAATTTACAAAAAACTATTTTTCATTGTTATATTTGTTTTTTAAGAACTAAATATGTTAAATAGTAACAATATAAAAATAATTATATTAATAATGATTATAAGTAATTAATAATTAATATTAATGATAAATTAGAATTAAATCATCAATAGTTTTAAATTAATATTAATTAATTTTTAATATTTAATATTAATACATATTTAATAATAATTAATATTAATTAAAGGTATAATTAAAAAAATGACAAGAACCTCAAGTAAGTTATTGAAATGTTATTTAAGATAACGTTTCAATAAATTAGCTTATCAGTTAATTTTTATCGTCAAACAAAACTAAAAAAATCAAAAATTAACTATGTTAGGTTTGTCAAACATTGTCATATATAATTTACAATTAATCTAAAAGTTATACGTTAATAATTTGATAATGATCTTTAATTTATTAATTTCAATTTTTTTAATCAAATTATATATAAAATCTTAAACTGTCAATTATTATATTAATTCTAATACTTTAGTACATTATTACTTAAAGTATATTAAGAAGCCAAATGTGAATTCATTGATACGGTTGGTAATTTTAAAAATTAATGTGTGTCTTTAAAAACGGCTTCTAATTTTCTATGTGTTAGTTGATTTTTAATATAAATTGTATGTGTAGTAATAATTTATATTTATTTTCTTAAAATGTTTTAAATATAGTTATACAAGTTATTATTGCATACTTACTAATTAAAGCTCTACCGTTTAACCCCCAATTGATAAATACATTTAAATGTAGGATTATCATTGAGTTCTACTAATATAATTATCATTATTTATAAATCAGAATTTTTTTATAATTATAATAAAATTTTAAATTTGATAAGTTATAATTAAAAATGATAACTATTATAATATTTAATTTGACATGTATTTTTTTGGGATATTTTCAGCAAATTTCAAATTAATAAAATATTTTCAACCATCGCTTATAGTTCATATTTTATTTAAACATAAATTCTAAGTTTTCTTTTATGTAAAAAATATTTTCCACTCTAAATTGAAGATAAATATTATCATCTCACATACCTTCGGGGTACTGGATAGACAAGCAGGGGCTGATGTAAAAGGATAAAGGAGGAGTTACAGGATCCCACTGAAATAGTTAAAAAAAATTATATAGGTTAAAAAAAATAAAAAATACTACATTTAGCTTTAGTCCCCCCCCCCCCCGAGTCCCAAGTGAAATTTTCCAACGGGCCCTATCTTACCGTCGATTGACAAAAATAGTAAAAAAATTCTTGAAATCAATAAAAAACCGGAAAAAAAAATCTTCGAATCGACAAAAACACTAAGAAAATCCTCAAAATAGTCAAAAACACTAAGAAAGTATGTTGAAAACCACTAAAAAGCTTTAAAAATCCTTCGAAACACGTCGGTGATTTTACACGTCTTTAGTCCACCTTAATGGAATCCCATTGAACAAAAATCCTGGATCCGTCACTGTACACAAGCATAAAAAAATGCATTAATTATGTAAATCAAAATCTTACATAAATTAAAACTGTAATTAAATTTGAAGGAATGTGTTTTGCCAAATTCTTATTTGTTAATTAAAATGATAACAATTAATGACCCAATATCAAATAGATTTAATATACATCAAAATATTTTTTAAGTTAAATAGTTTAGATATTTTATGATATACGAGATATCATTAAATATTATAATAATCATAATTATATATATATATATATATTATATAATTTAATATTCGCTGTCTATATATACCTCGATATCAAAGAGTGGCCCCATTACAAATGTAAACAAAATATAACAACAACATAATTATTGGTTGCTTCATCTATTTTCCAGAAATGGTAAAACATACTTCTATTGTCAACCATATCTATGTCATATTAACGATACTAACGCCAGTCGTTTTCTTTTGTTTGTAGGGTTTCCGAATTGTTGTGATTTTGAGTTTTTGTTACATTTTATTTTTCTTGAAAACCACAAATGCAGGCACTTATGACATAACGTCGTATGGTGCAAAGGGGGATGGACAAACAGACGATTCCAATGTAAGTAAATCATATTGACAAGTTTTAATTAAAAGAATAAAAAGAGTTTGAGGAATGAAAAATCAAAAATTATTTGCAACTCTTCTTTTGTATTTAATCCTTAATTAATTTTGAGAGTAGGTTGATCAGTTTAACATATTTTTTATTAGTAATATGGTAAATGAGTAAGTTGATTTAACGTATCAAATATTTTAGAACATTTTTTCTTCGAAACTGTACCTTTTGAAAAAAATGACATGTTAGTTATAAATAATAATTTTTAAACCAATCTTATTTAATTATCTAATTTAATCCGAATAAACTTATTTCTTAATACAAGCTTGTGATATTTTAATTAGAGAGTTTTTATCATTAGTACTTTATAATTAAAAGTGTACTCATGCAGTGTGATACATCTCTTTAGTTTAATGGTTTGTATGTTTTTGAGAAAACGAAATAATATTTTTTGGTCATCAGTTTTATTAGGTATTTTGCCTATTAATAAATCTCAACTTTTATCTTCTTTTCAACATGTTTTTCCGTTTGTTATGAGTTATATAGTTTATAAAGTCAAACGTATTAATAAGTTGTATTTATGTAATAGTAAGTTATAATCTTATATATTGTGATAAAAATATTGTATGAATATACTCATATGTGAATATGCACGTGCGATTAAAATATAAAAAATAAAGTCAAACAAATAAATTTTTTAACATAATTTATTTCATGGAAAAATCAATTTATGTTAGATTAATATATATTTATGAGTTTTCAAAATTTGATCCCTTCGTATTGAAAGGGGTAATATGAGTTTTGAAAAGCACTTTAAGCATCTATTTTTATTGCTTATAAAGGAGTCAAATATTAATTTTATAAAAAAATAAAAAAATATATGTGTTATTAATTTGTATATAATAAATTTAATATTTATTTAATTAATAATTTATAATTGACAAAAATTAAATTTTTTTATAATATAATATAGATATGTAAAATTTTATATTGAATTCAAGAATTAAGATAAATGGTATATAATTTAGCAACGTAGTAGTTTAGCCGAATGTTATTTTGATGAGTGGTAATATTTGAGAAACAGAAAAGTGATTTTGACCATTCATACGGTCAAGATCGGATTTGACTGGTCAAAAATTACGGCCATGAAGAAAAATAGAAAGGGCAGTTTTATAATTTTACAAATATGCGGCCAACAGGTTTATATATGAACTTATGCGATTCATAAATGAACTATCTGTTCATATGTGACTTCGTGTAAACCTGTGTGATTTACATATGAACTAATTAACTAATTCATATATGAACATGTCGGTTCATACATGAATCAACTAAATAATTCACATGTGAACTAATTAACGAGTTCACAACACATATGAAATATGTGAATCACATGTGTTTATATATGAACTCGTTTGCCGTCTATTTGTAAAACTTATGAAACTACCCTTCTATTTTTCGCATATTCATTCGATAAATTATCCGATGTTTCACGGTCAAAGCCGCAAGTTTGACCAAATGAAGGGCTAGAATCAATTCTTTATTTATCAAATATACATCACTTCTCATTTAAACCTTTTCCTACTGGTATATATATAGTGATTATATATATATATATATATGTTTTCTAAAATGACATCCATATATAACAGGCTTTTGTTCAAGCATGGGCGGATGTATGTAAAGATAACTCAAACCCGACATTGATCATACCATCGGGAAGGACGTTTTTAACAAGTTGTTTGTCATTTAGCGGTCCATGCAACTCTTCTAGAGTTTATATTAAGGTAAAACCATACTCAAATTCATTATAATTTTGTAATTAAATTTATTTTTTTATTAATTAATGTTTAACACTTAATTAACTTAAACGTGATTAAAGTTTTCAACTATGAGAAATTGATTTAATATTTTTCTTATATTGTACACAGCTTTTAGGCGATATCAGCGCACCCAAGACTATCCAAGGATGGAATGGTTGTAATGCAAACGGGCAATTGATATTTTTTGAATATGTACAAGGACTCACCATCGATGGACCTGGAAAATTTGATGGCCAGGGTTCCATCTGGTGGCCCAGAGGAGGTGTACACGTTAAGTTTCTCAACTAAACCCATCAATTATATGTTTTTGTTTTGGCCTAAGAGGAGTTAATTTGAGGGCGTAGAGTCACGGTCCTTGGTGAGTCTTGTCTTTATTTGCCTTATCCGTGATCGTAGGCTATGGTTGGGCTTTAGGTCCAGCGTAAGCTGGGTCAGGACAGCGGCGGATTAGTGGGCTGCCATTGGATGCCCGATACCGCCGGGGAGGCGTGCGTGTGTGTGTGCGTGTGTTCGTGGTAGTCGTTTGTGTGTTCGATGCTGCTATGTCTTTCAATTTTTTTTTTGATTATTTAGTTGTTTAATATATTTGTGTTGCTTAATTGTTTTTGCAGCTGATGGGTCTAGTCTGCGATGGGTGTGCATCGGTAAGTATATTATCTGTAATTTAAGTTGAATATTAGAATTAAACACAAATATGACCAAAACGTGCTTTGGAGGATGAGATACATCGAGTTTGTTTGTTTTGATTTGTTATTTTACGAAAATTAGTTTGAACGTCGACTATTTTTAGATGTTACGCTTTCATAGTTGTAACGGGCTTCAACTGAGAGGTACAAAACATATAAACAGCCCAAACAGCCATATTCGCATCAACGGTTGTCAAGATGTACAAATCGAGAATCTTCGAATTTCAGCACCTGCAGATAGCCCGAATACTGATGGAATTGACATCAGTTCCTCATCACATGTTATTATCCAGGACTCTACGATTCAAACAGGTATAATATAATAGACAACCTTTCTTTTACCACAAAGAGGTTGTTTATGTGTGATATATATATATATATATATAGGGTTAGGTTTAAATGTGAACTCATTTTTTGTTGTGAACGTGAGGACGAATCTCAGCCACACATCTTCGGTTATGGTGGACGCGATCACGGAGGATTGACGCGATTCATGGGAGGGTGGAGATTATTAAAGGAGAGGCAGTCGAAAGCGCGCTTTATTGACCGGATAAGTGGCTGAGATCCGTCCTCACGTTCACAACCAAAAATGAGTTCACATTTGAACTTTCCTATATATATATATGATGTGTGTAAATTACTAAATCAACATTTTGTTTCTGGAATTAAACCAGGTGATGATTGTGTGGCTATTAATGGTGGCACTTATGATATCAATGTAACAAGGGTCGCATGTGGACCTGGTCATGGCATAAGGTAGAACCTCTTGGAATCTATTTAAATATATATATATATAGGGGTGTTATCCGTTGCAAACTATTCAATATTTACAAACTTGCAAACTCACCGTTATTCAATAGAAATAAGCCATGTGGATAATATTATTTTAATATTTTATTAATAGTTTATTAATTCATTGAGGGTATCATCATCATTTTATAATTTTACCATTTTTAAATTAATATTTACTAATTTACTATCATGAACACACTTTCTGACTTCGTCTTCTCTGACGAGTTTTCCGGCAAGTTTTCTTATTCATAAATATACTTTTGTCATTCGTGAATACACTTTCACCATTCGTGAACACTTTTAACATTCATGAATATCCAATTGATGCTTTATCATTGTGTTCACGACGAGTTTGCACAGTTTGCAAAAATCGATTAGTTTGCAACGGATACCACCCATATATATATATATATATAATTGATAAAAAACTTTTCCCACATATATAGAGATGTGGAAGTTTAACACATTTATCACATCGTTATCCCTCACTCGATTGACTTTGTTTTGGCAGCATCGGAAGCCTTGGGGGTGGCGGTACTCTTGCAACAGTCGAACAAATACGCGTACAAAGTTGTAACATCACTGGAGCACAAAACGGCCTACGAATCAAGACTGTACCCGTAAGATTATATCCAACTTTTACTTCAATCTATGAATTTTTAACATAATTTAATTTATTAAAGATAACGGTTTTTGGTACCACTGCAGTATGGAAAAGGGTATGCTCGTGGGATCGTATATCAAGACATTCATCTACTAAATGTTGGAAATCCGATTATAATCGATCAACATTATTGCCTTAGTTCAGAAAATCATTATTGCCCTATACCGGTAAGCCTTAAATTATTAACAATCACGTTGTTGATCAATGTTAGTGTATTTTGTGTCTAAAATATATATATATATATATATGGATTTGGATCAGCCATCGGCAGGTGCAGTACAAGTGAGTGATGTGACGTATACAAATATATACGGGTCTTCGGCTTCAAAGCAAGCAATTACTTTTGCTTGTAGCGATAAGGTTAAGTGTACTGGGATCCAAACCAACAAAGTCCACATCACTGGAGAAGAAGTCGTTGCTTACTGCGTTAATACTCAAGGAGATTTTGTTAAAACCACCCCTCATATTACTTGCAATTAGTTTCTACTTGTAACCTCTCTTTTTTTTAGATTGATAATATGTATGGATTGTGACGGATTTTTGATATAATAATAAAGTTAAGCTACTTTTTAAGCGCTTCGAATGGTGAACGTGTATAAAAGAATATATGCACAAAATGTGACATCTCAAAATTATGCTATAGATCAAATCTTATATTCGCAGCTATAGAAAAAACCATAAACTATTGAAAGTAAATCAATATCAATTATCCAAGTAATGCCTTGATCGTTACTTTTACACGTATATTAATACTTGGATCTTTACTTTCTCATACCGACATACCGAAATGAATTTCAAAGTTTTTACATATAAGAGGCTGTTAAGGGTTTTTTTTAGAAAAAACAAACTAGGCCATAATGAGTTAATAGTGAGGTCAAGAACTTTTCAAAAACACATTACAAAATATCATGTTTGAGGTTATATTCACAAATAGTAGAGCTGTTAATATGGGCGGTACGGCCCGCTAAAAACGGGCTTGGACAATAATTCTCGAAAAAATGGGCGGGATTGAACTGGACCGCTAAAATTAATGGACGGGCTTGGGCAATGAGAAAAATAATTCGAACAAGCCCGCCCGGCCCGTTATATTTTTATAGTTGTTTAAATTATATATAATTAATGATTTAGTGTTTTTGATCAAAAATAGTTTAGAAGTGGCTTTGGGTTGGATTCCTTCTACTAGAGTACCAAATGTCACCCAAATATATATAATATATGATATTTTATATAGTACGTCTAGGATCTCGATTTTGAAATATTAGGTTTGTTATTGAAAAAATCCGGACTTTGAAAGTTGGTAAATTTAAAGAGAAAATGTTCATACTCCATATAATGTGAAACTATTTTTTTTCATACTTTATTTACATTGATATCTTTTACATCTTATTTTATGTTGGAAAAAAATAAATATGTAATTTAAATGATTTATATAAGTTTTTTTTCAAATGTTAAAAAAAATAAACCTGTTAGCCCGCGGGTAAGCCCGACCTGTACGGACAAGTCTCATTGGCACAAAAACTGGCTTGAGTTTGTTATATTAGGCCCATTGAACAAAAAAATTATGTTAGGCCCAATCCAAGCCGGTAAATAATAAGCTCTAACAAATAGCATGCACATTTCACACTGACTCTCTTGATTATGCGTAGTACTGGCACAAAAAAACTTTTTCTTGAACGATTTTCACATTTTTAAACTTGTTTATTATATTTTTATTTATAAGTTTTTTATCTTTTTCAAGACAAACAAAAACTAAAAATATTTTTGTCGGTAATCTGTCGATGAATTTTAAAATTATTGAATAATTACCGACGGATAATAAATTAATTTCATTTTATAATTTTTTTTAAACTTTTATTCATCAACGAATTACTGACTGTCACATGAATAAAAATAATATTAATTTATCATCCATCAATAATTATAAAATTCACCGATGGAATTCTGACGGTATTAAAGTTTGCGGAAAATGTTCTGGTAGTCGGATATACATTATTGGAAATCACTGAAGGAGGAAAATGGCCGTCATTGACGGTGATACCCATATTTCTACTAGTGTGGCATTTAACTTCACAAACTAATTCAATCACAAGGGTGGTGGTCGATTCGTTTAAGCTTGGGCTTTAAAGATCATAAGTGATTGGATGAAGTGGAAACTCTCGTAATAAAAAACGAGTTTTCATTTGAAACTGCCCTATATATAACGATATCAAAATAATAGATATTGTATGATAATTTGTTTAAAAAAATTAAAATTAATTCTATTAAATACGATTTAATTTTATTGTGATGGTGGAAAAATATATGACTTTATTGTTTTAATGTAATTAAAATTTTAATCTCAAAAAATCAAATCATAAATCTTATTTTATTTAGATTAAATAAAATAAGATATGGTTTTATAATTAATTTGATTTGTTAAATTTAAAAAATTAATCATGTTAAAGACGATTTAACTTTATTGTTTATTTTTCTATCATTGCAATAAAACAAGTTTATTATCGATATTGTAACACCAAAGTTATTAAAATCTACTAAGAAATGAACTCCAACTTTTTCATTCTAAAATTAGGGTTTCCAGTTTTCATATTATTTTTTATTTAAAAATTCAAAATTATACTATCTAGATTTTAACTAAATGAAAAATTGATACATACTATCAGATTTGTAACTTAAAATTGAATAAATTTGTATATAAACTTCAATCGGGTTTTCATACACAAATAGACAAAAATACTAAATCAACAAAATTAATCGTATTTAATATAATTAATTTTTTAAATTTAAACAGAATCAAAAATAATATATTCTTTTATTTATTTTGATATCATTATATATACATATTTGTGTGTAAAAATATTTTTTCATTTTTTTATAGAAAAAATACAAATAATAGTGGACAAAAAGACTAAAATAACCATTAATTTAACGGAGTTAACGAAAACGCTAGTCAGAGAGACCATAGCCAAAACAAATTGAATAACGATAATGATCAAATCCATAAAAAAAAAAATAATAAGTTTTCCCTAGTTAAAAAATAAGAAAAAAAAATAAGTTTTCTCTCCTAGTAAAAAAATCCCATATTCTTGAATTTTTCCAAGATAGAAAGAAAAGGAAACATAAGAAAAATAATAATAAGTTTTTCCCTTAAACATTCCCCGGTGTGTGAGAGGAAAGAAATTAAAACTCATTAAAAAATTATTAAAATTACAAAACTATTAAATATTTCATTTTTAGAAGATATATTTTTAGAAGGTATATTAGTAAAAACGACATTTTTCTTTCTTTGTCTCCTCTTCAAAAATAAAAAAAATAATTTTCTTTCTTTTTATTTTCGTCCCCTTCAAGAACACAAATTAAAATATTGTTTTTCTTTCCTCTCTTTTCCTTTCTTTCTTTTTTTCTCTCCAAATTGTAGAACACAACCTAATTTCGAGATATCCAAAATGGTAAACACATAAATTGACATTCCAAAAATGCTTTTATTTTGAAATCATAGTCGTAATCTTTACAAACACACACATAATCTAATATTTTCTTGCAATATATATGTGAGTCAAAGTGAGGGGATTACAGAAAACACCACAATCTATCAGAAGTGTTACCACCTTTCATCATTTTCAAGGAATATGGTAAGAAAATCACATTCCTACATCTGAGTATCTATGGATGCTTTTCCATAACATACCATATTCACTACACTACTCACTTTTGTTGTTGTTCTTCTTTTTACAGGGTTTTTTGATAATATTTGTTTTAAGTCTGTGTTACATTTCGTTTGGCCCGAGAACCGCAATTGCCGCCAATTTCGATATAACGTCCTACGGTGCAAAGGGAGACGGGAATACAGATGATTCTGGGGTAAATCATGCATATATATATATATATATAGGGAAGGGTTCAAACGAGAACACCTTCATTTTACGAGAACGCGAGAACACTTTTTTACTATAGAAAATCACATGTGATACTATTATTTTATCACATGTGGTACCAAATCAGAGAAGTGGATGACCTTTTGGCGCGATTTAGGTTGCAGGCCAAGTCGCTCTTAAACCATTAAGCCCCCCCCACATTTTTTATCACATGTGATACTATAATCCATCAAGACCATCACATGTGATACTAAATCATAGATACAGACGACCTTTGGCACGACCTAAGTCGCAGGACACGTCGTCCGCACACCACCAGGTCCCCTCACGTGTATTATCACATGTGATAAGGGTGTTCTCGCGTTCTCGTAAAATAGAGGTGTTCTCGTTTGAACCTCCACCTATATATATATATATGTCTACAAGTTTGAATCAAAAGAGAATGTGGTTCCATTCAAAATAACCTCTAGCCAATAAGCTGTTTTTAATTATGTTTATGTTGCAGGCGTTCCTAAAAGCATGGGCCGATGTATGTAAAGATAAGTCACGAGACCCGACACTAATTGTACCATCAGGGAAGACGTTTTTGTTAAGCCCGATGGCATTAAATGGTCCATGTAACTTTCCTATGATACATATCAAGGTAAAACCACGACTCAAATTTTGAGATGGACAATTGATTAATTTTTTGGCAATAGTCCTACTATATATGGACCATCAACCATATATATATATATATATATATATATATATATATATAGGAACCTCTCATTTTTCTGCTGTGTTCTCGAGACCTGTTTTACAAAAGAAGGGAAAGGGAGGAAAATAACAAAACCCATATTCTGGAAATATTTAGGAGAGAATGAAAAAAAAAATCGAAGGACATTAAATAATAAGTTTCTTTCCGAAACTTGACGTGAGAGGGAATAGAAGAAAAGAAATAATAGTACATGAAAAATTATTATTTTTCCTTCATTCTTGAAAACACAAATAAACATTTTCCATTCTTTTTCTTAGCTTTCTTCTATTTTTTTTCCAGGAGTGATTAATTAGATAGAGATTTAAATGGGTTGTACCAACTAGTGACTCGACACATTCACCCGTCTCGATTCTTGAAGGGCACCATCTAGCCTTCATTTGTGGAGGCGTGTAAGAATCCACATTGGCTAGAGACACATGCATAATACATATATATATATATATATCAAAATAGTTCGCTATATCCTCTAATAAAACGAAGTTTTGATTAAATGTCATTGTAGCTTTTGGGCAAAATCACAGCACCGAAGACACTCGCGGGATGGAAGAATTGTATCAATAATGAGTATTGGATACATTTCTCATCGGTGAAAGGACTAACGATCGATGGACCTGGGCAATTTGATGGCCAGGGCTCGATCTGGTGGAAAAATAAAAAGGTTAAGTTTTTAATCTAGTTTGACTATAGCTAGTTGGATACATATATAAATATAAAAAGCTTCGGACTCATTGCTCGATCTTTTTTTGCAGGCATCAACAAAAACTTGCAATCGCCCATCGGTAAGTAAGATGTGTTGTTTTTTCA
Source organism: Silybum marianum (assembly GCA_036898165.1). Lineage (NCBI taxonomy): Eukaryota > Viridiplantae > Streptophyta > Magnoliopsida > Asterales > Asteraceae > Silybum > Silybum marianum. The sequence goes on from CM072539.1 coordinate 27,127,062, forward strand.
TTAAATCATTAGAACAGTCTACATATATTCAGAAAACTAACGTGTAAACATGAATCATTTAGGCTTTACATTTTCATGCATGTGATGGCCTTCGGCTGAAAGGTACATCACACATTAACAGCCCGAAGCTACATATAAGCATTAATGGTTGCCAAGATGTAGATGTCGGAAATGTTCGAATTTTAGCACCAAAAGACAGCCCGAATACCGATGGGATCGACATCAGTGATTCAACCCATGTTAATATCCATGACTCCAATATTCAAACTGGTATGTATGATACATGGTAAATGTTCAAAAATAAAGACCATAAAATATCTTTTTTTATATAGTTTTTAATCAATCATTTTGATTCACACTTTAATTAATAGGCGATGATTGTGTGGCTATTAATGGTGGCGTCTACGATGTGAATGTAACCGGGGTGTTCTGTGGACCTGGTCATGGCATAAGGTACGTAGTGTATATATATATATATGTATACTAATTAATCATTGATGTTTTTTAAATCTCTTAGTTTTAATTACACAAAATTTCCTTCACTTCATGTATGTTTTCTCTTTTGCAGTATTGGCAGCCTCGGGGAACACGGTGGTCACGACACAGTCGAAAAAGTACGAGTAGAAAATTGTAACATCACTGGAACACAGAACGGGCTACGTATCAAGACAGTACCGGTAAACTTATATATATATATATATATATATATAACTTGAGAACAACTTAATTAACATTTGAACTTTTTCTATATCGTTAGATGTTTATATATTCATTTCATGTATTGTAATTGTTGCAGTATGGAACGGGGTACGCAAGGGGGATCGTGTTTCGGGAAATTCATCTTGTAAATGTTAAGAATCCAATCATAATTGATCAACATTACTGCACTAACACTCTAAATTCTTTTTGCCCTTCACCGGTAAGTCTTGTAACAACAAGTTATTCCTTTAATTTGGATGTATATATATATATATATTAATTAGTAGTAGTATTAATCGAGTTTAATTAATTATGTTATTTTAGCCATCGGCACCAGCAGTACAAGTAAGCGATGTGAGGTATGAGAATATATACGGGACTTCTGCAACAGCGCAGGCGATTACTTTCAGTTGCAGCGACAAGTATAAATGTAGCGGAATCGAAACAAACGGAGTTGGAATCACAGGAGATAACGATTTTTCTTTCTGCAAAAACGTTCAAGGAAGATTTATTGACACTAATCCTCATGTTACATGCAATTAGAAACATATGATATGATGGTGATTAACACCCACTCCAGTATTCCGCCCCACATTTGGGATTATATGTAATGTTATTCAATATAGCAAATTACTTTAAGCAGTTCTTTTATATATATATACCCATATTCCAACTCATTAGAAAGTTACAAAATATATACATACAGGCAGATATTTAATTAATACTACAGGTCCGACTTAAATAAGAAGGCTAAATATCATTAGAAGTAAGAAGGGAAGACGCATATGTGAACCAACGTTACAGATTTTTCATATGTATTCACATATGCATTTTTAAATTGATTTTTTTGAACGATTCACATATCAACCTTCTTTTTTTTATATATATAGAGAGAAAGAGAGTCAGGTTCATAAGAGAATAATAAAAAGATAAGAAAACGGTCGAATAACATGTGATTTACACTAAAATCAATGATTCATGCGACTTGCGACCTGGTCGCGGGCCACATCTCCCACACTCCCTTAATTTGTTGACCGTCAATCGAAAATCACATGTGAATTTGCACGTGTTATTTTTCTTATTTAATTGTTGTTCTCGTCTGATTTTGCTGATTACCATAAAATCCAGCATTATTAATTTGTTATCAAGCATAGAAACATCATGAGAACACTGAAGAACTCAAGAATTCAGACCAAGAAAATTAAACATTAAAGAAGAAACTACTTAAAAAATATGATGAATTAGTGCCAAACAAATAAATATGTCGCGTGGTTACCCAATCAATCATATATAATTTCTAGAGTAAATTACACTTTTGGTCCATGTGGTTGTCACCTAGTATCAAGAGTAGTCCCTATTTTACAGATTTGGTCATTGTAGTTGCCATTCCTTTTTCAATGTTGGTCCTTATTGAAGTTTCCTCCATTAACTCTCGTTAAATTGTAACTCCATCTAGGGGTAAAATTGTCCAACCGTTTTGTTTTTAATAAAACCTTCCATCCTCTTATTTACTTCGACTTTCAACCTCAAACAACAAATCCTAATCTTTGTTGTCTAAGCTTATTTTAAGCAACATAGGCAATTAACATTTGTTGTCTAAGACAACAAATGTATTAAATACATTGAAGGGTTAGGTTCTCGTGAAATCGACCTGTTTTCGTGATACCATAAAATAACATTGAATATTTACAGAAAAACATTATAAAGATACAAAATGTTCAGTTATATTTTACGAAAACTGGTTGGTCACGCATATCTCAAGCCTATATTAAATATTTTAATGATATAACCAATGTTAATATCTTTAAAATAAAATAAAAACATAATTTCACATATGTTAACATATTATATTAATCAAATGTAACAATTTTTTTAGCAAGCTAAAATAGAAAATATTTTCTTAAAAAGATGTTTATTTTACTATCGATGCAAAAGAATATACTCATTAAACAACTATAAGATGTTATATGTTAAGCCCATTATTATCTTGATTTAGTGATATACGAAATGGTAAAAACATAAATGAGACTCAAACGCATCATTTATTTTGAAGAAAAAAAAACATTCTTAATCTTCATATAATACAAATAAGGTAATATTTTCTTGCAATATATATACCGGAGTCGAAGTGGGGAGGGTTGTACATCAAACATCTCAATTACCAGCTTTTTATCGTTTTCATAGAAATGGTAAGATAACTAAAGTCTCGACCCATCCTATCTTGTGACACTGCAATTTACCTCTATCATGATGATTATATGATTTGTACAGTGGAGATGTTCTGAAGGGTAGCATAAGCTTTTTCATAACATGTGAGATTCACTATTGTTGTTCTTCTTCTCGTTGCAGGGCTTTTTGATGATATTCGTTTTCAGTTTGTGTTACATTTTGTTTGGCCCAAGAACCGCAAGTGCGGCCAATTTCGATATAACGTCTTATGGTGCAAAGGGAGATGGGAATACAGATGACTCCAAGGTATAATTATGTGATATATATATATATAAATTTAAAAAGTTCTCATTTGAAGCTCTTCCTATATATCCTATATATATATATATATATATATATAGGGTTAGGTTCAAATGTGAACTCATTTTTGGTTGTGAACGTGAGGACGAATCTCAGCCACACATCTTCGGTTATGGTGGACGCGATCACGGAGGATTGACGCGATTCATGGGAGGGTGGAGATTATTAAAGGAGGGGAACCAGGTCAAAGCCGCCTTTATTGACCGGATAAGTGGCTGAGATTCGTCCTCACGTTCACAACAAAAAATGAGTTCACATTTGAACTTTCCTCTATATATATATATATATGTCAAAAAGTTTGAATCAAAAGATAACGTGGTTTCATGCATGCTAAAGAACCTCGAACTAATATAAGCTGTTTTCTAATTATTTTCGTTCGTTTCAGGCGTTGTTAAATGCATGGGCTGATTTATGTAAAGATAATTCACCAGACCCGACATTGATCATACCTTCAGGGAAGACATTTTTGATAAGCCCGGTGGGATTCAAAGGTCCATGTAACTCTCCTAGGGTAAATATTAAGGTAAAATGATACTCAAATTGAGAAGAACGTACGGTTAATTCTTATGTGATGTTAAATTATTAAGTGTAGGAGTCTTATATTGGCTAGACATAGACCATCATATATAAAATATATACATATAATATATATATATATATATATATATAAACTTTCAATTTCTCTATAAAGAGCTATCACCGGTGGTCTAGCACCACCTAGGGACTCAACGGTCTTTTGCCTCCATTCTTGAGGGGCCGTTTTGGAGTTCACATATATCGGTCAAACACAAACCATTAAATATGTATCTATATATATATAAACCTCTCTTCAGCTCCTTAGTAGAGAGAGATTCAGTTGGGTTCCACATATCCTAACATGAATGAATATATTGATTAAATGTCTTTGTAGCTTTTGGGAAATATCAGTGCACCAAATACGCTCGCAGGATGGAAGGATTGTATCAGCGAAGAATTTTGGATACATTTTCAATCAGTGAACGGACTTACAATCGATGGACCTGGCCAAATCGATGGCCAGGGTTCCCTCTGGTGGGGAAATGGGAAGGTTACGTGTCTGAATCGAACTCTATAGGCTAGTTCAATATCAAACAACATAAAAGGCCTCGGACTCATTGTTTTCTTTTTTCGCAGGCATTAACCCAAACTTGCGATCAACCGACGGTAATATATATGTCTTGTTTTTTACCTTAAGGAATCAGAACGCTTATTGACTCTTAGAAATCCAACTGTCTTAATTAACTTAATTGAATCAGGCTTTACATTTTCATGACTGCAATGCCCTTCGGCTGAGAGGTACAACGCATATTAACAGCCCTATGCTGCATATCAGCATTAATGCTTGTCAAGACGTAGATATCGGAAATGTTCGAATCTTGGCACCCGAAAACAGCCCCAATACCGATGGGATCGACATCGGTCGTTCATCTCGTGTTAATATCCACGACTCTAATATTCAAACCGGTATAGTCCTACATCAGTAGACACAGTCACACAGACACCAACCATCTAATATATATATATATATATATATATATATATATATATTCTTCTTAGGTCATGGCAATATATCTATGGTTTTGATATACAATTAAACAGGTGATGATTGCATAGCTATTAATGGTGGCGTCTATGATGTGAATGTAACGGGGGTGTTTTGTGGACCTGGTCATGGCATAAGGTATTATACCAAATTATTCATGATTTTTATCTCTTTTAATCATACAAATTAAATTTCGTTCCCTCCATGAATATATTTTGGCAGTATCGGAAGCCTCGGGGAAAACGGCGGTTTTGACACGGTTGAAAATATACTAGTAGAAAATTGTAACATCACAGGAACAACAAACGGGTTACGTATCAAGACAGTACCGGTAAACTTACAACAACTTAAACATTTGACCTAATTTCTCTGTAACATTTGGAAGATTGGGGTTTGATCACTTTTTATCCGTATTTCGTATTGCAGTATGGAACGGGGTACGCTAAAGGGATCGTGTTCCGGAACATTCAGCTCATAAATGTTAAAAATCCTATCATAATTGATCAACATTACTGCAATTCTAAACATGATGCTTGCCCTTCATCATCAGTAAGTCTAGTAACAACATTTGTTCCCTTATAACCTCCCAGTTAATCACATCCATTAATTAGATCATCCAATCTAACCGTTGATAAAGTATTTTTTTAATTTTTCATTTATTTAAGATATTCCCCAATCAACCTCCCTATATATATATAAATATATCTATATATAAATATATCAATATATATGGGAGGGTTCAAATGCGAACTCAAATTTGGCCATGAACGTGAGAACAAACGAGAGCACGACACGTGTCATATTCAGACTAAATAATCAAAGAAATATTCAGACTAAATATAGTATTTATTCAGTCTGAATATTTCTTTGAATATTCGGTCTGAATAATCTACATTCAGACACGTGTCGCGCTCTCAGTTATCCTCACGTTCACGACCAAATTTGAGTTCTCATTTGAAATTTAGTACTAATTAATCGAGTTTGATTGTGTTGTATTAGCCGTCAGCACCGGCAGTACAAGTGAGCGATGTGATATATGAGAATATATACGGATCTTCAGCAACAGAGCGGGCGATTATTTTAAGTTGCAGTGAGAAGTATAAGTGTAGCGGAATCCAAACAAATGGAGTTGGAATCACCGGAAACAACGTTTTTGCTGAATGCAAAAGTGTTGAAGGAGTATTTGCTGATACCACACCTCCTGTTATATGCAGTTAGCTGATTAATTAGATGCTAATTAACCCTCCACCTCACCTCACACTCTAGGATACATATAGGCTTAGTTTTTTATAGAAAAGTAGTTTATTAGCGGATGTTCATATAAGTTAACATGTTAACGCTCGTTAACATTTAATGTTAATTTATTTTAACTTATGTTTATATCTTCATGTTAACATTTTTAATAATGTTTTTAGAAGAGATTATTCTTGGGTATTCATAAAATAACCCAATCGCAAACCACTTCTAGCAACTTGTACCCCCCAAAATATTGGGGATAATATCTATGGATTGTTCTAGATTTGTGAATTCTCTAGGTTGTTACAAAGAGATATAACAAGATACATACACACACACATATATATCTATTATATATATATATATATATGTCTTGGTAATAAAGATGGAGAATGATTTGGAAGAAGAAGATAGATGGGGTGGTTTTAGTCAGTATATAAAGTAGTGAAAATTTATGTATGTTAGGTAACTGTTTAAACATTGCAGCATCATCCAAAAACACCAAAATCTCAACAATGTAAATGAATGGATATCTTTTCTCAAAGGGGAATATCCAAGCCTTTTCCAATCTCCACTCCAATCATCTCAAGTATGCCCTTGTTCAATATCTGCTCAAAACACACCATAATCCACATATATATATATATATGAAGCAGTAATTAACATCATAAGTTTCAATTCCAAATACTATTTTTTGAATAAAGATTGTGTACCAGTTCGACGATAAAAGTGCCAATTAGACCCATCATGCAAGCTCTAGAGTTCCATCTCTCAGCAGTTCTGGTAAAACCAAGAAAAGGGGCTTGAAATTTAGGCTCTGCTTTTGGAATTTCCACCTGATGAATATGAACTTTATTACATCCATTTTACTGTATGTATATATGATAGTATTTGTATATAAAAAGAAGAACATATATATATATATATATACCCCAGCAGGAAGCTTGGCAGCTTGAATCTTGAAGGAGACGACCCTTTTCCTGGAAATTGGGTTGGGTTTAAACAAGTGGACGCTTGAATATTGTTGATTCAGAGGTTGTAGGAAACATGATGATGAGATTGCAGACATTCTTTCTTGTTTTAATTTCTTTTCTGAACCCTTGGCTGGTTAAGATTTGCTATAATGTCTGTGGCCTTATCCACTCTTGGTTGCACAAGCTTTATCCACCATTCATTCATCACTTGGTTGGAAAATGATGACGTCAAAAAAAAAGAATTATAAAATAGTTTTGTTCCACAATCTGATTGTTAATAGTTTAACGAGTTTAATAGAACTCATAGCTTATTCGTGTTTGGTAACGACTTAATGATATAAAAAGTGTCTTATTCATTAAGCTTTCAAAGGGGGACTTTATATAGAAAGTCGAGGACTTTATGTAGAAAGTCAAGTTTTTTTGACAAAGTTGTCCCTCCCAATAAAAAAAACCATGTTTCTTCTATCAATAAAAAAAAACCTTCACAATCTATATAGACATATTCATCCACACAAATAACTTTATCTATACAGAACTTAATGAAAAACCAACCAACCAGCTCTAGAGTTCACTTCTATGTATATGGTATATCTCAAAGTTCCCAAACCCCACCAACCTACAAGTGGCATGTACCAGGTCTATTTGTTTTTATTGATTAAAAATTTAGATGTTCAATAAAATGAAATAAAGAAAATTATGTACAAATACAACAATAAAAGTAAAATTGATGTATAAAATAACAAATTTGTATATTTTAACAAAAAGATTGCTGTAATTTTGATGGTCAAATGAAAGCCCTATTCAATAAATAATGTGGACTTTGCCCAATTTGTCCTCCATGAACTACACTACCAAAACATATTACCACTGCACCTGAATCCATAAACATTGCATCTTACTCCGGATCAAAAAGGGTATGCTTGTAATTTCCTCTCCTTGAGATTGAGAAGTCAGATCACACGGACTCGAGACTGATTCTAGACGACATCTGCAGTTATCCGCGTGCTCGGTTTCCCAACCGACATTTTATTTAAAGAAATATCAAATTTGTCCTCTTCAAAACTCATATGGCCATTTGTTACACCATCGATCATCATCATATGTGGTTCTAACCATCGATCAGTATATGAAGTTTGGTCGAATAAATCTGCAGCGTTGGGATGGATATTGTCAGAAGAAAAAAAGGTCCAAAGATTCACATAAACCAACAACATTCATTCTTTCAATTAGTTAAGAACAAATTAGCATCGCGTAACATAAACCAAGAAAGAACTAAACCTTTCTAAGTATTTGAAGTTACATTATTATACATAGATGTACACCAACAAACATCAAGTGACCAAATGACCTTTTGACCCAGGGGCGGATCTATGTAGAAGGGAGTGGTAGCATGTGCAACCACAAAATTTTGGGGGTTAAGTGTAATTTTTTTAAGGTTCTTTCATGTAAAACCATAAGATTTTTTGGATGAAACCACAAACTTTAAATATTTTAAGGGTTTTAAATGAAAGTTTAACAAATAAAACTCCATCATTTTCATAAGTTGAGGAAGGTGATTGATGATAAATTACGATTCACACCCTTCAAAGACTTTAATGTATTCAATTTACTTCCTTTCCTATTTCATTTTTCGTTTTATACCCAAACTATATTAATTAATTATTAGTTAAAATACATTGAAAAAATACGTTTTTCTGTTGCAAATTATACCGTTAAAAGGGTCTTGTCGATACCTTCGAAATGAGTACAATATTGAATATTTTTAATTTTAACACAAATAAAATATATATAATGCATGTGTGACAAATACGATAACTAATTATCTTTAATACAATTTAATGTGATTACAAATTTTTATTAGCATCTTTTTAGTTAAGGTAAGTTGTTCATAGTGACATAACAATGTTAACATAATAAAATGTTTACTATGCTGGATTATTCGTGTTCAGTTAACCCTCTCTATAGACTAGAGTTATTTGTTTAGAGTTAATATTGCTCACCGGATAACATGACAGTAAGTGCTTGCGAGGTAATATTGCTCACCGGATAACATGACAGTCGAGAATCTTAACCGGTAAGAATGATGATAAGAATGGAGGGTCTTACTCGGTAAGCGAGAGTGACGGCTCTTACCTAGGCAAGAGCTTACCAGACAAATAGTTTATATTACAATAATTAGTTTGTGCAACCACTGCCAAAAATTTCTGGATCCGCCTCTGCTTTGGCCTAGTAGTATCCGGGCCATTGGCCTCCCAAAAGATCAAGGGTTCAAATCTCAGCAAAAGTGAGAAGGGTATGTGAGTTTTCTTATAAATATTATATATTTCAAAAAAAAACATTAAATGCATCTATAGCTCACCATTGGCACATTTTAAGCTTGCTCAAAAATAGGGTTTGCAACAAATGGTTCCTCGCCTAAACCAAACTAACCCAATATCTCCCGACTGAGGTGGGGTAAGGGGAAGGTAAGATATACACAGACCTGGCCTCTAGAACGAGTGGTACCTCACCCGTGTTTCACAAACACATAAGAATTGAAGCGTTGAGCATAAAAGATGTAATAGCCAAGATCAGCGATACCACATATTATCAGTTTCATTAACATATATTTCATATTTAGCCAAGATCAGGATCCAACAATTTTGTTGTCAACTTCTAATATATTTTTCAACTTGGGAAAGCATCTTCAAATTTAAACATCAAAAGTTAAATTGTAACTCTGTTTAACAGGGAAAAAAAATTGGGTTCACAATGTTTCTTGATAAGTTATCTGATTTGATTGTCTATAGAAACCTGGTGCTTTGTGATGAAAAGTATGAATTTTGTACATCTTGATGACCCTAGAATATGAAAAAATGACCCATCATCAGTAAACAAATGTTAATTTTATGTTTCTTTGAATAGCACAAATTCTGTAAATCATAAACATTATCTGCTAGGGTTCAAGAACCAAAAAATACATAAAATAGCAAGAATGGCGTACCAAGATAGCCGATTTTAGGGCATCACGAACATGCCCAGCCAATTCAGAATCAAAATGGCCAATCTCCTCTTGCTCCTATCCAGGGGCGGACCTGTGGTGGTGCCCACAGTCGCAGTGACAAGGGCCATCGTATTATTTGTTGGCCAACCGTAAAAAATCTAGGTACGCAAAAGATGTAACTGTATTTGTTCGTTTCTTTGCGTGCCACCAGGAACGGAGCTACTCAATCACAAGAGTAGGCATTGTATGGCAAAAGTAAGGTGATAAGCTACTTTATTAGCTACTTTTACCAAACAAGCTTTAGCAGTTACTAACTCTAAGGCATTGTTTGACAAAAATCACCTTATAAGATACCTTATAAGATACTTTATTGAGAAGTTAATTAAAATAAGGTTTAAATAAGCTACCTATAAGGTACCTTAGAGCATCTCCAACAGTTATGCTAAAAAAATTTTATAATAGAGTATGAAAAGTTAAAATTTCTAAAAAAAAATCCATCCAACTCCAACAGCTATTCTATTTTAACAACTTTATCACTAACTATACTAATAAAATATTCCATCATTTAATAAAATACTATTTCTCTGTCATACACATTTAACATCAATTATTTTGATTGGTTGAATATAATTAAAATATTTTTTTCTCTCTCTTCTATATACTTTTAGAGATTTCTCTAAATTTAGAGATTTTTTCAATTCCTCTCCTCTATTCTCTATTTTAGCATAGATGATAGTATAGTTATTGGAAAACAAAAAATGCTAAAATCCCTCTTTTTTTTATTTTAACATAGCTCTTGAAGATACTCTTATAAGTCATAACGTACATTATAAGCTACTTTTACCGAACATAACCTTTATATAATAATATTCTAGTTAAATATTTCGGTCCATTTAGTTTTTTAAAGAAGCAATTTTGTTTATCTGTAACTGGACCAAGATTAAGATGGGCTTTGCTCCTTGCACGTGTCCACCCCACGGGTTGCACCTAAAGTCAACAAAGAAAAAAGTAAAAGATTTTATTTTCTCTCTATAGATCCTCCACAATCCATATTGTTCCTGTATAGGTATTTTAGTGTTTTTTTTTTTTTTTTTTTTTTTTTTTGCAGTTTAGTATTTTCAAAAGTTTATTTTTTAAAGAGTAAATTACACTTTTGGTCTCTGTGGTTGCCACCTACTATCAAGAGTAGTCCTTATTGCAAACTAATTACAATGTTGGTCCTTATGGTTGCAATTTGATTTCAATGTTGGTCCTTATGACTAAATTCTATTAAAAATTAATATTAAGTAAAGGGTGTTTTGGTCTTTTACATTTATTTTATTTTAATCATTAAATATCAATTAAATATATTTATTTTATATATATTATATAAAAATATATGTAATATTCATATTGATCCCTATGTGATATATCATCCAGCAAAGTAGAACCACCATCAACAAAGGAGAAGCCACGACCCACATCCCAATAGAGGAGAACCACCATCTCGAAGCTCTGCACAAAACCCAACATCATCCCCCCAAGGATCTGCGCCACCATCATCGAAGATCTCGTTTCACCACCACCGGCTCCCTGTTGGCTCATCTCCGTCGATTATTTCACCTCATTTCTGCCCACCATCGACGATTGTGTTCTTCACGCGATGGCGACCGTTTCACCACGCGATTGTTTTCTTCACCACCACTGACGATTGTTTGTTCATCTCCTCCCTCCCTTCTTCTCTCTTCATCCAATTAAGTTTGATATTTGGGTTTGTTTTAGTTTTTGATTTGAGGATTTGTTTTGGGATTTTGAGTAGGGTTTGAACAAATATGAAAGCAAAATTCTTGAATACAATAGGGTAACCAGAGAGGGGGGATTTGGTATTCTATTACATTTTTTATTTAGGTTTTGGTTTTGATTTGATTTGGGTTTTATTTCAGTGTTTGAGTTAGTTAAAATAATTTGGTTTCAATTTTGTGATTTGGGTTTTTATAAGGTTTTTATCAAGGTTTGATTTGTGGCCTTGATTTAGGTTTGATTTGTGTTTTGGTTCAGTATTTTGATTTGGGCTTTGGGTTAGATCTTGATTCTTGTTTGTATTTCGAGTAAGTATGTTGATTTGTGTTCTTGATTTAGGGTTTAATTTTTTCTGGGTTTAACACATATCCATATTCATCTCCCTGGATTTATTTTTCAAGAAAAAAAGTTTGTTTTGATCTGGATTTGCCTTTCGTTTGTTTGTTTATGAGGTTTTTTAAGTGTTTGGGTTCATCATAGAGTTCATCGGAAAGACGATTGGTTGCCGGAGAAGACGACCGGAGTTAGTCAAGGGGACGACCGAGTATATATGTATCTGTATATATTATTTGTATAATATGATATATGTTTTTAATTTTTATTGAAAATTAAAAAAATAGTAAGAAGACTAAATTACCCTTGAAAGTTAAAGGACTATTTTAATAGAATTTAGTCACAAGGACCAACATTGAAATCAAATTGCAACCATAAGGACCAATATTGAAATCAAATTGCAACCATAAGGACCAACATTGTAATTCGTTTGCAATAGGGACTACTCTTGATAGTAGGTGGCAACCACAGGGACCAAAAGTGTAATTTACTCTTTTTTAAATGTTAGAAATAAGTTATTTATTTGTTAATTTCTATTTATTTACTTGTTTATTAGTTACTGCTAAAGTTTATTAATCAGAAAAAATGTTAATTTAAGTTAGACTTTGTTGAAAATAAATTTGTATATCATTATTTGAGATTTTTCTAAAGTTAGAGTTGTTAAAAGGGAATCGTTGTTGTTAATTATTAATTGTTAGATTTTGCTACTAATTGTAAATTATTTCTTCATTAGTTCTTGTAATACAAGTGATTGTTTTTCCAGGGCGTGTCTAAATCCAAGTGATTGTTTTTTCGTTTTTTGATAAAAGCAAATTAAATTCATGTTACTCATTTCTATCGGGATGATTATCTAAAATGGAGCTTATAGCACTTGATGATCAATATGAGATTTATATTGTTGATATACAAACTTTGATAGAGTTTTCTACTTAAAAGAAATCAGTGATTTACTTATAAAATGGTACCAGAAGGGACAAGGTGATCTTAATTGTGTATTTGCTTATAAAACTAACAATGATATCACTAGTTGCAATCATGGAAAGGGCATTTTTAACTATGAACATTGTGAAGAATAAGCAATAGACCGAGTGATCAATGGATGAACGATTTTTTTTATTTATTATATCGAAATAGATGTTTCTGTTGAGGTAGATAATGAAGTCATCGTTGATAAGTTTCAGAAAATGAAAACTCGTCGAGATTACTGTTGAAATTGTATAGGTTGGTGTTTAAAGAATATGTGAAGGTTGTTTTTACTATTTTCAAAAAATTAACATTTACTTTTCATCTTATTTAATTATAATCGATGCTCTCCCTAGGCCGAGATCCTGGCTCCGCCACTGCGTGCCACCATATATATTTTAAAACTACAATATGGCTACAAGTTTTCCTTGACATAGTTGGTTTGAAAGATTTTTCCTACATTCAAAACCCATGCTCAAATTCCATTAGTGTCAATTTTTTTAATTTTTAATTTTTCGTTTTTAATTTTAAATTTATTATGTTTCTAAAAAAATCACAATGAAAGACTTGAACCCATATCTCATATATGAAAATCTATGAACTAACTAATAGACCAGTTATAATATTATAAAAATATCTTGACATTTTTTTATATAGTTAAACGGTGCAACTATTTGAAAAAGATTCCAGGTCCGTCCCTGCTACTATTGCAAACCCCACTTGTAAACTCGACAAATTAAACCACTAATTATAATCAAGAGGAAAAGAAGACTTGGCAAATTTCTTTACAGAAATTAGAATCTTGAAGGGAGATTTACGAACAAATAGGAGAGGAACACTTGTCTTCCAAACCAAGGGTTTCTGGTTTGGTTAAACTGTAAAATGAAATACAAGGGGATACTTCTTGTTTGGGAAAGAAGAAAAAATAATAAGGATTGATTAGAGCATCTTCAAGAGCTTTCTTAAAATGGAGAAAAAAAAGAATATGGAGATTTTGGACAAAAATTTTGCTCCAAGAGCTTCCCAAAAAATTTCTTTAAAATGAAGAAAGTAGGAAAGAGAGTGAATTTTTCTCCAAATATGGAGTTCACTACAAAAATGATTACCAAATCAATTAATCAATAGAAAATTTTGAAAAATAAGTATTTAATGAGAGAAATAATATTTTAATAGATGACGCAATAATTTAATATTATTTTGGAGAAACTATAGATAATTTCTTGGAGATGAATGCGATTTTTTTGAAGATTTTGTCATTTGATTCTCCATTTTAAAGAAATTATTGGAGATGCTCTTACAGGCTAGCTTCTTCTTTTTTAATTACAGGTTTGTCAAACTAATTTATAAGAGCATATTTAACAGATTTTTTTAAAAATTTAAATTGCAGAACCAAAAGTTAAAATTTTTAAAAAAATTGTATTCATCTCCAACAAATTTTCCATTTTGGAGAAACCAACATTAATTATAATATTAAAATATTATATCAATCTATTAAAATATTATTTTTCTCTCCAAATATTTGTTTTTAAATTTTCTTATTGGTTGTCTCATGTTGTAATCATTTTTGGGGTGTTCTTCAAATTTGGAGAAAAAAATCTTCTCTCTCTTACTTTCTCTATTTTGGAGATAGTTTTGGGAAAATTATTGGAGTTAAAAATTGGCTTAGAATCCCCATTTTCTCCATTTTCCTCATTTTGGGAAAGCTCTTGGAGATGCTCTAAGTCAATTTATTGAAAAGTTAGTTGAGATTAATTTATGGTGTTTTTTTTTTAATTTATTCTGATTATATCTTTGATTAATATTAATTATTATTAATTAAAATTATTTTTATTTGTATAAATTAATTTTAATTGTAATGAGATCAAAAGTTATCAAAGCTACTGAAACCTCTTTTTATGTTTCTCACTTTAACTTTTTCTTCCATACCATCTTTCGTTCTATATATAGACGTAACCAATCATCACATAAAACATATATGACAAATATGCGTCTTATTTACAACAATCATTCGAAATTAATACATGGAGTAACTATATTTCGTCATTAAACTTATACATTTCTTGAAAAATAAAAAAAAATTATAAGAAAATTATATTTCGTATAATCTATTTATTTATCAAATAAAGGTGTTCAAAAGTGAAATGAACATGAAATTTTAGGATTTAGGGTGATGTTTCTAGCTAGCACGTCATCCTTAATGATGTTAACCATAAACTAATCCAAAAATAAATTAAGTTTTGTTTTATACATCGTTACTTAGAGATTTTTTTAGAGTTATTAAAAATTTACATGATTATTAATCTATTATCTTAAAGATCTTATAAGATTAGTCATAACCTACGCAATTTAGTTTGAACATCTACAATTAAAAAATCATTAAAACAATGTGAAAGTGATACACTAAATTATTTGGAACTATTATACAACGTTGTGGTCTCACCCTTCGTTTAGGGTCTAGTTGGTTAGGAGATAAAGAAATCGTGGTGCCCATATTTTAACAAGGCAATCGTGTTTTTGGTTTCATCTATTGCAACTGTAGTTTTTCCTTATTGGTTGTTTTATGATTTAAAATCTATCTGTACATCCTTAGCATTAAAGAAGTTTTGTTTTTGAACCATCCTTAGCATTAAAGAAGTTTTGTTTTTGAACCATCCTTAGCATTAAAGAAGTTTTGTTTTGTTCAAAAGAAAGAATATATACAAATTCAATAAGACGGATAAAATTTGGTATTTTCATATATGTGGACCAAGTAAATAAGTGGTATGATATGGTTGTGTATATAATCTATTATATTATAAAAAACTTGACAATCATAAATTCTGTTTTAATAAATATATAAAACATATAACTTAAAATTAATTAAAAAGTTATAAATTAATTATTGTAAAATATATTTATTAATTTTGTTTTATTTTTTGTCTGTTGAAATTTTTTATCACTGGTTTCTATATTTTATTTTAATAAGTTTCTCGTTATATTATTATATTTTAAATACATATATAAATATAATAATCTACAAATAAATTTAGATTCTATTTAAATTTATAAAAATAAAGTTATATTTTATTAAATTTTTATAAATAAAGTTACATCAGAATTAATTTAACCAAACACAGGGGCGGAACACAACCATTGTAGTCTCGGGGGCCGAAAATAAAATATTACAAAAATTTAGATATCCAAATGATAAGTACGAAACTTTTTTTTTTCTATGTTATAATATTAAACTTTAGAGAAAAAATGTTAATGAAGACTAAGGGGTCACTTACCAAACATTTACCCGATAAACGTTTACTAAGCCATTTTATCTTAGCTTACCGGATAGACATGACAAAAACCGAGAATCTTACCAGATAAGAACGATGGTAAAGATCAAGTGTCTTATTTTGTAAGTAAAGATGACGACTCTTACTTGGTTAGCGTTTTCCGGGTAAATTATTGCATATGATGTCATTTTGATGGAGCATAAATCTTATCGAACAACGTAAATAATAGTGTCAAATTTTACCTATAAGCATTTACCGGATAAGTATTTGAATAAACAGTCTAAATAAAACTCAAAACCTTTAAACTATTAACCAAAAATTATAATACAAATTTATCATCTTTTTGTACTATTATTAATTAATAAAAACAAAACATTTACATTATTAATATAACAATATATATATATATAATAACTCAAACGTTGGTTTTTTGTATTTTAAAAAACTAATTTATATATATATTTGATATAAGTAATTTAATATCACAATACGTCAACAAAATAGAAAGTAGGGAAAGAAAAACAGAAAATGAGAAAAAAAATACCTCTTGAGATTCGATCCTAGGACCTCATGGATGCAAACGGATAGCGTTAACCACTACACTATCGGAACTATTTGTGTTATCTATTGGACATAAATGCTATATTAGCGAAAAAACGGGGAGGCTATGGCCCCCATAAGCCCCTATGGGGTTCCGCCACTGACCAAACAAACGAACGGACACGAATGATAAACGAGCAGAAATTTTGTGTTCATGTTCGTTCGTTAAGAAAATGTGCATGTTCATTCGTTAAGATACTAAATGAACAAACATAAATGCACATAAACGAATGAACACAAATGAAGTAAAAATAACCACGTACTATTAGTCATCATTCTGTTCCAAAAATATAATAAAACAAAGAGTCTTTTGACCTAGCGGTATGTGAGCTTTAGCCCTCCTATGAGGTTGGGGGTTCAAACCTCACAAATGTGAAGAGAGTGTGTGAGTTTATTTGTTCTATCTGCTGTATATAAATATTATATATTTAAAAAAGTGAAAATTTGATAAATATAAGAGAGCTAAAAAAAGGATTTCTAAAAACGTAATGTAATTAATGATTTTACATATAAATGTTATAATAAATAAATAAATTTAAGTATATAAACAAATGTAAATGAACGAACGAGATTGTTCATTCATTTAACTACACGAACAATGTTTATTTTCGTTCATTTATTTGATAACTTAACATAAATAATTTTTCATCGAACAATTAACGAACGGTCTGAAGGTTCAGTGCACTTAGAGGATCCACAACGAAGGTTCTTCATGAGGTTTTTACAAGAATCTCCACTGTAGGACAAATATTCTTGTTCAGTCATAAGTTTTATTATAACCCGGGTGGTTGAAAAAGAACTCGAGTTATTCCATGCTTTCCTTTTGCGTTATTATTTTTAATATTTTTAATCATTTTATTTTAATTAATCTATGAAACATATAAGTTAAAATTGATTAAAAAAATATAAAATAATCTTTTTAAGTTTGTTTTATTTTCTGTTTCTTGTAAAACTTTAATCAAACTTTTTAATTATCTCATTATATTATTAACTCCGATTCGATTTGGTTGAAGATATTTGATCGAATTGAGATTACATATCGTCTATATTATTTTTTGCTATTCAATGTTACTAAATTAATATTTTTCATAATTTTGCATTTTTTGAAGTGTAGTATAAAATCATGTTTATGTTTTAGTTATTTTTTAAATATGTTAACAAAAGGGAAATTAATGATTTTGACCAACCATGAAAATCCATTTACCAATATAACCAAAAACTTGTTGAGTTTACCAAAATGACCAAGATTTCTTCGAAATACATATCGAGAACGAGTGGAAGTGAAATACCTCCGCCACAACACTGTTTTCCTCCGCCATACCTCCGCCACAAGACTGTTTTTCCTCCGCCATGTGGTGGAGGTATTTATACGTGTGGCGAAGGTATTTGTATGTGTGACAAATACGGTGGAAAAAACCCCAAAACGGCGTAGTTTTGGGGCCCTCCGCCATGTGACGGAGGAAAACAATGCTGTGGCGGAGGTATTTTCACTTCCACTCGTTTTCGATATGTATTTCGAAGGAATCTTGGTCATTTTGGTAAACTCAACAAGTTTTTGGTCATTTTGGTAAATGAATTTTCCATTTTGGTCAAAATCATTAATTTCCCTTAACAAAATATGTAAATTAACAAATTAAAATTAATTATAAAAAAATAAAAATTAATAAACTATATTTGATTTTTTTTATGATTTATAATATATACATATATTAAATTTAAATAAAAATATATAAATAAAAATATATTTTATAAATTAAAAATAAGAAAAATACGTTTTTTTTGTAAAAACCTCTATTGTAAAATTTTATGGAGGTTGTTGATTTGTTCATGTGACAATGATGTGTTAGAAAAAATATGGCAAGTAAAGTTATTAAATGTTCCACTACCGTACATACTTTACAATACTAATAAAAAAAATTCACATTTAAATATGGGAGAGACTAATGACACCCCTAGATGTTGCTAATAGCATCCATAACGAGTGATTCATACTCACACATGTCTACATCAATACCTTACTACAGTATAAAAGATTCCGTACACACTACTATTAAAGGGATACCATTAACACTCCCCTTAAATATAAGATAAACATTGGACATTATTTTATTAAATAATATTATATTATATTCCATATATTTATAACCAACCAACCATTTTTTAGTCTTTTCAAAATTAATAAAATCTTAAAATAAAATTAAAGTAAGATATAGAATAAAATAAAAAGTTTAGGTTTGCAAATCGAGATTGAATGACCTTGTATTTAACGCGTCCACATCCTTGGCCAAATCCAAATGTTGTGCGCTGTTCAAATTTAGATCTGTGTCACGCTTTTCCTTGCATCCTCCTACTTCCTTTTTTGTTTTCAACCCCGTGATCCGGCTATCTTACGCCTAGTTTTCATTTTATTATTTAAAAAATAACCATTTTCTCCAATTTATTTATCTAAATAATTAACCTCTAAATTCATTTGTTCATTAAGGGTCTATTTTATCCAAATACTGAGTATTTTGATAAATGTTTACTCGTAAGATTAAATACTGTTAATTATTTTATCGAGTAAAATTTTAGTTTATAAAATCGGGATCATATGCTAGAGAGTGATTTGAATTTTGCTAAGTCTAGTTAAACTCTCGATCAACTTTCAGTGATTGGATCAGGAAAACGCTGATTGAGTAGTAGAGGAGTCGTCACATTCACTTACTCGGTAGACTCTCGGTTATTTACATTATTCTTACTAATTAAGAATAATATTATCGTTTCTTGCCGTATTCAGCCAATAAGAACATTTCCAACAGATTCTTCAAAATAAAGATTTTAGGGACTTTCGCTCCGTCAGATCCTCCAAAACTTTATTCAACATGGAAAACATATGAGAGATGGAATAAAATTCACCAAATTTGGAGAGCCCTAAAAAGATAATTACTTATGAAAGATAAACTAATTCTTATTTTTCTACCATTGAGAATGCTTGAAATTAAATGTATTGGAAGGAAAAATAACTTTTTTTAAAAAATATATTAAATATTTTTATAATATAATTCATATAGTAGTATTTAAAAAAGAAAAATTATTAGAGATAAACATTAATTTTATTCAAAGATTTTGACTTTTATAAAATTGTTAAAATGCTTAAACTTATATATAAAGGAGAGTATTAATGGCATCCTTTAGTAGAGGTGTATATTAAATTTATTATACTCTTTTAATATTGGAAATATAAAAAGTTAGTTTTGATGTCACTACCGTATATTTGATAGACAAAATAAACACCGAAATGCTTAAGATTTAATTTTTTCATAACATAATGACTAATTTAATACATTGAGTACTGAATACGATAATTACAAAAACAATATAAAATATTAATTTCTCTATTAGAATAATATATAACTACAATCAAATTCAATAAAAAAATATAGAGCAGTTTACGAGTCTCTTTCCTGATTCCTCTATATAAAAAAAACCTATGCGTATTACGCACCGTTTTCGTCTTCTTCCGACCTCACCAACACAAACACAAAATTTTACTCGTCACCCCTTTCCTCTGTCTGTCTCCTTTTTCTCTCTCTGTGCTTCTTCTGTATGAACATCCTATTCCTTCCCACACGTCCATTTACACGCCCAAAAAAACCAAATCAACAACTCCAAATTCCACCTTTTTTTCTTCCCCAAATCCATAACCCATATTCATCCCAATCGCCAATCATCATCATCATCATCATCCTCGCATGCATGTGTTAATTAATCAGAACAAATCAATATCATGATGGACGTCGGTGGTGAATACCCAATCCTCAATAAACTAATCGCCGCCGTGAAGAAACCATCATGGGCGTTTCCGTTGCTTTTATTTACCCTCGTCGTCATTCTCAGCCTCCA
Organism: Silybum marianum; assembly: GCA_036898165.1. Lineage (NCBI taxonomy): Eukaryota > Viridiplantae > Streptophyta > Magnoliopsida > Asterales > Asteraceae > Silybum > Silybum marianum. The sequence goes on from CM072539.1 coordinate 27,147,867, forward strand.
AATCACCACCGACGAATCCGGGTTTCCGGAACGACCCGTTTCGAATCCGGGTATTGGGTTTGATTTGTCCGGGTCGGATACGTGTGATGGGTCGTTGCCGGCGAGGGAGTTGAAGATGTCAATCGTGGAATTTGGTGGGGTCGGTGACGGAGTGACATCAAACACGGCGGCGTTCACGGCGGCGATGAGGAAAATGAAGAGTTTTGAAAGGAAAGGTGGGGCCCAGTTGAATGTCCCGAGAGGGAGGTGGGTCACCGGCAGTTTTAATCTCACCAGTAATTTCACATTGTTTCTTGAAGAAGGTGCTGTCATCTTGGGCTCACAGGTAATTTCACACGATTTAATGATTTTACTGCCTTTCGGTTTTAATTTCAACCTCTTTTTGTGGAAATTTATAGCTTGATGAAATTAATTTTTGTTTGGTAGAATTTGATTACTTGCCAATTGGAAAAAAGTCAAAATTTTGACTTTTTGGGTGACAATTTGTTGATTAAAGAGTCTAATTGATGTTTATATAACAACAAGACTTGTTTAGAACAATAGAATATCAATTGTCAATGACTGATCAAGAACTTAGTGTGAACATGTTTGCTTAATTTGGGGGAAATAGTCCATACTTCTTTGGTAGGAATTGCAATTTTGACTCAAGAGTCAAAGTTCTTGAGTTGAAATTATTGCTTCAAGTTTCAAAAGGTATTTTTATCAAGAAACAAGAATTATTTAGTTAGGGGCTGTTTGGCATTTGCTGAATGATTAAGAGACTCTTACGATATAGTGTAAAATGAAATATAATTGTTCTGTAACTGTTCAAGGTGTAATTAGGGCTCTTAATGGATGAGGGAGGTCCAGGATACAAAATGATTCAGAGAATTTTGGAACTGTTAAAGGCAGACTTATCTTTTGCCAAACATGATTCACCTCTTAGCGATTCAGAGGCTGCCCCCTAATGGAACTGTTAAGAGGTAAACAAACAACCCCTTAAATGGACCAAGAAACCCCTCAATATGTGTTTCCAAAAGTGCTACCAGTATTTCAAAGCCAAATTAGCAACACTATTACTGTTTGAGAGAAGATTTGAGTCAAGGTTTAGATCAAGTATATATGCAAGCATTTTTTCGAGAATTCTTCATTGCCTATCAAGTATTCCATTGATTCTTATGAAGATAGGAACCTTAGTGGATTAGTGGGTGACTTTTATGGCTCAAAAGAAAGATGCTTTGGACAGTTGACCGATCTTCTTTGTAGCTTTTGAAAGATCACTTTTTCTTTAATCAAATTCTACAAACAATAAATGTTTTTTGATGACAAAAGTTGGAAGTGGGCAACTCATTGTATCTATTTTTAGTTGAGTAATTTAATTTGCTTTTAAAGTATTTGGTTGCCAAGTAAATGAACTAGTTAGGGATGTAGGTACTATTCATTGCAACAATGCTTAGGAGTTATGAGAAGTGTCTATTGCTTCATTTGTGCACCAAAACATAGAAACAGTCGGTTTTTATACCACTGGCATTCATTTCAACCACCGGGGTTTACTTTAATTTAAAAACCAACAGTTCATTTAAATACATAAGGTGTTTATGTCATTTGCCTAATAGTTGAAAATTCTTTAATTATTGTTATATATATATATATAGAAAGAGTTGTGCAAGTCTAGCTTTGTTGTTTATAGAAACGTGCTCAAGAAATAAGTTAGTGTTCGCTTATTTTTGTGTTTGTAGCTTTCAATTGCTATAAGAGGAATCCCTTTTGCGAGCAACAATTCCTAAATCTAGAGCAATGCCACTATGTGATTTGTACATCTAATGGTGAAAGTTGTACACTTTTATTTATATTAATTCTTGATTCTTTTCTTTAAATTTTTAGGATGCGAATGAATGGCCTATTATCGAGCCATTGCCTTCTTATGGAAGAGGAAGAGAGAGATTGGGAGGGAGACATATAAGCTTAATTCATGGTAATGGTCTCACAAATGTTGTCATTACAGGTACACCATCCAATTTCACTTTTCTTGTTTTCAATTATTTATATCAGAGGTGCTTTTCACTATTAAAAATTGAACAGGTTTCACACGTTATTTGATTAATTAGTGTCACTAATGACCTTCTTTTTTCATTTTACCATTTGAACACAACAAATCAATGATTCTCAAACAGGATCAATGTTGCTCTAATGAATTGTAACATCATGCCATTAAAGTTTTATGTTTATTTGGATTGGGGAATTCATCTTAGGGCCTGTTTGTTAGCAGATTAATGAGCTTAATGGGACTTGTAGCATATTTCGTAAGCTATACAAGACTGTTTGGTAGTGGCTTAGTGATATAGAAAATGGCTTATTCAGTAAGCTTCTAGGGGTAGCTTTATGCAGAAAGTCAATTTTTTCTTTTTCCAATTTTGTCCCTCTCATTTGAAAAACGCGCTCCTTACATCTATCGAAAAAAAACCTTCCAATCTATACAGACAGATTAATCCACACAGACAACTTTATCCATTCAGGACTTGATGGAAAACCAACCAAACAGCCCTTACCCTCCCCGGACCCCATGGCGGATTTACCGCGTGCCCATTCTATACCTCATAAAATAAGGAACCTTTGTGCACCAACGTCATCTTGATATCTTGGCAATCATCTTGATGGCACTCACTAATACAACAAATACTTTCTTGATATTTTGGTTAAAATTAGAGGCGAATTTGATTTTGGTCAAATGGTCTTTTTCGAACCCAAAGTTACTTCTACTTTGAAGTTCAATACTTTGATGTTGATTGTACCTTTTTACATAGTTTAATACATAAACCCATTTCTTTTCCTTCTAAATCCCTAAAAGTGACTTCTTTGATCTCAAAATCCAAATAGTATAACTTTGGAACAAATGATGCTTCTTTTTTAATATTCTTGGAGATGACGGTGACTAATTTGATTCGTGGAGAAACATGCTGGATCATGTTACCTTTTCTTGTTGTTGCCACCAAATTATTGTCATTATTACTTGTTTGGTTCTTTAATTATTTAAATACTAATGTTGTGGTGGGAAATCATGACGTTTAGCATTATTTTAAAAAAGAGAATCAAGATTGTAATTTTAGGCCAAATATTTGTTTTATTTCTCACACTATAAAGGGGAATCATACCTATAATTGTGATACTTTTGTCTACTTATTTTATTAGCAAATAAGTTCTATAAACAATTGTTTGAATGTGATCCTTCTTTCTAGTACTATGCTCTTATTTTATCAGATGGGCAGATTCATTTTGTTTGCCATTAATTATATTATCTGAAGATTAGAATAATACCATGTTAAAGATAAAAGGGTTAGTCAAAAGGAATCATTTTAGGATCCAACATTGATATGATCTATTTTTATCTTGAACATGAAAACTTTTGTTCCTTCTAATCCTTTATTTTTTGCGATTTAATGAAGTGGCAATCTTTTTTATAGAAAATATAAGTAAACCCACATCAAATTGACATCCAAAATCGATTAATGAACCACAAAAGTCAAAAGTTTGATTTTATTTTCACTTTGTATTTACATGGGGTGCAATCATGATGTTGAAAGAGGAATGTTGATATGTAATTTGTGTGTGATTTCAGGGCAAAATGGAACGATCGATGGCCGTGGTAAGATGTGGTGGGACCTATGGTGGAATAGGACTTTGGAACACACTAGAGGCCACCTTGTTGAAATCATGAACTCAAGAAATGTACTCATTTCAAATCTTACCTTTTGCAATTCTCCATTTTGGACCATCCATCCTGTCTACTCCAGGTTTGATCTTCCACTTTCTTTTTGTAGTTTGACTTTTGAAACTCAAAGATAATATGAACTAAAATTCAAGATTGATATGCTTGCTTTGGTTTCATCATTCATGTGATCATAAAATCTCACTTCTTTGAAGTTGGAGATTAATGGGAGTCTGATATTAATATATTATCACAACCCATGTCTTAACTTAAAGACCTGATAGAAAACTGAATTTTATACTAGTTTCTACCATTTATAAAATAAAAATAAACAATAGAAAATAAAAGAAAAGAAAAGAAATGCAGCTATTGGTGGGAGAAGTGTGAAATGCTTTTCATTTGTCTTTTTCATACAATATGCGCTCCATCATTAAATTTTGCCAAATTCTCCAAGATCCGTATTTCGATCTAAAGGTACTTGCTTTTGTATAAAGAGTCATTTATATAGGTACAAATCTGTTTTCATAGGGTCCATTCGTTTAGCCCATTTCGTTCCGTTTCTGCTTTATGAGACCCATCTTCATTATAGCATTATGGAAATAAAAAGTGAATTCCAGTCCCCATGACCTTACTTTCGAGTGGGATATACTGACTCAGTTTTGTTTGGAAATAAGAAATGAATCGTTTTTATTTATTATTATTACTCGTGTATGTGTATCTTTCTTTGCTTAAAACATTGAATAATCATAAATTTTGAAACACCAAGCCCATGATGCTTCACATGTTCTACATGAAGCTGCACATGATCTGCATAATGAACAAAAAGTTGCACATGATTTTTATTCAGATTAATGAACTAAATAACCATCATTATTTTTATTTGCAGTAATATTGTAATAAAAGACATGACGATATTGGCTCCACTTAACGCCCCCAACACTGACGGCATAGATCCAGGTATCGCCTTTTCCTGTACCTATGGTAATTTCACCCGATTAAGAACATCCACAATGGATCTTTTTGAAGAATATTTTACCCATCTAAGCTTGTGAAAAAATTCGGGATAAAAAAACCCCTTTCAAAAAGTTCGTTTTTTGCTTGTGGGTCCCACTTTAGCAGTGAACTTATTTACGAATTCCCTTTGTACCGTTAAAAGTTTCTTGAGTTTTACGGTTTGGAATGATTAACATCCTAGTCCATATATATTACAGATTCTTGTACAAATGTTTGTATCGAAGATTGTTATATAGAGAGCGGAGATGATCTTGTAGCCGTGAAAAGCGGGTGGGACCAATACGGCATATCCATGGCTCGTCCAAGCTCCAACATCGTTATCCGGCGAGTCTCGGGCACAACTCCAACATGTTCCGGAGTCGGAATCGGCAGTGAAATGTCGGGCGGAATTTCAAACATCAGAGTGGAAAATCTTCACATTCGAAACTCAGCAGCTGGTGTTCGAATAAAAACAGACAAAGGTCGAGGGGGGTATATCGTAAATATCACCATTACGAACATTACAATGGAGGGAGTTAAGGTACCGTTAAGGTTTAGCCGAGGTGCCGATGATCACCCGGATGACGGGTGGGACCCAACCGCCCTTCCGAAGATAAATGGTATATTTATAAGTAATGTGGTGAGTTTTGGGTCTAGAAAAGCCCCTATGCTACAAGGGATCGAAGGTGCACCTTTTGAAGGAATATGTATGCGAAATGTTAGTTTGTTCGGTCTACCGCCAACCGTCCTATGGAATTGCGAACATATATCGGGTTCCGTTAACAGTGTTTTTCCATCACCGTGTCCGTTGTTGCGGAGAACTGCATCATTGACTTGTACATAACATGCAGGAATACAATTATAAATTATGTCCCCTGTCTGTCCACCAATCAAATCATGTGATGTCCACCAATCAAATCATGTGAAGACACATCATAAAGATACTTTATTGAGGAGAGAGAATAAAAAGATGATTATGTGTCTTCAGATGATTGATGGAATGGGACTGATAGAAGTTTGATGATATCATCGGAAAGATGATTGTTGGCCGGCTGCCACCGGAGTTTGTAAAGATGGAGGGTGAAGTTTGGGGTACAACTTTGACTGCATAAGTTATACGTCTGTGGGAACGGTGGATGCATGCATTGGTGAGTTGTATTCAATGCATGAAAATATGCACTTATTTAACACATTTGAAAAGAGGGACCTTTTTGATATTCTTTTTGCTTGTTTTTTTTATTTATATTTTTTTATTTTGATGATAGAAATAGAAGTGTGATTTGTATACGATAATATAAATTATAATGAAAGAATTTGAAAATTGTGTTTTACTGGTTTATTACAAATATACGTTACTATTCGATGTTCATCTTTATTTCTAACCCAACACTGTTTTATTAACTTGTTAAATACGAGGTTTTAATTAAGGCTTTGAAAAATTTGGGACCTAATTTTACTTGTGATCCGGCCCAGATTAAATAGACATGTGAACCAATAACCATCAACTAACTTGTGATTTGTGAACCAATCTCAATGAATACATATCTAATTTATTTCAAAATTTAAAAGAAAATGTTTAATTTTGAAATTTGTCAGATCAAAAATAAAAATAACTCTGCGATACTCTTCTTATTTTGTTATTTTAAAAATTTTAGATGATCTATAGTTTAGTAAGGATGTAACTGGATCTTCAAAAAGATCGAGACATCTGTGTTCTAATTTCACAATCATCATCATCTACTATTATGTATGACTTTTATAAGATAATATATTGAGCTATTTCAATTTGAGTTGCAGTTGATAATACTAAGAAATTTAACTAAAAATAAAATGAGTCAAACGATATAAACAAAAAATCACATACAAATTGATCCAACCCAACGACAACTTATTCGAACCATAATTAATGGTGTATAGTCTAGCATTGGGTTGGACAGGATGGTTCAAGGTATTTAATCAATCCAATCAAGTTACACCAAATTGAAAGAGTCATAACATAATTCACTCCAACCCGTTAAAAAGTATAACTCAAGTCAACCCATTGCGTAAAGGTCGAGCTGAATTGGGTTGATAAATTATACAATACATAAAGTTTATGGAAGAACGACTAAAATTAGCTAACCAAAGTGCAAACTACAAGTTAGATTGGGTTGAGTTTAGGTGTCTGTACTTGATCCAATTTCAACTGTATTTATTAACGATTTGACGAATCAATGGGTTGAGTTTAATCGAATTATTTGGTCGGATTTTTGGACGGCGCCAACCACAATTACTTGGAACCAGACCCGATTAATTTCTTTATCAAGAACCTCATTTATTTGAGTTATTATAAAAGAATAATGGCCGTCAACCAGCAATATATTAATAAAAACTAGTAAATTATCACTTTACACTAACTTAAAGATAAGAACCAAAGTTCTACAACATTGGTTGTAGGGATGAGCATACGGATCCCGAAACCGAACCAGTACCGAATAGCATTACCGGTTCGGTATTCGGTACCGGGATTTTTTCATATGCGGGATTCGGTATTTTCGGTTCGGTACCGGTAATGGTACCCATAAATCCCGAACCGAACCGGGTAATATTAACGGACACTTTCAAATTGAAAAAAAACCCTTTTCTTTTTGGATTGGTATAAAAAACTTTTTTTCCCAACAATATGGGCGCGTTTAGTTCGTGAAAATTTTTCTGTTTTCTAGAAAAATTTTCCGAAAAAAATAAAAATTTGGAAAACGCGTTTAGTTCGTTCAGTTTTCAAAAAAATTTCAGAAAAAATTTCATTTTCATTTTCTAAATTTATATTGGATTTAGAAAACAACATTTTTGAGTTTTCAAAATGTTCATTTTCTAAATAATTTTCCATATTCACATACATACTTTCACACACACATACACTTTCACACAACATACACACACACACTTTCACACACACATACACACACACACACACACACACTTTCACACACACACACACACACACACTTTCATACACACACACGCACACTTTCACACACGCACACACACACACACACACACGCGCGCGCATACGCACACACACTTTCACATACACATACACACACACTGTCACACACACACACACACACACTTTCACACACACACACACACACACACTTTCATACACACACACACGTACACTTTCACACACGCACACACACGCACGCGCGTACGCACACACACTTTCACACACACACATTGACACTTTCATTTTCACACACACACACGCACCTTTCACACACACACACATGAACGCACTTTCATTTTCACACACACACATTTTCACATACACAAACACACACTCTTTCACAGACACACACACGCACACACACTTTCACAGACACACACACGCACACACACTTTCACACACATTCACACGCACACAAACTTACACACACACACACACACACAGAGAGACGCACACACATTCACACACACACACACACATTCACACACATACTGACATTTTCATTTTCACACACACACATACACACATTTTCAAAGACACAAACACACACACACACACACACATTCACACAAACACACACACACACACACATTCACACACACACACACACATTCACATGCACACTTTCACACACACACACACGCACTTTCATTTTCACACACACACACACACATTTTCACATACACAAACACACACTCTTTCATACACACGCACACACACTTTCACACACACACACACACACATACACAGACACGCACACACACTCTTTCACACACACGCACACACACTTTCACACACACACACACACACACACACTTTCACACACACACACACACATACACAGACACGCACACACACTCTTTCACACACACGCACACACACTTTCACACACACACACACACACATACACATACACGCACACACATTCACACACATACTGACATTTTCATTTTTACACACACACACATTCACACACATACTGACATTTTCATTTTCACACACACACACACACATTCACACATTCACACACATACTGACATTTTCATTTTCATACACACACATATATTCACACACACACACACACACATTCACACGCACACTTTCACACACACACACACATACACACACACACACACACACGCACGCGCGCACTTTCATTTTCACACACACACACACACATTTTCACATGCACAAACACACACTCTTTCACACACACACACACACACTTTCACACACACACACACATACATAGACACGTTCACACACACACACACACACTCACACACACACTGACATTTTCATTTTCACACACACACACATTCACACACATATTGACATTTTCATTTTCACACACACACACACACACATTCACACGCACACACACATTCGCACAAACACACACACACACACATTCACACGCACACTTTCACACTCACACACACATAGACACACACTTTCACACACACACGCACACACACACTTTCATTTTCGTACATACACTTTCACACACACACATACACTTTCACACACACACACGCGCGCGCGCACACACACTTTCATTTTCACACATACACTTTCACACACACACACACGCACTTTCACACACACATTGACACTTTCATTTTCACACACACTTTCACACACACATTTTCACATACATAAACACACATTCACACACACACACTTTCACACACTCTTTCACACACATACTAACACTTTCATTTTCACACACACACACACGCACACACACATTTTCAATGACATGAACACACACATTCACACAAACACACACACACATTCACACAAACACACACACACACACATTCGCATGCACACACATTCACACAAACACACACACATTCACACAAACACACACACACACACATTCGACAAACACACACACACATTCGCACAAACACACATCCACACACACACGCGTACACTTTCACACACACACACATACACTTTCACAGACACACACTCTTTCACACACACACACACACACACACTTTCACACACACACACACACACACATACATAGACACGCACACACGTTCACACACACACACACACACTCACACACATACTGACATTTTCATTTTCACACACACACACATTCACACACATACTGACATTTTCATTTTCACACACACACACATTCGCACACACACACACACATTCACACGCACACACACATTCGCACAAACACACACACACACACACACACATTCACACGCACACTTTCACACTCACACACACATAGACACACACTTTCACATACACACGCACACACACACTTTCATTTTCGTACATACACTTTCACACACACACACATACACTTTCACACACACACGCGCGCGCACACACACACTTTCATTTTCACACATACACTTTCACACACACACGCACACTTTCACAAACACACGCACACTTTCACAAACACATTGACACTTTCATTTTCACACACACTTTCACACACACATTTTCACATACATAAACACACATTCACACACACACTTTCACACACTCTTTCACACACATACTAACACTTTCATTTTCACACACACACACGCACACACACATTTTCAATGACATGAACACACACATTCACACAAACACACACACACATTCACACAAACACACACACACATTCGCATGCACACACATTCACACAAACACACACACACATTCACACAAACACATACACACACACACACATTCACACAAACACACACACACACACACATTCGCACAAACACACATCCACACACACACACACGCGTACACTTTCACACACACACATACACTTTCAAAAGTGTATGAAAGTGAAAGTGTGTGTGTGTGCGTGTCTGTGAAAGTGAAAGTGTGTGTGTGTGCGTGTCTGTGAAAGTGTGTGTGTATGTGTAACACCCTCAAATCTGTTAAGAGCGACTAATTTAAAATTTCTAATATTTCATCAATAAATAACTTTCCTCAAACCACAATTATTAATAAGCCTCTACAACAAACAAATCAAGTCCTATACAAGACCTACTTACGGTTGGGTGTTACTAAACCAATAAGAGTCGCCATCTCCGAATGCAGAAAACGTCACCAAGAGTCTTTATCGTGCCACTTCCTAGCACTCAAGTCCACACGTGTCACTAGTACCAACCCCCACGATAACCTGATGCACATGCCGACAAAGAAAAAGGGTTAGGCCTAACGCCTAGTGAGCTCAAGAGTTTTTAACATATTTATGATTGATTTGAAACCAAAAGATGTGCTTGATAAAATATAATTCTCAAAGGAAATAACCTTATTATAAAAGCAACGTCTTTCCCCAAATTCACTAGTTCCATAATAAAAGCTTTAGACCAAAATGACATTAGAAGAGAATACTTTAAAATAGAAATATTCTTTTAACGACATACCAATTCCAATACTCACACGACTATGATTGAGTTTATAAACGTGAAGATAGAAAACATACTTTTAACCATGTTTTATAAAACGTTAACTCACGCGGACCTTTAAAGGGATAGAAATATCCAAAGTTCACAGGGGATTCCCGATCATACCATCTTTGGTGACGGATACAAAAGTAGGTTACTACTCGATGTTGAGCAACCATAGGAGTTAATGGCAATCGGTCAACAACCGATTATGCACCTTAGTACACGGCCCCCGATGGCTCCTACGAAAGCCCGCGCAATGGTCACTGGCAACCGGTCTATAACCGATTATGCACCTTAGTACACGGCTCCCTGATGACCCCAAATTGCGCATGCATAGAGTCAATGGCATCCGGTAATGATCCGGGATTATACCCAACGGTAAGAGGCCCCCTATGACTTCTATGCGACCAAAAATGGACAACAATCCCGCCTTTAAACCGACTATATGCCTATGGATCCATTACATACTAGTCCTACTACCGAATACATCAACGAGACGTATTACTAGTTTTCCAACCTTGAAAACTCTTTTCAACAAACCATCTTCTTTCAAGTCTAAGTTTTACCAAAAATTAGGTCAAATCATTTTGAGTTTCAAAACCAAAGATTATTTTATTTTATAACCTTTCCAAGTATTTTAAACCATTAATGATGCTCAACTCATCATTTACAACAAAATACTCAAAATCCTTATTTTGACCCAAAACCTCCAAACTTACCCAAATACACAACCACTTGAAATTAAGTTTAGGAATCAGTAAAATACTACATTCACAACAAGTATTTGAGTTTATAAGTTTAGATTTGAACTCATACTTATGCATTTACAAAATGACCCATAATGCAATAATCTGTATTTTTCAATGATTTATAAGTTCCAAAACTCCAAAGATGCAAATACAACCAAATGGTTTTCATTTAAAGATATTGCACCCAAACAACCCACACTTATACTTTATTTGTCAAAATGTCTAAAAACCAAGTATAAGCCTCTTTCATGATTTATAAATCCTTTTATACCAAATATGCAAACTTACACAAATACTCACACATTTGATAAATAACAAGTGAAGCATGTTAATACTTTAAAATGGACGTTTTTGGCATGTACAAAGTTTTCACAAAGTATCTTGAACTCACCTTGCTAGATTTAGGCTAAATCTAGGTTTTACCCCAATACCGAGTTCCATACGGTGAAGACTTTAGATCCTTGAGCTATAACTCTAGATCCATGGTTAAATCCTTCCAAGAACACCTACATGACTTCCAAAACATACACAAAACAAACCCAAGAGAGAATGAGAGTTGTTGGTGAAAAACCCAAACCCTAGATTTGAGATTTCGGAGAGGTGATCTTACCTTCCACCCTATGAGCTCTAAAATCATCAATATCCTCTAGCCATACTTGTTTCCATGTTGTAGAGCTTCAAGAGACGAATCCATAGCAACTTGAATCACCCAAATCGGAGCATTATTGAGAGAGATATGGTTCAAATGAGAAAGATCCCGATTTTCGGTCTTTAAAATGCTGACAGAGGCTGACGCCAGATATGGACGCCAGTTACGTTCGTAACTGGCATTGATAACTCACGCGGCTCCCTCTTGACCAAACAGACTCTGACGCTAGTTGTGAAGCTAGTTACATTTCGTAACTGGCATTGTAACTCACGCTAAGCACAAATCAAGTAAAAAGAGCTTAGGGCTACTTGTGAAGTTAGTTACGATTTGCTAACTGGCTTTGTAACTCACGCTAAGCATAATTGAGTGCAAAAGTGCCTAGGCTAGTTATCAAGCTAGTTTCAACTCTGAAACTCACCTCGTAACCAGCTTCCATCCAACCCACATGAAAGCTAGCCTTAGACGATGTTTTTTTACCCATATTTGCTTCGTCTTAGCTCCAAATTGACTCCGAAAAATATCGTTGGACTCCTTCTTTAATTCTCCAACCAAATATGATATAAATACTTGAAAATAGGCCTGAAATACCAGAATTCTTGTATCAGTCTTTTCCAAAGTTTCATAAACTTAACTAAAATTTCCGGGTGTTACAGTATGAAAGTGAGTGTATGTGAAAGTGTGTGTGTGTGTGTGTGTGTATGTGTGTGAATGTGTGTATGTCTGTGTGTGGGCGCGTGTGTGTATGAAAGTGAAAGTTTGTGTGTGTGTGTGCGTGTCTGTGAAAGTGTGTGTGTATGAAAGTGAGTGTATGTGAAAATGTGTGTGTGTGTGTGTGTGTGAATGTGTGTGTGTGTGTGTGTGTGTGAAAGTGAAAGTGAAAACGTATGTGTATGTCTGTGTGAAAGTGAAAGCGTATGTGTATGTCTGTGTGAAAGTGAAAATGTATGTGTGTGTGTGTGAAAGTGTGTGTATGTGTGAAAGTGAAAGTGAAAGTGAAAGCGTATGTGTATGTCTGTGTGAAAGTGAAAATGTATGTGTGTGTGTGTTTGTGTGTAAAAGTGTGTGTGTGTGTGTGTGTGAAAGTGAAAGTGTCTGTGTGAAAGTGAAAGTAAATGTGAAAGAGTGTGTGTGTGTGTGTGTGTGTGTGAAGGTGTGTTTATGTCTGTGAATGTGTGTGTAAGTGTATGTGTGTGTGTCTGTGAATGTGTGTGTGTGTGTGCGCGCGCGCGCGCGAAAGTGTGTGTGTACACACACTTTCTAATTTGAAAAAAAAATTGAAAATGGAAAATGAAAATTGGTAGAAAATGCACAACTAAACGCGTTTTCTAATTTTCTAAAAATGAAAAATGAAAACTCCACCATTTCAACTAAACGCGTTTTGAAAATTTTTCATGGAAAACTGAGAATGAAAACGCAACTCCATTTTCTGAAAACGTTTTCTTGGAAAATGAAAACAGTTTTCGCTAACTAAACGCACCCTATATCTTTCATTTTTATACCAAATCCACTAAATATTTTAAATTTTTTGGTTCTTGTAATATTTCCCCCAAATATCAATCTTTTCTTCATATTTCGGTTCCGTAATTTCTCCAAAACCCGGTTTCTTGTAATATTTCACCCAAATATTCCACACTTTTTTGACATGTATGTAACACTGTATACATACCAAATATACGTATATATACATATATACGAACGAAGCTCACTTTCTTATCGTTACATATTTTGGATGTCAAATTGTAAAATTAAAAAATTATTTTTTATTGGTGTTTTTTAATCTTTTTTAGGTCAATTTAAGTTGAATGAGTTCCTCCCCACTTAATCTACAATTAGAAAAACCATTTTGAGCTATGTAAAAAAGTCAGTCGTCCCTAAAACCGGTACCAAACGGTGTTGGTCCCGAAAATTCCGGTACCGGTACCGAATTTCTATTACCGGTTCGGTATTCGGTACCGAGATTTTTTCATATTCGGGATTCGGTATTTTCGGTTCGATACCGAGCTCATCACAAAACTACATATATTAGGTTTTACCTTTTATAAAAACTTTTATATTGAAGATGTTTTTAGTCAGATGAGTTGAAACTAGCGATGTAAAAAATAAAAAGAATAAAAAACAGGTTGTTAATTAACAAAATAACAACTCCATTGAAGATCTTCTAAAAAGAAAACCCGAAACCCGGCTCAGACCGGGTCTTCCGATTCTGATGTAATTCTTCGATCGAGTTTCCCCAGCATATAAGGTGACGTAACACAATGGACAAACTGGATGGTCCGACCGTTGGCCACGTCACCTTCAATTCTCTCAGAGTTGGCGGCACTTTGCATCTGTATAAATAAATCATCAATGGCGATTGCGCTTTCGATCCCAATGATCCAGGAACAAAACCCTATTTCTCTGAATAACGACGACGACGACTATGAGGCGCCTCATCTCTTCCTTTGTTTCTCTAGGGTTTGCTACTAGAAGCCGGACCACTTGTTCTCGAATCAATGCCCTTCGCCTGTACTTTGATCATCGCCAATTTTCAACTAACAAGCATCCGGGTATCTCCGATTCCTTCTCTTCATTTATAGTTTGTTTCATCTTAATTGGTTGGTGGCACGGCGTGATCAAAATTGTTACTGCAGCGATGGAAACTGATATGGTTTGTTTCAATTTGGGGATGTAGAAGCTTAGACATAATATAGTGTCTCATGATGATATAGGAGGGTGCGATGTATGATTGTTAGTGAGTGGTATAGTGTAATATCAAGGGGCTAATCATAATTCATAACTATGAAGCTTGTGTTTTGAAAAAGAATGTTTTTGAATTAGGATAGTTGATCATGAATTTATGATTCTATTAGTTGATTTACAACTAGGGAGTAATTGATCCAATAGGAAGTTGTAATGTTGAAGAACCAGAGAAATTTGATAGAATTCCAGGTGTTTGTTTCTCTGTAAGAGGTTCATGGCATTTGGGTAAAACCGTAAAAGCACCATCTTTAAGATAACAAATTGATAAGGATTTATTTTAATTTTTGGATGATTATATATAATCATAAACATAGTGTAATTGCTAGGGATTATGTAGCGTGGTTTGAAGTGTAATTTTAAGGGTAAGAGTGTATCGAATAGAGATACCAATTATGATTTATGGCCTTAGCATATATTTGCAAATGTAGTTGGCTTTGTCTTAGTTGGAGATGATGGTTAATCACAATACACGAAGTTTGCTTTTTTATAATAACAAAAACAATGCTCCTTACAGTAAGTGATATTTTGATCTAATCGTACATGTTTGTGCTCTCTACAAAAGCTTTGTGATGTTTGGATCAAAATGTATATTTTGAGATAAATAATTAACTTGGATTTATCTAGTTTCAAGAAATAGAAGCATAAAGGAGTTTGTTAAAATGGAGAATTGGCAATTTCATTTATTAACAGTGTGGTTGAATCACTTGCTTGCTGTTAAAGATAGTTTAAATCCACATTGTGGCGTATTGTTGTTTGTTAGTGAAGATTGTTGATTGGTTTCTGCATATTGATTGTGATTTATGGATTATGTGTTTGAATTCAGATAGTTTTTCAGCTTTTATCAACTAAATGTGGTTATGTAGGCGTAGAAATTATTGGAACAGAATCTATTTGCTACTTGTATGGCATTAAACGTTAGCTAACTAATTTCATGTAGCATAATTCAGTTACTTAACTAATTCAGATAGTGTTCTATTTCCTTAAATCTAATACTATAAACGGTTTATGATGAAATAAAATCTCTATGCAAATTCATTGATGTCTCATGTTTTCTAATTTTTATGCAAATTCATTTTGATTCAGGGCCACTTGCACAGTATAAAAATCTTGTTAAGGAAGGACAACTACAATTTGATCCTTATCAGGAGAAAGTTGCTTTAGAACTGGATAATTTACTAACAAGATTGAAGCAGTATGAGAAAGAAATGGAAGAATATCATGTATGTTTGAAACCCAAGATGATATTTTTGTTTCTTTAAATTATTATTAAGGATATGATTCATTTCTTACTATATCTAGGAGAAACTAGCCAAGTGGGAAGAGAATCGTGAGAACGAAAGGCGCAGGCTCTTATTGAAGGAAGCTGAGAGCAAGCAGTACAGAAGTGAATCAATAGAAAAGACACACAATAGATTCTTGGGCAGATGGCTTGATCGGTAAGGCTTATTATGAAAATAGTTTGAAACATTCAACCTTGTGATTATTTCATCTGGCAAAGACGATCAGTGTCATATAAAAAATAAAGTATTGGTGAAATTTTAAGTAATCCATTAAAGCACTGCCATTGTTTGTTTCAATAGTGATATCTTGATCGGTTAGGTATGCCGGAAGAATGATCTAGAACTTACAGTGAGATCATCATTATGATAGCACAGACTTGTTTACCAGCAATAACAAAATCCATCTAAAAGTAGAGGTAGAAATAAATTCTTAACGTTACAAATACTTTTAACTATTAAATAAATAAAGCTTCTTTAGCAAGTTTTACTGGATAATTCTTACTCTGTTGAAAACGCCTGAGATTGATTCTTATGGCCCCGAGTTTTTTTCTTCTATATATTATATTTTTTTTTGCATTGAGCTGACAGTAGCACAATAGCAACGATAGTCCCCTTGGTTATGTAAAAAATTACACCTTCGAATATGTATATTCAGACTTTATGAAGCAAGTTTTGTTTTGTTTTTCTGTACCAGGAAGTAGTTACTGAGAATTTGACATATTACTAGAGTTAATAGTGATAGTAGAGTAACAATGTAAACTGAAAATGTAAGTTTTTTTTTGTTTGTAATTAACAACATAGAAAAGAGATTTAGTATATAATGGTCCACGGAAGATTGGGTGAGCAATTGCTACATTTAACAGTCCTAATGGCTACTCTAAGTAAAGGAACAACAACATGAAGCCTTTTATGCCAAACTAGTTGGTAAGTGGGGACCATGAACTTTCGATATGGCCTTGTGATGCAGAGGGTTTTATGTTTAAATAGCATTTAAATATAGTACGAGCTCAAAGATCATGAATTTGTTCCATCACTTCTATATCTAATTATGTATTTAATCGATTAAACAACTATCTATCACTAGAGTACCTTCAATAACCTATTGCCAATAGTTTCTAGATATTAAATGCAAAGAATGACAACCAACTAATCTCTAATTTCTAATTTGGTCACCGAAGTGTGAAAATCGCTGAGAAAACACTTGAACTTTGCAAAAGGTTTTGTTGAAGGTAATATGGACCAAGTTGGTTGCTATTTCTGGTCCTAATTAAATGTAAGAATGACAAATATACTTTTGCAATGTTCAAGCATTTAGTTGATGAGCTTCAAACTTTCGTGACCAAATTAAAAATCAGAACAAGGTTGGCGCCATTCTTTGCAATAAACCCAAAATTATTCCACTTCTTTGTCTATTTTCAACTTTTAATATTAAGAAGGGGTGAGAGTTACATTTATTAACCTAAAATTAATGCAACTTGACATTAACACAATGTTGCTTTTTTTTTCTCTCTTGATTAAGTGAAGTTTCGTTTCATGCAGGAAAAAACCTGTGAATGTAGAATCTGGAGTTGGGAAATGGGTTTCATATCTGAATCGAGAAAGGAAGTTGGATTCAGTAGTCGGTAAACGTCCCAGTGTACCCCCAGCTCCTAAAGGATTATATATCTACGGGAATGTTGGAAGTGGTTTGTTTTTAATCCCTTTGTCATAATTGTTGGTGACAACTTTAGCCAACTTGTTGTTCATTTAGCCTGTTGGGGCTTTGGGTTATTTATAAATGTTGCAACATCATTTTTTAATTTCTTGCATAAAGTTAATCCTGCTTATAAGTATGCTATCTCTTATCTTACTTATATTTTTATTTATGTACTCGATGTAGGAAAGACGATGCTTATGGACATGTTTTATAGTGCCACCAAAGGAATTGTTACACACAGAAGAAGATTTCACTTTCATGAGGCGAGTGAATATGCCTGTCCATTTATATTTGGACCTCATGTTAGTGTACGAACCACATTTTCCTTATATATATATATGTATATATATATTTGCAGGCTATGCTAGAGATAAATGAGCATATGCATAAGGTATGGAAGAATCAAGTACATGAGAAGTCCATGCAATCGAGCCTTGCTAATTGGATAATGAACCTTCCTTTTGATACTAAAGTTAAGGAATGGGTAGCAGCGGAAGAAAGCTACAAAGAGGAGATGCAACTGAAAAATATTCTTCCAGCTGTAGCAGATAAGTTTCTTGTTGATCATCGCAGTGACCAAAGAGGAGCTAGCATTCTATGTTTTGATGAAATCCAGGTGAAGCAATTAACCCTTCACTGTTTAACAAAGAAAAGTAATTAAATAAAAATGAATGATATCCATATTCTGGTTTTTGTTACAGACTGTCGATGTGTTTGCTATTGTGGCTTTATCTGGAATTATAAGCAGATTGTTAAGTACCGGAACTGTTCTTGTTGCCACCAGTAACAGAGCACCAAGTGATTTGAATCAGGTGAGCTTTAAATATACTGGGGTGTGTTATATATGTGTGTATATATATATATATATATCTGTATAGGATATAAGTCTAAAACCAAATTAATAAATGAAATAAGTTTTTCATGATCCATATATTAAATATTTAAGATAAGTCTTCCTAGCTGTTGGTGGACATTCATCTGAAACATTTTCCTCTTTTTTTGTGAAATTTCCGAGTTTACGATTAATGTGGTTTTCGATGTGTGATATGTTAATTTTTTTTTGGTTTATGGCTGTTATAATTATAGCCTATAAATATCATAAAACCATGAAATCATTCATTCTTTATTTTCTCATGTTCATTCAGGATGGTATGCAATGGGAGATCTTCTTGAAGCTTCTTGCTAAATTAGAAGACCACTGTGGAATTGTTTTGATTGGAAGCGAAACAGATTACCGTCGTCTAATATCACAACGATCTATAAACAGAGTGAGAACCATCTACCTATTTATATATATATATGTATATATATTTAAACTAAACAATTGATTTAACTTCCCCATCATGCTTCATTTATGAATTAAATTTGCATCCCGAGCATCTGAAATGACCTGAAAATCAATCAAAACCACAAGTGGAGACAATATACAATGCTAGAATTATAAAAAGGGACGAAAATGTTTCTTATATGAGATAGTTATATGTTATACTCATTGTGTAGGTGACCTACTTTTATCCTTTGAATGGCATTGCAATAAGGAACTTTGAGAACATGTGGGATAACATCATAGGAAACTTTGGGGGATCAGTTAAGTCAGAAACCATCTCAGTAATGTTTGGCAGGTACCTATTAAGCCAACAAGTTTTACCATGCTTAATAGTTCTTCACTTTATACAGCTCAGTGATAAATGTTCTATACATTTGGATTTGGCAGAACACTTGAAGTTCCTGAAAGCTGCAATGGGGTGGCAAAGTTTACATTTGAATATTTATGTGGTCGTCCGGTAAAATTTCTGGATTTATTTTAGTTTTTACATATAATTTGGTTTACTAATTCGTTGAAATAATTAACTTCTTTTCAACCCTTATACTTTTTGAGTTAGTAATAAGTGTCATCTTCAGGTGGGGGCCGCAGATTACATAGCTGTGGCCAAGAATTATCATACAGTCTTTATCTCAGACATCCCCATGATGAGTATGCAGATTCGTGACAAGGTACTTTGCTTATTTATCTTCTGTCTTTGCTAATATAACCCATTTATTGAGCGAAATACAACACAAAGATTAGTAATGTTATATTTTTTGAAATCCATATGACCTGCTAGAAAAAAAAATGCAAATAGTTAGCTTGGAAAAACGGTTAGAATGTCAAACAAGTGTCTAATTTGTAGTGAATACTAATGGGTAAGAAAGTAAATTAACATGGGTATGTTTTTTATTTTTAGGCTCGGAGATTTATCATCCTCGTTGATGAATTATACAACCATCATTGTTGCTTATACTGTTCTGCAGCTTCTTCCATTGATGAACTGTTTCAGGGAACCGAAGAGGGAACTCTTTTCGATTTAGAGAGGCAAGTCTTTTCTTTGTATATGTAATATTAGTATGTGTGTTTCTTGCTGTCTTAATTGAAATTTGGATCTAGTATTCTAGTTTGGTGTGTTTTTTATCAAGATAATTGTAAGTTGGGTTAATGTGGTATTTTTTTGCATCTTTTCCTTCAGTTTCCAGTTTGAAACCGAGACGGAAGGTTCAAAGCTTCGTCGAGATGTTTTAGCAGAGGGAAATATTGGTTCAGGAGGTGCACCAGCTGGTATCACTTCCATGCTTTCGGGAAAAGAGGAAATGTTTGCTTTTCGTCGAGCTGTATGTTCTCTCTCTCTCTCTCTCTCTCTATATATATATATATATATATATATATTTATACATGTGTGTCTAGAGATATTACATTTCGTCAATGGGAACCGGCTATGTTAGGTTACAAGATGAAAACATAACATTCCAATAGCGATCATGTGTGATTTCCAGTTACGGCATATATATATATATATATATATATAGTTTGGGAATTCATTGCATGCTAAGATTGATGATGGTTATGCGTGTAGGTCTCGCGTCTCATAGAAATGCAAACCCCGTTATACCAGGAAGGAGTACGGCTTTACCATCCGTTCTTTCAGGCAGACCATAATGGTCTCGAGGGCCATAACATCACAAACATTTTGCCAGTTTAGCAAGGTATTGTTTGTTTTCTGTTTGATATAAATATATACATGATAGAAAAAAATTGCTGAAAATAATGTTGTATTTGGGGTGTAAAGTGTAACTTTTCAGGGGTGATAATGTTTTGATCAGCTGATCCACCCCAAGTGTAGGTTTGGGCAGTTTCCATATCATTTATGGTTAATACCATTTGACCATTTTAAAAGGTTGTGTAGTCTAAATTGGTTAAGCTAGAACACACTGGGTCGGGTCGGTCTGGGTGAGATGCACCTATGGACCGGACTGGGTCTACGGGTGAGCTGGGTTGGGTTGGGTTAGGCAGGCTAGTCGACCGAATTTCTCTATGACGATTGAGGTTTATGTATGATAAACTTGTGTCAATAAAATGTTTACATCTCTTTGTTGATGTTTTTTTACGTTTTAGTTTTAATTTCGTGTAATAATTTAGGAGCATAAGCGACTTATTACTTTGATTATTGTTGCATAACCAAACCAAATGAATCCCAACATATTCCACACATATACACAATACACATGTATTGCTTCTACTTCTACCCACCCAAAAGGGTTAAGATATTGTTTATGTTGAAAACTAATTTTTCTCATATACTTGGGTCTATGTAACACAGTTGAGTACAATTCTATCACCTCCTTGAAACATAACTTGAAATGAGCTTTTGGCGTGTAGTCCGGTTGGTTGAACAGATGAGGAGATGTTTGTTCAGTAAGCTGTTTGTTTTGGGTCCGAGTCTGGCATTTGGTTGGATGGAATTAATCTATGTGGGATATCCCATAGAATGTAGAAAATCTTTAATTTAAGGAATTCAATCATTTTCATTATGTGAATGAAATATAATTTAAGGAATTCAATCCTTTGGATTCTTTGGAATGCCACAAATTAATAGATTCGTCGCTCTTTAACATAAGTGAATGAATTGAATTATATCCATTTGTATCCAATTTAACCAAACACCACCTCTCTCTGCTCCCACCACAACCATACTACTATTGTTATTGTAAAGTCCCCTAACCCCTCACCGCCATATTGTCGTTGTCATCCCCGCCCCGCCCCCCCACCACACCACCAATGTTTTTTGTCGTCACAGCCCCCACACCCACCCCTACTCCTAACCCCCCAGGCCACCACTAACCACCAACACTATCAGGCAACTACTGTTGTCATCACAGCTGCCACCCCACCCTCTCCTATGTTTGGGATGAAGATTCCAATTCCTTTGAAAGTTTACATTCCAATTCCTACCAACCAAAACATGGTCAAATTTCATTCCAATTTCTTCAAAGTCAAATTTCTTTGATGGATTCGAACTCCATCGAACTTCATTCTGATAGGATTCGAAGGAATTAGAATCATCAGTTCCCTTGACCAAATTTCGTCCACACGTTTGGTTTACCTGTGGAATGGAATTGAGTTCCACACATTCTACTATTAATGGATTTGGTCATTCTTTGAGAAGACATTCAATTCCATTCCATATCATTTTCTTAAAAAGACAAAATTATCCCCATCTTCCATACTTGACCTGAACCATTGTCGACCATCATCAATCTAAACCACCATTATGAACCAGTGCCTACCAACCACCATCGATTTGAACAACCTCCGATGCTCCGACCATCACCACCACTGATGTAAAAAACCTCCGAGGCTCCGACCATCACTGTCTAAACCACCACCTATCTTAACCACATTAGTTGGATTTCAGTTTCAAAATTTTCAAAAAGGGGCATTTTGATTATTTACCAATATTTCATTCCAATTTCAAAGCCACATTGTGTGAATCAAACAAACAGATTCCAATTTCTTTTAACATATTCTATTTTAGTGTTTGTCAACCAAACAAGTGGTCAAACCGATAACAAGGCCATCTGAGATTTTGAACAGGGAATTTTACGGCCTAATAAACAAGTGGTCAAACCGATAACAAAGGCCATCATAGATTTTGAACAGGGAATTTTACGGCCTAATTTTACATGTGTTTAGGGTGTTTCATCAACCCGTATAAAGCTATAATCGAAATTGTTTTTGTTCAAATTATTAATTATTTGGGTTTAGGTTCAAATTATTAATAGTTTAGGTTCAAATTATTAATAATTTAGGTTTAGATTCAGATTGTTAATCGTTTAGATTTAGCCCATTTTTGTTCTTGACATATATCTCTATTATCTTATTTATGTAATGTAATAAAAAAAATCTGATGTAACAAAGCCTCCAAAAATATTGGAATGGTGCTGACTGATAAGATTCTAATCCGTTTGACATATTTCAAAAACAATATGCAAACCAAAGGCCCCTTACATTCAATTGACATTTATTTGTTTAATCACTTGCTTCATTATGTTTAGTTAAACCATTTTTTACCATATAACTTATTTTCCGACTTCTTACAGTTGATTTTAAAATAAATAAATTTACGTGTTTACAAGATTTTCAAAGATGAACATCTTGCAATTTAATCTGCCGTACCGTATATAACTACGGGTTAGGTTCCACCGTTTTGGTGAGAATGAAGATCATAGTGAGAGGGGCCAAGGGTAATGAGAGATCCCCACCATTGGATCAATCATAATAAAAGAAGATCAATACTAATAAAATGCACAAGATCAATTCTCGTAAAAAAACACAATTCATATGGGGTGAGATTAAAACTGATCATCATCCAGATCCCTCCTTGGGCATCTCACCTTAACTTTTATTCTCACACGATCCTCCGGTCACATAAATATTATATACTTAGGGTATCATATTGGTCCTCTGAACATGTAAACCTGAAAATTTTAAGAGAAAAGTAAACAAAATTAATTACCTTACAAATATATACATAAGTTCCATTGGATTTTCATAAAATAGAACCAACACAAGACGTAGTCTAGTCTCTTCTAGTTATGGTTGATGTATCAATTCAGCCGCTCGGGCCTAGAATACGAACAAATGTTAGGCATTACCATACGTCCACTAGCAACGATACGACAAGAGTTGGGACCATCTATCAAACATTTATCGAATAAGCGCTTACTGGCAAGAGATATCACCCCACTATCATGTTACATTCTTAGTTATCAAAATGAATTTTTGTTAAACGTCTTAAACTAATTGGTAAGCGTTCATAGGATATGAGTCTTTTTTCCCTAACTTACTAGATAAGACTCTCATTCGTTGCTATTCCTCTTACCGAGTAAGAGTCTTTGTCATGCTTAATCGATAAGGTTAGAGATATCGTTAACATCTTGCCTCCATTGGAGCACCTCCAATCAGGCTTTTGGGAGAGTTATTTTGCAAACCTTTTTGGCCAGCTAGACACGTTAAAAAGTGCATTTGCTATTTGTTTTATTTATTTATTTATTGTGGGTCCCTTTTTTTGTGAAAACTAATGAAAAAAACCCACCATTGTGGATGGTTATGGATTTCAACGAGTCCCTACCCATGTAAGACCGAAACATTATGGAGAGCTGGTAATTAAATTTAAAGATAACACTTACAATCAACCCCATTTATGTTCGTTAATTAATACTACACAATAAAAGAAAATAAAACCATAAACTTTTATCGGTTGTAATCTTACCGAGTCTTGGGTTTAATTTCCTAGCTACAATCTCTAAATCTACTTCTATTTCCTTTCTTGCATACCAGCCGTTGTGTTCTTCAAGATCTGCATACCAAAGATTCAATCAAATCAAATCAAATCAAATATATTTGAGAGAGACGAGAAAATGGTTTAAATGAAAGACGTACATGTCTAAGCATCTGGTTCTCGTTTTGCAGTGTCGACAAACGCTCTTCGACCTCTGAGTTTTTCTTCTCCAACTCTTTCACTCGCACCTCTAACTCCAACAAGTATGCCTTCTTTCTCTCCCTTGCTTGTTGAGCCGAAACTCGATTCCTCAATAACCTAATTGTCGATAACGTGAGAACTTTTACCTTTCACATGATTTTTTTTCCATATAAGAATATACTATATAATGTAAATGTACTGATTAACATATATTTGTTTCACAATCTGTTTGTTTCACAACGTGAATTCTTTTCACGTGTAACAAACACGCCAAAAAGTATCTTATTGTCAAACAAATATATGTTAACCAATACCATAAATCCTAGCCGCATATGAAAGAAAGATATGAAATAACACATGATGCCATAAATACTAGCCACATTAAAAAAAAAGATATGAAATAAAGTTTAAGTTACTCGCAATTATGTGGATCATATAAATTTGGACATTTTATACGAAAATTGGTTTAATTGACTACCTCTTCAACCGCTTGTTTTCTTTGTCGGCTGGACTTTTCCCTTTCCTCCTTGTACCTTCGGTTGTACCTTGAACTCGGTCGGGATGTGCAACGGATCCGCCCGAAGCTCCGGCAGCTTCTCCTCCACCCATATCGGGCACTCTTCTGATCTCATCATCACTCTCCATTCCTATTGTAACACAAATTAAAATATATATATGATCATAATTTCCCCAAACTTACTATAATTTTAACAATTAAATTTGATCCTAATGTTAGAAATATTTAATTCTATAATCAAATCTCAGATAATTTTACAAGGACTAGCAGCAAAATACATGCACTTAATTACAGTCAAAGCAATTGCAAACTATGTTGGATAACAAAATTAAAACTTCCACAACATTTTTTTCTATATATTTAACAAAATAAATAGGAAATTCTAAATAAAACACATAAATTGCAGTCTACAGGATTGAAAACTCTTTAATCAAATAATTCTTTCTTATAGATCAATTTTGTAAACAATTTATAATTATTTTGTAAACAAATTATGTTTTTATGAAAACGTAAATATTTGCGAACATTGTTCTTTGCTCCTGTTTTCAGTTATTTTTTTAAATAAAAGACAAAAATAGAAAACTAAAGCATAATTATCAAACTACTATTTCAATAAAGAGAGTGAAAATAAATTCAATTGACATATGCTGTTTTTTAATTGTATAAACAATAGTTATTTTAGGTGCAATGAATGAAATATATCCAGATCAAATATCACACATACTAATTTAATTACCTTTTTTAATTTTCAGAAAACTACGAATAAATTGTCACGCTCAAGAGATTCATATGCCACAAATCAAATCAAATCAAATCAAAAGTCCTTTCAATTATTTTGTCTCCAATTAAATAGATCACAAGGCAACAAATTAATGTAAATGATTTATTTGATCTTCCATCTCAATCTCAAAAAAAATCCAGTAACGATCGAATCTCCATTGAACATGCATCTGAATTAATAACTGTTTTCGAGCTTGATCATTACGAATCCAGATCCAAATTTAGTTTCGCAAGAATCGCCTTGAAGAAAACAGAAGAAATTCAAAGAAATACCGACCTTCTTTGACTTCCACTTGAAGAGCAGAGCTTGAAGATCTCTCACTACTCGAAGGTAGACTCGCCGCCACGGAGCTCGTTGCTGCTTGTTCTTGCATTTTGATGGTTTTTTTAGAGAGATAAATTATATATATATATATATATTTGTAGAGTGAGAGATTGGATGATACTTTTTTTCAACTTCTCGTCATAAAGGGCATAGAAGGGAGAAAGAGGGCGGGAGGATATTGATGTTAGAGAGAGAGAGAGTGAAGAGAGAAAAGATGATAATGGCCGTTGGATGATAACTGATCCAACGGTTAAATAAGTGTGAGCGTGGAAGCTTGCTGAGCCACAATGTGTCTAGGTTGATCCAAAGGCAGGTGGATAGGATACGTGGATGAAACGCTGACGTTAAGATCATGAGATGATCGGACGGCTGGATTTCATTAAGTGGGTTAGGTTTTGATGGGATTTGGGGCCCACAATCTATGTGCCTATATGAGTGAATGTGATGATAAGGAAAGTTCTAAAAAGCGTTGTCTAAAAAAATCTAAGGAAATGGTGTCCAAATAACGCTTTCTTCGCCAAGTATTTGTTAACTGATAATTTAGTTGATTTATAAATTATATTTGATAAATTAAATAAAAAATAATCAAAAATAACATCTAAAAAAATCCAATTATAATATTTTATAGTGTAATTAGTATTTATAACATTATTTATGTTTTTTATTATCACAAGTAACTTTTTTTTTATGTTTTATGTTTTATGTTTTATTTTTTATTTTCTTAATTTTTTGATTTTTTTCGGGTTCTATGTTCAATGATGTTTGATGTCTTTTAAGCTGTATAATTCAATAATTTTAAGACTATTTGATAAAGTAGTTGATAGCTGATAAACTGTTTAATAAAAATTAACTTATAAACATGTAAAAATTGACCAAAAAATATATATTAGAAAAACACTCAATTACAAATATTTCATAATACAATTTATATAAAATTAATAATATAATTAAAACAAATTTATAATAGTATAATATGTTAATTAATAAAAAAATATGTTAAAGAAAAATTAAATAATATATACATATTAATTGAAAGAATTTAAAATTGATTATTATACACATACTATAAATTTTGTATTTATTAAAGCAAATTTTAAAAAAAATCTACATTAATCTATAAATTTAAATAATCATTACATATAATATGAATAACAATAAAATTGGTTAACTTTACATATCTTAATTAATTTAATATTTTTTTTAAATATAATTAATAATTAAATAAACATGCTATTAAAATTTAACATATTTTAATTATCCATAAAATAAAACTTTAAACTTTATGTAACTTACATAAATATTTTTTAAAATTTTATATTTAGTTTTTGATATTTAAATATATTAAATAATAATTAAAAATAATTGATATAATTAATAATTTTTATAAATAATTAATAATTATTACTAATATCTATTGTATAATTAAAATTAAATAATAATTTTTAATTACTTTTAAATTTAATTGTTACAAATAATTAATAAGTATTTATAATTAATAGTTAATATTTATTTATAATTATTAATAAATAATTAATATTAATCAATGTTATAATTGAAAAAAGTGTCAGAAATTTCTCATAAGCTACTCCAAGTAACATATTAATAAGTTAATTTACAATCTAATTTATGTAAATCCAAACGATTACTCAAAAATTAAGCTAGCTTATGTTTGCCAAACAATACATTAGTCTATAGCCGTTTAATTGAACTCATAGGAGCTCGATTAGCCATGATTTTTTTGGTCCCATTTTTTACCTTATTTCGTTGCATAAAAGTTTAGATCTCTATGTGTTTGCTTCGTGCAATGATGTTTGGGGCAAGGATGATGATTGGTGGTGATTCAAGGATGTCGAAAGTTCAACAATCTCAATAAAAGATGATATAGCGTACTTGTAACTAACCGACATTTTGTTTCATATACTTGAGGTTGATAAACTGAAGTATGATATCAACCTAGATGTTCCTTACCGATGGATGAAGGAGCCCGTTTAGATCTCTTCATATTAAAAGAGATTTTCATATATAAAAACCGTGTATTAACCATTGAAAAAATTCATCTTTTTTTCTTTTTTTGATTAAAAGAATAAATAAGTCGATCCAATTTATATACCTCTCCACTTGTTAAAGAAGTTAGATTTGATGGTATGACTTATATTTCGAATAAGACGAGTGTTCATCCGTTCCCTTTGTTCGTTATGTATATTCAAAGTTAAGGTTGAACTTTTGTTTCAAAAAAAATTCCATGGCACCATGGTGGTTGGTCTAGACTTACATCGTATTTTTGAATTTCGGAGAAAAGAAAAGAAAAGGATGGAAAATAAAGAAAAAATAATAATTTTTTATTTGTATTCTTGAGAGCGGAAAAAAAATAAAGGAAAAATAATTATTTTTCATGTTCTTGAACAAGAGAAAAAAGAAAGGTAAGATGTTATGTTTACAAATTTATTCTTTAAAAATATGTACTTTATAATGAAGATTGAATAGTTTTGTAATTTTAATAATTTTTTTAAATGGTTTTAATTTGGTTTATTTTATTTCCTTCATTTTCCTACCACATCTCGAAATAAAGTTTTGGGAGAAAACTTATGATTATTTTTCTTTCCTCTTGATAATTTTTAAGAACGCGATTTTTTTACTCTCCTCCTTTTTTCATTCTTTCGTAAAAAAGTTTCGAGAACACGACGTTAGATCATGAGGTTGTAATTAAGTTTATTTTAAATATATATAGTTATAATAAATTAATATTATTAATTCTTAGCCCTTAGAAAACCACAAATTCAAAGTAATCATGTGAATTATAACTTTGTGACGTGTGTACCGAATAAAATACGAAGAGACATGCTTTCATCATCTTCCACCTTATGCTAAAATGTTCTGTTAAATGGCAACACCAAGTGCTTAATGCACTTTTTAGGGTACCCGTTCTTTTGGAACAAGTTAGATATATATAATTGTTAATTACTATGTATTTTTATGAAATTTTATATGCATGGTTGACGTTTACCTATATGCAATTCAAAATTTTATGCTATCCCACTACAAAATAAAGAGGTTTGACCTACGGATCTTTCCGTCAATAAATATCGATGGATGTACGCCGAATTATCGACAAATTAACCATCACCAACGGATTGTTTCCATTGCTAATTGAAAATCCGCTGGTAATCACGATCACCGATCACATTTTTTTCAATGATGAGATCTACCTGTGATAACCTTTTCTGGCAGATCATCGATGGATTTTTCCATTGCTCAAGCCTCTTTGTTTTGTAGTGTAACACCTAGGAATTTTGGTGTTTAGAAATTTAAGTGTTATTATGTTCTTCATCAATGGAATGGTTTGGCTAAGTAATAGGGATTTTGGTCCTCGGTCAGATGTCGAAAATAAGCAAGAAAAACCCAAAATACGCGAAAAAGGGTAAATTACGACCCTTGAATCGCGACCCTTGCACCCTGGGCTAGGGTCGCACTTTTTGTACCGTAAGGGGTTGTTTTTGGGAAAGTGCTATCCTTGAATTGCGACCTTGGGTGACAGGGTCGCATGTACGATCGCACTTCACGTGCATGGGTTAAAAAGTCGGATTTCGGGGTAAAATTTCATTTGGCCATATCTCTCTCATTTCTTATCCGATTTAGGCGATTTAAAGTGCTGTTGTTTAGTCTTTGGAAGCTCTTCAACATGGAAACAAAGGTAGCTAGAGGTTATTTGATGATTTTGGAGCTCATAGAAGTGGAATGTAAGACCGTCTCTCTAAAATCTTGAATCTAGGGTTTGGGTTTTGCACCAACAACTCTCATTCTCTCTTGGGTTCCTTTTTGTGTATGTTTTGAAAAGACAAGAAGGTGTTCTTGAAGGACTTACACCATGGATCTAGAGGTTTAGCTTGAGAATATAAAGTCTTCACCAAATGGAGCTCAATATTGGGGTAAAACCTAGATTTAACCTAAATCTAGCAAGGTGATCAGTTCAAATTGTTTCGTGAAAACGATGTACATGGAAAAAATGTTCATTTTGAAGTATTAAAATGTTTTAGTTGTTATTTATCAAATGTGTGGGTATTTGAGTAAGTTTTACATATTTGGTATAAAAGAGTTTATAAATCATGTAAGAGGCTTATACTTGAGTTTTTAGACATTTTGGTAAATAAAGTATAAGTGTGAGTTATTTGGGTGCATTATCTTTTAGATGAAGACCATTTGGTTATATTTGCATCATTGGAGTATGTGATTTATAAACCTTTGGAATTACATGTTATTGCATTATGAGACATTTTGGAAATATATGAATATGATTTCATTTGGAAAATGGTTTGTCTCGACCAATGTTTTGAGTAATTACATATTTGAGTTATAGAACCTTTGCTCAGTTTTGACTAAAATGAGTCTCATGGACATTTGTTCGATTTAAGTTGTTTTATGTCGGGTTTCTGAGTTATATGCAGTTATGGCATAATATTTGATATATTACACATTTTGGGTGCGTTAGTCATTCATTTAACGTCGTGCAATTTTATGGCTAGAATGTAATGAATCCATAAGCATATAAGTCGATCTAATGGTGTATACATGGGATGAGATTCTCAAGTCGTACAACTTGAGTTTCCTTTGTTTCATAGGGAATAGGCATTGTGATAAATTGTATAATTTCCAATTCATCCCTTATTTATGTGAAGGATTGTATTATCTTATTTATAAATTGGAAATAAGCATTGTGATAAATTGTGTAACATCCCTTATTTATGTGAAGGATTGTATTATCTTATTTATAAATTGGAAATAGACATTGTGATAAATTGTGTAATTCTTGAGGCAAGAGCTTATGTGCACAAATGAATATATACTGGATTGGGTTGATGTCAATGGCTATCAGACCTTTATATGACGCTCTATAACATTAGTCCGTGGCCTACCTTTGTGCCCCATCACGACTAGTGGTAAATCGGGTCTCCCCGGTCACCGAAAGGTCTTGTTTTAGGTATTGAGCCTTATCCATTGTTTTCGATGACGTATTTTGGAGTATGGAGTATTATCCACATTTTTGTATTAGTGGATATTTGAGACTTGAACATATTTTGGTATTAAAGAGATGGAGTTTTGTCAATATTTTGGTATTTGGAGTAATTGAATTTATTCACGTATTGGGTGAGTATCGGGTGTAGAAATTCGTTTTGAATGGGTATTTCTATCTTAAGCTTTCGTACTAACGATATTTTGGTCTAAAACTTTTATTATGGAAATGATGAATTTTGGGAAAGATGTTACTTTTATAATGGGGTCTTTTATTTGAGAAATTATTATCCAACCAAGCAATCTTTCTATTTCTATCATTTATAAATATTGTTATAAACTCTTGAGCTCACTAGGCGTTAAGTCTAACCTTTTTCTTTGTCGACATGTGCATCAGGTTCTCGTTAGGGTTGGTACTAGCGACACGTGTAGACTTGTGTGCTAGGGAGTAGCACGTTAAAGATCTAGCTTTTGGTGACGTTTTCTGCATTCGGAGATAGCAACTCTTTTGGGTTTAGTAACACCCGACCGTAATTATGTCTTAGTATAAGACTTGACCTATCTTTTGTAGATATTTATATAGAATTGTTATTTGAGTAACTTCAAGTATTGAATTATAGGAAGTGATTTATCCTTCAATTAATGTAATATTGAAAATTTTAAATTAGTCGCTCTTTCTAGATTTCAGGGTGTTACATGTCGCGTCCACTACAGATTTTATTACTCATTATTTTAACAGGTATGATATTATATGGAAAGAGTTTTATGACATGGATGGAAGAGAGAGTGTGCGTGTAAGACATAAAGACATTGAGGAACATGGGTATTTTAGGAAGGGTTTTTTTGGGTGGAGGGGAGGGAAGGGGTTGTTTATATAACAAGTCTGATACACGTATTTTGGGGGCATTAAACTTATGCTATATGTGTGCTCAACGGAGCTTGATACATGTATATATGTTGAACTATTAGTCAAACAACTATCATGCCTATCTCGAGATTAAAAAATCTTAACTTGATTGGTTTTTTATCAAGCGAACACTGTTTGAGTAACTATCAAAACACATTGACCATTGTATTCAAATAAAATCGACCAAAGACAATTAGCAATTGTTTACCATCGAGAAACAATCGAATTGACCATTAACATTAATTGAGTAACTATGGAGCCACATATAAATCGATCATTAACTTTAGAGTAAACTACAATTTTCGTCCCTGTGGTTTACTGTTTATAACGATTTTCATCCCTATGGTTTAGAAACTGCTTTTTTGATCCATGTGGTTTTCATTTTGCTTCTATTTTCGTCCTTACGTCTAACAGAGTTAATGGATCTGTTAAAACGTTTTGAAAATTTACATATTTAGTCCTTGTGTTATATAAAGTTTAATATTTAATCTTAAATTTTATTTATTGTATTACTAACTATTAATTTGACACTTATATATATTATATCATTTTTGTTTTTCTTTCTTTATTATATTTTAATACCAGATATATAAATATCCTTTTAATACTATATTTATTTATTTAAAACCGGTTGGTAT
This sequence comes from Silybum marianum, assembly GCA_036898165.1. Taxonomy (NCBI): domain Eukaryota; kingdom Viridiplantae; phylum Streptophyta; class Magnoliopsida; order Asterales; family Asteraceae; genus Silybum; species Silybum marianum. The sequence continues at coordinate 27,181,049 of CM072539.1, forward strand.
TTTTATTAAATTTCTTTTAAAAACAGACTGGTTTAAAATGCGAAAAAAATTACGAATCATTGAAATTATTAATAAATAAGTGATATCTTCTTCTTTTTTTCAAAGTTTTATATTTATTTTAAATTATCATATGAAAAAATGCATTTAATAAAACCAACCGGTTGGATATAAATAAAACTATTTTTTTCTCAAATTCTATTTAAAACTTTTTCAGATGATAATTTAAAATAAATATAAAACTTTGAAAAAAAAGATATCACTAATTTATCAATAATTTTAATGATTCGTAATTTTTTTCTCATTTTAAACCAATTTGTTTTTAAAAGAAATTTAATAAAAATATCAACCGCTTTTAAACAAATAATAAAAAAAGTTGTTAACTAATATATCAAAAAATTTATTTATTTATATTAATTATAAGTATATTAAAAAAAGTATCAAAATATATATAAAGAAAAAATAACATATATATATATATAGTATTAAATGATATTTTTATACATAGTATTAAAATAATTAAGGAAGAAAAACAAAAATGATTATATATATATATATATATATAAGTGCCAAATTAATTCTTAGTAATATAATAAATAAAGTTCAGGATTAAATATTTAAACTTTATATAACACAAGGACTAAATATGTAAATTTTTAAAACTTTTTAACAGCTTCATTAACTCTTTTAGATGTAAGAACGAAAATGGAAGCAAAATAAAAACCACAGGGACCAAAAAAACAGATTTTAAACCACAGGAACGAAAATCGTTATAAACAATAAACCATATGGACGAAAATCATAGTTTACTCTTAACTTTAACTGAGAACATAAAAAACCTAGAGATACAACTATTTGATCCGAGTCAAAGAAGACCTTTAATTCTAATAAAGTTGAAAACAACAATGAAGTTACAATAAATCACATGAAAATATGAAAATGATTTTATTAGTGTTGAAAATTGTGTCATAATAATGTTAGTAATAGAACAACTAGGAGAAGAATGCATGGAACATATTTAATGGAGTGCAACATTGTTCACCTTAAAAGATCTCTTAGGTCCGTTTGGTTTGCGGGATTGTTTTTGAAGGATTTGGATTTCATGGAAGGATTTGGATTTAGAGGGATTTGGATTGGAATTGATTTGAAAATCATAGGTGCGTTTGGTTCGTAGGATTTAAAATAGAATTGAATTTCCATTATTTATAAATAATTTATATAAAAATATAAAATAATACAAAAATAACTAAATTACATTTTTTATTAATCAATTATTACAAAACAAATGTTTTTAACATTTTTAAAACATTATTTCATACAAATCCTACGAAATCCCGTGAAATCCAGAACATCCGTCAAGGATTTCAAAATCATATGTTTGTTGGATTTCAATTGAATCCTAGGATTTTAAATTGTTACTATTTTACAAACCAAACACATGAATAGATTGGATTTAAAATCCAAATCCCTCAAATCCAATTCAATCCCCCGCAAACCAAACGCGCCCTTAGGGTCCGTTTGGTTTGCGGGATTATTTTTGGGGAATTTGAATTTCATGGAAGGATTTGGATTGGAATAGATTTGAAAATCATAGGTGTGTTTGGTTTGTAGGATTTGGAATGGAATTGGATTTCCATTATTTATAAATAATTTATATAAAAATATAAAAATAATTAAAAATTACATTTTTATTAATCAATTATTACAAAACAAATGTTTTTCACATTTTAAAAGCATTATTTCATAGAAATCCAACGAAATCCCGTGAAATCCCGAGCATCCGCCAAGGATTTCAAAATCCAATGTTCATGTGATTTTAAATGAATCCATGGATTTTAAATTCTTATCATTAGGCAAACCAAACACCGGAATGGATTGGATTTGAAATCCAAATCCTACCAAATCCCGCGAACCAAACGCGCCCTTAGTGTTGAAAATTGTGTCATAATAATGTTAGTAATAGAACAACTAGGAGAAGAATGCTTCTAATCATGGAAAATATCTAATAGAGTGCAACATTATTCACCTTAAAAGATCTATTTTCCCATTTAATTTCACTGTTTTTGTATGGTTATGATTATGCTTCATCGGTTTTTTTTTACCTACTAATCTCATAAATATATAAAACAAATTTTTCTTAATTATGAATTGGTTCATAATTTATAATTAAGACCATCTTTAATCCTAGTACCAGAAAAAAAAAACCAAATTGGTGGGACTATTTTGCTTAATAACCTCACAATGATAATATTAGTAACGACTAACGAGATAATCTTCTAACAAGTTTAGTGACATTCTAAACTTTCTTATAAATTCATGAATTTAAAAGAAAATTATGAGAAAATCATTAAAGTGAAAGAACGAAATTGATGGGTACATTAACATCAAAAGTTGTTTCAACTCCAATCACATGACATATATGTTGTTTGAATAAAAACATGACATATATGTCACTTCTCTACTCGTCTCCCGTTTTGAGCATCCGTTGAAACTTCATCTTTTGATAAAGGAAGAAATTTGCAGTATCGTCGGGTGAAGATGCCCTAAATAAGTCCTACTTTTTCATTTACCTCTATTAATATATATTGTATACAATTTGTTTATTAATATAATTAAGTAACTATTTATTTATAACTACAATTACTTAAAATTTACAAAAAGAAATATATTTTACTCGTTTAAAGATTTACAAATTTAGCAAAATTGAATATAGTCCCTCTCTGACCATAATTAGCTAGCCCATGTCGATCATTGAGACCTCTTACGTGAATATTAAATCTGAGAAGTTTTGTTTCTTTAAAGGCCGAGGCATACTTGTTAGTTGTTAGTTTGTTACTGTATCAATTCCTTTTGAAAAACATGTACACCAACTGTTCGATGAAATGCCTGACTAGAGTTAATTTGTTTTATTGTGATGGAGGCATTGAGACATGTACAGCTGAACCATTTTCACGTCCCAAGTCCTCTCAAGATCAACAACTTAGCTGGAGTTGTGCATCTGAATGCAATATCTTATTACTCTTTAACGGGACCACAATTGGATCCTCTATATTCTGAGTGGTTTGATTTTGAAACAGTCTTCCCAAAACCAAAACTGATCAAGATGACCCAATTGCTGAAGGGTTTCATTTTGATCTATAGAAGATTAGTTAATGTCCATTACAAATGCGTAGTGAACGATCAGGAATTTCTTATTTATGTCACAAAGCTTGAGACCATGAAAGAATTTGTTGTTGCAGGATAGTTAAGAATATTGGATCATTAGATTTTGCTTAGAAGAAATTGACTAAATCGTTGGATCATTCGTTTTGATATATGTTCACACTTGTATTATAATTATACTCTCTATTTTAGTATTAGACATATTGAGCTTGACATTTGCTGCTGGATTTCCTTGGCGTAATTATATATGTGCACTAATTAAGTGACAGAAATAAAGAGATTTTGGAGCTGCAGGGTCTTCTATGGGCATAGCGTTTAGAACAGAACACGTGCTTACAGAGGAAATTAACAAGTTCTTCGCTTACAGAATTAGCTTTGATGAAGGCCATCATTAAAGATTTATTTTAACGAAATGTATTCTCCTTCCAAGGTAATTGCTTGCTCAAGAACTATATTTTACTTGAAGATCTATTTATTTAGCATGTATAATTAGGAATGATTATATAATGTAAACATATAACATTATCTTATCCGACCATTATAGAGCACTTTCGTTGATAAATACGACAGTTTGGGCCTACATCAGAGCTTTCGCTACTTGTACGTGCCTTGTGTGCATTAGAAGCACTTGACTTAGGGTCTCTTTGTTAGCAACTTAATGATGGGACTCACAACTTAGTTGGTCAACTATACATGACCGTTTGATAGTGGCTTAATTAATGATATAGAGAGTGGCTTATTCAGTAAGCTTCTAGTTTGAGCTTTATGCAGAAAATCAAGTTTTTTCATTAATTCAGCTAGAAACAGAACAAACAAGTCATTAATTCAGCTAGAAATTCTAGTTGATAAACCATAGATTTATTCTTCTATTTCACTGAAATAAAACATCATCTACTGAATGAGACATGTTAATTTTGACCATCTTATTTTGATGATATGCCATTGAACCAGTCATTAATTTCAAATGAAATAAAGTCACCTTAAGAAACATATATAACCAAGAAACTTTAATTAATAACACACTTGAGCATTGTCCTGAAAAACATTAATTAAAGACCCAAAATGGTTTTAATTAGACTTTCCAAAACAACAATCTGCATAACCAGAAGATTGCATGATATATGGGTTGGATGTTCACCCAACTTGAAATGAACGTCTGCTAAGATACATGGATAATCCAAAAATATTTTTGGCCAAAACCAGGCATCATTTTGGATGGTTTCCTAGGATGTTGAGCAGCTTTTCACATTCAGTTTCATGAGGCAGAGGACTGCGTATGATGAACTTGATCATAAGACATGTTTAAAATGCATGCAAAGTGTTAAGATTATAATTTTTTCCATACACACAACGACAAATAATTAAGTCCAGTTTATCATCAGGATCATCATACATTAATGACCATTAATGCGATGATACCAAATGTTGAAATAAACCGCTGATTACACTGCAAAACTCATTGTCAATTGTATAATTAGGATGATGATCAATACGACAATCATTTGTCTAATTCACATATGATTATCAAGCATTAGAAATTAGTATATACTTACTTGAATAAGATGGTGTCATGTTAGAAGACCTTGAATACCGAGATTAATTAGATTAGTGATATTTAAACCCCTTTCTCTCGGAAATGGTATATTTCTTAAGAGAGAAAGAATAAAACTGCAGAGAGAGGGAACTAGGATCTTTGATCATATTTATTGATCAACATAAGCATTATGGAAGGTAATATCATCCATCAAGACAATTACCCATCTAAAGTCCATTTAACAATTATTTATAATTAAAGCTGGGCCACTTATATGATTAATGATATGGAATATATACAATGGCAAGCAGTAAAATGTTTTAGTTCATATGTAACTGGTAATTATAGGTTGCATTGCTTTACACTGATATATATATATATATATACATACACCATGCATGATAGACTTTGAGCAAACTCAGACTAGTCCAAAGGCCTTTCCATTCACTTTCCTCCTGTAGGAACTTGGGAAGTGAACTTTGAAAACTATCAATGCTTGGCTTTTCTTTATCTTTTATGCAATGTGTAGATTCCACATTATTATTATTTACTTTACCTTTGTTATCATTTTATGCTTCAGTACTTCCTTTAATAAAAATTCACCCCAAAAAGCAACTAATGGCAATGAATGGACCATCAGTTCTTGAAATATCACCATTTCAAATCATGATTAAAGTTGCGCTCTGGTTATTCTTTTAGAGCAAAAGCTTGTGTTGTATTCCTTCTATGAGCTTATATGATTAGATCCATGAACTGAATGGGTAATTTTATTAAAGTTTACTGCCAAAGATCACATACATTTTCTAATCATGAAACCAACATTACCTCTTAATTACGGTTACATCCAAGACTAGCTCTCACCGGGCCCTAATGAATTGATTAATTAATTGATTCCCACCAATCACATCAAGTATTGCTCAAAGGTACACACATCTGACTGTAGATTGCAAGATTGTGAGGATGAAGATGATATATATATATATATATATTTATATATTAGGGAAAAAAAAGAATCTTGTTGTGGCAAATTGCACCCAGATTAAGAGGATAATGACACATGAGTTTCTTGACCAAGTAGCATTTTAAGGTAAAACATAAAGCTTCTTTTTATAAAATGTGATGATAAGAATCTTGGCAAAAGCTAAACAATAATGTCTAGCAGGAGACTAATTAATAAAATTTGTGCCTCTTAGCTTTTTGACCAGTACTATTGCAGATTTCTAGGTGACAGAAAAGATGTTAAGCTTAAAAAGCTTAGGAATCCTATGTTGTCATGTTGGTTCTTACTAACCAGCTATAATTTCTTCAATTCGTCATGTTTTGCAAGAAATCAAGAAGTTATAATAGTTTGTAATTTATTCGACTCTCATCAAACTTACCATGACAAAAAATGGAACATGGAACTATATATAACAATCATATTAAGCAATATTAATTATCAAGATAGAATGGCGTTATGGCTACCATGGCTCGGTTAAATGAATTTGAAGAAACAAGATAGTTGCATCACTTTAGACACAACATTATAAAGGGAGTACTCGACCCCAGTAGCATGATATCGGGTTCTATTCCCTATATATAAATAATGAACTCCATCACCAGTCGTTAGCGTTATGTTCTTAATTAGAGTTTCAGGAACCAAATCCCCCATCAACCCATTTGCCTATTCAAGAAAAAGATATGAACTCCATCATAATATTCATCGTATATTATTTGTACCGTCTATTGTACTCATTTTGATAGGTAACCTTGCTTAAGAATTTTTTGATTAATTCCCATTTGACTGCTGCATTTCTCTAGTTTGGCATAGATTATATAATCATCTTAAAGAACATTAATTAGTTAATAGTTGCAGTGAGTACTGTTTTTATAAAAATTTACAATCATCGATCACTTTGCCCCTTTTGATCTACTCCTGTACTTGCATTAGGATTTAGAACCTTAATTAGCATACCAGTTGGCGATTTATCGAAATTTAATTGTAGAACTGAAAAGGGTATCATTTTCTTTATTCAAAGACAAATTAGTGTAACTTTTTAAGTAATGCAAATGAAAAGCAAAAGGAAGGCATAATATTAGACAGAATTGAACCCCCATCCCCAAACAACATGATCTCAAGGAAAACACTCACAAAATGAGGGAATAATCAGCCATAAAACATGAGTTGTAGTAATTAAATTAACCATAATTCACCTAATTAAACCTCCTAGCAGATTGAAAGATCGCTACTATTGAAATAAAAATAAAAATAAAATAAAATAAAAAACAAAAGGAGAAAATCAAAGATAGGATTGCATATGATATGGGCAAAAAGGGGTCAGTTTAGAATATCCCATCAACTGGATGCTCTTTTTTTTTCTTGATTCTGTCTGATCAATCTCTCATTATCTCTCTCTCTTCCTCTTCTGTAGATAGCGGATTCATGATACCTGAAAAATTACATCCATATGAACAATTTAGACTAATCACCCTATGTTATATATATATATATATATATCTTCATTTTATAAATTAATATGGATGAATAAAAATAAAGATATGCACGGGCCCTACCCTGAACTGGAAACGCGACGACCTGACTTAGTAGGAAGACTTGCTACCGGCTTCCCGAGGTGCATTGCATCTAAAACACTCCATTCTGCTAGCAAAGTTGTGCTCATTGCAGCCAGGCCTGCAAAAATCAAGTTATATGCCATATATAGACAAATTAAATGAGAGATACATCTATAACTTTAATCACGCCCATGATCTTTAATTATTTGGCATGTTTTCTATATATATATATATATATTGATTATGGTCATTTTTCTTAGTTCTGGATCTCATTTTCATAATGTCTGGGTGGCATCAATGAGATCCGAAATGACCAAGAATCTAAGGAAAATAGACGGAGGTTTTTAATTATGTAGTTAGTGTAATATCTATTGAAAATCCATTGATCTTGCAACATTAGGGATATATATATATCGAATTAATTTCATGCATGAGTACGTCCTTTCAAATGCATGAAGTACAAGGTGAACATATATATATATATATATAAGAAAATAAGAAAATAAAGAAGAGACATATATATATATATATATGCCAAAATTAACTAGTGTGTATTTAACTCAAGAGTACGTAGGAGACGGATCAAGATTACCTGCTGCATATCCAGTCACCAGACTTCCACCCTGAGCGGCTGCTACCACCGCCAGCGCCGCCACCACCACCACCAATACCGCTTCCGGCACCAAACCCGAAACCCCTCCCACGAGACATATCAGGGTCAAAACCGCCACCACCACCGGTAGAGGCCAAGTCATCCTTGAAAGCACCACACTTGAAGCAGCTGGAGCGGCTAGCAAAGTTGTGAGCACCACAGTTGCCAACATTGCAGTACCAGTCTCCAGGCCTTACATCTGGGCCAGCAGTGAAACCAAATGCAGAAGGGTTGATACCTCCTACTGATCTACCACCAAAACCGCCATGTTTCGACTCCCCACATCTTTGGCAAGAATCCCTCCTCTGGAAGTTCAAGTGCTGGCATGACCTACAGTTCCAATCTCCTGGCCTGCTCATCTTAATTTCTACAAACAAACCAAATATATATATATAATGTTAGTTAAGTAAGAGATAGATATATAGATTTCAAGTGGATGTATATATATATGTATGATGTATACCTTGTGATGGATGGATGAATGATGAGATGGGAAGGGAAGAGTGTGTTTCTTTTGAGGGATTCCTGAATATGGTGGTGGAGGGTGATGGTGAGGGTTTATATATATACATGCAAAAAGGCCTCGAAATTCGAGAGATTCGGGCAGCTGTAGTTGAAGCTCAAGCTAACCCAACCTTTTTCTTTTTAATATTCTTCCCTTCAACAATGGGACTTAATTATACACTTAACATCCAACCATTAAAGTTATAAACATCACATTTTATTTTATTTTTAATATATATATATATATTTATAGTTTTTGACTAAATAATTGATTATATATATATATATATATATATGTGTGTAGGGTTAGGTTCCGAGGGAAAACCATAAAAAATGAAAAACTGAAAAACACTCTGCTAACATTCATTTGTTTGTTATACACATATGTATACAAGTAATTTGTAAACAATTTATTCGGTACATGTATGGTTATTAGGGTGTTTTCTTCAATTTTTCATTTCTTTAAAGTTTTTTTTTTCTGAACCTCCCTCCTATATGTATATATAGATAAGTAATATTTTACTCATCTAGAATTAAACCGATGTCTACATTTAACTAATAAGCATTTTATTTTTATTTCATTGGTATATATATATAAAAGTAAGGTCAGTTAATTTTAGTCGGAAGTCAGCATATATACCATCTCTATGTGGTAAAGAAAAAAAAAAGGAATGGTTTAATTAATTGGAGAAGTACGTAAACGAATACATAATTAGCTGTAAACATTGGGTATGTTCTCTAAAGGTGGAAAAATTGTGGAGTTTGATAAAGTTCATCAAGGTGTAGCTTCTTTTAAGGCTTCTAGAGTGCATGAACACAATGTTACATAAATCAAAATATTCTACTCCCATTTTCCAAGAATGCCCTTCCTTCATTCTTATAATACCTAATATAACCTTCTAATTTCAATTTCGTATCAAAGAATTCCTCTTTTTCATAAAAAGAATGTTTTATTTAGATATATTTAGATATTACCATTCAAAAATGCAATATATATATATATATACATATAACATTTGGGACATCAAGATTTACTTACATTGTAAGAAAATGTGTGATTTACATACATATATATATATATATATAGTTAGGGTTAGGTTCAAATGTGAACTCATTTTTGGTTGTGAACGTGAGGACGAATCTCAGCCACACATCTTCGGTTATGGTGGACGCGATCACGGAGGATTGACGCGATTCATGGGAGGGTGGAGATTATTAAAGAAGGGGAACCAGGTCAAAGCCGCCTTTATTGACCGGATAAGTGGCTGAGATTCGTCCTCACGTTCACAACCAAAAATGAGTTCACATTTGAACTTTCCTCTATACAGTTATACACACAAAGTAATTTAAAGTAATATTTTAAGTGTATTTTATGTCCTTATTGGAATTTGAAGTACATATATAAAGTGAAAATACCCTTAATTTAAATTTGTTAAGCCCTAAAAAGTTGGTCCAATTAAGGTCTAGGGGGAGATTTGAATCAATAAACATTAATATCCATGCAAGTCTTTTATATATAAGCTTAAGTAAACCAGACCAAGATGCCCTACGTTTAAAGTAAAAGTTCACTTAATGTCGCCTCTAAGCAAGGCAACGATTTCTTATTCAAAGATCTAATTTTATAACAAAACCTTTGACCATACCATTAACCACTTAAATTGACCCACCCCTTTCATGTCCATATTTTTTTAAAAAGATGTTTCACTTGAATATCTAGTAATTTAGGATCGTCTTTCATCTAGTATATGTTAACCTAAGTATTTTGAATCAACAAAGAATACAAATTTGTAGTTTTTCTAATAAAATGCGTACGTTTCGGTATATCAAAAGTTCACTAATTTGTTCTACATCATATTAAAACTTACATCTAAAATGTGTAAGGTTAAATCTTCTTCTCCTTCATGGATATTTTGTATCTTTTTTACAGGGATGTCTATGCCCTAAAAGTTGTTTGTTCAAGATTGATCCAAATTGTTACACACATGCATTTAGATGGATCGAAAAACCGAATTATTTATTATTTTAAAAAGAAAGCAAACTAATTAAATAAATCAATTGGCGAGTTTCGCTTCTTTCATGTAAATGAATTGATTTTGATTTGTTCTTTTTTTGCGATGGACCTTATAGATATGACATGAAAATGCATCAATTTTTTTATTTCATATTTATAAATGTATCACTACTAAAACGAAAAGACTTTTGCTTACGCACATTTTCATGAAATTTGTTGCTAAAGAGTGATTTCTCACAAAACCGTCATAAAATTTGGTGGGTAAACTGCTGGTGGGTTATTCAAACTAATGATAGATTACCCATGGATTCTTTGGGTGATCCGTTGGTATTTTTTTTAAAAAACATCGGATTTCACCGAACTACTGGTATTTTCTGGGTGATTCATGAGTAATCACCGATGGAAATTTCATTAGGTAATTTTTGTAAGTGAAAGTCATTTATTTTGTAGTGTATTTATTTTACATAATATTAAAGATATCATATGATTCATAATTGTTCTCATTTAAATATTTAGGGGTATAATTTACATAATTTATGCTTTTAGAATATTATATAACGTGTGGAATTAAAAAAAAATATTATTTTTAGACAAATAAAATAAATTTTGAAAATTCATGAGGTAGACAAAATGAATATTCTTGGTATTTTATTATCTTTTTTAAATGACTAAACCCACTTATTATTATCCCCAAAAATCACAATGGAGGGTCACTTGTCACTTTTAAAAATATGTTGTCTAAAACCCACATCAAAAAATTGATGCTTCTTTTTGCAAGTTTTTGAATATTCATGTTTGGTACTTGACGAATTTTCTTTTTTAGATTGAGTCAAAAAGAGTTTATGAGATGACTCCAATATTAAAATTAGTATAATTAATTAGAAAGAAATTAATGAAAAAATGTATGCTTTATGATTTAAGTAGTTTTAATAATTGTTTATAATAAAATAAATAAAATAAGAATATTCTATTAAAACAAAGAAAAATGTTCTTATTAGCACGTACTTTTTTATCCGATTGGTATTGGTTTCATCGAGTATTAAAATCTCACAATTACATATAGATTTAGGTCTCATTTATTATCAGCGTGATTTATTATATAATTCATTTGTTCATTTCTTTTTGGAAGGCAAACATTTTACAACAACAAACAAAACTTGTGTCTTTAATATGAAAGTTTGATCGATTGTTATTTATTAATTAATATTTAGTTTTTTAAATGTGATACTTAGTGTTCTTTTGCTATGAAGGTTTGGTATTTTAAGGTTCAATGAGATTATAAAAACTCATCGATTAAAGGGCTTCAAGGTGATATGAGGAAAACTGGTTTGTCTCATATGATTTCAAGTCTTCTTTCATAAAAGAAGAAAAATTGAAATAAAAAGGAGAAAAAGATTGAGAACATACAAAAAAAATTATTCATATGTAAATATTTATTTTGAAAAAATAATGTAAATATTGGTAAACTCAAAAAAGTTCATTTGAAAATACATATGTGAACTTTTTTTTTGAAAATTATTCACATATTAAGATGCATATGTGAAATTGTGTTCGTTTACCAATAATTCACATACTATTTTTATAGGATTTGCATTTATAGAACCATATAAAAATGTTATAATAAGTATATATGATATTTTTGAACATCTTAACAAGTTTTCAAGACAAATTTAAATTAAAATGTCGAATTATAATTTTTTATATGCGATTTGGAAAAGCTGTCTTATGAACATATTTTTTTTAAGATACATTTTCAAATGATAAAAAGTTATAAGAACGTTTGATTTTTAAATTATTCTAAAAACTTGTTAAAAAATCTAAAAGTGTTATATAAACGTATTGTAACTTTTTTGTTTGAATATTAATTGAGTAGGGTGGTTACAAAACCCCCTACAGGCTATTTCTGTTATGTAGTTTTTTTCTAGCGTCTTGCTAGTTTTAATAAACCTTGTTGCCGTTCAAAAAAAGTCGTATTGTAACATTTTTTCATAGGACACACCAGTGTTTGATCCTATAAACTTATCAAACAATCAATTAGAATACTTAGATATTTTTGACGTTCTATAAACTCAATCTCATTATATATACTTGATTTTTTGTTTTTTCAATCGGTATAACACTATATAAAATATGAATTTCAATAAGTAAAATGCCCTAATATATGGTTCATATACATAAATGAATATATTAATTGACAAATATATATTTTTTGATAAGATACGTATGCATCAACCCATTTATATACATATACTAATTATCATAATTTTAAAAAATATTTATGTTTTTGATTTGAACTTTGTCGATATAATCTTGTTGGGTTAGCTTAACTCGCAATAAAATTTAATCTTTGGGGATGGTTCTTGAAAGTTACTGGTTTGAATCCTGTAAAAATATTAAAAGAAATTTGGTTGTTTTCAGGTTCCTAAAATTAATGGATGTTCAGACAAGCTGACCCATGCATTTACAATTGAAAAAAATTATACATATTAAGACAGATATAGATGAACTTATAGAAGGGTAGATGAGTAATTGCACAGGGTAGCAAATGAAATGGAGAATATATTGATCTTACCTCACAAGCAATATAAAATAGTAAGGCTACGGAGGACACTCGTGTGGGTGTCAGTTGCATGGCTACAATTTCTAGGAACGTAACTTCTAATTAACATATACATATACAAATATATATTTAAATTACTAAGAATGTTTATTGATTTTTTATTAATCAACTTTTTTTGTTAATTAGACATATTATGGTCATATTTGACAGTAATAAACACAAAATAGCAGAGTTTCCAAAAAAATTTAAACGATTTTTCTATTTTTTTTTTAAATTTAGTGAAAAAAAAGACATGTTAGACAAGTTATAAGTATAATTGTATGAGCTAAGTTTTTGAAAAATACTTCTAATAGCTTGTTGAATTTTTTTTAAACGACAACAATTTTATTGAAACTGATAAGGTGCTACAAACAATTACATTACTTTTTTTCCTTATAATTATTTCTTTTTAGCTCATTCTAGTTACATCATAATATACTTTATTAAGTAGTGTTTATTAAACATGATTAATTTTTTGATTAAGAACTAACTTTTCATATTCACAAATAATTTGTCAATCAATAGTTATATCTTAGCAATTAACTTGTCAAACTTAGTTTAAATAGTTGGATTAATCGAGAAAAATATTTTGTAAATGATATGATTAATCATGAAAGTATAAATGTGCTGAATGATAAAATTATTTTGCTCAAATATATAACTATAAAAAAAATAACAAATACAATTAAAATTCTATTTTTTTGTTTGAAACAAAATTTCCATGTTAAAATTTTAAACTTCCTTATTTTATATGAAACGTTTCTTCTGTACAACGCGTAATGATTGTAATTAATAAAAAGCTCTATGAAATAGATGATTAAGAGATAAATTGTTTAACTGGTTTTTCTTTATTTTCATTTTAATATATTTATTATATAGTATATATATATAGGCATCTTCATTACATATAAATTTTGACAACTTAAATTTTATTAAACATGAAATTGGTTAATACTAAATTTTTCACAAAAATAAATAAATGAGGAAATAAAAGTTATAGGAAATTTGAAAAATAATCAAAGTGAAAAAATAATGTTAAGAATATCGATAAAGAAAGTAGAAGCTGATGATGATGGAAGAGAAGTCTTCGAGGCTTAATTTGACCACACTTTTCTTTTCTTTTTCTTCTATCACTGCCCATTTCTCTTTTTTTCGCGTCTTGTTTTTATTTATTTCTTTTTATTTTATCATATATAAATACTAATTGTTTTTTGTAATCATGGATTTTCGAATCAATTTAAGGACACTGACTAATCCTTCGGACGACCACAAATGACCTGAACCATCGTATGTGAACTTTCATAAGGATAAAAGTTTTGAGTCTTTGACAACATCCTGAATTTGAACCTATAATAAATAATATTTTTCACTACATCCCTCGTATAAAATACACATCTTTTATTATATTAAAAAATTTCATTATATCGTTGCTTTTAAAAAATTGTTGATGAAAATTAAGAAGTTTCAAAAAAATTCTGGCAAGAGTTGTATTTTGATGATATTTTAGTTGTATTTATGCAACATTACTTAGATGGGTTTTCACTTTTGTCCTCTTCCTAGTTCCTAGTACTATATATAATTGAGATTTATTTTATCATTTGGAAATTATATAATTTGTAACATCCATACATAATTCATGATGTAACAACATTTAAATTTAATAAAAGCAATAAATGCATACAGGCAGAAATATATTTTAAGAACATATATGACACCAACGAGAACTATGTCAGATGATTTATTTGTTTAGTCATTTTTGAATTATTGTAAATTTAGACTGATATACTAAATTGAGTAATAAGTGATTGAACTTTTACACTAATTTTAAGCATCATCAAGTGTTAAGTTATGGTCAATAAAGATTGAATTGATCTAGTTGATGTGATTTGTAAGATTTGTAAGAATATGATTAGGTCTTAGTAGTTGTTATTAATCGTCAACCACCTCTTACCGGATAAGAGACGTTTATCAGGTAAGAAGTGAAGTTGTATACCATACACTTTGATCGGCAAAATAATGTTGACTCGGTAAGAAATGAATGGTTCTCTTATTCAATCAACGCTTACTATACTTTAGACCCCATACCGCCTTTAAATTTATATAGTTAGTACATGTCCAATTTTGTATTGATTAAACCACCCCTTAGTTTAATTTTATAAGAGTAAAGGATTTCACACTTGGCTATAGGTGTGCCACTACATATGGATTCAACTCAAAAGGTCAATAGCCCTTAGGAGAAAGGCATAGGCCATAGTCTATTTGAGAGAAACTTTACACTATATATAAAGCGCAGTCCTTTGATTGTAAGGTTATAAAATTGCATTTAAGAGGTTGTTTATTAAATGTTTATCGGATAAATATTCACCGACAAAAGTCATTATTTTAACTTACCTTATCGGATAACATTTTCAGTCATTATAATAGATTGTTGGTAAGCATCGGCTACCTAGTAAAACTAACTAATATGACATAATGTAAAAAAAACCTTGTTCTAATTAGAAAACTAGCAAGTTGATTACAATATTTAAAATCATGGCATTTCGTTGACTACTTGATTAATGGCAATGATCAACAGGGTTTCAAACTTAGGGATCGTTTATAAAAATTTATCCGGGCAAGTGTTTATCGGCAAAATTCAAGACTTTTACTTACTTACTTACTGGGTAAGATCTTAGTCTACCGAAATGATATCTTATGCAACAATTTTTCCGGTAAGCACTAACCGTGGTAAGAGTCGTCGCCTTAACTTATCGGGTAAGACTCTCGGTCATTGCCTTTTCTCTTACTGCTCTTACCGGGTAAAATTCTTGGTCCTTGCCATATTCATCTGATAAGATAATATGACTTGTTTAAGCACTTACTCGGGTAAGCGTTTGGTAAACGACCCTTTAATTAATTGATTGTTATATACGGTGGTGAAATCTTCAAAGTGTCACATCTAGCTAGTCAACATTGGTTGTTTATCTAGCTTACTATTCATCAACTATCGACTTTTGTTAACCACGTAAATTGAGTTCAAACCAGAATACCATCATTTTATAAAAAATACTATAACACACATATCAATTTCATATTGCAATACATCATATGTAATATTAAATCAAAGATTCGGACGATCTTTGGCACGACCTAAGTCGCGGACCAAGTCATTCACAGACCACCAAACGCTCTCACTCAAGGACGGACCTACAGTGGTGCCACCGGTGGCACGTGCCAGCTTATCATTCCTCCGTCAAAGGGTAAAAAAGATTAGGTTCATGAAATGTGCAACCGTATTAATTTGTTGTGTGCCACCATATGTATCTTGAAACTACAATGAGAACATGTTTTTTTTTGTAAAGTTGGTTTGCAAGGCTCTTATTCCACCCCAAACTTGGGTTCTAATCCTGTAAGTGTCATTTTTTTAATCAAATGGTGTCACCGCTTGAAAAAAATTCCGAAAGATCCTGGCTTTCATGCTTTGGTGGGTCTCCAAGATCCTTTTGATGACCTACGATATTTGTTTCTTATAGTCAAATAGTTCCACAGTATGGAAATTTTCCCTTGTATTTGTTTCTTATAGTCAAATGATCCCACCATTTGGAAAAAATTCTAGGTTCGTCCCTGCTCTCACGTGTACTATTACATGTGATAAAAGTATTATCACATTTTCGTAAAAAGAGAGTATTCTTGTTTGAACTTACTCATATATATATATATATACACATATACATAGAGGAAAGTTCAAATGCGAACTCAAATTTGGTTGCGAACATGAAGACAAAGGAGAGTGCGACACGTGTCCCATTCAGTCTGAATAATGAAGGTGAAATTCATACATTATTCAGACTGAATAATACTACATTCAGTCTGAATATTTCCCTTGATTATTCAGACTGCATATGACACGTGTCGTGCTCTCTTTTGTCCTCATGTTCGCAACCAAATTTGAGTTCTCATTTGAATCCGCCCCATACACACATATATATATATATATATATATATATATATATATATGTATATGGACGTCCAGTAGAAAACCCCCCAAAAAGTGCAAAACTAAAGGGGTGTTTGGTCAATGAATTTTGATGTAGTTAGAAATAATTGAATTGGATAATTCTTTTGACTAAATTACAAATTTATGTTTGATTCACATAATGAAAATGATGGAATTCCATTGAATTCCTTAAATTAAAGATTTCAACATTCCATTGGATATCCCAAAGAATTCAATTCCATTCAATCAAACCATGGTTAAATTTCATCAAATTTCATTTCAATTCCTTCAAAATCAAACTTATTCGATGGATTCCAACTCCACCGAATTCCATCATGCGAATCAGACGCTCCCTACGGAACATCTTGATAACCATTCATATGGATAGTATGCACATGTGCATACAAGTAGTTGAAGTTGTTTTTTGGTTTTTATGCACGTGTGCACATTATGCACATGTGCATACCCGACAAATTGCTTACTAATTTTTTGTATGCACATGTGTATATGGTCTAGATGAACGGTTACCAAAATGTTCATCAATTTTTTTTTTGTGATTTTCCTCTAAACTTGGCCCTATATATTCATATATGATTAAACACACCCAAAGGAAGACGCATGTAACTTGATGAAGATATTTGTTGTCAATGTAACATGTGTTTAATCATATATGATTAATCATGCCTTTAATCTTAAATAATATTAAAACCTTTTGCCTTCTCACAAATTAACAACCTTCTCGTTTAAACGTAACCATATAATATATATATATATATATATATATATATATATAGAGGGAGAGAGAGAGAGAGAGAGAAGGAGAGGAGAGGTTCAAGGAAAACCCCTAAAAATGAAAAAATGATGAACATTCTGATAATTATTCACCTGAGCGGTATGCACATGTGCATACAAGTAATTGAAGTTGTTTCTTAATTTTTATGCATACGTGTATACCGGACAAATTGCTTACAAATTATTTGTATGCACATATACATACAGTTCAGATAAACGGTTATGAAGTATTTGTTAGTTTTTATTTTTATTTTTTATTGTCTTTCCCTAAATCTTATCCTATATAGATGTATAATGATGTGTAATAAATAAACCTTGTCAATTTATTTATTTGACAAAAAGTAGATAACTTTACATTCAAGAGTTAAGCAAGGAATTGTAGGCGCATATATAATTTTATTGGGGATGGGTAAAGAGTGATTCCACTCTCTCTTGGTGAAATGCTTACATGCAATTAAATTCACTTTCTCATATTATTTTATATTTTTATTTTTTAGCCTTGGAATAACCTTAATAAATTAGACAAATCATCATATACTTTTAACTACGTATTATAAAAATTTATCGATTTCGAAATTAAACTTTTATAATCATGTCATTTAGTTATATAACTGAATTAAGAATAAACTACACCCTTTTCCCCTACGTTATGGGAAAATTGTTGGGTATTATCGTTTATTTATTAGATTTTGGTATTATACAGTTCTAATTTTCTTAATGATTTCGTCGCTATCATTATAAAACAAATGACTTTTACCCACAAAAATTACCCAAGGAAATTTTGTGGGTGATTACCCACAGATCACTCAGAAAATACCAATGGTTTGGTAAAATTCGATGTTTTTCGAGAAAATACCAACGGATCACCCATGGATTCCATGTATAATTTGTCACTGATTTGAATTACCCACCAATTTTTGTGGCGGCTTTGTGAGGAATCACCTTTTCTAGCAACAAATTTCCCATGGAAAAGTTTGTAGGCAAAATTCTTTCATTTAGTAGTGTATATCAAATGACGTATTTTAGTTAAGATAATAATTAAAAGAAATAAAGAAAAAGATTTGCTAGTCCTATTATGAGTTCAAGTTATATCTCCAATTTTTCATGAACAACAATCGAATACATATATCTATGATGAAATGAAGCAAATAGACCGAGATCAATACGATGACATTATTCAAAAACATAATCTTTTCCTCACGACGGAACCATGAAGCAGTAGGTCGGGCCACCGTATGAGCCTACGTAGGTCTGACCCTGACCGCTCCACTATTTTATAAAAATAAGTTTATGATATTAATAAAAAAAACCGTATTGGGACACCAAGTCGTCGCTATAGATAATCAATTATATATTCTTTTTATAAAATAAATTTGTTAACATAAGAGAAGTTTTTATGGAAGTTCAACGGTGACTTGTCATCTAGAGTTAAAACTTTCGTTGTTAAATCGTGTCAGTTTAACATAAGAAGTCTTGTAGCTGTATATGAGATATATTTGGATCTATCTTTTAGCTGTATGTGAGATAATTTAGGAGTTATCTCTTGATTATATAACAGCCTAACTAATGATGAGATAAATACTAACTAAGGAGGTTCCTTGACATATAGTTCTTCAATTTGCACAAATTATATTTGCATATAACGACAATTTGTTATTATGTATCATAACTAAATTTTATCCTCGATATATGTATCTTTTATTGTAGTGAAAATAAAATAGACACAGTAAAAAAAAATACTAAAATACTCTCAACGTGAGGAACACACGAGGGCACTTGACGAGAGACACATAAAGTCATGAGAGGGAAGGACAAAAACCAAAAACAAATTACAAACAATTGTATACATTTGTGATAAATGAAGTTGAGAGATAAAATCCAAAGTTTTCACAATTTATAAGGACGGTTTTGTAATTTACTCTAATTTAAAGATGAACTTTATGGAAAATAAAGTAAAGTACACTTTTCGTCATTGTCTATTTGTGTTTTGCAAATCTTGTGGCTTTAGTTGCTACGGTTTAAAATTTTAAGATCTTTCTTGGGGTTTTTGATTTTGATTTTGATTTTGATTTTGATTTTGATTTTGATTTGGCTTTTTGCTCTAACGGTTGTTAACTCGATCCTGCTAAGTGACCCCACGTGCCGAACATATGAAGATAATTTCATCTTTTTTTACATATTTATTTATTATTTTTTCTATTGTAAAAATTTACATTACATGTATACAAGTGTTAGAGCATTTAAAAAGAATAATTGAAACTATAATATATTAAAACCCCCTCCCCCTGACCTCCCATGGGATTTAATATATTTAGTTTTCTTGTATAATGAAATGAAAATAAAGAAAAAGATAAAATATCGTAATGTCCTCACATGTTCAGAGCATCTCCAATAAATTCTTTAAAATTTCTCTAAAATGGAGAACCAAAAGTCAAAATCTCTAAAAAAAATTGTATTAATCTCCAACAGATTCCTTATTTTAAAGATAACAACATTGATTGTAATATTAAAATATTCAATTCATCTACTAAAATATTATTTTTTCTCTCTAAATAATTAGTTTTCAAAAAAATTCATTGGTGATGATCTCATTTTGTAATCACTTTTGGGGTGTTCTCAATATTTGAAGAAAAAAACCCTTCTCTTTCCTACTTTCTTCATTTTGGAGATAGTTTTGGGGAAACTATATTGGCTCAAAATCCATATACTCTCTATTTTTCCCATTTTGGAGAAGCTATTGGAGATGCTTTCACCATGCGGGGTGACTTAACAGATGATTTTTAACGGCCGTTAGCCTAGGGACAACCCATAGCAAAAGAGAAACCACAAGGAAATTTTAATAATTATCAAATTGTAAGGACTAAATCTACATGATTTCCAAAATACAAGGACTAAAAGTGTAATTTACACTTAAAAATATACACATTTGATGTTCTGTTGAAACTCCCGCCTTTTTTTGATTATTTTATTATTTCACCCAAACAGTTTATTTTGGAAGTCATCTCCAATCTGTTTTTTGGTAAAAAGGATATCGATCTTGTCATCATTCCGTTTCAATGGATAACAACTGAAGTAGAATCATTGATTTTTCTTCTACGCAGTTTGAGCGATCAGAGTTAAAAGAGGATGCAGAAGAAGTATATGAGGGATTAGGGTTTTATTACCGTATGAATTTGAATTCCCCTGAAGAAGAAGAAGAAGAAGAAGAAAGTAATCCCATTACCGCCATCACCGGCACCGGATTCCGTTTCTTTCCAAGTACAATTTCAACCTGTATCTCGTTTCTGATTTTGTATCTCATCTGATTATTATCTTGTAAATTGGTTTGGTAAATTTATCGTCTAAATTTCATATTATTGGTGAAGATTTTTTGATTAATTTTGGGAAGGCTGTTGTTTGTGAAGTTTAGAGGCACTTTCTTGTCAATTGTGGCCTATTGTAATATGTATTATCAGTTGTATATTTCTCAGTAAGGCTAACCTGAAGAAGGGTTGTTTGGATTCATAGTGCAGACACGTTTAGGGGAAAATTAGGGAAGACCACTTGAGAGGATAGTTTTTAATGAATGGTATATGTTAGATAATTGGGTTAATTGCCTAAAAGACCAACCTACCATTGTCCACCAGATGAAAACACATAAGAATTTTTAGTTAAAGATTAGAACATCAATTATATGCCGTTATTATCATCTTCCAGATGCATATAAGTTTGGGGGGAAATGGGCAAAGACCAATTGAAGTGCTATTTTAATGTGGTGAACCTCTTGATAGGGCATTGAGATGAGGATATTTTACCAAGATACGGGATCTAGTAGATCTAGGGTTTGGCTAAGGGAGAATTGTTTGGTAGTTAAGTGGGTTAAATTTGATTGTGATATATAATAGATGATAATATGATGTGATTAGTAATTAGTTTTCACTTGCTTCTTCTCCATCCTACAATTTGTTGAACATGATGAGCATAAAAATTTATTTGATCAGGGGAACCTGAGCTTCTAACCAGCCAAAAGAGTTGAAGAATCTGACATATCAAACCCCCCAAAAATTAAAGGTATTGCTCTAAGTTTTCCATGAGAGTTCATGATGTGGATCCTTCCTTGTTGTATTCATCCTTTTCTCTAATCGTTCCAGAATGAATACAAATAGCAACATTGATGATCGGAAGCGCTGCAAATGCAAGAAATCTGAGTGCTTGAAACGGTAAGTTAATTCAATATTGGCAAAAGAAACCTTCGTCCCTTCAACTAGACGATATGATCACATTATAATGCTTGAAACGGTAAGTTAATTTAATGGTGGCAAAAAAAAAACCTTTGTCCCTTTAACTAGATGGTATGATCACATTCTCAAGATACCGGCTAAACAAAATATTGCACCAATTTACCAACTAAAGTTTTAGGTTGTTAACTAAGAGCCTTGAGCTTTAGTTGGTAAAAAATTTCTTAATGGGGTAATCACTAGTGGGAAGACACGCTATGCCTTGAGTACTTTTGTGTTATAATTAAAGTGAAGGATGCAATGGATG
The DNA here is from genome assembly GCA_036898165.1 of Silybum marianum. Taxonomy (NCBI): domain Eukaryota; kingdom Viridiplantae; phylum Streptophyta; class Magnoliopsida; order Asterales; family Asteraceae; genus Silybum; species Silybum marianum. The sequence continues at coordinate 27,203,353 of CM072539.1, forward strand.
GTAATGAGAACAGTTCCTTTGCAGTTATTGTGATTGCTTTGCAACTGGATTCTATTGTGATAAACATTGTTCATGCCAAGGGTGCTACAATATACCAGATTATGAAGATACGGTTGATATGACGCGTGAACAAATAGCACTGCGAAATCCGCTTGCCTTTTCTCCCAAGATACATTCTCTGGTATTGTCTCAAAGAAGCCATATGACCTTTTAAATTTCACTTTGCATTCTAGATGATAGATTAACAACGATAATGGTTGTCGACAGGAATATGGAGATCGGCTTGTAGGAGAACACGCAAAAGGTTGCAACTGCAGAAAATCAATGTGCCAAAGAAACTATTGTGAATGCTATCGGGTTTGTTCTCAACCTTATTTTTGTTATTCGTATTAGATTTTCTTTATCTTTTTTTTGGACTAATTCTTAATCTTTTTTCTGTTCTGTTTTTGGTTTTCAACCCAATAGGCTAAAGTCGGATGCACTGGTGGATGTAGGTGTGAAGGATGTAGAAATGGTTATGGCAAGCAAGGAGGTAAACTGGAGATGCATGTTACTCCTTTATTAAATTAAATTATCTTTTCTAGTAAAAGATATAAGGTCAAGAATTCTTGTGATTGATCCTAAATGGTAGGAAAGGGGTCTAGAATACAAATTTTTTTTTAACACATTTTAGTTGATGTCAAACGGTTGTCTATATCATATTGAGTGAAGTTTTGGGTAGACAAATGCTAAAGATGCACAATACTTTGACATCTAACATAGGGCCTGATTCTATTTGAAATTCTGTTTATAGAAAATAAGTCCTTTTCTTGGCTGTATACTAAAGTCTAGCTTATTTCTTGCGTTCCCAGAGTATAATATGAGAGCCATCCAGAAGGAATCGGTATATCGTAGATTGGGATTGGCTGAATTGCATAGTCATTCCAACTCGACTCCATCTGCACCTCTTCCAAAGTAAGATGCTTATCATGAGCTTATGTTCTGAATCCATAAGTCTTAATTGGTTAATTATGGTGCTGATTGGTTACTTTTTTTCCTCATGTAAAGCCATGTAGACAATAATCCACCACCAGGATATGACGACATGATGTTAGGAAGACAGGGAGGAAACATTCAACATCTGAATGATGAATTAATGGATCAATTCACACCACCTGAAGATACCAATGTCATTTCCATGATGAACTTTCCTTCAGTGAATGTGATGGAGTGGCCAAATAGTTCAAGAGCCGGTGGGAGTTCAGTCACCCCAGTATGTCTGTTTGGTGGGAGGGCAGTCACCACAGTATGTCCTTTTGGTGGTAATGGAAATCCCATTGACGACATTAATACATTGAACGATCATTCAGTTCCAGATGCAGGCAGTTCGACTTCTTCACTGGGTGATAAGTGAGATTCTTTATGCATACTTCACCATTGATATAAAAGGCATGCAGCAAGTGAATCAGAACATGAATGATGTTAGTTGTTTGATGGAGTACATACATATATACATACATACATACATACATACATATAGACATATATAGTAATGATTCTTTTCTACCACATGGAGGGAGGTTAGGGACTTGGAAGGTTTCTTATTAGTTTGTAGATAAGATGCTTTGCAAAAGCCATATACCAGGATTTTATGGGATTTGAAATTGGAATAGTTATGGATTTAATCCTTTGTGGTATGCATTTTTTAACGTCTTTAACTCTTTGCCCTAACTTTGTTAAACAAATTCCGTTAAGTGGGTTAACCCAAGGGGAAATCTTAGCCATGTTTATAAAGTTTCTTAGTTTATACACACAAAAAAAGCTTTTTTAAACCCCAATCAAACACTGCCATGTCAGATCTCGCACTACTTTCACAGGCACATTGACTTTTTGCCGTTGCAACCTTTTTTGTGTTCTTAAATTAGAAAAAAAAATGCATCAAACATGTTCTTATGCTACATATATATGGAGTATTATATATGTAGTGTTATATAATTAACTATAAGCTTCCATAGTACATGATCCAAAATGGAAATAAATGTGAATCCATGCATCAAGCCCCTAGACATAATGACCAAGCCTGAATTGATAATGGAAACCAAAATCAATAACTAATTAATATATTTCAAAATCAAAAGGTCCTCAATCAAAATATATAATCCAAAAAATAAAAGTTTACCTGTTATATGTTCGAAATGTTAGGTTTTGAAATCCGGCTGAATACATGGTTTGCGCAGATTTCTCCCCGATTTGGTAGTCTACAACGTCATCAACTTCAACAAAGGAAAACAATTAATATCTCAATTACTATGTATCTTTTCTACTGTTCAAACACAGATGTATGGATGTCTTCCACGTGTGCTGTAGTTGTTCAAAAATGAAAACAACTGTTACTAAAAAGCGGGTTTGAATAATCATTCTGTAAAAAGATAACATAGTAGAGTGTGAATGTAAAATTAAATTACCTTGACCATGGCAGAAGAGCAAGGTAGGTAGTGATGCTGCACGCCTTGCAGCTTCTTGTGATGCTCCGACTCTGTTCCTTAGATTCCTAGAAGAAAATATTAATAATGAATAAAACCTTAATTAAATGATGAAGGTAAGCAATTAATTAATTAAGATAGTAATTAGTTTGCAAAGAAGGATGGTAATTAATTAAAACCTGGTGGAAGTTGGGAGCCAACCACTAAGAGCCACAGTGGTACTGGTACTAAGGTTGACGGGGTATCTATTTCCATTCCCATATTGGCCAACAGCACGACATGTCGCAGAGTAGAGGGCCACAGCTGCTCCTATACTGAACCTCCAATCCCTAGTTTAACTATACATACATACATATATATATAGAGAGAGAGAGAGAGAGAAAGTCCCTTCGTGTGTTAACTTTGTTAACCTGAGTATTTTCGTCTTTTTATATATTAATACTACATTTAATTAATTATCACAATCTTTAATTATCAGATTCGATTAATTATAACATTTCTTAATTAACACATTTTTAATTATTTTATTCGCTTAACTGTTTCACCTATGAACTTCGTGCATTCATCTATGAACTTGTTTAAACCTTCTTAATTATCTTATTCACTTTCTAGTTTCACCTATGAACTTCACATTTGGTTCATATATGAACGTGTTTAAATTTTTTAATTATCTTATTCACTTTTTCGGATTTCACCTATGAACATTCACATTGTTTCATGCAAGAACATTCTTATTGTTTCACTTATAAACTTTGGTAATTATAAAGAAAATCCGGTGGATTTCATAAGATGATTATGTGAGAATTTGAAAAAGATCCAAAAATAAATAGGAAAAATAAAATATATGTTTCCTTTTTAAATTTGTTCCAAAATTATTTTATCTTCCAAATATAATATATAGATTTGTTCCAAAATTACCCTTAACTTAATTTTATTTAATATGTTTCATTTTTTATCGGTTTATAATATCTCATTTAATCAAAGTTGATCAAAAAAATAAACGGTTTAGATGGGTTAACAAAGTTAACACATTTTTTTGGGTTAACACATGAAGGGGACTATATATATATATATATATATATAGAGAGAGAGAGAGAGAAAGAGATATGAAAGTTCAAATACGAACTCAAATTTGCTTGTGAACATGAGGACAAATGTGAGCGTGACACGTGTCTTGAATATATAGTATTTATTCGGCCTGAATATTTGTTTGATTATTCAGTCTGAATATGACACATGTCCTGCTCTCATTTGTTCTCACGTTCACAACTAAATTTAAGTTCTCATTTGAACATGCCCCTATATATGTGTGTATATATATATTGTTAGAAAATGCATGTTAATGAATAGTTAGTTATCACGGTTGTCAAAATATTTACGCTTCTTAAATGAATTCATTCATGATATACCATCATCGGGCTTGTTATGGATAAAATTGTCCAAGTCAGCGTCGTTAGAAAGTCAACGACGAAGGCCTTAACTTTCGTAAAAAAGTCAACGACCGTTTCACGTTTGGGTTTAAATATCAAATTCAGAGCTAATTATTGTTTTCAGTTATGTTTAGAGTATTCAAGCCTTTCAGGAATGTCTGGAGTTGAAGATAATCGGGATGCCATGGCTCAAATGAGGGTAGAACTATGCCACCACCTTTTGTCCCTTTCCCCCCCTCCAACATTTCCTTTCGGCGTTCGTCCCTAGAACGCACGACACCACCTTTTGTCCCATTCTCTCCTCCATCGTTACTTTTCGACGTACTTATTCAGAACGCACCACGACACCACCTACCCAGCCAATGTCATTCCCACAATCCTTCCAGCATCATCAGACCACAATGGGACAATTGTTCGTGTCGGCATCCATCCCTGCGGCCCCTTTATATTCAAGTGTGTCGACGCCAAATATATCGACTACCAGCGATGACCATGAATCGATTTTCCGAACCTTCTCCCATATGACTGCTAATGTATCGGCGCAAGGGTAAGGTACGATCCCACTCTTTAACTCTAACGACACTTTTGCAGATGACCCCATCACATGTCGCTTCAAACAACTCGAGGAACAAAACGAGAAAATGTTGTTGTTACTCTCCAAGTTGCCTAGAGCAGCAGTACCAGTCGACGTGGAACCTCCAACAGGATTCCAAGCATCTCCCTTTCCCGATTCCATTGCCCTGGTAGACATCCCTAAAAAAATACAGTATCCCAACCTTCACCCCGAAATATTAGGGAGTTCAGGATCCCAATAAACACGTCACTCAATACAAACAGCTCATGTGGACGGCGTCGATACCCCAGGAGGTGTGTATGTGCAAAAGTAATGGGGCATCCCTCACGAGGGCAGCATTGCAATGGATGATCAACTTGAAACCAAAGTCGATATATTCGTTTGCTCACCTCGTCAACCAGTTCTTCCACTAATTTGCCAGCAGTCACAAAATGGAGAAACAAATTCAGGAGGTGTGAATTGATCCATGAATTCATCATTCAGATGTTGAATGTTTCCTCTCTGTCTTCCTAACATCATGTCGTCATATCCTGGTGGTGGATTATTGTCTACATGGCTTTACATGAGAAAAAAAAAAAGTAACCAATCAGCACCATAACCAATTAAGACTTCTGAATTCAGAACATAAGCTCATGATAAGCATCTTACTATGGAAGAGGTGCAGATGGAGTCAAGTTGGAATGACTATGCAATTCAGTTAATCCCAATCTACGATATACCAATTCCATATGGATGGCTCTAGTATTATACTCTGGGAATGCAAGAAATAAGCTCGACTTTAGTATACAGCCAAGAAAAGGACTTATATTTTCTATAAACACAATTTAAAATAGAATCAAGCCCTATGTTACAAAGTATTGTGCATCTATAGCATTTGTCTACCCAAAACCTCACTCAATATGATATAGAAAACCGTTTGACATCAACTAAAATGTGATGCACTAAGTCTCCAAAAACTAAAATGTTTTTTTTTTGTATTCTAGACCCCTTTCCTACCATTTAGGATCAATCACAAGAATTGTTGACCTTAAATCGTTACTAGAAAAGATAATTTAATTTAATAAAGGAGTAACATGCATCTCCAGTTTACCTCCTTGCTTGCCATAACCATTTCTACATCCTTCACACTGACATCCACCACTGCATCCGACTTTAGCCTATCGGGATGAGAACAAACTCGACAGTTGCAACCTTTTATGTGTTCTCCTACAAGCCGATCTCCTGTCGGCTGTTGACAACCATTATCGTTAATTGTTAATCTATCATTTAGAATGTAAAGTGAAGTTTGAAAGGTCATATTTAGAGAATGTATCTTGGGAGAAAAGGCAAGTGGATTTCGTAATGCTATTTGTTCACGCGTCATATCAACCGTATCTTCATAATCAGGTTTATTGTAGCACCCTTGGCATGAACAATGTTTATCACAATAGAATCCAGTTGCAAAGCAATCACAATAACTGCAAAGAAACTGTTCTGATTACCATCCATTGCATCCTTCACTTTATAATACAAAAATACTCCAAGGCAAAAAGCGTGTCTTCCTACTAGTAATTGAGTGTCTTAATTCCATTATAACCAGAGTGAAACTAAACAAAATTCATAGTTGATTATACAAAACTAAAATCTTTTGCGAGATGAATATCAAAAATTAAGAAGAGAAAGCGAGACCTAAATTGTGAATCTTTGCTAGGAGCTGTTCGTGCTTGACTTTTAGAGATGAGTCATCCGAGTATTCTGCTTGGTAATCATGAAGGGTTTCTGAAGATGCAAAGAGAAAGAGAATTAGGGTGATACAGAAGAAGAGCCGTTGTTTTGGGGCCGCCATTGGAGTAAAATTGGAGCTCAGAAATGAAATGAAACGAAAATCAAATGAAGGCGTTTGAATGAGACCAATATCTCCTTTGGTCTGGAAATGGAAATTTGAGTGTATTAATTCCATTATATAAATTGATAACTAAAATTTCATGTTATTTTTATACAATAAGAAAACAATGTAAATATTTTTTATTTATTTAAATTTCATGTTATTTAAATAACATTAAATTTTAGTTATCAATTTATATAATGGAATTAAGACACAGAAATTTCCATTCCCAGACCAAAGGAGATATTGGTCTCATTCAAACGCCTTCATTTGATTTTCGTTTCATTTCATTTCTGAGCTCCAATTTTACTCCAATGGCGGCCCCAAAACAACGGCTCTTCTTCTGTATCACCCTAATTCTCTTTCTCTTTGCATCTTCAGAAACCCTTCATGATTACCAAGCAGAATACTCGGATGACTCATCTCTAAAAGTCAAGCACGAACAGCTCCTAGCAAAGATTCACAATTTAGGTCTCGCTTTCTCTTCTTAATTTCTGATATTCATCTCGCAAAAGGTTTTAGTTTTGTAAAATTAACTATGAATTTGTTTAGCTTCACTCTGGTTATAATGGAATTAAGACACTCAATTACTAGTAGGAAGACACGCTTTTTGCCTTGGAGTATTTTTGTATTATAAAGTGAAGGATGCAATGGATGGTAATCAGAACAGTTTCTTTGCAGTTATTGTGATTGCTTTGCAACTGGATTCTATTGTGATAAACATTGTTCATGCCAAGGGTGCTACAATAAACCTGATTATGAAGATACGGTTGATATGACGCGTGAACAAATAGCATTATGAAATCCACTTGCCTTTTCTCCCAAGATACATTCTCTAAATATGACCTTTCAAACTTCACTTTACATTCTAAATGATAGATTAACAATTAACGATAATGGTTGTCAATAGCCGACAGGAGATCGGCTTGTAGAAGAACACATAAAAGGTTGCAACTGTCGAGTTTGTTCTCATCCCAATAGGCTAAAGTCGGATGCAGTGGTGGATGTCGGTGTGAAGGATGTAGAAATGGTTATGGCAAGCAAGGAGGTAAACTGGAGATGCATGTTACTCCTTTATTAAATTAAATTATCTTTTCTAGTAACGATTTAAGGTCAACAATTCTTGTGATTGATCCTAAATGGTAGGAAAGGGGTCTAGAATACAAAAAAAAAACATTTTAGTTTTTGGAGACTTAGTGCATCACATTTTAGTTGATGTCAAACGGTTTTCTATATCATATTGAGTGAGGTTTTGGGTAGACAAATGCTATAGATGCACAATACTTTGTAACATAGGGCTTGATTCTATTTGAAATTCTGTTTATAGAAAATATAAGTCCTTTTGTTGGCTGTATACTAAGGTCTAGCTTATTTCTTGCGTTACCAGAGTATAATATGAGAGTCATCCATAAGGAATCGGTATATCGTAGATTGGGATTAGCTAAATTGCATAGTCATTCCAACTCGACTCCATCTGCACCTCTTCCATAGTAAGATGCTTATCATGAGCTTATGTTCTAAATCCAGAAGTCTTAATTGCTTATGGTGCTGATTGGTTGCTTTTTTTTGTCATGTAAAGCTATGTGGACAATAATCCACCACCAGGATATGACGACATGATGTTAGGAAGACAGAGAGGAAACATTCAACATCTGAATGATGAATTCATGGATCAATTCACACTTCCTAAAGATACCAATGTCATTTCCATGATGAACTTTCCTTCAGTGAATATGATGAATAGTTCAAGAGCTGGTGGGAGTGCAGTCACCCCAGTGTGTCTGTTGGGTGGTAACGGAAATCCCATTAATGACATTAATACATTGAACGATCATTCAGTTCCAGATGCAGGCAGTTCGACTAGTTCGCTGGGTGATAAGTGAGATTCTTTATGGATACCTCACCACCACTGATACAAAAGGCATGCAGCAAGTGAATCAGAATATAAATGATGTTTAGAAGTTGTAGAACCAGGTTAGTTGTTTGATGGAGTACATACATACATATATACATACATACATACATAATGTTGGTTCATTTACAAACCGGACGAATCCTACAAACTCGTACAAACCAAGTTAAAAATAATTTTTTCATGTTTTTTTTCCATCAAATGCTATGATTTAAGATGTTATTACATATATGTTTGTTTCTAGTTGTGAAAAAAATTATGTGCGAAAAAAATACATTATCAAACAAATGCATGTGAAACTTTTAACTTATGAAAACAAATACATGTGAAACTTTTACATTATGAAACAAACATATATGTAATAACATCTTAAGTCATAGCATTTGATGAAAAAAAATCATAAAATAATTATTTTAAACTTGGTTTATACGAGTTTGTAAATGAATCAACCTCCATGCTAATATACATACATACATACATACATCCATATAGACATAGTAATGATTTTTTTCTACCACATGGTGGGAGGTTAGTAACTCTTTGATTTCCTCAACCCTACCAACCCTCAAGAATCAGAACTAATTCCAAATGAACGTCAACTATGAACATCATGATTGATGGCTACATCTCACAATAGTTTCACAGGCACATTGACTTTTTGCCATTGCAACCTTTTTTGTGTTTTCCTACAAGCCGATCTTCATACTCGTGTCGACAACCATTATGGTTGTTAATTCATCACTTGTGATGCAAACTGAATTTTAAAGGTGGTCGTATGGCTTCTTTGATACAATATCGGACAATGTATCTTGGCAGATATTTCCGGCAAAATATATATTCCGCCAGAAAAAGTCCCTTGTTTTGTAATGAATATAACTTTGATCATTTAAACCGCATGCATAGGTAGAAGAAAAATTAATGATTCCTGTAGCTCTTATCCGATGAAATAGAATTAATGATAACAAGATATATCTTTTTACCGAAAACAGAATGAAGATGACCTTCAAAATATTATGTTTGTGCAAATCTAAGTACGTATATAGCCATCACATGACTAATTTTTTGTGGCAAATTGACGGTGAAAATTTCAGGAAGACAAGGTTTTTTATAAGCTTTTGTGACAACAAAGTTTTCGTTGTTGGATTTCATATTTACTTTAAAGAAAAATAAAAATAAAAACTTATTAATTATCTACAATGACAAGATGTCGTCACAATATGTTTTCCTTAATATCATAAAATAGTGAAAATATATCATTTTGGTTTTAAAAAAAAATTCCACCCTGCAACGAAGACATGTTGTCATGGTAGGGTTACACAATTAGGTTGAATTGAGAGGTATACTTGAAGAACTCGAACATCCTCAAGTAATGACAGTTAATGAAGAACTCGATATTTCATGAGAATGTTTAATTATTACATTTTTTAAATAACCAAATGACATTTTTACTTTCTCAAGAGTAAAATAGGAAAATGGAAACTTACTTTTAAAAATAGACACTTATTTTGTAACAAATGAAAATAACATAGTTGTATGAATACAAACTTAATAAATAAAGACATCATTTCAATTTATGAGGCAAGTAAAAAACACTAATAAGGATACCTTAAATTAAAGAAAAATGCATCAAACATGTTCTTATGCTACATATATATTATATATGTAGTATAATTAACTATTAAGCTTCCATAGTACATGATCCAAAATGGAAAGAAATGTGAAGAATCCTGCATCAAGCCCCTAGACATGCAATGAGCCAACTGCAAACATCATTAATTTCTTCCATGATTGTGTAATGACCAAGCCTGAATTAATTAATGGAAACCAAAATCAATAACTAATTAATACATTTGCAAAATTAAGAGGTCCTTGATCAACATATATAATCCAAAACAATAAAACTTAATTACCTGTTATATGTTCGAAATGTTAAGTTTTGAAATCCAGCTGAATACATGGCTTGCGCAGATTTCTCCCCGATTTTGTAATCTACAACGTCATCAACTGCAACAAAGAAACAATAATTAATACCTAAACTACTATATATACTTAAATTTTTTTATATATCTTCTCTATCATTCTGTGGATATTTTCCACGTGTGCTATAGTTGTTCAAAGATGAAATCAACTGTTTCTAGAAAACGGGTTTGGACAATCATTCTATAAAAAGATAACACAGCAGGGTGTGATTGTAGAATTACCTTGACCATGGCAGAGCAAGGTAGGTAGTGATGCTGCGCGCCTTGCAGCTTCTTGTGATGCTCCGATTCTGTTCCTTAAATTCCTAGAAGAAAATGTTTATAATGAATAAAACCTTAGTTAAATGATCAAGTTAAGCAATTAATAAATTAAGACTGTTTCGCAGTTACTGAATGGTTTAGTGCAGAATGATTAAGAGGTTTTTATGATATAATGCAAAATGAAATTATATAGGGCTCTAAGGGAGGTCCATGATACAAAATGATTCAGAGAACCAGCAAGAGGTAGACTTATTTTTTGCCAAATAAGATTCACCTCTTAGCGATTCAGAGATTGTTTTTTAATGAAACTGTTAGGAGGTAAACAAACGGGCGAGATAGCAATTAGTTTGCAAAGAAGGATGGTAATTAAAATTAACCTGGTGGAAGTTGGGAGCCAACCACTAAGAGCCACAGTGGCACTAAGGTTGATGGGGTATCTATTTCCATTCCCATATTGACCAACAGCACGACATGTCGCAGAGTAGAGGGCCACAGCTGCTCCTATACTGAACCCTGCAATCCCTAGTTTAACTATACATATATACATATATATATATATTGTTAGAAAATGCATGTTAATGAATAGTTAGTTATCACGGTTCTCAAAATATTTATAATATACCATCATCGGGCTCGTTAGACAAGAGGTTTGCAACATGTGCTGCTGAAGCATCCAAGCCTTCTAAATCATCACAGCCATCTTCTGACATGCTTTCAACATTAAACCCTGATAAAATTAATTGTCGTATAGTTAATATTAACTACAAACCTTGTCGTCGTCACTAATTATTTCATAATCCTAATTAAGCACTACAAAATGTTGCTATATGATATAAATATATACATATATAAAAGAAAGAAAACATACAAGCAGTACAGGGATATCCACCGAATAGAGTTACTTGACGAGTTGGTGCACTTGGACAGATCCATTTGATCTAAAAGAAATGTTGAAAATACTAATTATTTATATGCAATCGATATAATGATCGAGTTAATGTGCATGAGAAAGGGATAAATTTCGAATTCTTACATTTGGAAGAGGCATAGTTTCCAAGATTTGAGTCCAACTATATATGGGCCAGAAAAAATCAACATCAGTATTCATATAGTACATGTTTTTCTGTAATATATGTATATATATAAAAGAATATTTGATTAAAGAGGTTCCATATATATATATATATATAGGCTCCTTCAAGTGTTAACTCAATTATTTGTGTTAACCGTGTTAACTTATCGTTCACTGCATGCTCGTTCACTGGTGAACACGATGCTCGTATACTGACGAATGGTGTTCACCAGTGAACGAGCATGCATGTATGGAACCATTCGTTCACTGATGAATGGTGTTTCACCAGTGAACGAGCATGGTGTTCACCAGTGAACGATGGGTTAACACGGTTAACACAAATTATTGGGTTAACACTTGAAGGGGCCTCTATATATATATATATATATATATATATATATATATATATTCTAATAGAATCCATGAAGTCTTGTTGGCCGTTGGCACATGTGGACTTGAGGTGAGCATGGGGTGCAGACACCTGCATTCAAGCCAAACACATGGTTGTGTGTGCATTCTGTAGTTGCTGTTTAAGGACCACCTCAAGCTCACAAAGAGAGTCAAGATTCAAACATATATATATATAGCACACTTTTCATATTCAATTGATATTTCCTTCATAAATTAATACAATAAAATATTGTCAATTTCGATCTCAAATGTCAAAAAGGTCAGAATGAATAGAGTTTTCAAAGTGAAATTAATTTAATTAAGATGCATAAATATATATTAATCACCTTGAGCCCTTCTCACCGATGCCATGTAACCAAACAATAGTTGCTTGGTGAGTTCCTTTGGGCATCACCACAAAAGTCCTTCCAAATTCCAACACATTTCTTCTCACATTTCTACTACCTGGAAGAAGAAGAAAAAAAAATATTAAACCATTTATAAATCTTAACAACCTGCATGTAAAACTTATATATATATATATATATATATGTGTGTGTGTGTGTATCTTGGTGCACTGTGTCCCCATAATGTTTTAAAGACAATGCACCAATGGTTTAGGGTTTAAAGAAACAAACCTGAACCACGGTTAGAGTTGTTGTAACTCATTGTCTTCAACTATTATAAGTTATTGCACTAATTGAAGCAAATCAAGAAAGCACTCAGTGATGTGAATGATGGATGAAAATCAAAGGGCTATTTGATGTCTATTTATAACGATTTGCGGGTAAAGGGGAAATTACTAAAATGGGTACGTAACAACAGATGATCAGCTTATATGTCTACACCAGTTGGACACTGCCTGTTAAACTAGATAGAATCTGATAACGAAAAGGAACATATGAGAAAGGGAATAATAAATTTGGCAACTTTATTGGTTTCAAGATAGAATTGTAACCAATCGAAAATGGACAATGTAAAACCTAAAACAAATAAAATTATCCCTGAGATATATTGAGAATATATGCTAATTGTAGCCAGTTGGCACAAGAAAAAGTGCTTCAAAATATGATACTATGTGAACACCATTTCCACATGATAAGCAAGAAGTTACCTCATATATTCTGATTCTGATTCTGATTCTGATTCTGATTCAGATACACATGTTTGTGCTAGCTTATATATACACAATTAATCTCACAACTAGGAATATGATGAAATATCCATGCTGAATGGTTCAAGGTTAATGCAGTAACCAGTAACACTGGAGTTGGGGTTTTAGAGTTGAACATATGCCCACAGGCAAATCTTGAAGAAATACCTGTCTATTTCTTTCTATATAAATAAAGGATATATATTGGACGATAACGATTTGACTCAATGAGTTGATATTCATATTGGAAAAAAGGCGTCAACTAAAACTTCATTTATTGATAGATATATAAGTACAGGTTCATACGAGAAAAGTAAACAAATAAAAGAATAAGAAAACAATAAAATCACAGGTGATTTTATATTAAAATCATATGTAAAACCACATGTCGTCTTTACCAGTGCTTGATTTGACCGTTTTCTCCCATGTGTGCACATCTGCGTGCTCTATGTGCTAGCATAAGCATTTTCGCGCACTGTGTGTATTATGTGTTTGCTAAGACGAATGTTGACATGCATGTGTTGTGTGTGTTGACGTACGTTATGTGTGTGGTGACATATGTTGCAAGTGTGTGTCGTGTGTGGTGGAATAACTATCTTTCAACAAGCAAAAGTAATTCTCTCTTGTCGATGTAACGTATGGAAAGTTTTATACTTCAATTCTCTCTTGCCTACTTTAATTATTTTATTGTAATCAACTAATCACTTTGAAAACAATGCATCCAAACGCTCATTTGATCGGAAAAAAAATGTAATTCAACTATAACGACAAAATTGATTCTTTTTTCATTTTCATGAAAAACGAGTTGAAAAAGACAATCATTCATTCGAATAAATCAAAAGTGAAGAAAAAACCTACGATAAAAGGAACTTTTGTTTGTGGAAAAAATACTTTTTCATTTGGCGTCGTCATTCTTCTTGTAAAAAGTAAACTTAGGGTTCACAAAATTCAAAATGAAGATGATCATGAATGATAAACTCACTTGATGGTTTTGATCATCTTCTATTATTGTTGAAGTACTAAATTATTGTCTCAATCAACATATTATTGTATTTTAAAAATTAATAATTATATGTAGATTCTTTGTTTCTAGTTGTATTTTCAAGAAAGATAGTTTCTTATTTCTTTGACAATATTTTTTCAATATGTTTACAAACAAAGTGATTCCTATAACATGATTTTTTTATTTTTTTTTTGTATTTGAAAGGGTGTTTGATTTAGGAATATCCAAATTTTTGGCCTTTAAAGACTTCAAGGCTTAAATAACCTCACCAAATAGTCCATAGACTTGACCCCTCATTCTGCTGCCTTTTAAGAAAAAAAATTATTGTAGTTGGTCTAGAACTTGTATTGGATCATTCAAAGGGATCTTGGTTAACTATAACGTTGTGGCCGAAATAGATCTCACTTACATAAGTTGGTAGGCACAGACACCTTCAAAGTCAGCAAAACTAGCATATAGAGATTGGGTTTTGGGACTCGCCTTCATAGGTCGTCAAGTCGAGTCTCCTCAAGGCCATTGGGAATTCTCCTAGTTGTTTAATTCAACGCCACATTGGATTAGTCAAGATATGCATAAGATCATAAGAATAGAGATATGTCCTATTGTAACTTTTGTTAAAAAATTATGAGTGGAGTTACCTCTAATTAGTGGGAATAGGGATGTCACAAAAAAAAAGTCTGAAAGCCCAAACAGATGTTGGGTAATAGCTAGTTGGGTAATAGCTAGGGTGTATGCGAGTTGCGCCAGACGGTTTACGATATTTATACAACACAATCCAATTATGGTAGTTTGTAAAAATATCAACTCAAACCAACTCATTATAACTCAACCAAACCTTGTGAGTTGAGTTGGCTGGTTAGTAGCTACATTAATTTGACGAATGAAATAACTTAAGGGACTTTAGTTTCCAAGAGCAAACTAGTTTATATGACGTTTTTGGACATTTTGACAAAACATTTAGGACGTTTTTTAAATAAATTATCGTGTTAGTTATTTTATAGAACATTTTTTAAAAAAAATTCCTATAAACTCGTCTATTTATAGGACATTTGTGTTCGTATGACACTTTTTCAAATAGCGTCGTATAAAATAACTAATATGACATTTTATTTTAAAAACATCCTAAAAATTTGTTAAGTCGCCCAAAAACATCCAATAAACATATTGTAACACTTTTAGATATGACGTTTTTTTGTTTCGTCCTATAAAGTATCATATTAGGACGCTTAAACATTTGAAGCGTCTTTATAAACCTAATGTTGTTGTGAATGTAATAATTATTAGCAATATTAATATTCCACCAAAGAATATCAAATGAGAAAGTCTTTGGATTGATAGATTCATCAACCAAATATTCATCAACATCATTCATGTTTTCCGATACATCCATTTGTTATTGCTGCAAAAATGATGCCGATAAACTGGTTTGAGCTTGTGCTCCAAAAGTCAAAAGTACCTGAAGGTCTCAGGTTTGAATCCAGATAGGAATAAAAACCCTCTTATGGCCACGAAGGTTCAAATACGATGACTCCAGACTACTCGCAAAGCAGGTGATCATCCTGGGATTAGTCGGCTCGCATACCGAATTGGATATCCAGGTAAATAAAAAAAACGATTCCAATAATCTTGTCCTCTAAGATTATTTGTCATCATTCGTGGGTGGTGTATCTCTTTTGGTAATATATAGATATAGCTAAAAAAAATATAAACACTATAAAGTATTACACATTAAATATATAAGGAAAAGTTCATTTTTAAACAAAGTTCTAGAACATTTCAAAACATATTAGATAAATTTTTGGACATTTTATAACATATTAAATAAATCCCTATTACTTAAAAATGTAACATACAACCTATATAGCACATGAAAGTATATAACTAAAAAACCCTAAAAACTATCCTAAACAACCCATCCCACGTGAATTTCAAATATGTAGCAAGTGAAATCCCAATGTCTCACAGTAAATACCCTCCAAGGTTACGTTAAATTTTCCATAGGCTACTTCCATCAATAGCCTTATTAAATTTTTCATAGGCTAATTCCCAATGCTCATAGTAAATACCATGTCCCAGAACATTTAATACCATCTATTGGTTGAAACAATAATAATCAGATTTACGCTATAAGATATAGCGTGTACATCTAAACTATGCTTATTACATTACTGTCAAGTGTCCTTATTATATATTTAATCACTTACAATATTGAATGGTATTATAGCTTGCATTATAGTAGATGTGGAGAACAAAGAGAATTGGAAGTGATTTATTAAACTATTAATAGAAGATATTAGTGTCATCAAAGTAGATGGGCTTGTTACCACGTCTAATCAAAACCTAAGTATGCATTTTGTTAGCATTAACAAGTATATGCATTAACATTCTTTCCTAAAAATAGTGGAGGAGTGGGGGTTTATCTTCTAACGTGAAGGTTCGGGTCCCGCATACTGTCCATATGGATGTCACTGTGGATCCGAATCACTAACTACTAACTACTAACTACTAACTTTCCGTTCAAAAAAAAACATTCTTTTCATGCAAATGGCCATCTTTGAAGCTGTAAAAGAATTGTAGAGTTGTTCACGGTGAGACAACCCGTTACCCGTTAGGCCCGTCCTGTATAGCCCACTAGAAAAAATGGGCGGGTTTTGAAATTAATAGGCGGACACGGGCTATGCAAAAAAAAATATGGACAGGTCCGCCCGGCCCGTTAATATATTTATTATAATTAACTTTTGCAATAAAAAATTACAAATAAAATTAAAAATTCTTGATACTTATCAATTTTACTTAACTTATGTTGAGAGCACTCTTTAAAAATCTAAAAAGTAAAAACATAATTACCTTAATAGTCAATTGATCAATTCCTTATTAATTTATTTAATTGTTTCATTTATCGATACTTCATATTTCGTAAAAAAAATCTAAATTATATACATTGTTATGTATTCACGTCTAATTTTAAGTTGAAAATATTGTTATGTATTTTGAATTTATTTACATTAACTTGTGATCTTATATAAGTTCAAGATTTTTAGGTTCGTTAACCCGTGGACAAGCCCGACCCGTTTATTAGGCGGGTAAGGACAAGTTTTCAAGACCGTAAAAAAGGCTTGAGTTTTGCTATATGAAGCCCGTTGAACAAGAAAAATAACATAGGTCCGGCCCAAGCCTGCAAATGGTCACATCTAAAGAATTGCACCATATGCAAAGCATAGACAATGTGCAAGACACATTAATTTCCATAAAAAGTTTAATAGTGTTGAATACAGAGACATTTTTTCAGGCAGCAACTACATCCCCATTTTTGAAGCAAATCATGTCACACATGAAACAATTTAAAGCACTAAATGTTGATGCATACAATTATTTGATTAAAAGAGACCCTAATACATGGCACTGGCCATTTTTTTCAACTAGATAAAGCTTGTGAAGTTATAGAATATATGATTTGTGAGTCTTTTAATTCAATAATTGTTGATACAAAAGAACTCGTAATCACAATGTTAAAGGAGATACAAATATTTTTGTTATGAAGGCATTACAGAATGTTAAAATCACAAGAACATGAATCGATCGGAAATTTTAAAGCTTCCCATTCCTACGGTCTCGGGTACAAACCAAATCATTTGGCATTGGACCCACAATGGTTGTTACACAGTAAAGTCGGGTTATCGTGTTCTCATTGAAAGCATTAACTCGAACTCCCACATCTTTGTTGACGGTGATTGGTCTTGAATCTAGAAGGCTAGAATACCCCACAAACTCCAACACTTTGTTTGGAGAGCAGGTCGGGACGTACTTCCCAATCGTCAGAACTCAGAATCAATCTTCAGGCACGTGGAATCCCAGTTTCGTGCTTGTGTTTTATGTCACCGTAATCCGGAAAACAATTGGCACCTCTTTGTCAATTGCCCCACTACGAAGGAGGTCTGGAGAGAGTCAGGTTTATGGGAGTTAGTGGACACCTAGGCGGAGAGGGTCGACACCTTCCTGGATCTCTTGTTTGGAGTCGTGCGTGATTGCTATAATATGGTGGTCGAAAAATTCCTTACGACGTTATGGAGCATATGGTACAGGCGCAATGACGTTCTTTGATTTGATGGTCCAAAGAATCCTGACACGGTGGTGCGAAGAGCTCGTTCGGTTCACTCGAAGTGGCTTGCGATGAATGAGTTGAGACCTAGGCCAGAGACTACGGAAATCCCGGATTGCGGTCATTTAGACTATGCACACTGACGATCTGATGGTTGAGATCGTAGGATAAAGACAAAAAAAATTAGATTTAAAAAAAACAAAAATAAATTAGTCGAACCAATCTCGGACGATCCATATCATCCCATGGCTTGAGATTGTTTGATTTTTTTAATATTATTTAAGACAGGTGTCATAATATGATTGGTTTGGTGGATATTTTTAATATAAGATTTATCTAATTAAAAATCAGACTTTTATAAAATAATTAAAACTAAAAAAATATACCAAAATTCATGGTTTTCAATTCCCTACAAATAGAGACCAATATTGATATATTTTCGTCACACCAATTTCTCTCTATTTCAATACTCTTGTTATCTTGCTAATTCATTTCAAATATCTCTTATGGATCCAAACTTTCCAAAAAAAATTCCAAATTCCAAACATCCTAATAGCTCTCAATCCAAACACTTCGCAATAGGGAAGTTCATAACGTCCTAAAAAATGATTTGGTTGAGCATATACGTCAAAAATTCGGTCAAAATAATTAACTACGGTTATTTATGTATTTCAGATATGTAATTTCGTACTTATTTTTATATGTTGTTTTATCTAATTTCAGTTGTATGGTAAGTTTTTTTATAATTAAAATAAAATTATGTTTCAAAATAGGTAATTGTTCATTCGTTTTATCTATTTATATATTTATAATTAAAAAATAATTATTATGTGTATAAAAAATAAAAAATATAATTTTTATAAAATATTATAATAGATGAGATTGGATTGTAGAAGATTGTGGTTGGAGTATGAAAAATTTGAGATTGGATTGGACTTGAATATTATGAGGTGGATGAGAGAGAAAGTAATATTTTAATTTGAGATTGGATTGGTTGAGATTGTGAATATGGATAGTCTTATGGCACTCCCCGCCCGCGGGTTTTGTTAAATGTAATACTGATGCAACTGTCATCCCGAACAATGGGAAAGCCGGTTTTGGAGTGGTGTTTCGTGATACCCACGGTGACCAAATTGCTGTTAGATCGAAGCCTATTGTCGGATTATCGTCTGTTCGTGAATCTGAAGCTCTCGCGCTCTCTCGCTCACTGATGCAGTATCATGGGCTATAGATTTGGGACTTACTCGGGTCATTTTTTAGACTGAAGCAAAAGTTGTTGCGGATGCGGACAATTCTTCAGAAGAGGATGTTTCGGAGTTCAGTGATATCATGAGTCACATTCATTCTTTGCTATGTGATCAAGAGTCCTTTTCGACGAAGGCTATTAGTAGACAAGCAAATAATAGGGTAGCTCACGCTCTTGCCCAGCTATCTCATCTCAATCCTTGTCTTGTTTCTTATCCTACTTCACCGTCTCATATTTCTCATTATATGAACGTTTTATGTCCACTTGGTGCTCATAAATGCTATTGGTTTCTTTAAAAAAAATGGAGAAAAAATCACATGTATGCTTATCTATGATGGTAATATGATTATATATTATCTATAATGGTATTTTGATTATGTAAGTGAATCTATGAAGGTATTTTGATTATGTATGTTTGTGTATTCTTTTGTCGTATGTAGATATTGGTATGTTATTCCTAGTGATAGAAATGTGTTTGAAACACGAAATGATTATGAAGCAATGGTGGTGGATCTAGATGCTTTTGAACATTAATCATGGCACCATGACTAACCCGTATTCATATACAATTCCATAAGCAAAAGACATATAGTGTTACTAGGATTGGAGATGAATACCAGGCACAAATCCTATCAGTTGCAAACGCTTATTTTCCGTCATCAACGAAAGAATTTGTGCCTGGTATTGGTCTCCAATTCTAGGAGTCTTTTGTAGCTCTCCATAAATGTTACCCGCAATAGAAGATTGATTGTTCCGTTTAGACCCACCAACCATGTTCACCAACATCATCCATATAGTTAACCATCTGATCAACAATCAAACATGGAAAGAAGAATGTTGTTAGCTACAAGTTTCAATTTGATCATGGTCTTAATTATATGAAAAAGAAAAGTCTAACAAGATGGTTAGATGCCGTACAGAACTCAAGTTCGGTGCGTTTGGCTTGCTGGATTGTTTTTGAAGGATTTGGATTTCATGGATAGGGATTTGAATTGAAATGAATTTGAAATAGAATTGAAATGAATTTGAAATAGAATTGAATTTCATTATTTATATATAATATAATAATAATAAAATTAAACTACAGTTTTATTAATCAATTATTATAAACAAATGCTTTTAACAATTTTTGTCACTCCTACAAAATCAGCTTGAAACCCCAAGCAATCCATAAATATTTCAATATCCTCTCCTTGTAGGATTTCAATTAAATCCCAGGATTTCAATTGAATATTGGAATTCTAGGATTTCAAATCCGGACAATCCAACAAACCAAACACGGAATTGGAATCCATTCCATTCCATGCAAACCAAACAATGTCTTATTGTATATTTGATACTGCTTTTTTTAGGAACCCCACAATTTCAACAAAGAAACAAATGTGATCCAAGAAAGCAAAGTTCTAGTCTCATTTTTGGCAAAAGAAAACATACAAAAGACACCGAGCGTGATAGCCCAGACCCTGTATAGGCAAGAAAGAGATCAAGCCAAAACAGTAAAGGGGGTTTTTCTCTCGGTATTAAAAGTGAAACCATTAATACGTACTTGAACAATATTCACAGAATGATGCCAAGTGCGACTGAAGAGAATTATTACCTGTAGGAACTGATCCATTGACAATAACATCAAGTCGATCGATGTATAGAATTCTGATTTAGTAGTGAACAATGAACTGTTATGCTTCGGCGCTCGCCGAAGGTTTGAAATCGGACAGATTCAGTCTCCGATGAGAGTCGGATCGAGAGACCGCCGTCGGTCGCTAAGAGATCGAGAAGGGGAGTAAATCTTCGATGTTCTTCGTGATTCGAACGAGAGATCTAGGGTTTCTCCGGTGTTACGTCCGAGATTTCGTCGACGAGAGGTTAAATCGAAGGAGAGTGGAGTTCATCTGGGGTGAAATCTCCGATCACCGGCGTCGTTGGAGGCCTGGCGACGAAGGGGATGTGCTTAGGGCTTTTTTCGTCGGGATTGTGAAATAGGGATGAATGAACCGAGCTTTATATAGGGGTGGATGCGAGGTATTTTAGTATTCGGGTCGGATCCAAATCGTAGACCCGCGTGTTCTTTAAGAAGTTCGGGTATTGGCAATCCCGCCCTTCGACTTTGGATAATTTTAATAATGCCCAAAACTTTAATTAACAGAGTTTTTTTTCGAAAGATTTAATTAACAAAGTTAGGAATCTATTTATTGATAAGTTTTTTTTTCTGAAAAGGCTATTTATTGATAAGTTTAAAATTCTAATAGAACAGTCATAAAGGAAAGGTGGTGGCGAAAATGGAGTTTTTTTGTAAAATAGGGTAATTTTTAAAATACTTTGTAAAAATAGGGTAATTTTAATTCGTTTTATAAAACTAGGGTTGAACTAGAGATGGTCAAATGGGCCTAGTCCGGCCCGATCCAGTACCGACGGAGGACCGGCCCGGTCCGGGACCAGTTACACTTTTGGAGCGATTTGTAGAACCGGCTCGGCCCAGGATCGGTTATGGGACTGATTGGGACCGGCCCGATTTTTACAAAATAGATGTATTTTTATATATTTTTCATATGCATATTTACATGTATTTCTAACTTTTTAATTGTATTTGATTGAAAACCAATTACAATTTATAATAAAACGTATTTTTAAATGTATTTGACTAAAAATCAATTATAAACTATAATAAACGTATTTTTTAAGTGTATTTATTTGAAAACTAATTATAAAACTACAATAAAACGTGTTTTAAGATGTATTTGAATGGCCCGTTTATATATGTAATGATTTATATATAATATGTTAAATTAATAAATAATTTTTATTGAAGACCCAGTTTGGGACCGGTTTGGGCCCAGGATCGAGACCGGTTTTCGGGACCGGTTACGATAACACACTAAACGGGCCGGCTTGAAATCGTTAGGACCGGGACCGGTTACAAAAAGTCCGGTCCGAAAATTACTGTTGAGGCCCGAGACCGATTAAGGCCTGGCCCAAGCCCGGTTTTTGCCATCTCTAAGTTGAACACATCAAATGTTAAACACTTTTATAACTTTAACCCCCTAACTTTTTAAACAAATTTTAATGACACCATTTTCTTATCTTTATTTTTATATTACATATTTGTTGTATTTTTTATACATTTAAAATTTTAATACTTGTATTTTTAATTATACGGTATTTATATAGATTATTTTCTTTTTAATTACATCTTTTATTATTATTTTTTCAATTAAAACCTTTATTCAAACTTTTATTTTTATTTTACATCATTTTCTTTTCAACTACACAACTTTATATAACTATTTTTTATTGGTTTTTTACTTTATTAAAAAGATTTTACTAATTTTTTTAAATTTATACTAATATTGAATATTATTATTATTTTGTTTATTGATCTGATTACATACAATAGTTTAACTTTTTCTTTGTTTTTTCATGTTTAAGTTATATATTTATTTATATTTTAAAAATATAATAGATAATTAAGAAAATAAAATATAGTACGACAAATAAAAATTATACACCACTATTTATAAGTTATATATATATATTCATATTTTTCTTTATTGATTTGATTTTACACAATTTTTTAACTTCTTGTATGTATTTATTTGATTTTATATGATTTTAAATAATGTTTAATTCTTCTATTTGTTTAATTCAATGGAATTCGAAGATTCATTCAATAAAAAAGAATGAACCAAACAAGAAAAGGAATTTGATCAATGAAATTCAACATTTTAATTGCTTCAGATTTTTTCAAAATCTGCAAACCAAACACACCTTAATAGTATACGTGGGAAATTGTTTTTATTTATAGTACTTTAACATAATATACATCATTTTTAATCAATGAGTGATTTTGTAACCTAAATAAGTAGGATGTCATAAGAATTCTTATTCATTACATTTCAAACAACCCAAATTCTTAGGTGATATTTGATTTGTTGGAATCCGATGGATTTTAAAGGAATTGGAGAGATTAATTCCTGTCATCCGCTTTGTTCATTCATTGAGTTCTTGTAAGAAATTCATTCATTGAGTTCTGATAAGAAATTCATATTCTACATATGATGAAATGTAAATTATTTGAGGTCTAACAAGGAATTTCAAATCTTTCATCTCATTTCATTCAATCCCATCACAATGGTTGTCACTGCCACCAACGTCTTTACCACTATTCCTTTCACCTCCGACCCTCATGGACATCGTCAACACCACTATTGTCGTTGTCACCACAAATCCACAATCATCGAGACCACTACTACCACCACCGCCCCCACCCCTACCATCAACACCACTACTGCCTCCACCTTACGACCACTATCATATCTAACGAACCAACCAGACAGACAGACAAATCCTACCAACCAAACACACGGTGTTGTAAAACTCAGCCGCCTCGGCTATCTCTCGGACCTCAGAAGGAAACCGAGGCGCTTTATCACTAATCGGCCATTTCCCTCGGTCCTCGGTGTTTCTCGGCCTACTCGGCGATTACTCGGCCTAGGCGGTCCAAGTCGGTCCAAGGCGGACGTCGATGAAGGGCGGCTGAGCGATGGCGATGGCTGATGGGCTTGACGACGACGTGAGGGTGAAGCTGAGCGATGGAGGCTGACGGGCTTAAAAGTTAAAACTAGGTTTTTGTTATTAAAACTAGGTTTTAGTCTATTACAGTTTTGGTCCTCTATGTTTTTAACAAGAAGCAAATGAGTCTATCACAGTTTTGGTCCTCTATGTTTAAAATCAAATATTAGTCTATTACAATTTTAGTCCTCTATATTAGTCTATTACAGTTTCGGTCCTCTATATTAGTCTTTTTTTTTTTTAAACATATATTTTGGGTACTATTAACAATTATCTTTATATTTGGTTATTTATGATTTATGAACATGCTATATATATATATATATATGTATATAATTTTAAAATTTATGTATAAAAAATTCCAATCCGACTACTCCCCGCCTAGGCCGAGTACTCGCTACAAGGGGGTCGGCCGTCCGAGTACCGCCTAGCGAGTTTTACAACCTTGCAAACACATCACCAACAAGATTAAATTTCATTCTAACTCATTTGACAAATTCCATTATGTGAACCAAATGTCACTGTGTATATTCCATGAAACAAAAAAATAATCCAATTATTCATTCAGCACCTGCATTCTCGTAATTTATCTAAAACATTCGATATTTGAAACAATAGTTTTGTACATTGTAACATAAAACTAACAGATTCCAGAGGTACAAATCAATACGATCCAAGACTTAAAACGCTGATCCAAGAAAAAAAGAAGCTAAAAGATAAATCTTATTTCGATTTCTTCCCCTGTTTTTTCTTTATAACCTCATCGACATACATGATACCTTTGCCTTTGTAAACCTCGGGGGGTTTACAACTACGAATAGCAGCCGCAAACTGGTGCACCCTTTGCTTGTCTATTCCAGTGCAACAAACGATATTTGGTTTGAAACAAAATACTCTAACAGCAGGAGGCACCGATAATTCCACCTCATGACTGTACCCTAGCTTCAGAAACAATAAACGCCCTTCTGATTCCGCTCTAGCTTTAAAACCAACACCAACTATCTTTAGAAACCGAAAGAATTGAGCCTCCATTATGAGCGTTGGTTTTTACTGATCACTGTGGTTTAAACACAGAAAAGAAAAGTTATAAATAAGAATGGTAAAACGATTGAAAAGAAAAATACCCATCGGTAACAAGAACAAATAAAACACCAAGCTTCCAATGACACAAAAGTTGCTATGCTATATTCATTATGAATGGTTATAACTACAAATAAACAGTTTGTAGGAAATTTGTGACTGTTACTTGCTGCATTCGAATCAAACATAGATCTTTTGAAAAAAAATATTCATCAGCCATTGGATGCTATCCCCACAGAGTTCTTGAATTCAAAATACTACTAAACACTAATATGTACTCAAGGCCTTAAGCTTTCCCTTATAAATGATGACCAATCTTGCATACAAGCGTTCTCATAAATATTTATGATACAGCTCATTGAAATGATATCGTAAATTATCATACATATATATATATATGGATGCAGAAAACCGATTTATTTCATATCAACAAATGAGTAAAACATAGATGCTATGGCTTTTGTGCTGAATAAATGGTCTGAATGACAAATTTGACTGCATTACATAACGTAAGGGAAAAGCAAAGTACAAAGACATATACAACATTCAACTTAAGCATGTATGTTAGCAGCTTAACGAGCTTAACGAGACTCGCAACTTATTTCGGTCAGTTATAATTGTGTGGTTATGGCTTAATGATATAGAAAGTGGCTTATTCAATAAGCTTCTAAGGGGGAGCTTTATCCAGAAAGCCAAGTTTTACCAAACCTGCCCTCCGCCCCTCCCCATTAAAAATGACACTCCTTCTGTCTATGGAAAACTCTACCAAACAAAAACCTTCCCCGATCTATACAGACAAATTAATTAACATAGACAACATTATCCATATGGAAGGTATCACCAAAATGCTAGCATACAGATGCTAAAAAGGAGCTGAAGGTGAAGGTCCAAGAAGTAACCACTCAAACAATCGACGATACCTAAACTTACAGCTATTGGTAATATAATGTACATAAACAACAACATTTCCTTAAAACTAAAATTACCAATAGTTTTATGTAAAGAATTTTATTAAAAATCTTATAAGCAACTATAATAAGTAAAGGTGATCGATCAATTAGAAACAAGATAGAGAAAAAGAGATTTACCGGTAGATCGTAGGAGAGGAAATCAGAAAAGGAGAAGGACGGCGGAGGCGCAAACAGATCGAAGAATAAGGGAGGAGGGCAGCGGTGCCGACGACGGAGGAGCGACGGCGAGGAGAGCACCGGCGAGAGGGATGCGTCGTTTTTTTTCCCCCTCTTCTGCAGGTCTGTGTGTTGGTCTCCACTCTCTCAGGCTCCTTTTTGACAACTTTGTTACTTTCTTATTTTTGGAGGGGTTAAAAAGTAATTTAAATTAACTTTTGAGTACGCTACAAATTTTGGTCCTTGTAGTTTGTTAAAAATAACGATTTTCATCTTACGGTTTTCAAATTACAAGATAACTTTCGATGTTTACAAAAGCATCTTCATTTTGTTTGTTCTTCTAACGGTCATAATAAGATTTTGTTGAAAAAATACCATTTTTCGTCATTGTATTAATTTTTTTGTCTTTTATTTAATAAAAAACACAGACCAAAATCATAAAATCGACTTTGATTGGGTTAAAACAAAACAATGCTAAAAAATGAAAATTACCTTCATTTAACAAAAAAATTAATGACCGATGTATCAAATTATGATATTTTACAAATCATCTTGTAATTTCAAAATAATATAAATGTAAAAAGTTATTTTTGATAAATCACACCTGACCAAATTTTACAGTTTACTCTTAACTTTTAGAGTAAGTTACATTTTAATCCTTATGATTTCTTAAAATTATATTTTTCGTCCTTGAGTATTTAAAATTATTTTTTTTCCTTATTGTTTATAATTCATGACTTTTTTTAATGACTTTTTTTCATTTCATATAGATTAAAATTCATTGATATTTAATTTCTTATGTTTCCACTTTATTTCTATTTTCTTCTCTCATGTTAAATTGTAATGAATTGCCTCTAGGACAAAAGTAACAATAAGTTGTAAACTATAAAGACACAGATCATAATTTTAAAGTATAAGGATGAAAATGGTAATTTAAACAAACTCGAGGGACGAAAATCGTAGTTTACTCAATTCAATTTCTTTTCTCTTGTTCAGTTGGGTGAAGACGACTAATCCGTGAACAAGGCGGTCAAAGCCCTAAACTGCTCATTAGAAACACACTTATGGAAGAAGAGAGTTTGCCCCAAGAACAGCCATGGCGAGTGCTCGAATTTTACAGTGGCATTGGTGGCATGGTAACTTAATCACAACCTTTCTCTCTAGTTATCTGTCCGTTTTTTATTGAATTTCTTCTCTTTGGAATAATATTTTTGAGGCATGGAACTTGAACAGAGGTATTCGGTGATGAAGGCTGGATTGAAAACAGAAATGGTTGAAGCTTTCGACATAAACGATTTGGCTAATGATGTTTATGAGCATAATTTTGGACATCGGCCATTTCAGGTGTGTCTTTGAACATATCATTCCAATATGATGTAGATTCTATAGTTCATGCTAAAAGTTGATTGATAACGATTTAAGCTCTAACAAGTACTACAAATGAAAGATGCAAATGTTGAAAGTTACTGTCTGTGTGTAAATATACATGATGCTGTCAATATGGTTATTTTTGTTCATTTTTGGAGGTGAATATAGGGTAACATTCAGACCTTGACTGCTGCTGATCTTGATCGTTACCGAGCAAACGTGTGGCTTCTTTCTCCACCATGCCAACCGTATACCCGCCAAGGTTAGTTTCTGATATTTATTGCATTTTCCTATTTTGTCTGATGATGATTTCATTGATTATAATGTATACCCAAACTAATCCTGTCTTTTTAGGTCTTCAGAAACAATCTGCTGATGCTCGGGCTTCCTCTTTTCTCAGAATTCTTGAAATCATTCCGCAATTGATGCTACCTCCGGTCATGCTCTTTGTTGAGAATGTTGTAGGATTTGAGGTTTAGAATAAAAAATTGAGCTCACTTTATGAAATCTATATTGACTGATTTATTGGTCTTTACTAAATTATTGTTTTGATTCAGACATCTGATACACATCAAAAGATGGTTCAGATACTCGAGGAAAGCCAATTCGCAATGCAGGAATTTATCTTAAGCCCACTGCAGTTTGGTGTGCCATATTCCCGTCCACGGTACTTTTGCCTGGTATGTCAATTGTCAATCCAAACAAAATGGAAAATGATTGGTTAAGATGTTTTTAAACAACTTAAGGGAGACTTCATGATATCATTGTTGAACAGTGTGTCACGTTGATTAACAATTTCAAAGTATCACTTAGAAAATCTCAAGTTTAATAGTATTTGTTATGCATTATTGGCAGGCAAAAAGAAAACCATCATCTTTCCGCAACCCAAAGTTCAACGGACAGCTTCTTCATGTGCCAGAACCGTTATTCGATGGCAAGGAGAGCATGTCAATCAGTGAAAATGGTCAATTAACGAGTACTTCTGATAAGATGCTCCAAACATGCCTTTCTATAGAAAGTTTTTTGGAATTTGGGAGCTCCATGAACCTGGTAGAAAATGGAACAAGTATTCCACCAATTACATTTTTAGATGAAGGTTCTTTAAAGCAGTACTTTGTTCCATCAAACTTGATAGAGAGATGGGGGAGTGCCATGGGTATCCTTGATATCAAGTTATTTTGTTTTATTTAGATTTATAACGTTAAAATAGTTTTAATCCATAGTTGTCTCTTGATGCAAATGTTGTTCCTTAAAGTGGCATAGATATCGTCTATCCTGATTCAAAGCGCTGCTGTTGCTTCACAAAGAGTTATTATCGTTATGTGAAGGGCACTGGCTCCCTTTTAGCAACCGTAATGGTAAATTTCTGCACTCATACTTGGCTTTTTGTTGCAAATAAACTCTATTTCTTGTGAAAATGCAAAAGGGTTGCTATATTTCACAAGATTGAGTGCTTTTAGACAAAAAGGTAGCAAGTCCGATGGTTCTTTTGCATTTACATTTCTACAATTTGTTTGTTCTTGCAAATCATGATGCTTTTTTTGGCTCTTTCACAAAAAAATGGTTAATTTGCAATGAGATGGTTCAATAAGTCGATCATTCTTACTAGTTATGGCAGTATCTTACGATTGTTTCTATGTATGCATTCTCTCTTTTGCCTTTTGAAACAACTTCAGTTTGTTTCAGATTATGACTTGCATTGTTGGGTAAACCCTCAATCTTATATGCTGAATTTTATTCAAAATGAACTATTTGCAGCCAACGATAAGAGATAAAACATCATTGGAGGAACTTTGCCTCAGATACTTCACCCCTAGAGAGGTCTGTACTTTTCTAATGCAAATTGTTCATTTATAGTCCTTATTGGCTTTCTTGGTGGTGATTATTTATTCGTTTCACAACTTTGTATGAAAATTATATATTGTAGGTTTCAAATTTGCACTCTTTTCCCAAGGAATTTGAGTTCCCGGAACATGTAACCCTTCGACAACGGTATGCTGATTAAGCCTTTTTTATACCCTTAGATATTTGAAAGCATTCTTAAACCATCTATCTATCTATGTATGCTAATAAAACATTACTTACGTTGGTTTTTGAATGATTTTTCTTAAATATTAAGTTGACTGTTTTTTGTTTGTGCAGTTATGCATTGCTGGGAAACAGTTTAAGTGCAGCAGTGGTTGCTCCGCTGCTCCGTTATCTATTTAGCGAACCATAGTTTTCTCTTCAGTTGAAGCAGATCGATCATATGATTATTTTTAATAGTTTGCAAAAGCTTAATTAACATTTGGATCTCCAGGACTTTTTAACAAGCACCATGTGTATGATAAAGATTTTGATCATATCTTATCTGCACAAGTCTACAAGATGAGGCTTCAAGTGTTGTTCAAATTATAATTTTTGATATTTTTGTGTTTTAGGTATGCACTTCAGAGAAATGCGTAGGGTACACCACACTATTTGGTGTTAGAATTGTGTCCCAAATGTATGAAGACAATCCATCCTTATGGAATACGAGTTATCTTTCAAAAGTGGCACGTCAGTTTTCGTAATTATGGGGACTTTCTTGTGAGAACTTTATATACGATGAAATCACTGATAATCGATAGGGGTGCATGTTGGTTGGATTGGGCGGTTTTTGGCATATAATATCGGTCTGTCTTTCAAAAATGGTCTACATGTCAACAAATATTTTATAATTTATAAAACATAATTTGCCATTTGTAAATTATAACTAATTAATACTCATTTAATTATTGGTATAATTTTACTTTAATTATTAAAATCTACAATTATATAATCAGTAATATTTAATTTAATAAGTTATAAATAATTTAGAAATTAAAACCAGCCCTGTGTATCCAATTTATATAATTTTATATTTAAAAGATTTATATTTTAATTCATAATAATTTAAACATATAATACAAATTATAACAAATAAACAATAAATTAAAAACTAATAAATAAATCATCATAACAAAATAAACAATACATTAAGTTAAAATAAATAATAAAACGGAGTTTTAATGTCTACGTGACATTGCAAAGTACATTTTAACTTTAGAAATTCGTCTTGCAAATTTTGGTCAAATTTTGGTCTGTGTAGCAACGTCACATAGAATTGAAAGTGAATTGTGAGACTCTTAAAAATATTGACGTCGATGCCTCCGAGCTTGTGTTTGAGCATCCAAATACAACTGATGATATATTTTACTTTTTGGTTACCCATTTGTCGAATATATGAGCACAATTATTGATGCTAAAATGCATGGAAGTCTCTTATAAGTACGAAATAATGAAAATGAGGAGAGTTTTAATACTTCTTATTTCATTCAAAATTGTATTTTATTTAATATATGTTAAATA
Organism: Silybum marianum; assembly: GCA_036898165.1. Classification (NCBI taxonomy): domain Eukaryota; kingdom Viridiplantae; phylum Streptophyta; class Magnoliopsida; order Asterales; family Asteraceae; genus Silybum; species Silybum marianum. The sequence continues at coordinate 27,234,308 of CM072539.1, forward strand.
TAATATAAAATATCATGATATATCATACAAATTTATCTGATGTCACGGTACATTTCAGTATAAAAATAATCAATTAACAACAATAGCCAAATGCTTTGAGGAATGAAATGGCGCATTAATGGCTTAGAAGGAACTTAGGACTATTATGAAGTGATGTCGTTAATTGTTGCAAGGTCATCTATCTTTTACAATAAAATGTATTTGAAGAAACTGAAATAAGGTTGTCCACGTATTAACAAGACTAAAATCAAGAAATGTGAAGCTCTATCTTTAATTGAGTCCATATCTTGGGTGGAATTTATGGGGTATCATCAAGTGATCTTGGAGTCCTCTCATGTGATCATCACAACAGGACAAAAAGATGATGGCGATAATAAGGAACTTAGGGTGCCTTTGGTTCGCGAGATTTGGAGGGATTTGGATTTCAAATCCAATCCATTCCAGTGTTTGGTTTGCCTGATGGTAAGGAATTAAAATCCATGGATTCATTTAAAATCCCATGAACATTGGATTTTAAAGTCCTTGACGGATGCTCGAGATTTCACAGGATTTTGTATGATTTATATGAAATAATGTTTTAAAAATGTTAAAAATATTTTTTTTGTAATAACTGATTAATAAAAATGTAATTTAATTATTTTTATATTACTTTTATATTTTTTATATATATTATTTATAAATAATGAAAATCTAATTCTATTCCAAATCTTACAAACCAAACACATCCTATGATTTTCAAATCTATTTCAATTCAAATCCCTCCAAATCCTTCCATGAAATCCAAATCCCTCAAAAACAATCCCGCAAACCAAACAGACCATTAGTACTATTATAAAGCAATGTCATTAATTGTTATAAAGTCATCTATCTTTTACGGTCAAATCTATTTAAAAAAATAAAAATGAGGCTGCCCACGTATTAACAAAATGATCACAATTCTACGCTTCCCCTGCAATAAGTAATAATTCTCCAAGTTGGCTTGTTAATGTTCTTATAACTCTACCTGTAATTCTTTCAATCATTTTATGTTTTATTTTAAAAAAGGAATCGCCAATTCAACAAACAACCATTTTTATAGGTTAAAATTTGAATTAGATCATATGAATGGGGGTGTTAAATGGCACTTCTTGGAAATATAGGGGTACAAAAGAAACAAAGTGGTTTAACAAAACTAGGGTTTTTATTTCTGAATCTTCACAAATATTTTTGCAGAAACACTCCAGTAATCGAACAAACATGAGACCTCCCTTACCTCCTACATTCATCATCCCTTTTCTTGCTCGATCTCGCTCACGCGCATTATTACAACATTCTTTATCATTTTCTTCAATCTCTGACGATAATCCATCGTTAGAACTAGAAATTCCCGATAAACCCAACTCAAATTCCCAATCTTTTGAAAACCCCAATCACCCACAATCACAAAATCCGAAAACCGAAAAACCCATCTCACAAGATCCAATTTTGACTCAAACCGATGTTACAGAAGTTCTACTTTCCCATAGAAACGATCCAGATTTTGCTCTGGGTCACTTCAAATGGGCTACAAGAAAAGGAATTGTGCCAGATAAGATGGTTACTGATCCGTTTCTTGTTCTGGTTCATATCTTAATGTGTTCAGATAAGCACCACGGAACTGCTAAGAAGTTGATTAAGGAATGTGTTTCGGATCATGGGCCAGGTGAGCTTGTTTCCCAATTTGTTGTTACTGCAAAGAAGTTTCAATTTGATTACGATTCAAATTCTAGGGTTATCAATTATTTTCTAATTAGTTTGGCTCGATCCTCTAGATTAGAAGATGCTGTTGTTTGTTTTAGGAAAATGGTTGAAAAAAAGATTGTTCCTTGTGTTCCATTTCTTCATGTTCTTTTGAATGCATTAGTTAGGAATAACATGATCACAGAAGCTCGAGTTATGTTCAACGATATAATAACAATGGGAATTCCATATGATTGTGCAATGATTCGAGTTATGATTCGTGGGTGTATAAAAGAAGGTAAATTTGAAGAGGCTGCACAATACTTTTGGGATGCAAAAGTGAAAGGGGTAGAACTCGATGCAATAACGTATAGTACTGCTATTTATGCTGTTTGCAAGAAACCCGACTCTATTTCTGCACGTTCGATGTTGAATGAGATGAACGAAAGAGGATGGGTTCCTTCCGAAGGAACTTATACGAATGTTATTGGAGCTTGTGTGAAACAAAGATGTTTGATCGAAGCTTTAAAGTTAAAAGATGAAATGGTTAGTAATGGGGTTGGTATGAATTTGGTGGTTGCCACAAGTTTGATGAAGGGATATTGTGTTAATGGAGATCTTCGTAGTGCTTTGGATTTGTTTGAAAAAAGTGTTGAGGACGGTCTTTGTCCAAATAAGATCACATACTCGGTTTTGATTGAAGGGTGCGTTAATAATGGTGATACGGAAAAGGGTTTTGAATTGTACACCCGAATGAAAAATGAAGGTATCAAGCCTAATGTTTACAATATAAATTCGTTAATAATCGGTTTTTTTGGAGGTGGTTTGATAGAAGAAGCAAAGAAACTCTTTGATGAAGCTATTGAAATTGGTGTCGCGAATGTCTTCACGTACAATAATCTTATTTCATGGCTTTGTAAAATGGATAAAGTAAATGAAGCTTGTGATGTATTTGATAAGATGGTGAAAGATGGAGTTTCTCCAACTATTGTTACGCATAACAACATTTTACTCGGCCACTGCAAAAGCGGAAATATGGATGTCGCATTAGAGTTGTTTAACGTGATGCAAGAAAAGGGTTTCAAACCTAATGTCATCACTTATAGTATTTTGATCAATGGGTATTTTAAGAAAAATGAAAGCGAGCAAGCCCTAGCAATCTTTAACCAAATGGTGGATCTTGGGTTTCTTCCATCCGACTACACGTTCAATATAGTTATAAATGGTTTATGTAAAGTCGGCCAAACATCCGAGGCTCGTTATATGCTAAAGAAAGTGGTGAAAGAGGGTTTTATTCCAACTTGTATGACATATAATAGCATTATAGATGGTTTTGTGAAAGAGGGTAATCTTGATTCCGCTTTGGTTGTTTATACAGAGATGCACGAATCCGGGATTTTCCCAAATGTTGTCACGTACACTTCTTTAATTCACGGGTTTTGCAAATGCAAAAACATGGATCTTGCTTTGAAAATGAGGAACGAGATGAAAAGCAAAGGTCTTGAATTGGATGTTACAACATATGGTGCTTTAATTGATGGATTTTGCAAAAGTAGGGATATGAGAAGTGCACGTGAAATCTTTGACGAGATTTATCAAGTTGGATTATCTCCAAATTCTGCGGTTTATAATAGCATGATAAGCGGATTTAGGGATCTTGAAAACATAAAAGAAGTTCTTGCCTTTCAAAAGAGAATGGTCAATGAAGGGATCATATGTGATTTACCGATGTACACTACTTTGATTGACGGGTTGCTTAAAGCAGGGAAAATAGTTTCGGCTTGTGATTTGTATACAGAAATGCTTGCAAAGAACATAGTGCCAGATGATGTTATGTATTCGGTTTTGATCAATGGTCTTTGTAATAAGGGTCAATTAGAGAATGCACGAAAAATCTTGGAAGAAATGGAGAAGAAGAGTATGGTTCCGAATGTAGTTATTTATAATTCATTAATTGGTGGGTATTTTAGGGAGGGTAATTTGCAACAAGCTTTTAAATTGCATGATGAGATGTTAGATAGAGGTCTTGTACCTAATGATAGAACGTATGATATTCTTGTTACGGGTAAAGTCAAAGGGGATAAGTCAATGATTGAAGCTTCATGTTGACCACAAGTTCATTAGTTGGACGGTTTGACCACTTTGACTTTCATGGATTGGGACTTTCATCCCTTTGTTGAAGTGCAAGGCAACGTTTTCTGCATACAAGTTCGTTAATCTTGCAGCATTCGAGGTAATTTGGCATGCCCGTGATACTTTCTTGTTATGCAATTGGATTTTTGATGTTATACACTTGATGATTATTGTTAGTATACAAAGGTTATGAGTACTTGTTTTTGTTTTAAATGTCTAATTATGTACCACAAACCTATTTATTGTTTTTAGCGTTTAGGGTTTATAGTATAGGATTGACGTTAACAATGAGCGGATATGTGGCAAGCACTCGAGCTTATAAAAGATAAGTTAAAACTCTAAAGTGCAAATGTTATTGGATATTACTCAAATCCATTGAACTTGAACATATACAACTAAACAAGATCATAAAGAATTACATACACACACATATATATAGGGTCAGGTTCAAGGGAAAACACTAAAAAAAAGGAAAAAACTGAAGAACACCCTGGGAGCTCTCTCCATCTGGACGGTATGCACAAATGCATAACGGTAATTTGTAACATGCATTTGTGCATATGCACCAATGCATAGAAAAAAAACAGTTTCAATCGCTTGTATGCATTAGTGCATATCGGCTCCAAAGGTGTTCTTCAGTTTTCTCTTTTTTTAGTGTTTTCCCTCTATATATATATATATATATATACACACACACACACATAAGGTTCAGGGGAAAACCTAAAAAAACGGAAGAACACCCTGGGAGCCCTCCATCCGGATGTAATGCACAAATGCATACAAGTGATTGAAGCTGTTTTTTTTTCTTATGCACGAGTGCATGTTAAAAATTACTAGTATGCATTAACGCATACCGTCCAGATAGAGGGCTCCCAGGGTGTTCTTCAGTTTTTTCTTTTTTTGAGGTTTTTCCCAGAACCTGGCCCTATATATATATGTGTGTGTGTGTATACGTGTATATAGATAGATAGATAGATAGATGTATGTGGTATGGTTGTGTGTGTAGTAACTAAGATTCGACACACTTTTCACAAACTGGGGATCTTCATGGAAGATGTCTTTTTGACTCGAATTCACAATTTAAGAACGTAGAAATCCACTAAATCTATTGGACCGAAGGCCTCATGGTAAATAGTTCATGGTTAGTTAAGTTCTTGATCAAATAACACCAAACTCTTATGCTGTTTTGCAGAAGTTTCGAGATTTTGAAGGCACCAAGAACACAGGTTTTGCTACCCATACTGCTCAGTGAGGTCCATCATTTTGGCGCACGCCCAACTTCTTCCAAATCATCGTGACAGCCATTTGCAAGGTATTTTTTTTTATTTTTCGTTCTATATAAACTAATCAATATTGGTATATTCCCTTTGCTGTTGTACAGTGTTATAAATAGAAATCAAGATTTTGGTTTACAAATAGTCAATAAACTTGAAAAAAACTATCTAATTTTCATATCATTTCAATGGAACTTACACCAGCCTTACTTGGGGATTCAATATCGTTATAATAACTCGAATACTTTTGGTTCTCGAGCCTATCTCCTTCTCCCCAAATAGCATACGCTTCTTCTCCATGAACCGCCTCATCTCCGACTTCCAACTGCTCATCGGACATCCTCAATGGCACGATTATTTGCACAAATAAGCACACTAAACTCGTCATAATTATATTAAGCACCACCACAAACAAAATCCCGAGAAGCTGAATACCCATTTGCCGAAATCCCAAATGGATGCTCTCCGATGTCCCTAGGTGCAACCCGTGGAATAACCCCATGTATTTATTCGTATTTCCGTAGAATAATTTGCACAAATGGGGCTCCGAGAAGAGGCCGGTGAGGATACCGCCCAAGATTCCGGCGATGGCGTGTGTGTGCAACACCGCCATCGTGTCGTCGACTTTTTGGAGTATTTTGAACTTTTTGTGAACCACCATCATCGTGAACCACGGGATCGAGCCGGAGCAGATTCCCATTGCGATAGCTGAGTATCCTTGGACCACCCCGGCTGCAGGGGTGATGCAAACTAGACCGGTGATCATGCCCTGAACCGCTCCGATGACCGAGGGTTTCTTGAAGAAAATTACGTCAAGAATGAGCCATGTTAGCAGGCTCGTAGCCGCACATACGTGAGTGTTCAAAACGGCTAAGGAAGCATCTGCGCTGGCTACGTAAGGGTCTCCACCGTTGAACCCGGTCCAGCCCATCCATAACAGACCCGCACCGGCTAACATCATTATGATATTGTTGGGTGGAAACCTTTCCCTATCGACTTGCAATCTAGGACCAACCTGCAAAAAAACCGAACCAAAGGGTCATTTCCCGACGGTTTCTGGATTACCGGTAGATCCTTTATAGCCACTTTTTCAACTTATTGACCGAAATAGCCGAGATTATGCTAGTGACACCTACGCAACTTGTGTAACCCACCTTTTTTAATATAATATTCAGAAAAAGCAGACATTATGCAAGTTGCGTAACTGCTACTTGACTAATAAAGTGGACACTTATTTTGGAAAAAAAAAAACTAAAATAGAAATATGAGCACTTAGAAGCTGTTTGGTTGATCTTCCATTAGGTCATGTAATAATAAAACTTGTCTTTGTGGATTAATCTATCTGTACAGATTGAAAATGTTTTTGTTTGAGAGGGTTTTTTATAAATGGAATTATCGTGTTTTTTAATTGGGAGGGACATGTTTGGAAAAAAAAAACTTAACTTTATGCAAAAAGCTCCTCTCTAAAAGTTTACTGAATAAACCACTTTTTATATCATTAAGCCACTACCAAACAGTCTTGTAGTCTTGTATAGCTGACTGAATAAGCTGTGAGGCCCATTAAGCTCATTAAGCTGCTAACAAACAAGCCTTTATATAAGAAAATACCCAATAAGCGGTGGTGTAACCGGCAACACCGGAAGACAAATGGATAACATAACCACCGGAATAATCGATAATTCCCATTTTGCTAAGCCAACCTTTCGTAGACCAAATGGTGAATGCACCAATGGTATACGAAAACGTTAGCCAAAGCGGAACAAACAACATCCACGCGTAAAAATTCATCCGTCCCAAAACCGCACCCGCGATCAAAATCAACGTAATCGCAGCAAAAACAAACTGGAAAAACACCATAGTCGCGTTCGGAAACATTCCCAAAAACGCTTGTTCTAGAAGATACTTCTCTTCAACAGCGGCATTCGGTTTCCCCCAAATTGGAATAAGTTCATCACCAAACGAAAGCCGGTAACCCCAACAAACCCAACAAACAAGAACCATCGCAAAAGCATATAAAGCCATGAAAGCGGAATTGACCGCCCATTTCTTCTTAACGGCACCACCGTACAAGATTATAAGCCCCGGAACACTCTGGAGGCCGACTAGCGTTGCCGCCACGAGCTGCCACGCGTTGTCGGCTTTGTTCATCCATTCCGGGCTGGCTTCATTTGGTAACAAATTTGGAGGAAATGCAAATGCAAAGGGTTGTGTTAGATTGAAAAGTGGTGGTGATGGTGGTGAGAAACTCATCTTTTCTTTTTTTTACAATTTGTAAATGGAAATCAAGAAATGGTGTTTATAGTGAAGAAGATGACCGGCCAAATAAAGCAGGAAGGATCGATGATTTCAATGTACAAGTCGTTATTGCGTGAATATAATAGAATGATAATTGCTGCTTCCTTTTGGAGGAATGTTAAGTGGTTATTGTTGGTTTTATGTGTTTAGGTTTTTGGGCATCAAACAAGTTTCTTTTGTATATAGTTTGGCCATTAAAAAGTTGAAATTTTCAACACATTTGCTATTTGATACAAGTATATATCATTAAGTTATAAACTCGATTATGAGTTCAAACTCTGAGATCGATTAAATTATTGTCTTTGAACTCGAGATTTTGACTGTATTTTATGAACATAATAAACATGTTTAATTTGAAGAAAAATGTATGCTCGTATAGCTCGGTTTGATTCCAAACATCTAATCAAACTTTTGAACAAACCAAATCGAACATTGATGTTATGAAACTCAACGTGTTAAGTTATTTATCTCGAGCTTAAGATAAACAAATTTGTTAGAGCGTCTCTAATAGATTCTTTTAAATGGAGAATGTTTACCAAATTGCATTATGTAGTGTGGTTTAACATTTTGAGTTATCAAAGCACGATTTAAACTATACTGTATTATTATATATATTTTATATATATAACATGTAGCACACAAACAAATATTTGTGTATATATAATTGCTAATTTATGTATAAAATTTAATATATTTCTACATAGTCCATTAATAAGTTTAAAGTTTTAGACTTTGATTTTGATCCATAATATTAATAAATTATAGTCCGATAATTTATTAGACACTTTTAGGCTTTCAGCAAACATTCATTATCCGGTCGTCCAATCACCTTCATTTAACTTCAATTGACGCTCTCTCAATTAAAACCTTTTTTTTGGGACTATAGTCACGTTATTGTTGATTTTATAATGAAATTTTAATCTTATAATTGTTGGATTGTAAGCAGAAAATATGATATGTACAAACCAGTGCGGTGTAGTTTTTTGTGGTTTGAGGTATACGTGGTGTGACTTGATATTTGAAAAATGCTCAAACCCCATATATCGTGCAGCTTATGGTTTGGCTCTAAAACATATCAAACTATACTGTCAATGCCCCTAATATCGATGTTCAAAATGAATGTATATAAACCATTTTCAATTTAGTCCATGAACTTTGGTTATTTATACACCAACCAATCCTTGAACTTCATGAACTTCATTTTTTACAGATATTAAGCATTCAATCTTTTTACTTACACGTCTTCAATTTAAGGTGTTACAAAATAGACAGAAGTATGAGGTTTGACACAGATGGAAGTTAAGTCAACCTACAGTGAAATGAAATCGCTCCATGTTGCATTGGCGTTACATCTTCATTTTAATATGAAAAATCATGCCAACGGTTCAATAGAATTTTTCTGCATTTGTAAAATAACTGTATATCATCTAAAACATCTTAACTAAACGGTCTACATGTGAAAATGCTAAAACATCACTTCATATTCCAATTCAAGTGCTTTCTCGATCAAAGTTTGGTGTCTTTCGATCTTTGTTGGTTTTCATTCATTTGGAGAAACTTGACAAAATACCATTTGCTTAATTCTATTGTTTATTCAAAATTGCATCAAACTTTTTTATGTATCAAACTAAATCGATTAAAAGTATTGAAGTGTTATTTTAATATAATTGTAACTGAATTGACCAAGAACAAAAGTGTTTTTTAAATAACCAAGGAGTTTAATTTGACTTTAATTTTTCAACTTAAATGTGAATATTTTTCTTGTAAAAGGATAATGTTGTATGTATTCTTTTTATGTTAAAATCAGGTTAAATTATACATTGTATCGATAAAAAAATAAGTTTTTATATTTAATTTGTGTAAGGAGGAAATTAATAGGTAAAAGTATTTATCAATATATTAGGATCGATTTCTTCCTCTCCAATAATATAAATCTTGTCATAGATTAATTAATATAAAAAAATCGAATTGAGATTTTATTTGTTATTTATGGAAAATAAATAACTTTCTTTTAGTTAATTTACTATTTAATGTAAAGTCGGAAATTCCACGGCAAAGTAGTACCACAAATATTTGGGTCACTTTCAATGGTAGAGACATCCATAAGGTTCTTTATTTTGTTTATTCTGATGAGATTATTAATATTGGATGATAATTATAGTTTAATTTATTTTTAAAATTTATTAAAAAATTAATTGGATAGCTATAAACTAGTTTATTAAATTATTATTTGTTGTAACGCTTGAATAACCTCCAGAACTTGTTACTATTTCCTTAGTTATTAATATTAACCATGACCATTATGATGTGTTATTAATTAGTATTAATTCTTAGTTCAGTAACCAACATTAACCTCAATATTAAGTATTAATTGTATATTATTATTATCTATCTATCTATCTATTAAGAGTTAAATACAAATTTGGTCACTGTGGTTTACAAATATTAGCATATAAGGTTCTTTAAAGATTTTTTTAACATCCAACATCCCTGTGGTTTTTATTTTATAACACTAAAGGTCCTCCATCCAACTTTTCCGTTAAATCTTAACATTTTAGCATATTTTCTTTATTTTTCAAACCACATGGACCAAATCTGTAATTTACTTTAAACTATATAATTATATTAATATTTTATAAGTTATATAATTATGAAACAAAGATATTTTGAAACAAACATATTTTGAGACAAATATATGTTAATAAATACATTAAAAAAAATCCCCTTGTGGCCACGGAGGTTCAAATGCGGTGACTCCAGGCTATCCGGAAAACGGGTAGTCCCCTTGGGATTAGTCGGTTCGCATAGCGGGTTGGATATTCAGGTTAATCAAAAAAAAATTATTTAGATGAAAAATATGTGAAACGGAACTTTAAGATAGAAATTTTTTCGAACCTCACAAATTTAAAGTCATCAAATGATTAATCCACGTACTTTTATAAAATATTCATCACGTGTTTTCAGAAGTTTTAAAGTTTAAGTTTACAACTTATCATTGTATATATATAGTTTCCTAAGACTTTATAAAATTAATTGATAATCAACTGATAAACATATTTAAGAGGGTATTTGAAATTGCTTATTTGAAACAATTTATGTTATTCTGTAAAAACTCTTATCAACTAATCATTATGTAGAAGGGTTTAACTTCTTGAAAAACTCTTTATCATCGATATAATTAATTTATCCAAACACTTAAAAGTGTTTATTTCGATGTGATATGTGGATAATAAATCAATAAGTTGTTTTAATAAGCAATCCCAAATGCCACCTAAATATAAAAAATTTATTAATCATAAACATATTTAAGTAAGAATTGGTTTTTTAAGAGAAAAATTCAAAAGAGGTGGACTGTAATACACGCGCTAAGAAAGCGCGTGAAGAAGGCTATCCATTGAGATAAAACTTCTCTCCCACACGAATTAGGCCTCCTCTGTACGACTGCGCGCATTACGCACCCCCCTCTCTCTCTCTCTCCTTTTCCCTTTTTTAGGTTTAAGCTAATCCAATTTTACATTAATACCCTCCAACCTCATATATATTTCACATTTTATTTTTATTTTCTTAAAATTTTCAAATTAATAACAATTAAAAAAACAACCAAACCCTAGAAGACAGAAAACACAAATCGGTGATCCGAGAGTTTTAACAAACATCAATTCACCTTCATAACAGCTTAACGATACAAATTATTCTCCCAATTTCAAGAAAAAGGTTAGTGATTTTGTTAATTTTGTTGTTTTGCTTGTTTCCCCAATTTACTGGTTTTCATTCATTTGTTTGTGTAATCATCTTTGATTTTGATTTTGATTTTGATTTTTCTTCTAGTATATACTGCTTTAATTTTTAATTTTTGGATGATTTTGAGTTATTGCTGCATCTTTTTGTTGATTGTTTTGCTTGATGAGCATAGGTTTTGGGGGATTAAAGTCAAGTATTTTACTTTTTAAATTTAAATAGTTGGGCCGTTGATTTGATCACACTTTTTGCTGTAGATAAAATTCCGATGTGTTCTCATGATAATAATTTATCTTATTGTTAATTCTTCTTTGTCTGGGGATATTATGAGATTATCTGTTGCTTTGCTTGCAATCAGTTGTTGATAGTTTCATCATCTTCAAATCTTTGATTATTTCCTATCTTTTTATTACGTTTTGGGGTAATTTAGTTTCTGAATACAAAGATCTGTGACGGTTTATGAAAAAGTATTAACAGTTGTGTATATGTAATGTTTGCTAATCTGGATTGATGAAATGAAACGATTGGTATTCATTGTGAAACTGGATCTTCTTACTGTTGTACTAGAAAATGGTTTTATCTTGTTGTTTGTAATCAAAGCTTTGAATCATTAGCAATTGTATGTCTGCAACCCTAATACAAACTAGTGAAGGTTGATTTTGGATGTATTGTTTACTTTTGTTATCTTGTGTTACGTTCTAACCATATGCTTAGATATAATTTGTTTTTTTGTTTTTGATGGAGGTTTTTTTCTTTAATTTGTTGTTGCAGGTTCTAGGTAAACCTATTCGCTAGTTTAAATATACGATGAGGTTCAAGAAGGGTAGCAAAGTGGAGGTTATGAACAAGGAGGTGCCTGCATCATGGCATGTTGCTGAAATCATTTCTGAAAATGGACATGCTTACAATGTGAGATATGATGGTTGCCAAGGTGTGAAAAAGGTATCTAGGAAGTTCATCAGACCTTGCCCTCCTGCAAACGGTTCACAGAGGTTGGTCACTGGTGATATTGTGGATGTGTTTGATGCAAATTCATGGAAAATAGCAACCGTGTCAAAAGTTTTACGTGGAGGTCGCTTTTTGGTGAGGCCACATGGGTTCACCCATGAAATGAGTGTCAATAAAAAGAACATTAGGGCACGACAATCTTGGCGTGATGATCAGTGGATTCCAGTTGGGAAGGTAATTATTTTTTCATCAATTTGCTTACTATTCCTTATTTGTACGATATATTCTCATCTACAATCCTAATCTTTTTGTTGATATATTGGCTACTATAAATAGATTTCGGGAAGCTATGAAGATGTGAAATTTGGAAAGTCAGTTGAACCAAATTGTTCTGCGAAGATGGGCATCCAGGTACCGCTAGCTGGTTCAAAGATCTGCCAAGAAGAGGATGATTGCTTACCTGTCTACAATGATGCTAGATTACAGGAATCTCATGTTGTATCTAAGAAGCTGAAAAGAACTTCCCCTTTTTGCTCATCTATTCTTGAAGATCCTAAGAAAGCTAAGAAATTTAAAGCTACTGAGAAGAAGGGTTGCAGTCAAAGACATGTTTCAGGCCATTCGTTTAATCAGGTAGATGCTTTTGCTTATCCAGGAGATAATACTCTGGGTAACAAATACGTGCAAGCCTCACTTAACAATAGTTTAAATGGTTATTGTGAAATGGAGAAAAGAAAAACAAATGGTCGTGTTGGCTGTACACTTGCAAGAATATCAGAACCTAATAACGACTCTGATACTGACCTATGCTCTGTCGGTAGTTGTAGTGTTCCTAATGATGATCATAATAAGTTATCTAGTTTTTATGATGCCGTTACTTGTCAAGAGACAGATATTCTTTCTAGTGATGGGGAGTCTTTTAATACTTCACGGGATGAGGAGGGAAAATGCTCCCCTCCTGATCAGGAAATAGCGGCAAGTATTCATAGGTTAGAGTTACATGCTTATCGTTCCACTTTGGAGGCATTATATGCTTCTGGCCCATTAAGTTGGGAAAAAGAAGCATTATTGACCAACCTTCGTATTAACCTCCATATTTCGAATGATGAACATTTGACAGAGCTAAGGCATTTAATATCTCCTGGAGCTGGTATTTTTGAATCTTGATTAACAGTGAATTGACTGTTTTCTTTCTTTCCGTTTTTCCTTTTCTTTTCTTTTCTCCCCTTTTAAGATTAGGATGTTCTTGTACAATTCCAATAACATTGTAAGAAGTAATTATGAGGTATTAGATGTAGATGTAGTAGGCTTCCTCTGCCAAATCTCTGCAGCTGCCTTGAAATTTCGATTTTGTAATTAGTTATTATGCAATGTATCTAAGCTTTTTATGAGAGGTGAAATCAAGCTCCATCTTGTTTTTCATTTATTTTGTACATCATAAACTATTGTCCAATTTTATGATAAATATCTTGAACAACCATTCAGCTATGTGAAACGAGTTTCTGCTATTATCATATCTTAATGCTAATACAGGGATACTTGTCCGTTTAACTGTTATATATGCAGATTATTTGTATATATTCTAGCATATTTGTTTGCTATATACTGGGGAACTATTCTGGCACATTTGTTTTGGTTCAGTTTGATGAAAGATAGATGTATTATGAAACTCTGGTTGGAATCTCGTTAAGATTTCTTTGATTTCTTTACGCTAGTTTGTTTGTTTATTAGAATGTTATTGATGGATCCTGTACGTTTTCCAGAGCCACAATTGGAGGCATGCATATCTCTTGCTTCCAAGGGTCAAAAACAAGATTCTGGTTCTGCTGCCTTTCTCAATGGAAAAAGCAGTGGGACATATTCAGCATCCATTTGGTATTGCTACAGATAAGACAGTTTGTTGCCATTGGCACTTATCTGAACGATAGTGGCGGCTTGGCTCATTGATTCAGCCACCACTGTCATTGTTTTAACGTTATTAGCTGACTGTTGCTATTTCAGGCCAGCCTTCATCTTTCGTCACTAGCTGGAGAGATGATATGTTGATAAAAAGGTGTTCTTTTAATTGTATTCTTACGACATACAAGCATGTCTTCATATTGGTCTTGGTTATCTTTTTTCTTTATTTTCATGTTTTGTCATAGTTTCTTAGTCCTCTAAAATATTCCACGTTATCATCTAGTTAGAAGATGACGGTCTTTCTCTAATTTATGATCTTATAGAACTGGTTTTGTGCTGTATATGAAACAAGTATTGTTTATTTAACTATTAAGCATTGAACATAAAGTCTGTGTGTAACTTGTTATTTGTTCTGGTGACGTCTTCAATTCGAGTCACAGAAACAGAGACAACTGCTGTGCATATCCAAGGAGACTTGGCTCCCTTCCCTTCATTCAGGTGAAGTATTTTTGAACATTTAAAATGTAACTACCTCTAAATGATGATGATGATGGTATGTGAGTGGGTGATGGTTGGCCAAATTTGTGCATATTTCAAATTGAAGTTTGGTGGTACAAATTAAGTGTTCTATGGTACAAATCAATATGATCCCCCATCTCAAAGTGGTTTAATAGTTTTTATGAAAATGATTAAAAAAAATGCAATTTGATGATAATAATAATAATAATAATAATAATAATAATAATAATAAAATAGAAGAATATTGTGGCCGAAAATCAATATTTTGTAATGGTGACAATTAGCAGACAGATAAAAGGTTGTTTGTGTTGCAATTTAATGATAATATTTGTTTTCCATGAACACTTTTTTGAATTTTTAGACATCAACATAATAAGAATGCTATTGTCTTGAAGAATTTCATGTTTGCAGTTTGTCGTTTGAACCATTGAAAGGTTTGATGTGATGATGTTATTTATAAAATAATGATGATGATGTTAGTCATATGACAGGAAGGTTATGGGAGTTTCATGGCATGGATGGATGGATGTCAATGGACAAGGGTGATGCTGAATACTTGTGTATATATCTCCCTTTTTCAACATGTAATATGAGGAAAGATAATGATGTATTTATTATGTTGACATTTACAATGATGTAGATTTGAACCAGTAAATGTGCAAATATGTTGATAGAAAAATAGAGAATTTGCATCTTCAACATTAAGATGGTCTATTAGCCGGTAATCGTTTACCAAGTAAAAGTATTGCATATAATATCGTCTTAATGAACTGGTAAAAGTAATTTGGTGTTAACTTTTACTGATAAGCGCTTAACATGCAAGTGTTTGGATAAACAGGCCCTAAGCTCATGTCAGTCTGGTCATTTTTATCATGAAAACATTTAATCAAATTAAAAAGAATTTCAACCAAAACCATCATTCATCATTATCATTTTGAATAAAAGTATATGTAAAACAAAGATAGATGATTAAAATTTAAAATTACATTCATTGTTTCTTGTTTTCTTCTTCTTCTCTCTCCCAAATGCAGGATTCTTGTCTCTATTCAAAAGCATCATCATCGTCATCTGGAAGGGGTTGGCTTGCAGCTTGTGCAAGCTCAGCTTCATGCCTACGAAAAAAACATTTAAATAAATAAATAAAGAGTAAAACAATAAGAGATTAATGGCAACAAAAAGAAAGAATCAAATATCTTACAGTTGTTGAGCAGCAAGATCAATCTGGACTTCTGGTGGAGCAAGTGCAGGAGACTCAACAAAGTGCAAGTTAGGATCCCTAATCAATCACAAACCCAAATTTCATAAATCTTTTATTAATTTATCGCTTTTTTTACTCGTAACTTAGTTAAAAATATAGTTACTCTTACCCAGCAAGTTTCCTGGCCAAGTACAAGAAAGGCTTCTCAAAGTTGTAGTTACTCTTGGCAGATATCTCATAATACTGCAGGTTTTTCTTTCTGTGAAAAGTAACCTGCTTTGCTTTCACTTGACGGTTCTTCACATCAACCTTGTTTCCACATAGAACAATCGGAATGTTCTCGCATACCCTATTAACAAAACCACAAGTTAAATCTCTATAATACCCTTTTTCCCCCTTCCCTTGAAACAACCAAAAACGAACATAAAACATACCGGCAAAGATCACGATGCCATGTGGGTACATTCTTGTAGGTCAATCTGGCTGTTACATCAAACATGATAATGGCGCATTGACCATGAATGCTGCAACAAATTCATTCAACCAATTTCCTTTTTAGGGCACAAGAACTCATTCGATTGCATGCATAGTAAAAACTGGAAATATAAACGATACTTACTAGTATCCATCTCTAAGACCACCAAATTTCTCTTGGCCAGCTGTATCCCAGCAGTAAAACCGAATCTTACCACAGTTAGTGAAGAAATCCAAGGGATGAACCTCCACACCAATTGTCGCTAAGCATGATCAACAAAACAACATTATCAATCATTTATGTTAGGAATTGACAAAGAAAATTTTATAAGTAACAATATTTAACCAATCATTACGTTCGTATTTCTTCTCAAATTCTCCGGTCAAATGTCTCTTCACGAATGTGGTTTTCCCTGCACAAACAGAACTATCAGTCAGACACATCACACACGCCTATAACCAAAGTTCATTTGTTAATGACCACCAACAATAGTCTATAAACTAAAACTTTCGAGGTAAGGGGTTTCAAAGAACACAGCTTATATACCTCAATCTCTACCACTTGAAGTGGAAAAAAGGTTTATGTGCATGTTGCCAACATCATTGATTAAAAAAAAGGTTTGTTTGGTTTGGTTTGGATATTCAATTGGGTTCATAAAAGTTTCAACTAAAACACATAATCCTGATTATTTGATGTTAGCAAATCTGTGATGTTATATTCCTAAAAGATGATCTTATCAAATTTTTAGAAGGTGAACCCCAAATATGGAACAAAGCTAAAAATTGAGCAGGGCAAAAGATTCCCATGACCATAAACCCTAAACCTAAAAATTGTATCAACAGATATCGAAGCTAAAACGATATGAAACGTTTAACATCTTATATCACATAAACTAAAAACTAATTAAGAAACTATATGATCATCAATCGCAGAGATATCTAAATACAATCAAATCGTACCCTACAAATTCAAAATACGTACCAGTTCCACCATCGCCAACAATAACTAGTTTGAAACTTGGGTAATCAACAGTTTGCTGGTTCGGCAAAGCCTAAAAACAATACATCCAACAAAATCAAAACACAATAACAAGGTATCAATCAAACAAAACATATGAACACAAAAACTAAAGCATAAATTGAACGTTTTTTCATCGGAAAAACACAAATCGGAGTGAAATAATCGATTAAGATAACAAAGGCGAGATGCAGATATGAAGGAAAGGTCGATACGTACCATTTTCGAAAGGTCTGTGTTGATAGGGGGAGCGGGATGTAGGCGTAGTAGAGAGGAGTTTGAATGGGGGTTTATATAGTGATGAAGATGGTTCAGATTCTGCGTATGAAAACAGTGATACCCTAGACCACATACAACATAAGTTTTCTTCACTTGAAAATGTTAGCCTTCATCTCACGCATCACTTTCGACCGTCCGATCAAATTCCTTCATTGTAAGCCCTTGATTCACTTGTCACATGATAGTCGCGTAAGAGCTGTTTTAAAGAATATTTTTTAAAAAAATTTAGAATAAACCACACTTTTTTACCAACTCCTTTTCGTCATTTAAAATTATAATTTTGGTTGCTATTTGGTTTTATTTTTGGTCTTTTCAGTGTTTTAACTTTTTTTTATTATTTTCACTTAATTTTAAAAATAATATATATCTATATATAATATTAATATGTAAGCATGAGAATGGGACGGGGACCTTAATCCTCATCCCCGTCTCCAATTCCAATCTTCATCCCCGTCTATGTCCCCATCATCATCGGGGAATGTGACGGGAACGGAGATCCCCAATGGGAATCGGTGATTTTTTTTCCGTTAATTTAAAAATGTTTTAAATCAAATATGTTAAACACCACACTCGATTGATAATGATTCATGTTTAAGTCTTGAAAATTGATTTTATAGGGTGCCAAATATTCATACGTAAACAATCACAACATCATGGGGAATAAACTTATTCAAATGCTTCCGATTTTCAACGTTTTTATCTAATAAAAAGTAAGACGACTCAAAAAAGTATATATCAGAGGAAATGTCGAAATACCATTTTATAAATCTAAAAGTAATTATTTAATTCTTTGTAAATAATATATTTAATAATAAAAATATTAAATATAATAAATATTAAATATAATAGCATATTATATAATATTATATGTTATATAATAATAATCTAAAAGATAATAATATAATTCTTTAATATATTGAAGATAACAATATATTTAATAATAAAAATATTTAATATATTTAATATTCAGGGACCCGGGGAGGGGAACGTTACTCAGCTCCGTCCCCATCTTTGGTTTTTAGCATTCGGGGATCCTCGTCCCCGATTTTGCAGGGAATCCTCGTTCTCGTACAGACGGGAATATCCGGTTCCTCAATGGGGCGGGCGCGGGTCTCATTCTCATGCCTATTAATATGGACGAAGAAAATCATGTGAGATGGAGAGTTAAGATAAGAAGTGTAAGAAAATATATATGGACATTTGATCACCTTTAATCTCAAAGTAACCAATGAATTGTGCTTAATACAGGGATTGATATGGTATATCTTGGTGCATTTCATCTTAATGTACATCCAAATGTGGAGATCTCTTCTTATGTTTTTCATATTAACTCTTCTTCTCATCATAACCCAACCCTATTAATATAATATACCATTAATAAATAAATATATACACATTATTTGAGGATGACAGAGGATCTAACTTGGGGAATAATGTGGGTGGTTTGGGCTTCATTTGTTAGATGATTTGGTTTTTGATTTAGTTGGGTGTGTTTGGGTTTGTGGTATTCTTCGAGGAAAATGATCAGAAATGGTTTTTCGAACGGTGGAGTTTGTCCGGAAAGAGAAGATGGTGGGATTTGAATAGGGTGCATCAGGTTGTACACATAAACATATGTACACTGAAAAGTTGTTTAAAAAAAATAAAAGAATGACAAAATAATACAATAAAACAATAGAGTAAAACGGTCCAAAATACCCTTAACTTAAAGGATTTTTTTAACAAACTTAATGAGATAGGCCAAATCCAAAATAAAAGGACAACAAGAGGGACCAAATCCGAAACACAATGACTAAAACTATAATTAGTTCAAAACAGGGACAGGAATTGATAGTTGGTAGCAACCACAGGGACCAAAAAATCACAGGAGTTGATAGTTGGTGGCAACCACAAGAATTTGTATGTTAATTTATTTAATGTATCTTTAAAAAAATCAAAACAAACCCAAAAATTTATTGTATTTAGTTTTAACTTGAAATTGACCTGACTAAGGATTGGTCGAAATCAACTGTAAGACAAGAGATAAGATGGCCAAAAAAAATAGTAGTTCATGCATTCAAAGTGTTCATCAAAATAGAAAGGAGGATCATAATCACTTTAACGAGCATGATACGATAATTAAGTAAATCAAACATAGTGCGATTGAATGTGAGAACCATCAAATTAAACTGTTCAAACATATCCATATTTAGAAAGTTGGATTGGTTGGGGCCAATGTTGATGGAGCAACAAAAAGTGAACATGAATTGAATCAAAGGCAAAAAAAAAGTGTAAATTTATGGTTACCACTATAAATTGATAGACCCCATTTGATTCACGCCCATGTCAATTGGAGTTTGGGTTGGCTTATAAAGTGTAAGTTACACTTCTTGTTGCAGAGGTTTGTCTTGGCCTAAAATTAGAACAAGTTTATACAAAGTAAGTGCATATGTGTAAACGTACATACATACACACACACACACACATATATATATGTATATATATAAATATATATATATTACAATAACAAAATGAAAGTGTAAGTTACACTTCTTGTTGCAGAGGTTTGTCTTGGCCTAAAATTAGAACACGTCTATACAAAGTAAGTGCATATGTGTAAACGTACACACACACACACATATATATATATATGTGTATATATATATATATTACAATAACAGAATGAAAGAGATAGTTACTAAGAGGATAAATACACACCATGTATCATCTTTTTCATTTATTAAAGTGAAGTTACATATAGAATAAAAATCACACCATTTTCAACTCTCCTTATATACCATTCTTAGATTACTACCCTTACGTATGAAGTCCATTATATTAAATTAAAAAAAAACCAAAAAAGGAAGCTTGTTTATTCTTTACTAAGTAAAAAAAGCCCTCTTACTTCATAAATATTCCAATCATTTTAGTTTGGAACCAAATTAACCACGGGTTCTTGACCCTTTCACGCAAGTCTACGAGGGGTTCGAACGCTCAAAAGCTTAACATCATCGATGACAGGTCCACAGAGTGAAGAGAAATCATCACTTCTCATAGTGTAAAAAGTACTGTAGAACATGATTCTGGTTCTTGTGCTGGTTGCCACAAACTTAAGAACTGCACGCTTAAATCCTCCTTTACCCTTCGATTGATAAGGCACTTTGAGGGTTTCTCTGTTAGCGAACGCCTCCACAATCATAGACCCTTCACATGCGTTGTTAGCATCTCCGACAGCGAAGAAAAGTTGATACGTCTTCCCAACAACAGTTCTGGCTACTTGAGCTATCGCACTCTCCTTCCCTGCCACAAGCTCGACAGCCCGTCTTCCTTGTGGCACCGAGAAATGGTCTACGTCAATATACTTTACAGCTTTCAGTGACTCAACCATCCAAGCCGGGAGTGGAGAGTGATCATCTTCGATGTTTGGTGGTACCAACACACCCCATGATGTGTTTGGAAATATATATGGGCCTTCTTCAAATCCTCCATTTTTCAGTATATTATCTACATCATCAGATTACTCAAATCAAAATATATCTTTTTCCATCTTAAAATATTTTGTATATTTACGATATATCACATCATTTAATATATACACATGGATTGATGTGCCATTTTTGCACCCACAAGATGTTATGCATCAATGCCACCATGTACTTGGATTTTGTGTGGCAAAGAAACATTAAAGTGCTGGATTTTGCAAGTGAATTATAACCACAACTTGCATATAAAAAGGGTCACCATTCAATAATTCAATTGTAAAATGTCCCCACTTAATTTGTAGATGTTCCAAAAAATTGTTTTACCAATTGTAAAATATAATTGTTACCATCACATATAAATGTATTTTCTTATCCTTAAAACGTTTTGTATTGTGGACAAATGTCATTAGTTTGATATTGACAACTTTGCCAATCACATTACAAGCCGTTTGCTTATTTGGTTTTCGTTTTTCATTTGAGGGATTTTTTTAAGTGGGTACTTGACGAGAAATTGTCGGGAAAATATTTAAGACAGTTGTCTTGTTATTTATAACAAATCCGGTACGTTTTGTTATATGTAAAAGTTGTTTCGATATATGTTCACACATAAGCTCTATTAAATGAAAACACCATACAATTATTGAAGAGAAGTAAAATAAATGAAAAGGTCATTAAAACGGAAAAGTACATCAAAACCCTAAAAAAATGCATGTTGTAGAACATAATTTGCATTAATCTTAACCAAATTTTAAGTGGCTAACCATCGATAGATTCATATGAAATTATTGGTGTTTTAAAGCTTTGTATTTGTTCTTTTAGAAATTAAACAGTTAAAAATTACATATGTTTTGTAAGAACAAACTGCTTTTTAATAAGAAATATCTATCATAATTTTGTTGTTAGTTTTTACTTTTTTACAATCTGTTTAATAGATTTTTATAATAAAACAACGACATACTTTTTACAATAAAATGGCTAGCTATTAAAAAAAAGACTCAGATATGATGTTTTAAAAAGCTAATCATTTGTAAAATCACAAGTTATAGATATAGATTTTACTTACCTTTTGACGGTCTAGGAGGGTACAAAGCTTTGATGGCAATAGAATCGATAAGCGGGCCACACGCCGGATCCTCCTCAACTCCGGGATTATGTAGCAAAATCGTAACTGTACTGTACTCCGCCTGGAAAGCCCACGCATACGAATCCCATCCGCTACTGCTATACAGAGTCTGCATCGGTAACACCCCAAAATCAGGTGCTACCGACACATTCAATTTCTCTTCTTGAGCACATGTTCGAGCAGCACTGAACGTGATGGAATAATACATTCCTTTAGTCACGTTTATGGTCTGCTCGATTGTTGCTTCGTTTCCTAGCCTAACTGCGTAGGCTCCTTCAGGGACAACCAGCAACATGTCCCCTTGTTTTTGTCCAGATTTTATATACTCAACGAAACCAAATATCTTCCACCCTGGAATTGCGTCGTGCTTTAGCACCTCCGTGCCTTTCATGTCCTCAGGCTTAGGCCCAAGCTCGAAATTCCCGTTCGATAACAATCCTACATTTTTAGCAACAAATAGAAAATAACATATAAGCGAACAAGTCTTAATCACTTAAAATATATAGAGTAAATAAATATTTAATGGGCTCATCTTTTTGAGTTATAAATAAATACAAATATAGAGTAAAAATCTTAAATACATCTATTCTAATTGCAGACAGCGTGGCGTGAGCATGTGCCCACCCACGTGCATATGCAGACATTTTATGTACAACCATCTGATGCGTTGATGGTACAACTTCATCAACCAAATTCTTTATACTTTGTTATCCATTCAAATTTAACCATAATAAATAAACAAAATAAATATACGGCTCGATTGGTAAATATTTGAAATGATTTTACTTAAATTATAAAATACGTATCATTTATAACTGAAAACATGTATTCTAAACTTATGTTTGGTAAACTAACTGATAAGCTAGCGGGGAACTGATAAATTAGTGGATGCATGATAAACTAGCCGATGAAAAAATTACGTTTGGCAAAACTAACGTATAAGAATATAAAATGACTAAAATTGACATATTGAAAAATAAACAATTATAATATTAACGAGAGTTATAATTGGAAAAAGTGACAATAAGCTTTCAAAACGCAACTCCAAGTAACGTTTCAATAAGTTAGCTTATAAGCTAGCTTATGGTTTGTCAAACTTGTACACTGAAAATAAGTCAGCTTATTTTTACCAAACATAACCTAAATGTTTATCTTTTTTCATGACATGTATTAAAAACTTGTTTTAGAACTGAACAGTTAAATTTTTATAAAATGACGATTGTACTTGTTAAAATACACTAAACTACCTTAAAAAAAAGAAGTTTTAATAAGTAATTAAAACGATTAGTTTACGATAAAATAAAACAATAGCGGAAAACTATATAACTTCATTAATATATGTATTTAATTAAGGAAGATAGCTAGTATGAGAGTGGTGGATAGTAGTTTACCGTCGGTGATTGCGACGGCGGTGTAGGTGGTGGCGCAAAGTAGCAACACCGACAGTACGGTGGCTACTTCCATTATTGAAGCTCTGTTCATATATGGAGAGAAATAAAGAAAGAAAGAGAGAGAAACTTGATTTGGAGTGAAAATTAGAGTGAGCGGAGAGGCGGTTTTATGCATGCAAACCCTTACAAATGCCCTCATGCTTATGGATATTAACGAAACTACCCCTCAACTTATGCACCACACTTTAAAATTAAATGACTGAAGTGGTTCTATTTTGGGTAATATACTTTTAAAACCTTTATTTTGAATTTACAATGACGTAAAAATAAACTGTTTGAATTAAGTTTATAAAATAGAACCCATAATAAATTGTTTCGTTTTACTGTAAATTGTTGACTATATAGAGCATCTTCTCTGCTTATCTGCTATAAGTTTAGAATATATACAATAAATAAGTCCCAAATATATAACGGGTCCTGGGTTCGATCCCAGACCCTTCACTAGCCTCAACCGTTGAGTAAGTCTTAAAATGACTCTTCATATTGGTGTCCTTGGAGGCAGGTTCCGTGTGGGGCCGGTTGGAGTTGCCGATAATCAAGTTTTTTTTGCCAAATAAGACCCATAACTAAAAAGATTAAGATATTAATGAATAACGGCTTTTTTACTATATGCATAATTTCTTTACCAAAAGAAAGATGGTTTGTTGATGACGAAAGTCAAATATATTAATTAAATTTGATCAAACAATGTGTCTAGTGTAACTTTCACAAAAAATTAAAATATTTCAAAACAACAATTCAGCTTTGTGCATATAATCATGTATAAATACGTATCTATATATGCATATACATATATGTTCTTTAAAATCTTTCGCAAAACTCAAATCGATCCCTAAAAAAGGGAACTTGTTTCATTTCTTGATAGGGCTACATGCAAGATATATAACCCTAGCTATATTTCATCTTATGGTTTATGTTTATATGTGTATTATATGCTTTTCCAGCAAAAACGTAGGTGTAAACTACATGTTCGGTGTCTTATACGGATGGTGGAATGGACCATAGTTAAATGATCATGGGTTGCTACAACTTAACCGTATTAAGTTGATCAAAACTAGGTTAGGTGTTACCTAGGGAGGGTTACAACTAGGGGTGGTCACATGGTTTGATCAATTTCATCTCCTAAGGTACCGCAAAGCATCTAGGATCCAAATTATATGCACTTGATCTTCCTTTTCACTCATTTTGAGGGTTGGAATACCATAATTTATAGCTATTATTAAATTTATTATTACAATATTTTTTATAAAAAAACGAAGGAGTGCATCTATGTTTCTGCTTTACGAATATGATATTTAATCTACCCTTGTGTGATTCCTGTTGAAGCATATACTCGGGGGGTGGGTGCAGGGCGGAAAAGAATTAGTAGCAGGTTATCAAACCCAATATTCGGGTATCAAATTTGGTTATTATACAGAGGCGTCTTTAGAGTATACCGAATCAGTATAGCTATCCGCGGTGAATATGAAGAAGTAGGCCATTATCTCGGCAATAATGAGCGTATTTTATCTATCTTCTTTAAGTACTAACGATATATCGATAATATAAAACATAACTTTAATGCTTCGGAAATAATATCCGTAATCCTACATAAAACATGACAATAACATAATTGCAGTTAAAACTCTACCCGAGACGTCCGATGTTATTCTTTCTGATAGACCCAAAAAGATAAACTAACGAATCTGTGTTTGAAAATGTTTTATGTCGGATTGTTCACAACCCATATATTGCTAAATGCTAACAATTACAACTTGCTTAGATAACAAGAGTTTGAATCTTGTATTTATAAATTATAACGAATTATAATTAAACGCCATGTTAATAACAAACGAAATAGAAACATCATCTCACAAATATGTTTTAGTATTTGACAACAAATAGTCAATAAATTACAAATGTGTTAAGTATTTGAGTTTAACATGTGGGACACATAAGAATTTATAATATTTACTAATAAATGTAATCATTGATCAAATGTCAAAAGGTTTCTTAAATAAAAACAAAATTAACATGATTCTAATTTGATTATTAATTATAAATAAATATTGCGTGATTTTTAAATAATAAAGTCAAAATTAATTTTGTTGAATTAATGTAATAGTAAAGAAAATAATATCTTGATTTGTGTTTTCTTGGTTTGAACAAGTTGCACGTGAATGTAAACCATTTATCCAACATGATTTGCAACCATTGACCCCATAACTTTAATTACATTAATTAATTTCTATGTATTTTTATTTTGATATCGACACAAATACATAGTTATTTATGTACCTATTATTATTAATTCAAATATAATATAAAGAATTATTTATAAAATTTAGTTAGAATGATAGCTGGATTTTCATGGTCCTTTTCATTTGAACGTACAAAAAAAAACTCTGATTAAACTTACAACAAAATTGATTTTATAAGATTATTAAAATATTTAAGTATTTTAGTAAAATATATTAAATGACTTAAATAAAAAAATTTAAGCGTTTCTACATGGTTTTTTAGAATATCTTTTTAAAAACAAAGTGTCGTATTAGCTAATTTATATTTAAAAAGTGTTCTATAAAAAGACGAGTTTATAGAAAATTTTTAAGCGTCTTATAAAGACAATTTTGTTATAGTGCAGGTATCAAGTATTAAAGTATTCTATTAGAATGGTTGGATATTTTAAACGTCGTAAAATCATTTTTGTTATAGTATATATATTGTAACATTTGTATCAATTATGTTATTTACGTTTAATTGTTATACATGTTAAAACTTAAGGTCCATATTGACAGGCAATCTAATACGTCAATAAACTAACTTTAGCAATATGTGAAGAAAAATGTATAAAAAGGCTTAGTTATTGGTTTTATCTATGTCATGAACATTAAGTATTTTAAAGTTAAAGGTATTCAAATGAGAACCGAGTAATGTTATGAGAGAAAAAGTTGGCCCTATTACGAATCTTATTATGTACAAAAAAGCTATAAATAAATGGATATTTCAGTATGTGCATTTTGAGATTGATTATATGATTTAGAGTAAATTATGTTTTGTATAGAGTTATATAAACAGTTTCAAGTTTTGACTAATCGTCGATACTAAATATAACCAAACCAATGATCAAATGGTACAATAAATCATTTACATACCCTTATTTCATTTTTTTAAAGTAATCATAATTTGGCCAACATTTTTTTAAGTAACGATAGATTTTCGGATCAGTTTGTACACATCAATTAATTCTTCAAACGGCCACGAATGATCTGAAGTCATTACAGAAATAATAACTATAGTTAAGTAACAGAAATATACCCAAACATTATCTTACAATTTATGCATCATATTTTATTATAACTAATTATTTTATATCATTATAATCATTTCACTTCAAACATCCTAGAATCAACATGGTATATGCATGCACAACAACCCATGTAACAAAATTCTAACAACACATGTGACCATCATATGCAAACATTAATTTTTTAATAAATAGTATGTCATTTTAGGAATTTGTATATGATCATATTACTAAAAATGCCACATGTCTAACTTCCATGAAAAGGAGGTGTGACAATGAAACTTATAAGACTTTTGGTTCAATAAAGAAATGATGGAATTGAGACTTCATATGTGCACTTTGTTAGGTGCAAAAATACACACCCATTCAATGGATAATTTGTGGTTTTTCTTTTCTATTGCTATATGAAGCTACTAAATATAGAAATAAAATAGATACATGGGTTCCCTTTCCAAAAAGATTGCCACCCAAAAATAAGGTTATCCGTTTAGCATAGTGACAAAAAAGGTATAATCATTTTGTTACTATGTGTTTGGTTGAGTGAATAATGTACACAGAATAATAGTTATCGTATAAAAATATTAAAGAAACATAGGTTGTTTTATGGTTTTGGAATGAAGTTGGATGCTTGTTTAAGGATCTTAATTCATGGTTTTCGCTCTAATCTTCAAGTAATAATTTATCGGTTTCTTGAATAATGATTAATGAAGGTGTCGATCAAAGCTAACAAAGCAAATATATGGTTAGAACTCCGAAGCAAGGTAGGTTGTCTTCAGCTACGACATGAGGCTAGAGAAACAATCAAAGACTATTAAGACGACAATTTGTTTTTTGGCCTTTATCAGTCTCGTGTTAACAAAACACACTAATATTGTATAAACAAAATGATACATATGATATATGATAGAAATTAAAACATTCCAACTTTAAGCGGCCTAGTTGGGGGATTGCCCGTGGCAACGCTTAGACCTACACAAAGAGGCCGAAAACCAGAAATCATCTTCATTTGGCCATAACTCTCTAATTTCTTATTCGATTTAAGCGATTTTTTTTGCTATGGTTTCATCTTTGAAAGCTCTTCAAAATGGGAACAAATATGAATACATGTTATATGATTTTTTTGGAGCTCAAGAGTGGAAGGTAAAATCATCTTTTTAGTTCTTTGAATCTAGGTTTGGTCATTTTGCACCAATAACTCTCATTTACTTTTGGGTTCTCTTTTGTGTATGTTTTGGAAGATGAAGAGGTAGTCTTGAAGGATTCGCATCAAAGATCTATAAGTTTGAGGATCTAAAGTCTCTACCAAAAAAGGTCAATATTGGGGTAAAACCTAGATCTAGGCAAAATTAAGCAAAGTGAGTTCAAGTTATAACTGGTTGGTACACGATATTTAGAATAAAAAAATATGGTGCCGTACCATGTATACTTTTTTAAATAAATAAATTTCAAACTATAAACCCTTGAACTTATTTTTAAGCATATATTATTAAAATAAGAATAAACTACAAATGTGGTCTCCTTGGTTTGTTGATAATAACACTTTTTATTCCTAGAGTTTCGAAATTATAAGACGGTCATCATAGTTTGCAAAAATGTCTAGATTCTGTTCATCTCTCTAACGACCGTTATAAGTTTCATTAAACGAGAGACAATTGTTAAAAGGAGGGACCAAATTTGGATGATTTTGTAAACCACAATGCTCATCTTGTGATTTCAAAATTGGAGAAACGAAAAATGTTATTTTCGACAAATCACGTGGACCAAATCTATAGTTTACTCGATTCTTAAAAAAATAATTGAATAACAGTATATTTTTTAATTACAATTTATCTTTCAATATTTTGATAACATATGAAAAAAAATCAGTTTTTAAAAGCGCATGGACAAAAATAGTAGTTTACTCTAAGGCTATTTTTACTAGCGGATAACTGATAAGCTAGCTGGTAGCTTATTAGCTAGTTGGTAGCTGATAAGATATCTGATTAAAAAATCATGTATAGAAAACTAACGTATAAGAATATAAAATGACTACAAATGGCATATTGAAAAATAATAATAATAATTAATAATTAATATTAATGAGAGTTATAACTGGAGAAAAAAAAGACAATAAACTTTCAAAATGTTACTCCAAGTATCGTTTCAATAAGCTAAGTTATAAGCTAGCTTATTGGAGCAAAACGTGTATTTTCCGGACACGCAAACCGGCCCACACAGGCTGCCAATTCCCAATGTGAGGGGCATACCTGACTCAGTCAGCGGCAAGGCGATTGCGAGGGGGCCTAGGATTGAACCCAAGACCAACGACGTATTGGACTATAAGCTAGCTTATAATTTACCAAATCATACATGCTGAAAACAAGTTAACTTATTTTTATTAAACATAGCCTAAGATTAATCAACTTATTTCTTATTACAGTAAACTACAATTTTAATTTACACCCAACTACAAAGACCATCCATAAATTTTAATAAGAGTTATTATAGTCCCTGTCGTTACATGTTAAAAATCTCACTTAAGCAAGAGATATTTTATTCCTTTTCCCCTTTTTTGTCTTTTTCTGTTTTGTCTTGATTCAAAACAAAGACCACACACCAAAAATGTAGTAGTTGTTTTTTTACTCTTCTATTTTTCATTTGTTTATTTTAATGCATTTAAATAGTTGTATTTAGAGTAAACTACAATTATATATATGTATATACAGACGAATGATCAAGTAAAAATATGAGTTAGGCTGGGAATTGTAAGAAGTGTTCTGGATTCTTGATCATTTCTTAACCTCACTCATATCTTATGAATTGTGTTTAATACAAAATTTGATCTGGTGTATATTATTACCTTTGATCTTTGATTTACGATTGATCTAACGGTGAAGTTCACTTCTTACTTTCTCACCATAACTTGATTTTCACCGAAACTCCACCTTACATATATATATATATATATATAGTCATACATATAACATATACATATACGCATAGGGGAAAAGAATGACATCGTCTTCATCCCCTCTGTTCATATATGGTCATGATGAAACCCAACAACATCTGCAATCACCATCTCCCCCTACTGAAACCTCCACCAATCACCACCTCAAACCAGTGGCGGATTCAGGATTTTTGTCCATCGGGGTCCTATTAAGCACGTAAAGTCACCTGACGTGTTTCGGGATATTTTTCAAGTTTTTTAGTTGATTTCATTATATTTTCTTATTGTTTTTATCGATTTTGAAAGATTTTATTAGTGTTTTTGTCGATTTCGAAAGATTTTTTCGGGTTTCTTTTATTGATTTCAAGAGACGTTTTTAGTGTTTTTGTCAATCGCTGGTAAGATGGGTCCCTTGAAAAATTTACTGACGGGAATCAAGGCTAAATAAGTATTTTTAAGATTTTTTGGCCTACATAATTGTTTTTTAAACATTTCACTGCGGGATGGAACCCACCCTTTTTGGAGCTATGTCCGCCACTGTCTCAAACACGTTCCCTTTCATGCTTGGTGTGTGTGTGTGCGCGCGCTTTTTTCTACGATTTGTGTGTATTTTTTTTCTTGCAACCGTGTGTGTGTGTTTATTTTTTCTTACAATCATATGTTTTTCACAACTATGTATGTATTAATGTATGTGATATATTCAGCATCAATGGTGAGTTGATGGTGATGAAGACGCTGTAAGACATTTAATTGGTTTTTGAGTCTGACAATGAATAACAATAATATAGTATATCATATTATATATATTTAATATATATATATAGAGGCGGGTTCATGTGAGGACGGTAACAATTTACGAGAATGCGAGGACAATTCTTAGTCAATCATTTTGTACTAGCATCAAAAATGAGACGCACGACTTTTGCTTCGGGAAAAGTCTCGGCTAATCATATATGATTTTGTCTGTGAATCATATGTGATTTTGTACATGAAAAATTTCATGTACAAAATGATTGGCTGAGAATTGTCCTTGCATTCTCGTAAATTGTTATCGTACTCGCATGAACCTTTTTAATATATATATATATATATATATGTGTGTGTATGTGTGTGTGTGGGTGTTATATTTATACATATAATGTGTGTGTAGGGACGGGTTCAAATGAGAACTTAAATTTGGTTGTGAACGTGAGGACAAATGAAAGTGTGACACGTGTCCCATTCAAAGAAATATTCATACTGAATATAGTATTTATGTAATCTAAATATACAAAAAAATATTCAGTCTGAATAATGTTTATCCAGTCTGAATATTTCTTTGTATTCAGTCTGAATAATCTATATTCAGACACGTGTCACGCTCTCATTTGTCTTCACGTTTACAACCAAATTTAAGTTCGCATTTGAACTTTCCTCTGCGTGTGTAATTGTACATATACAGAAAAAAAAACTACAATTTTGGTCTTGTGGTTAAAGACATATAGAAAAAGATAAAAAGAGGGTAAAAAGATGAAAATATCTCTTACTTAATTAAGATTTTTAACGACGTTAAGTTTAAGAGACGATAACTATACTTATTAAATTCTAAGGACAGTCTTCATAGTTAGGTATAAACTCAAGGGATCAAAATTGTAGTTTACTCTTATAGATGTTGGTTCATTTACAAACTGGATATCCTACAAACTCGTACAAACCATATATAAAAATAATTTTTTCATACTTTTTTCATCAAATCCTATGATTTAAGATATTATACATTTATATATATGTTTGTTTCACAAAAAAAATTACATGTGAAACTTTTACATTATGAAACAAATATATGTACTTATGAAAAAAAAATACATGTGAAATTTTTATATCATGAAACAAACATATATATAATAACATTTTAAATCATAACATTTGATGAAAAAAAAAATTATGAAAAAGATATTTTTATATATAATTTATACGAATTTATATGATTCATCCTGTTTGTAAATGAATGAACTATTTACCGCTCAAGAAATGTTTTCACAAGAGACATAGCATGAGGAAAGATGGTCCAATAATAAAGAAATGGGACCCCATGATGATATCTTGATACTGGGGAAGAGCATGGGATTGTCTTTGGGCTTCAGGAGATGCATGTGGGCCGCCTTCACTTTTTGGAATGTTATTTAACCCAATTTTAACCTTTTTAGAGTTAATTATGGATTGTCTTTGTGGTTTGTTGGGTTTTATACAAATGGTCTTAAACTTCATTTATTACAGATTAAGATTTATGGTATGTCGGTTTTATAACAAACAAATTCCTTAAGCACACGGACATCCACTTCATATATTAGAATTAAGAACAATTACGTCTTTTTACTACTTTTATCTTTTTAACATTAATTTGTTTTTGTTTTTATATTTTGACTTTTTTTGTTTTTTTGTTTTTTTTTGTTTTTTGTAAAACCCCCATATGTATATATATACACCTACGATCACAAGAACATTGTCCCTAACGTTTTACTTTAACACCCCCCCCCCCCCCGCGCCTCCGTCGTCCCTGTGCGTCGTCCAGTAAACCCCATCTCTTTCTCTCCCCCTCTCTCATGTTGCAACATGAACCCACCCCATCCATTGGTAACCCCCCCCCCTGACAACTATGATGCGACCTCCCCCGGTGACAGCCACCTTTGTAACCCATCACCAACTATCAAACTCAAACCACCACCACAACCATCCTCAAAACCAATATCTTCAACCCCCCCCCCCTCGCACTCTCCCGAGTCGGTGCTACCTCCATCATCTCCACCAGCCACGAACATCCACATGCAACCTCCATCTCCAACCCTTATCCAACATTGTCCATCAACCATACCCACCTACAACTTTCTCCTTTGAAACCACACTTACACATACAGAGAGAGATATACACAAGCATTCTTAAACACACACACCCATAATGTTAAATGCGCGCACACAACTATTGTGGACATACACACACACCCGCAAAGAGCAATTAAAAAACTCTTAAGAGATTTAAAAAACAAATTTGGATGGAGGGGTTTCAATAGATGATAGAGGATATGAAGAAGGGGTTCGTCGGGGGTGGGGTGGGGGTTCAACAAACGATATAGAAGGTGGTGGTGATCGTCAAAGAGGGTTCAATAGACGAGATATAAGTTGGTGATGATGGCTAATCAATTTATTTGCATCTAAAATGAGTCATGCATGGTGATTCTTATGAAGATACAAAGGGATCCAAATTGGAACCAAATCCTATTTCTTGTGGGTCTTGAGAAACAATGTCTGGTGTAGATGTATTTTGAGACGGAAACAAAAGAAATTATAAAACTTGGAAAACAAGGTGATGGTACAAGGATAGTGTAGCATTATGCAAATAATTATGAAGTAGTATGCATAAATTGATGTCGGTGATAGGAAAGAGACGAAGAAATCACACTCTTTTTCTAGTGTGGGAAATTTGTAAAAAGTATGTGTACTGTTGTGAATGATTTTATGTCAACAACAAAGGAAATAGGAAAACCACGTAATAATGTATCATTCTATATCGGCAAAAGAAAAACGAGGGAGGACCAAATGAACTGTCCACATGTATGAGGTGTTGTTGAAGGCTGAATAAACGATTTGGGGATCTAACACCATTCCTTAAACTACTCATCATGGAAGTTTGAGGAGAGTTGTGTAACAAGTTTAAAAATGACAAGAATCAAGGTATTATAATTTTAATTGCGTATAAACATGTTAATCAAATATACACATATAACGAGGAAGTGATGGTGGTTTTATATTGACGAGGCTTCAAAGCCATCTTTGCTTGTCCAATGACATTAGTGTTATCAAATGAATGATATGGAAATATGCTTCTTGAAAGTTGAAACTATATTATATATCTAGTGACAATGTAGGGTATGAAATTTAAGTGTAATATTTAGTTGTTAAGAACTTCAGATATCATTTTAGTCTCATTTAAGTAAAAAAAAACTTATGATACTATCCATTTAATACAATTAGTAAAATAACTTGTAACTATCTCTATTCAAAATCACATGTCAAAGTCAAAGAGTAAGAATAACAATTGTAGCCATCACAAAAATAAGAAATGTAATCTCTTCAACATGGTCACCATGACATGACCCTTGTTCTCTATTCAGCCCTTTCAAAGTTCAATCAAAACAAATATGAAAATAAAACAATTGCTATACATAGAACTAGAGAATAGTTGGAGAACCCTAATTTACATAAAAAAAATTAATATATTTTCTATTTTATAAGTATATTACATGTAAATATCTCATGTGAAAAATGATTCAAAAACTTGTTAAAACTTGTTTCATGTCATTTAAATTCAAATTAAAAAAAAATACCAAAATTATAATGATTATATTTTTCAAAATACATTAACGTAATTACAATTCCAAATTATGATGAAATAAATACTAACTACATCATTATTTTTTGTGTTTAACCCGTAAAAAAATATAAACATAATATTATATTTATTTCATATGTATAATACTTTATAATAATACACAAAATTTAGAGAAATATAAGTCGGTGTCTTAATAAGACAAAACAAGTACAAAACGATAAGATGAAAGACTATTGCATTATTTTTATTCAACTTTAATTACAAAATTTATTTTTGCTAAATTATTATATGTATGGAATTTGGTTATAATTTAATACTTATGTTAGTGTATTAAATAATTGTTATGAACTATATAATAAAAAATATAAAAAAATAATTAAATTATAATTTTAAAGTAGGTAAAAATCTAAAAAGAAATCAAATAGACATTGCAATTTTGAATGATCAAGAGGGTATTTTTTAAACAAATAAATTTTTAGATTTTTTAAAACTGATTAATATAATAATTTAAAGCAAACAAAGATTATTTATAACCCATTATAGAGGTAAGACAAAGAATCATGTGCAAACGAGTTAAACTGAGAAGTGTGAGATAAAGATTTGAACATTTGATCATTTTTAATCTCACATCTAACTCGTGAATTTTAGTTATTACACGAATTGATCTGGTACATCTTGATGCACAACATTAGTGTTGGTTTTTAATTATGATTGATTTAAGGGTGAAGGTCATTTTTACGTTCCTCACCATAACTTACATTCACACTAAGAACCCAACCCATAGAGGTAGATCGGTATATAAAAAGTTAAGAAACCTATACATAAATCAAGAAGCACACTTTTAATAGGCTTTAGCTTCTCGATAGGGTGTGGAGTTTAGAGAGCATCTGGAATTTAATAGACTTTTCACTTCTGAGTTTGCATCTTCAGATATCATCTTTATTTCTGTTAAAAACTGAAACATCATATTCAAACAAAATATCTTCAAACACCGTCTTGAGAGCTTAATGCAAATCCTTCCCATCAATTTTCCAACAAGCAAACAAATATCAATTTTAGGATTTTGATGTTTTTTGTTTTAGGGTTTTAATTTTTAGTTTTGATAGAATAATTATTGTTAATGTTGATGTTTTACATACAAAGTTCTATATGAGAACTTCGGGTTTAAATTTAGATGAATTTGTTTTCAATCAAAATACGACATTCGTGTTTGGATTTGGGTAAATGGTGGCATGTGAAGGCGATTTTCTCGGAGGTGGGTACTTGGTAGGTTGTGAATGAGTCGGTGGCGTTGTGGCTGTGATAAGCAGTGTAAGGGGTTATGTTTTATTTTTCTTTTTTACTGTGTTAAGAATTTATACATATGACTATCAACTTGTGCACTATTTTGTCTTAACAAAATCAAGACAAAAAGACTAAATGACCCTTGTTTAACAATACATTAACTATCTTTGTAGGTTAAAAGATATATTTAACCGGTTTTAAAAAGTTCAAAGCTTTATTTATTCAAAAAAAATAATCTGTTGACTTAACCATTCAAAATCGAAAAGTCCGTTTGGTATTTCTGGACTTTTCCTTCCTAAATATATAATCGTTAACAAATTTTTTTGAATAAAAAAATATATATTTTCACTATTTTAAATGAACTTTTGTTACAATAAATTCTTCAAAGCTTTTCTATAAAATGAACCAAACGGGTGGGTCACCGGTGATAAATGAAGGGTCCGATCCAACTTAAAATGACGTTCTAACTGATGATCAGAATCAAATACATCCGGATTATTGTTTAAATGGGACCCTGACCCGACAAGTCCACCCACTAGTTTTAAATATGCTGTCTTTGGATAAGGTTACCACAATTATAACATTTCTTTAAAAAGAATTCTCAAATAAATCAACAACAAATTTAAAAGGGAAAATTGTATTAAAATGGAACCAACTTTTAAAAAGTTTGATTCAAACCCCTAAATAATCATTTTAAAAGTTGGTTCCTAAAACAGGAATTAAGTGAAAGTTAGTTCTGTTTTGATGAAATTTTCCCAATAAAAAGATCTGAAAATCAGATGATTTATTAAAGAATTGTTTTAGAAAGGATTTCGTAAGACAATGAGTATATGACATTAATGTATACATATAAGACTTAGTTTTGGTTTAAATGCACCAAAATAAAGTATATTAATTTTATACTGATTTTTATTTCAAGAAATTTAAAAAAAAATTGGAAGGGTGTTTCATTATACTAATCCCAACAAATTATGACCGTAAAATATAAGCTTTGATAAACTCAATGAAAACAAATTATTTTAAAAAAGAACATGTAATATTTGTTTAAAGAACTTTTTATTTACAACGTCAACATTTAAAAATCGAGATTTTTTTTAGTTTTCTATTAATAATTTTATTTAACGTCTTCATTATGTGACATACATTATTGTCTACTCACGTATTCTTATGAAAACTCGGGTGTTTGAATCAAAACCTTCATCCTTATATCAATTTTTGTGTTTTTATTCTATTTTATCTGTTTATTTTAATTTTAATAAATCTATGTAAATTGTTTATCAATTGTGTTTCTTGTAATTTTTTACAAACCTTGTATTTCATTATTAGAAATTTACTTTATAAATAAGTAAATAATTTATTTAACCATCCATAAATAAATAAATTAAGTATAGCAACTTTGTTTATTTCATTTTATTATTATGTAACGATATTGAATATGTGTAATGTTGCATTTTTCCAATAATAGCATAAGATTATGTTTAAATAAAAAACATGAAAAGTGAGACTCGTATAAAAACTTTTGATGTGAAATTTTATCGTAGTTATTATTTTATTTAGGTGACCATGATGTCAGAAAAGTTAAAAAATAAGGTTTTTATTAAAATCCTCATTGTGGATGCTCATTTTATAATAAATTTTTTTCCATAACTTGGTGTATGCCTTTTTTCATTGCATCAAAGGCATGGAGTAATTGAGTGCATTAGAGACAACATATTTTTTTAAATAAAAACTAAAACAAAATAAAATTTATTTAATGTAATTTATTCATTATTTTTCGACGACATAACAATTAGAATAATCTAAAGCAACTTCATTTATACATATCGTTAATCATAATAGTGAAAATATCAAATATATAACTTTTTTTAACAAGTATATCACACTAATTATAGAACAAAATGGAAAAGGTCTTAATTAGAAAGCAATCTTAATTCATAGTATAAATCCCGCACCTCGCATGTAATGTCTCAATCTCAAATCAATATACTGATTCAATAGCACCATATTTGATCCATATACCGATTCAATAGCACCATACGACATAACAATTTTAATCCATATTAGAACGACCACCCGCTTTGCAGGTAGTCTGGACTCTGGAGTCATCATATTTGAACTTCCGTGACCGCAACGAAATTTTTATTTCTTATTGGATTCAAACCTGGGACTTTCAGGCATTTATGACCTTTGGAGCCCCAAGTTCAAACCAATAGGCCCCTTTGTGGTCGATTCAATAACTTTTAATCCAACTTTTTTTAAACCATCGTGAAAGTTATTGGTGTATTAACTTGGATATTCGAGTCGACTAATCCCAGGGCGACCACCCGTTTCGCGGGTAGCCCGGAGTCACCGCATTTGAACCTCCGTGGCCACAAAGGGATTTTTATTCCTCTCTGAATTCAAACTGGTCCCGGGTCGGGCCAAATTGGGCCCAAATCGGTCCCGGGCCCAAATAGTGTCAAGCCGGACCGGTCCCGGTCCCGACTAAAATAATTCGGCACGGTTAAGCTTAATGAGGCTCGGTTATGAGAACCGGTCCCGGTCCAGGGCTGGGCCCAAATCGGTCCTATACTTTTATAAAAAAACTTTTTATGATAAATTTTTAACGTTACTTTAACATACACTTAAAAATACACCTTAAAATTACGTTTTATTGTAGTTTTATAATTGGTTTTCACTTTTCAGTCAAATACATTTAAAAATACGTTTATTATAGTTTTATAATTGATTTTCAATTAAATACACAAAAAAATACATTTTATTATAAATTTATAATTGGTTTTTAAACAAATACACTTAGAAAGCTAGAAAAACATTTAAAATATATATAAAAATATTTTTTTTGTAAAAATCGGGTCAGGCCTTAACCGGTCCCAGGCTGGGCCGGGCCGTCGAATCTTTCCAAAAGTGTAACCGGTCCCAAATTTCAGGCCTATAACCTGTCCCCGGCCGGGCCGGGTCTCAATCAGATCCGGTTCCGGGCCGGCCCGGGCCCAAATGACCATCTTTACCTCCAGGTACTTTTGACTTTTGGAGCACAAGGTAAAACCATTGAGACACCATCTTTATGGTTTACAGCTTAAGGCTTATAAAAAACTTACAATTCTCGATTTTTTAATCCATATAGGATAAGTTGCAACGTCCTAACGATTTGATTGTCTTGAGGTAAATGGACAAGAATATTCCAATTTATAATCATATCTAAGTACCCGGATCCGTTTAACATCCACTTTGTATGGTGGTCGATGTCACCTTGGATATATTTTACATACAAATTCAATTCAAATCTAACATGTATTAGTTAGATGTAAATATTATACAAATGTATCTAATCCTTTTAATATAAACATATGAGCATATTATGATTTACTGATATATTTTATAATCATAATTAATTTTTCCTTAAATAGAAAGTAACATGTTTTTATAAAAGCCTACGAGTTTTAACCGGTTCTTTAAAGTTTTCAATTTGTATCATTATAAGAATTTTGATAGGTCAAATACCTAAAATACTCTTAATATCTCCTATTAGAATGTAATTGCATTCAACGATAGAAGCAACAAAAAAAAGTTAATCAAATTGTATTTCAAACCAATGTTACAATAAATAACTTCTCGATATAAACATTCAACGTTTTGGAAGTGAGTTGATCCGGTACATCTCATCCTAATGTGCATCCAATGGTGGAGATCTCTTCTTACGCTTCTCATTTTAACTCTATTTCTCACCCGAATCTAACCCTAGTATAAAAACGGTCACAAAAGCATAGATTAATGTTGTAGTAAGTGTAAACGATGATTAAATTGAAACAACAAAGGGTAACACTACACATATAGACGCATGTTGTATTACAAACTATAGGAATGAAAACTTCAATTTCTAAATTAACTGTATTAAATTAAGTGTCTACATTATTATTTTCACATTTGATTTTTAGGAATATGTGTCAACGTCGGTATATGCACACACATGCACATGTGGTACTTGAATGCAATATGACCCCATCATACCATAAATGATTATATATGTGGTGTTTGAATGCACCATGACCACACCATAACATAAAAGATTGTATTATTTTTGTCCTTCTAAAATAAATGTTTATAATGAAATAAAACAAAATTTTATGATTATGTAATTATTATACTTTTAATTAAGAAAAAAATAATTATTCTTAATTATATGGAGAGAAATTTGAAATTTCTTTATTTCATAATTAATGGTAAAATAAGAAATTAATCGTTATTTTAAAAGTGAAAACACTTATTTTGAAAGAAAACTAAAATAATAATGTAGACAGCTATTTTGATACGAGTAGTAAATTACAACTTTGTCTCTTGTTATATATTCGAGACTTCAATTTCCGTTGCTAATCTTCATTTTGTACGATGGTGGTCTTCGTGGTTTGCATTTCATTTCACTTTTGAATTTTGATCACCATGACTAACGACCATTAGTAGAGCTGGTTTAGGCTAGCTAACTTGAGATGCATGTTGTGGCATTCAAACAGTTTTACCAAATTTTTCTTCTTGTTTTTCAATTAGATAATTTTTAATGTTCACGTGTTCTATAATTCTAAAATTATATGTATAACCCATTAATTCTCTCCCATCTCATACCTATGGGCAGATTTAATAAGATCGAAGATTGTGCACGAACACTTGTTCTATCATGCTTAGAGCTACAATTCAAGTTTCACCGAAATGGTCAAAGTCATTTTTTATTTGATGGATATATGGACGAATGTTAGGGTAAGGGTCAAAATCTATAACAAAATACGAACTTTGAGGGTTATTTTTAATAAACCAAGTTCAAGGACTAAATAGTAAATTTCACCAAACCGTTGTGACCAAATGTGTAACTCACTCTAGAATATATAATTAGTACAATAATATTTTAATATATTCTATTTTTAAAGAATAATGAAAAAAAAAACGAAATGCTTCTAAGTTAACATACTTGAGAATTACAACCGAAAATAATCCCAAAATACAATTGTATCTTATTAATTAATTTTTAAAAAAATTAATTAATAAGATACGTAAGATCAATCAATTGTATTTTTATTTATATTGTAACGCCTGAAAATTTATAATAAATATAAGATGAGAATGAAATAAATAAAGTCTCAATTATTCATTCTTGGAATGAAAAGGATTTAATTTTTTGATAATTCTGGGAGTATTAATAATAATTATTGTTATTCTTAACCAA
Organism: Silybum marianum; assembly: GCA_036898165.1. NCBI lineage: Eukaryota > Viridiplantae > Streptophyta > Magnoliopsida > Asterales > Asteraceae > Silybum > Silybum marianum. Next base: position 27,274,896 of record CM072539.1, read on the forward strand.
GAAAATGAGATATTGTAATGATGAAAGGTATTTATTTTGGATCAAAATTGGTCAAGTTATTGGAAATAGGGCAAATATGAAAATTTTAAGGCATTTTTTTGGTAAAAATAAGGTGACTTATATAAGTTACCTTATTTTTAATGGACATGTTTGAATGACCATAACGTAGCTGCTACCTTATATAAGGTAACATATTGATTAGTTAAAAAAAGTAAAGTTTTGAAAAGTCATATAGATTTTTGTTTTTTTTCTTCCAAAAATATATTTGTTATTTTAGAGACAAATTTCTCCAACCCCTTATTAATATTATTTTGAATTTTATTAATTAATTTAAATTGTAATTATTAGTTAATAATTAATATTATTTTTATTATATTAATTAATTTTAATTTTAAATTATTCACTAATATTGATTATTATTATTATTTAGAATTATTACTTATACTTTTTAAAAAATTAGTAATTAACTAGAACATGATTGACTAGTTATTCACATATTATCTGTAATGGTTACTTAAAATCATAAATTAATGTAATTCTTTTTCTAAACTTTATTTTAACAAATCCAAAAATTATAATATATATGATAACTAATTTAATTTTTTTTAAATAAATATATTCTATTATTTATTTTTGTATGAATTAATATATTATTTTATTAAATACTTATTTTAATTATATTATAAGTGACTAACATTTCAAGATATTATTTTTGGTCATTTCACATGTTTGTAAGCTACTTTTTGCCACGTGACTTATTCATCAGCTAAGTCATCAGCTACTTTATCAGTCATAAGCAACTTTATCAGCTATCTTTGCCAAACATAGCCTGGGTATTAATGATGGTTACCAAAAAATTGATTTCCTTCTCTGATTAAACCGAAAATCAACCATAAACAAAGAATAACCTCTCAAACTCGTCACGATTTGATATGGAACCAGGAAAAAGTTCTGATGAACGTTCCGTTTCCGAGTCATTTTCGGCAAAATAAGGTATGAAATTATGTCAACACTCGAGAGATGGATCCAATAATAATGTGTAATCGGGTCGTTGGAAAATGTAGAAAAAAAGTGTTTCAGTATAAATCAAAACTTTAAACATGAACATCTCTTTTAATTATGCGTATTTTTGAGTGATTGTTGTTTCTGGAGTTAAAAGGTGTTACAAGAATTTTTCAAAAAGAATCATACAAAGCGGTTGAGAAACAAAGCCGTACGGACCAAACCCGGATCCGACTGAAGTTGGGCTTTAGAAGAGAGAACTGTTGGCCTAAAAATAGCTTGAGATGCATTTGGGCTTTCTAATAAAATCATATTTTGCCCCATTTATTTGTAGTTTCTAAAATAATTATTTAGGATTTAAATTTTGATCAGTAACATTAATTTATTTTAATAGTCTCTAAATAAATATTATTATAAATATTTATTTTATGAATTCTATTTAATTAAACTAGCACCAGCAGATATGCCATCTCCTTTCAAATTACATATGCCTACGTTTATACAGAAATTCAAGCTATACATTGTGGTGGCCGCCCGCAATGTAAGAAACCCCGGTTTCGCCAAGGGGTGTTAAAAAAACCGGAAAACCGAGAAACTGATGCGAAACCGATAACCGAAAAGTCAGAAAAGGAAAACCGAAAAATAACGAGTCAATTTCGATTTTGAGTTTTAGGTACCTGTCGCCAATGTTGAAAAAAGCTCGCCGCAACAGCCGCCGTGGCTTAAGGCTTGTGTCTTACGCCACGTTATGCCTGTGGCATGCCATGACCTAATGCGCGGTTTTTGTAACGCAATATTTGATTTTTCTTACTCTTTTTAATATTTTATTTGTTAGTTTTTAATGTATAACCTGATTTAAATTATTTAATATCATTGACTCATTGGGTAATTGCAAAAATATATGTTTACACGTATAATAATTTATATGATATAAAAATTTGCCGCCATAAGTCACGCCTTTAAAACGTCGCAGGCTCGCCGTGGCTCATAAGTCTTGAGGCTTGACCTTGCTGCCATACCACGCTTCACGCCATTTTGAACCTTGCTTGTCGATGGTACCAAAATGAAACTGGATATAATGTGTATATTGTTATTTATATATTTATTAGAGATGTCTTCTTTTGTAAACAAATACTATCTTATGAACCATGTAAACCAATCTCAACCGTCAATCTAGGCTAACAAATATTTAATTCATAAATAAATCGATTGTTTCCTAATATAAACTCTAATCATATTTTTTAAATATTCAAATAGTACGAAACTGAGAATGTGATCATGACAACACATCGAAAGAAAGCGACTCCTTCATCATTTTCATAAATATCTTAATTATTTAGTCTAAATGGTTCACAAGATAAGATTGGTTTACAAAAGAATACACATCTATTAACTCAAAGTTAAATGAGTAAAATTATTAAGGTTTGGTCGTCAATTATTATAGTGGATGATTAAATTTGATGGTACGAAGTCATTAAAGAGTCGACATTAAACTAAAAATGAATGTTTTTAAACAATTAAACTTATTTTTATTTATATCGATTTAATTATTTTTATTTATTTGTTGTGTAATTGTTTTAAATGTTATACTTCGGTACCATTTTATGTTGTAAATGAAAATTTTATTAATTCAGTTAACTGTCAACCAAACCCCAAGTAAATAACCTTATTTCGATTCAGTTCAGTTTGATTCGATTTAATTCAACCTACTGTTTGATTTTGGTTTTGATAGCTGAATATCTGCCTCATACGATTCAGTTCACGCTATTCCTACCGACTGAAACGAATTGTGAACACCCTCGTTTAATCCGCCTTTGGATGTGACAGGCTTTGGGGTGGGGACACCCCTCCCTTAATAAAACAAATAGAAAAAGGACAAAATATGAAAACAGGACCAAAAATCCCCTCTCTTAACAGATTGTTTTTTTACGGTGATGGTAAAAAAATCATAACATGAGTCATGAGGCTTTTTTACATTAAAAAGATTGTAGAAATTGTATTAAAGACAAATACAAGTAATTCTCTCTAAACTCAATTAGCTAGTAAACTAAATGGGATTTGAAAATCGTCTTAATGGGCTTCATATTGCCTTATCAGTTATGGACCCGAATATCGTCTAATGGGCTTCAGATCGCCTTATTATCAATAATAGACCCGAATCTCCATACCCGTACAAATTTATGATGTTTTTCAGCCATCTGTATAGTATCCAGTTTTTGCAACATTCTTAAAGATCCCTTCAGCCATTTCTTCCAGCATGAAGTCGAAAAACGCTAGCTTTGATGGCAAAATCTTAGAAAACATCTGTTCAGCCATTGCTAATTTGCTATATTGTTGTGCAAGGATATGTCTTCTTGGTCACAATTTGCAATGCTACACTACTTTTCTCATCTTTAGCTACACTAAAAAGAGATCCCCATTCAGATCTTCAAACAAAAGAGCAACCAAATGGAACCATAAAGTTTGCATACAGCAATGCATAGCCGAACGATAAAAAGATTGATACATAAATTAGCGTTTGTTTGTTAACAACTTAATGAGCTTAAGAACTATATATGATTGTTTGGTAAATGGGCTAATGCTCTAATAATATAGAAAATGGCTTATTTAGTAAGCTTCTACGTGGGAGCTTTATACAGAAAGCCAAGTTTTTTCAAAACATGTCCATTCAGGACTTAATGAAAAAACCAACCAAACAGCCCCTTAGAGCCAAAACAGACTCATGTTCAAAGTTCTGAATCACAACACAAGCTCTTAAAATCAAGAAATAGAATTAAAGAAATAGAATCATTGACCCCTAATTCAAAATCAAGAAAATCCCATGAACAACAACTTAGAAATTAAAAAAAAAAAAACTAAAATTAAGATTTAATTCAGCTTATATGGCAGAGAACTTTGGAACATCTACAGGGAACTGATCAATCTCACCGATCCAAGGGCTCTTCTCTTTAGCTGGATTAACAGTCTTTAAAGCCTTCCATACAGCACTGTTGCACTTAAATCCTGATCCAAAAGCTATTTGCCAAGCTCTATCTCCTTTCTTGATCCTCCCTTTTGCTTCCGAATAAGCCAATTCGTACCAAGGAGAACTACTTGACGTGTTTCCAAATCGATTAAGTGTCATTCTTGATGGCTCCATATGCCAATCTGTAAGCTGCAAATTCTTTTCGATTTCATCAAGAACAGCTCTCCCACCAGCATGAATGCAAAAATGCTCAAAAGCTAGCTTAAAATCCGGGATATATGGCTTAATCTTCATTCTAAATAGCTTTTTACCGACTAAAGTTGCAAAGAAAAGCAGCTGTTCAGACATGGGTAACACGAGTGGTCCTAATGTAGTGATGTTAGTCTTTAAAGCATCACCGGCTACTCCCATTAAGTCTTTCGATAAAGCAACTCCAACTTTACCAACTGGATCCTCTAATTGAGTCACGCAAGAAAAGCATTTATCGTCTGAACCTTTGTGGGTTCTAACCGTGTGGACCAGTTGGTACTTTGATCTTTTCCGGTCAGAGGTTTTGTTCGATAGCAAAATTGCAGCACCTCCCATTCGGAACAAGCAATTCGAAACAAGCATAGATCTTTCATTTCCAAAATACCAATTTAACGTGATGTTTTCCATGCTCATTACTAATGCGTACGAATTGGGGTGAACTTGAAGAAGATCTTTAGCAAGATCAATGGCAACTAAACCCGCACTACAACCCATTCCACCAAGATTAAAGCTAAGAATGTTGCCTCTAAGTTTGTAATGATTAACAATCATCGAAGCTAAAGAAGGAGTTGGATTGAATAAACTACAATTAACGATCAAAATCCCTATATCTTTCGGTTTCACGGATGTTTTCGCTAAGAGTTCATCAATGGCACCAAACATCACGAGTTCCGCTTCTTTTCTTGCTTCTTCCATACAAGGATTCGGAGGTACTCGAAGAACAGCTTCCGGAAGGTAAGTTGACTCGCCAAGACCCGATCTTTCAAGAATCTTTCTTTGAAACTCGAGACTATTTTCAGTGAACGAACCGGTTTCGGTTGATCTTTCCATAAAGATCTGCCGGGTGCATTTTCGTTCTTCTTCGGGTTTATAACACGAAAAGTTCACAAGGTAAACCGGGCTAGGGCGAGTTAGGAAATAAAGGGTTGATAAAAAGACCAAAAGGGTTGAACATACAACCACTGATATGAGATTGAATCTAAGATGGTCCCAAAGAACATAAACATCTTGAAGTGAAAAAGTTGACAATTGGGCAGCAAGAACAACAACAAGAGGAGATAAACAAAGATACATTCCATGGGTTATAAGATAGTGATATCCTAATTTTACATACTTAAGTTTAACAGATTTCTTGAAATCAGGAAGCTTTCTAGATTGTGAAATCAAGGGTTTGACTTCTGTTACCTCACTCATCTTTGGCACAAATGCAATTCCAAAATCAAACACACTTTGAAATCAAGAATACACAAAACCAAGATCTGATTTTTATTTTCCGAAAAGGATTAAGAAGTTAGAATCCGAATCGAGAAATGATGATCTAGTCAAAGGGATTGACCTGAGATCTGGAACAGAGAATCACAAACGATGGAAGTTCCTGCAAAACAAGAAGGAACAATTTAACAAAAAATCAAGCTTCAATATGCTAAAAATAACAGTAAAATCATCAAAGGTTTCGTCTACTTAAGTGAAACCCACAATTATTCATCCTAACAAAGGCGAATGAATGATCAAAATCTGTAAAATAATGAGAAATTAGAGAATACCCAAGTGAGGAAATTGGTAGTTATGAGAAACCCAGATGAGAAATCTAACCTGGAGCATGAACAATGTGACACGCAGAGAGATCTGCGGAGTGATCGATGAGTTGGGGGGTGAAAATGGAAGAGGCGCTTGGGTATTTAAACCGTAAATCAGAGCCCTGCTGTTTTTTGGTTGTCAAAATTGAATTCGAAATTCGACTAGTTGTGTTGTGTTGTGTAGTGGGGGTGAACTGAATAATTAATTTATTGAAAATTGAATAAAACCCTAATCACAAAATATATCCACAACGCACGATGACGAGAAAAATACAAGAAGCTTCTTCGAATTGTGCGAGAAGCGTATTCATTTTTTTTCCCTGTTACAAAATAATAACAAAGTGATTGAATTATGAAAATAACAACTTTTTTAGTCAAAATTTTATGAATATTTTAGAGATGTTTATGTTTTTTTTATTCGATGGACCTGGTTGTTTCTTTGATATCATTTTTGGTATAAAAAAAATGGTAAAATGATAAATAAAAAATTAATTTTATATAATATATTAAATTATAATAAAAATAAATATTTTTAATAAAATATATCATTGTAATTTATAATAAATTAATTAAATATTTTATTAAAATCATTTAACATATTTTTATTATTTATAAAACAAACTAAGTATAAATTTAATTTTTATGTTACTTAAACATTTTGATAATTGTTATGTTTGTCTTTTAATAATTAAATACGTTGAATAAATAATTAAAGAAAATAATAATATTAGAATAATTTATATGATTAATAAAAAATTGTAAATAATATAAATAATATTATTGTATAATTTATAATTAAAATTGATTAATAATTATTTTCAGTTTGTTATAATTAATATTAATAATTAATATTAATAAGAGTTATAATTAAAAAAATTGACAATAAACTTTCAAAACGCTACTTCAATTAACGTATTAATAAGCTAACTTATATGCATCTAAACGTGTATTAAAAAAAACTAGTTTATGTTAAATATGTATCAAATAAAAAAAATTATAATATAATTATTATTTACAAAATTCAAAATATAAACTTAAATAAATCTCATTGGGTACTTAGCATTTCTTGAGATTTAATTATTTTTATAATTTCTTTTTATATTTTATTTATAGAGGATGATATTCATTTTTAATCCAAACTACAAACCAAATACCCCAAAATTCCATATATTAGCTATTACAAATCCTTACACAAAAAATCTAAATATGTCTAAAACATTATGTTAAAACAAACATTGCTTTATTTCATCAAATAACGATAAATTTTTTTGATTAAATGAAATATCTAATAACGATATATTTTATTTAATAAATAGACATAAATAAATTTGATTTTTTTTCTTACATATATAAGAAAAAATGATAATGTTTTTAAACCCAACAAAAGGAGTGTTTTTTTATTTCGGATTTACTGATATGTCAAATAAATTGAATAAAAAATTAAAAATATTTAATACTTAAGTTATTTTAAAAACATCGACAAACCTTTTCTGGTGGTGCAATTTATAAAATAAAATACATATTTCTAATTTATTATTAGTTAAAATTATTATTAAGTAATTAATATAACAAGGATGTATAATGAAAAATAAAAAAAGATAGGAGACAAAAAAAAATACTAACCATAAGGACTAATATTGTAATTTACCTCCTAATCCAATAAAACAAAAAAATGAAAAAGATAAAGAAAAGGTAAAATGTCTAAAATATCCTTAAGCTAAATAATTGTTTTAATTAAAGTTGGCTTGACGACCAAAAATAAAATAGAATGACAACCAGAATGATCAAAATCGTAATTAGTTTGAAATATAGACCAAATGAAAGTGGATGCAAACCATAGGGACCAAAAATGTAATTTACTCTAAAATATATTATTATAATATATAATAAATTAATTAAATAGTTTTATTAAAATTATTTAACATATTTTTATTATTTATAAAAACAAACTATGTATAAATTTAATTTTTATGTTCCTTAAACATTTTGATAATTGTTATGTTTGTCTTTTAATAATTAAATATGTTGAATAATAATTAAAGAAAATAATAATATTAAAATAATTGATATGATTAATAAAAAATTGTAAATAATATAAATGATATTATTGTATAATTTATAATTAAAATTGATTAATAATTATATTAATAAATAATAATTAATATCAATTAGTGTTATAATTAGAAATTTTGACAATAAACTTTCAAAATGCTACTTCAATTAACGTACTAATAAGCTAACTTACATGCATCTAAACGTATATTAAATAAAACTAGTTTATTTTTTTCCAAACAATGTTAAAGTATAACCATCTTGGTTTTATCCATATGCTTGAGTATCTTGTATTTGCAACAAAACAAAAAAAAATCATATAATCGTATAAGAAATAATCCATATGCTTGGTTTTGATGGTTTATAATATTTTTAATAGATTTTTTAAGATAGATTATTAAATGTTAAAATCTTTATAACATTTTTGGAGAGATGAAATTTTCAAAAAATATCCTCCAAATGTCAAAAAATATCCTCCAAATGTCAAAAAATATCCTCCAAATGTCAAAAAGTATTCTCCAAAATTTTCAAAAAATATCCTCCAAATGTCAAAAAAATATTCTCCAAATGTCAAAAAATATCCTCCAAATGTCAAAAAGTATTCTCCAAAATTTTCAAAAAATATCCTCCAAATGTCAAAAAAATAATCTCCAAATGTCAAAAAGTATTCTCCAAATGTCGAAAATATTGTCAAATTTTCTCCAAATGGAAAACAAAAAATGAAATTTTAAAAAAATAATACATTAATCTTCAACAAATTTATCTTTATAGACTATAATATAAAGTATATCTATTAAAATATTCAATTTATTTAATAAAATGTTATTTTTCTCTCCTAAATATCTAATTTAAAAGCTCATATAGGTGAAAATAATAAAATGTTATTTTTCTCTCTTAAATATCTAATTTAAAAGCTCATATAGGTGAAAATAATAAAATGTTATTTTTCTCTCTTAAATATCTAATTTAAAAGCTCATATAGGTGAAAATAATAAAATGTTATTTATCACCTATAAGTAATCAGTTTAAAGAAAACTTTCATATTTGGATAAATTAATTTTTTCTCTCCTGTTTTCTCCATTTTAAAGAACTTGTTGGAGAACCCACCACCAAAAAAATCTCCATTTGGAGATGTTAAAGATGCTTTGAGAAATACGTTCACTCATAATATATTCTCAATTTTGAAGATTACAATATATATTATATAATTAAAATATTCAATATCTTTTATAATATTATTTTTCTTTCTTATACATTTAATTTCAAATATTTTCATTGGTAAAATAATAAAAATATTTTACCTTATCTCTCACACTTTCTTAATTTTTGAAGAAGTTCTTAGAGAATCTGTTGGACTATTTTTTTTTTTAAATCTCAATTTCAAAGAATCTGTTGGAGATGTTTTTTAATGTTTAAAACTTTTTTAATAATTACAGATTACAACCATACCATGCATCGGGTAAGGCATCCATCAGAGTAGTTGGGGTGGGCTATTGATCTCGAACTACTGCATATATGAACTGAGTTGCCTGGGTATATAAGTTATGGATTTACTGTGTATGGATCACCAGCCTTAACCAGAACATGCTCTAATTGGTCAAGAGGTTAAGTGACCTCAGAAGTCGTCTTTTGTATCACGTCAAGAAAAATGACAGAAAATAGCATGGTTTAAAGATTATAACACCTTGAGTCTATATCTTAAATAAAGAGAGAGGTGGAGCAGATGAAATACAACCACACAAATTCATAAAATTAAATATTCATTTTTCTTAGAGCAAATATATTTTCACATAAGCAAAGCCATTTTTACAACACCGGTGTTACAAAATCAAATACTCATCTACATTCTATGCAAAAGACCATCAAAGTTTGCAAAAGCCGGTGTTGAAGCAAAAGCAACCATGACATAAGTGATTTAGCCTTAAAAGTGTCTAAATAATATAAAATAAACTTCTTAAAATAAGGTAGGGGAAGAAGAAAAAGATAAAAGGATAAATATTTAACAGAACATAAAGAAATGGTAAAAAAATTAAAAAAACAATCGTTTATTGATTACCCGTAAAATTCAATACTATCACTTATTTACGGGCTAAGATTTTAGTCGACTAAAATAGTATGATATGCAACAATTTACCCGATAAGTGCTAACTCTGGTAAGAATCGTCGCCCTCAATTACCGGGAAAGACTATCGATTCTTATCTTCGTTCTTATTGGATAATATTTTTGGTCATTTTCATTTTTAATCTGGTAAGACAATGTGACTTAGTAAGCGCTTATCTAAATAAAGTGGCGTTTGTTTTTTAAGAGGTGCTGAAGTCTGAAGTCTGATTTTAGTTCTGAAATGGTTATGAGACGTCTAAACGAATTAGACATAAGTGGTGATTAAGAGCTTAAAATAAAAAAACAAACAAGGCCTAAGTGTTTGATAAACAACTCCCAACCATCTTTAATAAGGACACAAAACACTAAATCATTTTAACGAGACACCTAATCTTACCCCAAAACTTTGGTGTATCAATATTCACTGACCCCAATGTACGATGTATTAGTAGAACCCATATGATACGACAGACACCCTACTCCTCGAATATCAGGGGTTTGAATGCCACAATCTCCTACAGGCTCTTGAAAAAAGTTTCTACACCAACTTTACGTCAATTTAAAAAAGAAAACATATGCATATATAATCTTATATTTTAGTGTAAAATTTAATGTTACATATTAAAATAGATCTATTATTTACATCAAATTTATGTCAGTTTAAAACGAAGTTAGATATTATCGATTGAATATGTCCTAAAAATTATTTAGGTTTTTTTTTCTATCATATATAAAATAAAAGACTAACAAGATTATAATTACATATTAAAAGGTTATAATCTATTATCATTAACAAAATAGATCACATGGCTATTATTTATAATTATAAATGATAATAATATGGTTAAATCACATGTATATTAATATTAAGGTCAAAGTTTGCACCTAAATTTATGTCCAAAATTGTTACCCAAATGGAATGAGGTGTTAAGCTGTAGCGTATAGCCGCCCCCATTTACTGGTCAAATTCATATGCACTTCGGGTCCCACCCACTAGATCCAAATTATCTTTTATCATGTGAAACTTCGAATTTTCAATTCAAACTCTTTTGTTAAAATAATAATTTTTTAAATAACATTTGTTACATAGATGTGATTGGATTGAATTTTTTTTTTGTATGATTCAAGTGTATTTAGAAATGAATTCATATTCAGTATAATTGGACATAATAGTATTAAAAAAAAGTTATATCTTTTTTATTTAAAATTAAATAATGATTTCTATGAAATGGAAAAATCCATGTGTTTTGTACATGGTAGGGTAACTCAAAATAATTAAATTGTCGTCAAACTCTTTCATTTGTGTTTTCTTGTCTAACATACGGGTAGGGGAGGATAATGATGGGTACTGGCATATTCCATCTGTATTTTGGTTCGTTTGTTTACGTGTTCCGTTTTTTTATATATGTGTTATATAACGTATATGTATGTTTTAGAATATGTCTCTTTGTTTTTGTGAAAAGGCAAAATGTGAATATGTATCGGTTTTTAATCAACTACAAATGCATCCTATATCCAAAAAGTTTGATCTTCATATGTTATATGTGTATATAATAACAAAACATTAATCACATATTTATATTTTCCTTATAATTATATGGGAATTTAATTAAAATAATTATTTTTTGAAAATGTATTACCTAAATAACCATTTTCTTTTTGACTTTACAAAAATATCCAAAGTTACTCGATTTTTAAAAAAGTTACTCGATTTTAAAATAAGTTACTCGATTTCTGATTTGCTGTTTTAAATTTACATGTTTTACCTATAGAGTTAGTTAATAAATTACTTTATGTCATTTACTTTTTAATTTTTCGTTTTACACCCTTATCACATTAACGTATATAATCGTATATCAATTAAAATACGTTTTAAAAATACATTTTAATTTTAACAAATTACACGATGAAAATTGTCTCGTCAATACCTTCGAAATTGACCCAATATTGAATATTTTTTGATTTAATTATATATTTTTGAAAGTATATAATTTAAACGTATTTATCGTTAATGTCCACAAACGTTTAGGTAATATTGATTTATATAATTTTTATGATACAATTGACAAGAACATAAAAATTATACAAATTCTTTATAATTTATATCTTGTTCCTAGTTATATCCATAATATTATACTTTGTCATTAAAAAATAATCACATGGTCAAGAGAATGTAAAGTAATTTTAATTACATTTTTTATCTTTATGGTTAATTAATAAATTATTTTACGTTATTTCTTTTTTAGTTTTTCGTCAATAAATACGTTTAAATTATTTCATTTCGAACGTATATAATTAAATTCAAAAAATATTCAATATTTGGCTCATTTCGAAGGTATTGACGAGACAGTTTTCATGGTGTAATTTGTTAAAATTAAAACGTATTTGTAAAACATATTTTAATTAATATGTAATTATATACGTTAATGTGATAAAGGTGTAAAACGAAAAATTAAAAAATAAAGGACGTAAAGTAATTTATTAACTAACTCTAGGGATAAAACATGTAAATTTAAAATAGCAAACCACAAAGTATTCGGGTAACTTTTTTAAAAAATGGAGTAACTTTTGGGTATTTTTGTAAAGTAAAAAAGAAAATGGTTATTTTAATTAAATTCCTTAATTATATCTATTTTATTTTCAAGTTTTAGGGAATATAATAAAAAACCATGATTATAAGGAAAAAAGGGTATTCATTATAATACAAGTTATTGGCAAAGTAGTAGCATTAATTTTCCCTAATTTGTAGAGGTCGTGATTTGGGGTTTTTGAAAACCGAACAACGGCCATCCAAAGTGATCTTCATAGAAAACAGAGAGGGATTTAGAACAGTATTATTGAGTAAAAACGATGTCGTTGTGGTTGTCATCTTCATCGTCACTCTTCTCCAAGTCTTTCAATGGCAACAACAAATCTGTTACTTTCCGCTTCAGAGCTTCTTCTGCAGATGTTCCAGACTTCCTTTCTGTCGATTGGTACCTTCTTTCTCTACTTAAATCAAACTTTTATGTTCCGATTTCATGATACTTAGATTTCCAATTTTTTATCTTCTGATTTATAGTTTCGGTATACAGTCAGAAATTTAAGGCGGTTAATAGATTAGGGGGTAAAGAATCGTGTTAATTCATGATTTCAACATATTAGGTTAACCTAAATTGAATGAATCCGAATTTCATGAAATTAGGTGCATTTGATTTTCGTCTGGGCCACGATAAATTGGCTAAAAAGGAGGAATTAAATCCATGTACTTTCGAATGGTTATGTATTTAGGTATATCAAGATTAGATTAGGGTTGAGTTATGGCGATAAACCCTTGGATCAATCTTAATCAACGATCACCACTCGATCAACACTAATGGGATACACTGAATAAATTCCTAATAAAGTGCAATTCATGAGTTGTTTTGGGATTAAAAGTGATCAAGGGTCCAAATCCCTTCTTACACTTCTCACCTTAACTCTTATATTCTCACATGATCCTTTGTCGTGAGAATTATTGATGATCTAATTTGTTACCAATTTAACTACAATGAAAAAGTTGATAATTATCCATGATTTGAATTTGGAAATGGATTATGTGAAGATTATCAAAGTTCTATGGGACAATTGAAACAGCTTTTGTTGGAGGCATCTACAGATGCTATGCATATGGTACTCCCTCCTCCCAAAAAAGAATCCACTTTACAGACCTTCGTTGTCCTTAAAAAAGATGAATCCACTTTCTTTTTTCTAACAATTATGCTTGTTTTTCCATTTGAGTCCAACCATTATTACTGTTAATGCCAAAAATACATTCTAGTTGCACAAATCACTGTTTAGAAAAATTATGAAGAAAAATGACACTTTTGGTCCGAAATCTTGCATTCTTGCAAAGGCTAGCATTCTATTTTCTTTCGTGAAGCCTTGAACGATGGTTTGCTTGCTATGAATAACCAACTATAATGGTTGGAATAGTCGATGACTAATCTTGAAAAGAGGGGACTGTTTAAAATCTAACATTAAGACGAATTTCATGATCCTGAATCGCACCTTCATTTCTAAAGATTATATATAAAGTCCCATTTTGTTAATGCATTTGAAATGGTGGTACATTTGTCTAGAAAACTTGTTTCTAAATTCCTTTTAAAGTTTAACTTGCATTCAAGCAACAGCCTTTTTGTGTTAAATTTGGTGATGGTTTAATCTTTCAGGCTGGAATCTCGCAGGAAGAGACCTTTTGGTCCAAGATTAAGTGTAACCTTTCTAATCAACCGAATCTAACTCCTATTTAGTGGATTGTTTTCATTTACTTCAATCTATGGCTGTAGTTTAGTGCAGAAGATTGTGTCCAATATCAACTTGATGCATTGATGTTCAACGACCAACCACGTCCAGATTATGGGGTCGAAGTCATGTATAGGGTACTTTTTATTTTTTGAATCCAATTGTTTCTTTTTTTACCTGTTGGATAGTTATGTAACCCAATGTACCCATATATCGTCAACTACAGTTTGCTGGATTTGATCCCTTTGAAAGGTCTCTGTATTTCGGGCCTTCTTTTGATTTGGGGCAGGTAAGTAATTAAACATAAATATGCAACTTATTATTTTTACTAATTCTTTATGTAATACTTGTTGAAATCCTTTGCTGTCCATTCAGTTTGAGCGGTTTCGAAGAATTTTCCACCATTCAACATACCGAGTTTTACTAAATCACAAGGAGAGAAAGATTCTAAGCACTTTAAATGTTGAGGAGGTTAAAACTTGTTAACTTTTCGTCACAGAAATCATATTTTTTTTAGCGAAGCTTTTTGGTCTGATTTTGTGGAGTATGATTGTAGAATCTGTACAAGCAAAGGGTTTGGATTCGAGGAGCTCGGCCTGAGGAAGAAGAAACATTTCAGTTTACCATGGTTCAGGTATAATTATGTTGCAAATTGCTCATATGTTTGCATAATTGGAATTAGATTGTTATATAAAAAAAGGGAGAAAATGTTTTTTTTTTTGGCAGAGAATTGGTGGGTTTTGGGATGGTTATTGGCTTACAGAGTCTCTTCTTCACGACGGAGATAGCTTTTCCGGTGGGGTGGCGTACTGAAGTAGGGTGGTGGAGCTCTGTGAATAATTGCTTCAATTCTTCACTGCCTTTATAAATGATATATGTAATTAATTAGAATAATACATGTATATTGGTCCATGTATATATATATATATACATATTTGATAAATAAAGTAACTTCATCTTGTTACATGTATATTGATCCATGTATATATTACTTGCTCTGATGATAACATTATCGACAATCAAAATGAATTGTTGGTAAGTTTATTTTACCTGCTAAGCAGTTACCGGGTAAGATAATCGGTTATTGTCATGTTTCATCCTATAAGATAAAAGATACCAGGTAAGAGTTTTGTAAATATCCCCCCAATTTTAAGTTTACGTGTAATTATTACGCACGTACAATTTCTTTTAAAGTAATAATTAGTTGGTAAATATGTTTAAATACAAAATAATTATTAAACTCTACTCATACGAATACAATGTCGTTATCTTCATCCACAAAATTAATATTCTGACATTAAAAATAAAAAATTACTATATTTAATTTCTAAATCTAAAATGTTTGTTATAATAAAACTTGGAATTAAATAAATTATATAAGAAAAACGAGATTTCCTTGATATTAAATTTGATATCAATATAATATATCTTTTTAGTTTTTCTTATCAAGTCTTTAAATTAGCATTTATAATTATTATTTTAATTCAAACATAAGTTTTAGATTTTATTTTTAAGTGAGAAATTACATCAATTTTCTATTATCGGTTAAGAATGTTTTACCTACTATTGGATTTGAACCAATGACTCTTGCCGTAAGAATGCGATATTCTATCGGTTTAGAATAAAACCTTATACTTTGGTGACATTTACCCTATGTTTGAAGTGTTTTAAAATTCAACTTTATTACTTATTACTGCATGTCTGCATACATACAAGCTTTTATAGCTTTCACGTTTGACCTCCATAAATTAACTGGACACCAACGGATAAATATATTCAAATAGAGCATAAACATTGATCTATGTTAATAAGGCAAGATACTAAATAAGAAATAGGTATGATTATGATTTATGAAGGATACTGAAATATTTCAAGAGGTACCAAAGACATTGGCTTTTTTTGGGCTTGAGCCTGAATCATTTAAAGCCCAATAGCAATAAGCAAAAAGAAGTCTAGGCCTTCATAATTACAATACAATGAATAAAAAAACAGACACCCCTGATAATAAATAAATAAATCTGTGTTTTAAAATCTCAAGTTGGAACAGTGTAGCATTCTTACAGATATGATAAAATTCATGAGTTTTGTTTACTCACCACTGTTTGAATTTCAAACAAAGATAGATAGAAGAAGAACAAATGGGCCTCAAAAACAGAATTACATCCATAACAAGAATCAGTGTCCAATTGGCACAATCTCAATCTCAACACTCCCAACTTACTTATCTATTTCTTCGATTGAGATTGAGGCTGCCCAATGTATTTTGTAACCACATAGCAGTCGGGGGGCGTAATATTTGTGTAATAGTTATGGATCGTTTCTGTTATTTCAAACCCAAATTTCTTGTAAAAGTTTATAGCATCTTCGTTGTTTGTTTGCACATGCAAGTATATCTCACCGATGTTCTGTTTGCTGCTTAGATCAAGAACATGATTCAACAGCTTTGTACCTGTCATAATATCAACAACTATAAGTTTAGATTCATGAATATATATATATATATGTATGTATGTATTTTCTCAAATCTGTAATCTTTGAGGTACCCTTTGACTTTCTGAAGGTCAAACTTCCACCAGTTTGTAGATACAAAAACAGATAAATTTCCAAGTCTAAAGAAAGCCTCAACAAGTTTCAAGAAAATAATATTAGTCGTATTTATGAAGATATATATATTGATGGGCATATGTTTCTATACAAAGTAGTATCTCAATCTGTAACTGAACTATGTTTTGACTTTTCAAAGTCAGACTTAAGGGGATGTTTGGTTGGTTTTCCATTAACTTCTGTATGGATAAAGCTGTCCGTGTGGATTAATCAGTTTGTATAGATTGGTAAGAGCTTTGTTTGGAAGGGTTTTTCATGGATGAAAGGATCGTGTTTTTGAATCGGGAGGGGAAGGTTTGGAAAAACTTGGCTTTCTGCATAAAGTTTCCCCCTAGAATCACTGAATAAGCCACTTTCTATATCATTAAGCCACTAAACAGTCATGTATAGCGGACCGAATAAGCTGCAAGCCCATTAAACTTAAGAGCTTATAGCAAAAATATTTTGTAAGAAAATTTAAAAATGAAGTAGAGCGAGTAAAGAAGATATTTGGGTACTCACCAATACCTATGCCACGATAGGGTGCCAAAACACCTAATGTCATTATGTATACACGAACAGCCCCACCTTCCTTCTTCTCAAGTCGGCATGCAATTGACCCAACACAGATATCACTGTAATATGCTGAAAAGGTAGGGAGGAAAAACAGAAGCAAACTATGAGAATATTTAAGCTTTTTTTACTAGGAAAAATACGAAATTTTATGACTTTCTAAGTTCAAAACATGCCAACGTTCAGAATATTGAAATATATGGTGATGTTAGTAGTATTTTGCTTAGGTGTCCCGCAATCATAATATCTTTTATTTGTCTTTATTGAATGGTTTTTAGATGCTTAATAAATAATCAAACAATTTTAAACTATGTACCAATTACTGAAGGAATAAACAAGCTTATATTCCAACATTCGTTCAAATATAAAAGTAGGACATGATTAACAAACAGGACCACATGCATAATGAAAAAAATGAAGCAAACATGGATAAATACACACTTTGGAAATATGGTAAAACAAAAGTGAATACAATTGAAAAGAAGTAGAAATAGGCAAGCCACAAAAACTAGAGATATCTAACAAAAGAAAGGATTTATCCATGGTCAATAGAGCAACAAATTGTCCATAAACGGAAAACAAACAACAGATAGATTGAAATTAACCCAAATCAAAGAAAATGGACCAAAACTAAACCTATGCCATATACCACATGGAGATTATTAACAAATTTGATATAGACCATCAAGCCAACACACTCAATGAGAAGATGGTCCCCCAAAAGCTAAGGATCCAAGAAATACCGTTGAGTAGTTGACCATATTCAAGCCCAAGGAATCCAAAAGCTTGAAGGATTAAAGTCTTTATTTGAGAGATCCATTTCAAGAATTTTGTTGGACCGATCACAAGAGAAAGGTCCAATAAGCTAAAGAAGACCCTCATGTATTTGATTGAAGACACTAGGACAAAATAAGAATGTAAAGTGGAAGATTACAAGCTTAAAGAAACGAATGACTTGCGTATGTTGGGCCAAGTCCAAAGGAAGCCTAATGTGGCTATCATAACCATACTTAAAATTGGCCACCATCCCTTAAGTCTCGTTTGGCTGAACTTTATATTGTTTGTGGTCAAAAATTGGAATCAATGATTGCAACATAATGAATAGGGAATGATTAAAGAATTAATCAAAGAACAAATCATATGCCATATCGCATTAACCATCCCTTATTTCATTCATTCCCTTTATGCAATTTCCATAAGTTGTTGCTTCCCTTTTTATTAAAAAAGGCAATAAAGAAATCAGGATAAAAGAAAGGCAAGGAATTACCTTTTGTTTTTCTATTCCCCACCTCTACCTATATAATAGTGGTTTGGCCATCACATTTTAATGGATGAATAAGACAAATAACTTAGTTGAAACCATTGTTTTCACTTATGATTTCTTGTTAGAATTTATTTGAGGGGATTCAAGGATACATTGTGAATTAGCAATTAGGATTTGTTTTCTCCTGATTAGCAATCAATTTGCTACACAACTATCATGGTTTGATAAAAAGAGCATTATATCCCAACCACACCATACTTCAATGCCAAAATCAAAAAGACGTGTTGTGCCATATCAAAATTAATACCATGTAGAACTCGAAGTTCAACAACAACTTCAAGAAGCCTTCTATCTCAAATTAGGAGCACACTAGCAATGATACCCAATAATAAATATAAAGAGATGAAATAGAAATTATAACAATTATAAACAATGATACTCATAAGTTCCTGCTTAAGGATAATTCCTTCGATGCATTCCCTTAATATTGGCCATATCAATCTTGGCCAACATCTATCCCTCCTAACAACCTCTTATACAAGTCAAGTTTTCCAGATGGTATGCTTATGGGATTGCATTATGGCTAACTCAAAAGGTCTAAATACATGCTATCCAAAGTGTCGGATCCCCTAATCAGTTAAACACAAATTCAAACATAGATTCACACACATGATGTCTGCTGTGAAACAGGCAGTGCCAATTTTGAGGCTTGCGCTTAAAAACTTGCTAGCATTGTACTATACCACTACCTACAGTTAAACCTCAATACAGTAATCTTCGATAAAGTAATAACCTTGATTATATAATAATTTCTCTGGTCCCAACTTGGGCCAATGGACTAAAATAATAACCTTGCTAAATGCATTAAGTAATAAAAAAAGTTGAATCCTTAAGAGCCTGATAAAAATAAAAAGTATAACAATTACTGGATTTGTTGATAGTGTTTGGTATTGTTGAATGACTAATAATCAAATCAAACTTTTGTGGCACCCATGCTTGCATATAAAACAGACCAAACTGACCCTGCAAATCCCACTCTAAATAGGGTCCTCTATAGGTCTTTTTGGTTGATGGTTTAAGACTTGATTCATTTCGCTTTATCGAGATTTAACCGTACATCACCCCAAAACGAAAAACCAAAAAAAAAAATCATAAACAAATATTCCACAAACGATAAAACAAATTGACCAAGAACATATAATCCATTTATAAGCAACCCCAATGAGGAATTATACCTACTTAATAAATTCAGAGAAGCAAGACCATCAGCATAAAAGTTTTAATTCTATACTACCATCAACCATGAGAGAGTTTTTCATAAACACATTAAACATTATAACAAAAAAAAACAGATAACTTGATATCAATGTCAATTTTGCATATCGAGAAGGACTAGATTCGACATCAAACGTCAAAAGCTTTCTCCTTGGAAACTCGAATGCCATTTATCATAACATTAACAATCGATTCCATTGAATAAATCAGCAAAAAATCAAATTAGTGAAGATTAGAACCTAAAAGCTACGATTATAACCGATGAATTAACAACAGAATATAAGATAATTGCAAACATAAAAACAAAAATCAAGGATTAACCCAGAATAATACCTAGCTTAGTAAATTCGGCAGAGGCAAGAGCATCTGCGTAATACTTATCATTATATCGTACAGGAAAGAGAACAGAGTTGAGTTTTTTCAATTGCATTAAGTTTTTGTCACGCACACCGTCTAATGAGATTGAAACTGCACGACCTGCTCCCATATTGATTTCTCTTCTCTGCTCTGCTCTGCTCGTACTCACAAGAAGACGATGATTCGATTGCGGTGGGTAAAAGAGGGGTTTCTTTCTTGCCAAAACTCTCTTGTGTTAATTTACTCTTACGCCCCCTTTAAAACTTATTATTGTCACATTTAAGTCCTTGTCGTTTTCGTTTTTGACAATTCTGCCCTATCTTGTGTGCAACCAAATAATAATAAGTAAACTACGGTTTTGGTCCTTGTGGTTTACCATTAATAACGATTTTGGTCCCTGTAGTTTAAAAATTGCTTTTTTGGTCCCTGTGGTTTCATTTTGTTTCTATTTTGGTCCTTACATCTAACAGAGTTAACGGAGCCGTTAAAAAAGTTTTGAAAATTTACATCTTTAATCCTTGTGTTATATAAATTTTAAATATTTAATCCTAAATTCCATTTATTATATTACTAACTAAAATTTGAAACTTATATATATATTATCATTTTTTTTCCTCTTTAATATATTTTAATACTATATATATGTTATTTTTATATATATTTTGATACTTTTTTTATTTACTTATAATTACTAAAATAAATAACTTTTTTTAATTTTTTAATTAATAACTTTTTTATTATTTAGTCAAAGTTTTATTATTTATTTAGAAGCGGTTGATTTTTTTACTAATTTTTTAAAAAAAACGGATTGGTTTAAAATGAGAAAAAGTTATGAATTATTAAAATTATTCATAAATAAGTGATGTTTTTTTTTCAAAATTTTATATTTATTTTAAATTATAATTTGAATTAATAACTCTTTTTATTGTTTAATCGAAGTTTTATTTATTTATTTAAAACCGATTGGTATTATTATTAAACTTCTTTTATAAACAGATTGGTTTAAAATAAGAAAAAATTACGAATCGTTAAAATTATTGATAAATAAGTGATGAGTTTTTTTTTCAAAGTTTTATATTTATTTTAAATTGTCATCTGAAAAAAATGTAATTTAATAAAAACAACTTATTGGGTATAAATAAAATATATTTTTCTCGAATTCTATTTAAAAATTTTTCAAATGACAATTTAAAATAAATATAAAGCTTTGAAAAAAAAATATCACTTATTTATCAATAATTTTAATGATTCGTAATCTTTTTCCTCATTTTAAACCAATCAATCAGTTTTAAAAAAATTAATTAAAAAATCAACCGCTTTTAAATAAATATTAAGAATTTGATTAAATAATAAAAAGAGTTATTAATTAAAATATTAAAAAAGTAATTTATTTTTAGTAATTATAAATATATAAAAAAGTATTAAAATATATATAAAAAATAACATATTTATAGTATTAAAATATATTAAAGAAGGAAAAACAAAAATGATAATATATATATATATATATATAAGTGTCAAATTATAGTTAGTAATACAATAAATGAAGTTTAGGATTAAATATTTAAAATTTATATAACACAAGGACTAAATATGTAAATTTTCAAAACTTTTTTAACGGTTTCGTTAACTCTGTTAGATGTAAGGACCAAAATAGAAGCAAAATGAAACCATAAGGACCAAAAAAGCAGTTTTTAAACCACAGGAACCAAAATTGTTATAAATGGTAAACCACAAGGACCAAAATCGTAGTTTACTCAAATAATAATAATAAACCTTGAAAGAAATTCATTTCAAAATATATGTGAATCTACCTTTTACCTATGATTTATATATGAATCATTTGTTTGCATATTTCTTTAACATTTTTGCTTTTTTTATTATTATTTGAACCTTCTTGATTTGAAGTAAAAGACTATGTTTAAAGCAAGCCTTATCCGAAAATGACTATTTTACCAATTGGTCAAATGAAATATGATTATATATAAATTAACGGGAAGTCTATCAAACGTTTACCCTTATCAAGAATCTTATCTGGTAAGAACGAAACACAAATCGAGAGTCTTACCCGGTAAGTGCGGATAACGACCCTTACCATGGTTAGCATTATGCTTACCCTGGGATGTGCTTAGCGGCAAAATTTAACACTGTCACTTTTAGTTCATCAAAACGATATTGCATGCATCAATTTACCTGGTAAGTGCCAACGCTGGTAAGAGTCATTGCGATCTCACTTACTGTGTAAGACTTTTGGTCCTTGCTTTCATTTTTACCAGGTAAGATTTTCTTCGTCCTTGCTAGATTCATCCGGTAAGGTAATATGACTTGGTAAAAGTTTAAATGGGTAAGTGTTCGGTAAAAAAATGACTCCTAAAACTTATTCAATAACATGTTAGATGTCAACTACATTTTATTTGGTTATTGTAGCTTAATATACAAAATATATACCACAAACATAATGGATATAGAAAACCTATGAAATTTATACAAACATATATAGCAACGGAAAAATCATATTCTTATAAATCTATCTCTGGTAGCTTAGCAAAATAAAAACAATTCACAAAATCAAGATTCATACTTTTGCTTGCTAAATCGAGCGCAAGACAACAAATTGAGTGGTAAATTAGCAGCAAGAATTCGGGTATCAAACTATAAGTGGTAAGTATACGCATTTCTGTTTACAATAAGTGTCGGTAAAAAGGTTAAAAGGTTAAAACAGTAAATTTTATTGGTAAACAATAATCTCTTATTCGGTAAAAGGCACTTAACACTAATAATCGTTTACCGAGTAAGATTCTCGATCCTTTCCATTTTCCCAAACACTTACACGATACGTGATCAACAGTAAGAATCAACATGTTAAATTACTTTATCAGGTAAGATTGTAGTTAACCAAAATAATATTACATGCAATAACTTATGCACCAACTTACCTTTCACCAAACTTGGTATGAAATGACTACTATTATGTTTAATTCAAAATTTCATATTGAAAATGATTAATTAGATATGTCAATTAATTTTTTAATTGAATTATTTTGAATGCGAATATCATAGGTCAAAATTTAAAACATACTTCTAAATTTACAATCCATATAACAAGATTTGTATTATATTATACGTTAAAAATCATTCAAAACAGTCTTCTAATCCCATGGTCAATGGCCACACAAGTCTGTCCATCCTAGGGGCTTTAATAATTCGAACTTTTAACGAGTTATTCGAGTTCGAGTTTGATAATTCTCAAGTTCAAGTCAATCTTGAGCAGAACATAAAGTTTGTTTAGCTTGATGACTCGAGCTTCATAACACTAATTTTAATTCGACTTGTTTGAAAACTCGATTAAATTTTTCGAGTCAAGCCAATTTGAGCTCTTCGATTGTACATTTTTTTCCAAGGCAGAACATGTTTATAGACTTATAACCATACAAACAAAAGTAAAGAAGCTTTATAAATATTGATATCGTATAACTCAAATTAATAATTTGTTAAATGAGTATCACGCTCAAACTCATACATTAGAAAAAAGAATATTAAAGCTCGAACATTATTTTGAAAAAGTTATTCGACTCGTTAGGGTTATTTTGAGTTTTTTCATTATTTCAGTATAAATTACGTCAAACAAAAAGCTGGATGATTTTTTTTTTGATATTTTTATAGTTAGGTGGCCTATTTGAATATTTTTCAAACCTTGGTGTACATTTGTATGGTGAACATTTCCAAACCTGTCTGTCCCAATTAAAAAACACGCTCCTTTCATCTATGAAAAAACCATCTCAAACAAAAACCTTCTCAACCAATACAGACAAATTAATCCCACAGACAACTTTATCCATATAGAACTCAATGGAATACCAACCAAATAGCGAGTAAAGGCCACAGGACTTTTACTACAATTAGAGAGATTTGCTTAACCAGAACTTGAGTGGCAGAAATTAATTTAGCTTTGTTTAAATGCTTTATCGTGTCCTACTGTTCTGTATTGAATCTTTTTGGAAAACAACCAATATTATGGAGTTTGGATATATTGAACTTAAAAAAGCAAACTTTATTAATACATTTCATACAAGTTTTACTATATGATACTTTATGTTCAAATAGAGACTTTCTAGGACTCGAAAGCTGTAACCTTTGAATGTCCCTTGGGATTATGATTTAACTTGCACATTAATACGATCATAGTGTCATATTTTGTGAAGCCGTTGCAATATATATATGGTGTTATCATGGCCATTATTCTACAGACAAAGTTGAAAAGCGTTCCAGGTTCACAAATATATGCACCGGATCAACTCCTTTCTAAGGCGCAATTCATGGATGGTTATGAGATTAAAAGTGATCATTGGTTCAAAACTTTTCTTACGTTTCTCACCTTAATTATCCTTCTCAAATGATCCTAAGCCTATATATATATATATAGAGAGAGAGAGGCGGGTTGAAATGAGAACTCAAATTTGGTTGTGAACGTGATGACAACGGAGAGCGCGACACGTGTCCCATTCGGTCCGAATATATTCAGATTGAATGCTATGTCATTCACTCTCAATTCGTGTTATTCGTACCGAATAATGTATGAACTTCACCTTCGTTATTCATACCGAATGCCCTTCATT
The DNA here is from genome assembly GCA_036898165.1 of Silybum marianum. Lineage (NCBI taxonomy): Eukaryota > Viridiplantae > Streptophyta > Magnoliopsida > Asterales > Asteraceae > Silybum > Silybum marianum. Next base: position 27,299,773 of record CM072539.1, read on the forward strand.
ATTCAAACTGAATGGACACGTGTCGCGCTCTCCTTTGTCCTTATGTTCGCAACCAAATTTGAGTTCACATTTGAACTTTCCTCTGTAATATATATATATATATACATATATATATTCTAGAGAGGTATTTAGAAACGGAAGAAGGAATAAATGTATGTTTCTCCGATGTTCTTGATTTTTGTTGTATGTTAGTGAATAATGATCAGTTCTCCTGTTTCAATTCCTGTAGGATCTACATTCGGGTAAACATCATGTCAATAAGACGTGCTATTTTTGTTGCTTCGTTCGAAAAGGACGAATTGTGTATCCATGGATACAAGCAATTACGAGTTATGAGTTTCATTGAAGTAGCCATTTTAGAAATTTCAAGTGCGTATTGAATGCTGAATTTTGCATGATGGTATATAGAGTTGCACATGGATTAGTCAGAGAAACACATTATGAATGTAACTTTTACAGTGTTTTTAATTTACAGTGAAGGTTCAAATTTTTTTTTACCTTTCATAATGTTTTACTGTAAAGTTTCAAATATAATCAAACTTGGTTTCACCGGTCTTATGAAAATAGGTTGGTGTCACGTGAACTTAAACCTTTTTAATCATCAAACATTCAAACGATAACATTTTGCTATACAATATAACGCATCAAATTGTTAAATATTTTCTAGAGATAATGATTGGTCTAGATGTATCAATCATTTTTATTGTTTAAATCCGTCATTTTCAATTTATGGACTTAAGGCATTTTTTTTTTAGCAATATAATTGTTATCAAACAGTTTATTTGTTGGTTGAAAGACTAGTTTTCTGATAATGACATTTTTAATAGAAAAATAAATTTTATAAGACGATATATTCGTATAAATATACTCACTCACATTTTAACATTATTATTACGATCATTTATGTATTGTGGTAATTGTATTATTATTCACATAGTTAAACATTTTAATGTTTTTTTTAAACGACATAACCATACACGAAAAAATACAGGAACTTATGTCAATCATTGGAACCCCATGACGGAATCACAGTAACCCTTCCTTGTTCGGAAAGCCTCTTAAAACAACTTCGTATTGGTATATGAAATCAATACTATTCATTTTGATTATTATATTTTATGACGTAAAGTAGGATGGTAACGGCACATGGTAGACCGCTGTCCCCGAAAAATATTCAAGGAAAGCATAAAAATTAAGGCATATTAGAGTGATAGATTGATATAAAGCCAAAAAAATAACCACGCTAAATGCTTTTATGTTTGCAAAATAAAAATTGTAATTTAGAAATATTTAAATAAAATATCATAAGTTGACGGCCGCAAAATAATTTAAATCAATAAAAGGTAGATAGATGAAATAAGACAAAAGTTGTACCCTTATCTTAATTATATAGTAGGTAATATTGGCCTAGTTTATTAGATGGATACCAATATTCTATGTCTATATTGGTGTTCATGGTTTAAAAAGATAAATTTGATTTGTTTCTAACCAAAAACGAATCAAATGCAAGTGGATGCACCTTAATATCATATCATTTCTAATCGTTATGAAGTGTATGGTTCGTAAATTGATGATGATAGTAATGGTGTGATGATGTCAATAATGGGTTGAGGGAGGGGGGGGGGGGGGGGGGATGGCAAAAAGAGTGGCATGGTTATTATGTGAGTGGGTGGGTGGCAGATATAGCAAATGAATAGTGATGTGGTGGAGGCAATGGTGGTTGGTGGTTGTGACGACAACTGTTATGGCCGCAGCGACGGTTGATTGAGGGTGGTGGTGATGGAATGATAATTTTAATTGGCAAACGTTGTTGGTAGTGGCAATGTCAATGGTGGCGGGCATGTGGAAAAGGTTTTGGTTAAGATGAAAATATTATTTTTGTCTTTTTAAAATTAAATTATAAAATATGTTATATTTGCCAACGAGTGGAATTCATTTTTCACTAAAGCTAAGGAATGGTCAAAATCTCTCAAGCAATTCAATGGAATCCAATTAATTTAATTTGTGAATCAAGTATCATAAAAAAAATTGTCTTTCTATTTCATTCAGATTTCACAAACTAAATGATCTCTTAAAGTTTAATTTGATCAGTATATTACTCAGATATGTCTGAATGTACATATTATTGTTATCTTTTATATAGTTTTTGATCAATAATTGTTTGTATATGTATCAACCCTTTGACTAGTTTTTAAATGAACTTGTCTATATATATATATGTGTGTATATATATATATATATATATGATTGGAATCATATAAGAATATATATTTTTATGCAACTCTAAGAACATTTATGAGTGTTTGAATGATGAATTTCCACATATATTATTTCATCTACGAATTAATACATATAAACCAATTTTCACAGTTTTTAAGATTTAAACAATTTTATATAATTTTTTTATATATTTCTACTGTATATAGGGGCATGTTCATACGAGAACACTGACAATTTAAGAGAACAAATTGTTTTTCATGTATAAAATCATATGTGATTAGTCACGACTTAGCTCGTGGCAAAAGTCGTCTGTGTTAATTTTTGTATGTTAATACAAAATCACATTTAATTTTATATATGATTTTTTTATTATGTTTTCTTAAATAGACAATATTCTCGTTTGCACTTTCCTCTCTATATATATATAATTGAAATCATATAAGATTTTTTCTTTTAACAACTCTAAAGTAATTTTTGAATTAATTTTCACATATATTATTTTATCTACGGATTAATACATATAAACCAGTTTTCACGTTTTAATTTTTAAAAATTAATTATATAATTTGTCTATATATTTCCACTGTAGATTCCGTCTGCTCATTTTTTTGGAGCCAAGAATATTCCTGGCACAACTCTAAAAAAATACTTAAAACATTAATTAAAAAGTGAAAGAAAAGAGGCCAAAAATTAAATATAATCGATTCATAGTCTTCCAATCAATAATTTTTGTTTTGTTTAATGTTTTGGAATTTGCGCTGAAAACAACGAACAGTTGAACGGTATATGATTTTCTATTACAAACAATTTAAATCACAATTTATACAGATAAAAAAAATCCGTTTTATATAATATCAAAATTAATAGAGACGTCGATTTCGGTTCTCTGGCCTACATGGGATGTAAACGATTCGAGCTTTTAACGAGCTATTCGAACTCGTTTACCTTGAACTCGAGCTTAATAATTCTCGAGCTCGAGTCAATCAGGAACACAAAATAGAACTTGTTTAACTAAACGTGCCGAGCTTTATAACATTAATGTTCGACTCGGATTAATGTTCGACTCGGCTCGTTCAAAAACTCGATTCAATTTTTCTAGTTGAGCCGAGCCGAGCCGAGCCATTCGAGCATACCTCTTTTTTGAGCCAAATATGCTCATATATTTATTAATCATACATTAAAAATTACTGAATTCAAGCCGATAATCGAGCTAATCGATCAGAGTTCGAACCCATAAACGAGCATCGAGCTCGATAACTCAAAAAATATTCGAGCTCGAGCCGTACATTGAAAAGTTAATCAAGCCCGAGTCGAGCTCCAGCCCAGTATTAAATTTTTTGAGCCCGACTCGATTAACCTACTACCCGACTAGGCTCAACTCGTTTACAACCATACGTATTTTTAAAGAAAAAAATACATGAAAGTATGTTTTTAGTTGTGTAATAGCAATAGAGGTTGTTTAAACAACAACATGACCAAATAAGAGAACATGAGTAATCAAATTATATAGAAAATCATATGTGATTTTATATTAATGGTCAATGCAAAGGTGTGTGGGCGACGGGCGACGTGGCCCATGAACTCAGCTCGCGGCCAAAGTTGCGTGAATAACATGTGATTTTACTCATGATTTAATGTAAAATCACATATGATTCAAGTTTTTATTATTATTCTATTTGGTTACTGTTTTCGTATTAACATGACTCGATAGCAATTTACCTATAATCCTATAGATTGCATCAGTTTTAGTTAAAAAGTTCACTTTTTCAAACTAACCATATATACTAATTAATTTTAATTAAGATCAGACAATTTTTATCAATCAAAAGTTGTGTTGTATACATTATAATAAAATCGGGGTTATATGATACAAAAAATGTTCGAGTGTTCTAGTTGACTACTTTATAAGACCAAACATTTGTACGTCATATCTAAAGGTGTTACAGTAAGTTTATATGACGTTTTTAAGAAGCATTTTAGGACATTTTTTAAACGAATTGTCTTGGGAGTCCTTTTATATATTCAAACATTTGCTTTTTATTTTTATATACACATGAATATGTTTGTTTACATATTGGTTTACGTACCAGATGGGGATTGTGGTACGTGCAAGAATCAATTTCCTGCCATGACTTTTTACCTAGAATGACAAGAATACGGTTATTGTCAGTTTTTCAAATGTGTATGATGTTTGTGACCACTATGCGTAGTTAATTACCTAGGAGTTAAGGTGTTTTTTTGACAAATATGCATGCTTATTTGTAAAGATAGTGTAATCATGATGATTTTAGTTGTTATTAATTGTGATATCAACATGGATGAACATCGTGAAACTCGCAAGGCCTTCATATCTAATCCATTGTGTAGAAAAATAATGCAATTTAAGGCAAGGGAAAGCTTGAGATTCATAGATGAGTCTAAGGATACTCGAATACAAATATACAATTTTGGCGATTTACAATAACTTATTCATTTCATAAGAAGTGTTTATTAACTTATATGGTATCACACCGGAGTTTTAAAAAAAATGTTTGGATTAACTTATGGCGGTTCCACACTGGAATAAGTTAATAAGTTGCTTTTTTAGTGTTTGGCAAAAAAATGCTTATATATGTATTTTAGGTTAGAAAAAAGGTAATTTGGTAAAATGGATTCTCACAAGTCATAAGCCATTTTTGATAAGTCACAACATCCTGACTTATGAAAAACTCGTTTTCACCGGTGGGGAACCGGTATAAGCTCTCTTTTTTTTCCGCCCATCCAAACACTAAAATCAGGTTTTTACCGGTTTCACACCGATATAAGTTAATAAGTTGTTTTGATAAGCCCATCTTAAAGTTAGATGTATATATTGATATATTAGTAAATTATGTTTTACTTTCTTTTGGTGATATTGAGATAATACTCCTTTTTTGGAGTTAATTTTGGATTTTTAGGTAGTTATAATTTTAGTTTTTGTATTTTGTGATAATTGATCTTGTAAAAAACACAGTTATATGAATTGATTGTACCATTTTTTCTGCAAACAATTAACATATATTTGATATTTTTGTGTAAACAATGATCATATACGAAAATATCACAAAATAAACATTTTACTTTTATTCAATTATTATTGTAAATATCTTGTTTGTTAAAAAGGAAAAATATGTTCTAGGGTTTTTGGTTTAATAATGTCTATTTAAGCATCTATTAGATGTATCTGACGGGATTAACTAGATTGGCAATAAACCTTGAGTCTTTGGAGATTTTCCTTAAAATTAATCAGTTCGAATCCTGTAAGTTCATTGGAGATATTTCTGACTGTTCTCCAAGATCCCTGCGATTAGTTAAGGTATGCACAAGTTGGTCGGCTGGCCACCATGGTTAATAAAAAAAGATGAAAAAAAACTATTTAAAGGTATATATTTTTTATGTGTCTTTTAAAAGTACGTTTTCCATAATAGATATTTGCCCATTTGCAACATACGAGTATTTTTTTAGGCCAAATTCGATACGTACATACAAACAATATTAGTTTTAAAGTCAAATAATTAGAAATATTAACTTTTTTCAATGACATGATCTTTACATGGTATTTCAAGTCTTTTTCAAATACAACAGATGTTCATAATTATAAAGATAATATATATTCGATCGTTATCTAATATTATAAAATTTTGACAAAATCGTAGGAGAAAAACACCCATATGATGATATTATCATGCCACGACTCACCCAACTCATATACATTGTATAAACCTAAAATTGAAGCAAAGAAAGATATTGAAAAAAATATTATTTGACCATGGAAGGTGAGATCTTCTTGGATTCATGGAGATTTTGCACATGGTACAGATGATCATAATCTTCATATTCCTCTCTTAATTTTATGCTTCAGATTAATCATGATTAATGGTTGACCCTTTCATGATTAAGTTTATTGTTAATTCAAATTTTTATAACATTTTGAATCCTTACGAGTGTTAAGATGAGATTGTAGTTGGTTAGCTTCAATAATAAGTTTTTTAAACCAACTTAAAATCATGGTAAAGAGCTAACAAGTTTTGTTATTTATTTACGTGGAAGTGGAACACATTGTTACATTTTCTCAACTTTTTAATAGTATTATGATTTCAATATTCGGTTTTTGATGCGTTTTCTAGGTGGTGGTGGTGATGTTGACAATGGCCGGTGATAGATAATTGGTGGTGGTGGGCTGGTGGCGACAGTGATTAGTGTCGTCTTTTGATCATCTTTGTATTTGTGGTAGAAAAAGAAATTAATTGATAAAAACTAAAGCATACGGACCAAAAATGTTATAATCTCAATCATAACACAAATACGATAAGAGTTAGAGGTATTTGATGCAATGTTACACGATTCATCTAATTTTGGCTATTCCAAATTAAGACAGTTCTCGAGAACAATTCATATTAATGTTCTTTTTAAAGGAAACACAAAACTATTGTACACAATAGTTTAAAAGTTTAGAACACTTCCCAATATCCTCTGGGTTACAATGGTAAATCGGCAATTCAATAAAATGTTTTGTCTATAATCATTAACTTTATTTGTTTTTTGTTGATAATTATTGTTTGGGAAGAAAAAAGTTTGTTGTTAAAACGATATATATGTCTAAAATAAATGATAATGAGTAATAATTTGTGTGTCAAATAAATATATAAATGGTACAAAGCTATCATTTCTGACGAGAATTGATGAATAATATATATATATATATATATTTGATAATTGTCTTGAACGACAAAATATTATCAATTCAAATATAAATTATTGAAATAAGAGTATTTGTTAAAGCATAATACCATAATGCATTTTGTTGAAAGTGAATAATTTTAATTAACAAAAATATAATTCTTGGGTATGAAAGAAAGATAAATAGAAAAAAAGATATAATACATCGCTTCTTCTCACAACGAATGGAATCTTCAAGATTAATATATTTCTTGAAAATTACAAATAAAATAAAGAATATTATTATAAATTATAAAAGCTCTTCTAGAAACTCAGCAACTAGCATTAAATAAATAAAAGAATAACATTATTAGATTTTTAAAAAGATAAGTAAATCATTAAATGAGTCAAACAATCATTTTTTTGTATATGGTCCTCTCCCTTTTTTTCTATTAATGTTTACAAAAATAATTTTTAATTACTTATAAATCATGCCACATATTGTACAATTTTAATCAAATTGCATATATAAATCGCTAGTAACCCTTAATATTATATTATTTTTTATTAAAATATTCCTTTAAGAAAGATTATGCATAAACTAAAATACTTTTTTTTTAAAAGCAAAAGGAAAGGGAACATGAGAGCTAGAGCTTCGGTCAGGCCATCACCCTAGCCCCGAGAACCCGAACTTTATTCAAAATCTAGCAAGATGCTAAATCCAACCAAACAAAAGAGTCTAAGCATAACCAAAGAAAACAACAACAAAGACAGCGACCCAACAACATAAGAACATAAAGCCAGGAGAAATGAAAAAAAAAGACCTAAGAAGTTAACCACGGCTGAGAATGCGGTCCGAGAGCCCAAGAGCAAGACCAGGCAACCGGAAGCAGACCAAGCACGCCAAGAGGCCACCAAACGACTAAATATTGAAAGGGGAGGAGATCCAATTGTTCCGATTAAACTGTAGCTTACGGCTCCTATTACTCAACCAAAGCTTTGATAAATTTTGAACAACCGGGAACGAATCTTCACGTTTCTTTTTTATTACCGTACCCTCGTCCGCATGAAGGATGTTACTCCGCCATCTCCAAAGCTGCCAAATCGCTATTGAGCAGACAAAAGTGAAAATCGCCTCGTATTTATGATAAAGGCCCACTTGATTAATCAGAGTTTTATATTCCGAAACCGAAGAAAGGCGTGGGGATTTCAAATCCCACCACGCCCAAATTTTCCTCCAAAGGGTATTAGAGATTGGGCAAGAAAAGAAGCAGTGATCCATTGTCTCTATACCTTTATTACAAAATAGTAGTCAAGAGTTTGAACCGGAACCCCTCTCTTCGATTAATTAAAATACTTGTAAACCGACGTTATAAGTTATTCATATGGATTCACATAAAATACATTGAGATGGATTTTTTAATAATTCAAATATGAACCTTTCATGAGTATTTTTTTTCCTATCTTTTTTATGATATTTAGTTTTTTCATTTGTTCTTTTGACAAATACAATAATATTTTTGTTTATTTTGTTTGATTTAAAGACAAAACTTAACCTAAACAAATGTCAACTTATATGACTACTTGTCCTATTTTGACTTTTAATTAAATGGCAATACTATGTTTTGATGAGGCTATAAAAGAAACTTCTAATTCCTTTTGCCCATATACATGATTCCTTGTGCACTAAAAGCCAAAAAGGATGAATTTGGTAATTTTCATCTATTTTTACTTAATTGATTTTTAGATGCATAAATTTATAGAGTTTTAAATACAAACTTTCTAATTAATACAAACTATATAAATTAATCAAATTGGGTATTTATAAAAATGATAGAGTAATTTATTATAATTTGGATATTTATGGAAGATTATCAGAGTTCGTTCACTATGATCAATGCTTTTAAATTATGAAACAATCAAGATATTTATAAAACCAAATATTCATTAAACTTGATGGATAGTTGGAACTGGTTTGTACAAATTTGAGAGTTTGTATTTGAAACTCCTCTGCAATTATATACTTACATGCTTGAGCTGAGATAACACTGAAAGATTTAATCTGCAAATTTTGAAAACTAGGGTGTTTCTCGAGCTAAAATAAAGAACGCTGAATTATAATTCGACCATGGTATAATGTTGTAGTACTTTTTATCATTTTACATTAGAAATAAATAAAATGTGTAGCATGGATGAAGCCTGAAGGGGTGTTATGAAGGGGTGTTAGGGTACAAGATAAAGGCATGTGCTAGTGGTTGCTTCTTAGTGAGATTCCCATATAGAATTGTTGGTTGGAAAACTAGGTGATCAACTTGGGATATAATCCACCTTTCTTTGTGGTGCTACAATGGCTTGTACACCATGCACTATAAGTTGTACATTACTCTATACATAATCACCCATCTTATAAAGAAGATCATTACAATCTTTTTGAAGATCCTGTCACATCTGCACCTAGACCGTTCTTAAAAAAAAGAACAAAATTGTCTTAAAATGACAAAGTAATGAAAGAAATTCACTTAAATATAATAAATTTTCTAACATTCTAAGTAATTAGCCAGAATTAGGAATCATTAAATCAGCTAAAAGAGTAAAAACCTAAAACATGCATAGTTGGACATGTTCCAAATCACACATTGGAACACTCTCAAGCACGGTCCGGTGTATAAATGGCTTGTACTTAATGCATCAAGCACTTGTACATTTAAGTTTAAGTGGTTGATGCATTTTGAGACCATTCTTCAAGGTGAAGGATTCTTTTTGCCATCCTTAGATCTGGTTTCAGAGAATGGAGACCACAAAGAAGGGGTGCAGTGCAGGTTCTCAAAGAAGAAGAATATGATTTGTTTGAACACATAAAAGTATGGAGAAATTGGGAATGATAGCAAAATCAAGAAATGCACAAAACACAAAGTTTATCATTCACCAAAAATAGACATTAAAAATTACAGATTTCCATCCTAAAATCAAGATCTCAAAACAGAAAATTATGAAAAATGTCAAGGGTAACCAAAATCATTATAATATTCCAAGCTACATGTGTTGTCCCTGTGTCACACAGCTAGCTCAAACTTTATGTGATATGTAATGGCCTCTAATAAATAACATGGATATTGTTCACAGCATATCCCACATATTATGATACTACACATGACTTATACATATATAATATATACATATTATTTATTATATCAAAACAAGTACCATCAATTGCAACAAAAACATTAACTCTGCTACTACTTCTTCTTCTTCAACTAAATTCTTTCAATTCAGATTATACATCATGCTGGCTTTTATGCAACGAATGTATCGATATATGTTATAAATATTTAGATAAGTATAGTTTTAAGGAGATTAATATTGAATGAATGTAGAACTTAGAAGGGCAACATAAAGATTATGGAATCTTTCCTCTTTGTTTACATGAAAGAGAAGTGATATATTTTTAAGTTGGTGGTTGACTTGCCTGAATTGTTTAGCTTGGTTTTCTGACAAGATAAATTGGACAAGCATTTAAGTTGAATTTTTAAGTAATTATTTAAGAAAACAAAACCAGCTATTGCCGACCAATAACATGGTATAGTAATCAATCAAGGATTGCTTTCATGGTTAATATGCTTTTCTTTTCTAAGTTAATAAGTTATATATATATATATATATTTCAAAAATAGAATGCAATTTGGAAGGACAAAGATGTAATTTATACATGCTTCAAGAAAGGAGAAAGCCGTTTAACTTAAGGAGTACACCATCACCATGTAATTAAAGTCTCACACGTGCACACTCAAAACAATGAGATATCCTTACCAAAAACAAAAAAGTTTACAGATTTTCAGTACGGTTTTTCCATATTTGAAGTGGGATATAATTACATAAATGATTGTTACTGAAAATATGTTTAATTCTTTAAAAAAGCACTTACAGAAACAACTGCTGTCAAGAAATTAAAAAAATATGCATAATGAATGAAGTTCAAATGATGTTTCGTAGAACCAACCTATTCACATGTGAAGATTTATGGTATGAAGATTGGAACGTACCTTCTTCTGTGATGCTGTGAAACCTGAATCCGTACCAACAGTTTGAGTCTAAAGCTGGCAAAAATATTAAGAAGAAATTAAATACTAAATTAGTGAAATAATTACAGATATAAGGATGCTGTAAATGGGATAAAAGTACTGGTGTGATGATGATTAAAGACCAAGTAAACTAGACTCACCTACTTCATATAAACCTTAGCTTCCATACGTATAATAACATAATATGATATCATTCTTGACATCATCATATAACAAAACAAAGCTGTAAATTTTGGTCCTTTTGTAAACTAAGTTGCTATATATATATACAATATTCTCACATATGAAATGCTTCAAACTTGAAAATCCCACAACAGAAAACTTATTGTTCTTCAAGTTCAGTAATACATTCTCTTTGAATCATACTTGAAAAGAGCTTTAAAGTTGTCTTTATGTGGTAATAATGGAGGGTGGGGATGTGTTTAGAGTTAGCAGTGCGCGTATAAGTAGTTCTAACATATGGAGAACAAGTGGTAGAGATATATTTTCAAGATCTTCAATGGAAGAAGATGATGAAGAAGCATTGAAATGGGCAGCTATAGAGAAACTGCCAACAAATCTCCGATTGGAAAGAGGGATACTAACCGAAGAGAAAGGCCAACCGAGAGAAATCGATATCAAGAATCTTGGATTGGTTGAGAAAAGGAATCTTCTCGAGAGGCTTGTGAAAATTGCGGAAGAAGATAATGAAAAGTTCTTGTTGAAACTCAAGGATCGTATTGAACGGTAATTAATCTCAAACTTAAACGTCATCATGAAATCGTTTCTTCTTGTTTTTTTTTTTTTTTTGCATTTATGTTTCTTTTTTCTGATATTTAAATAAACACAGAGTTGGACTTCAACTTCCCACTATTGAGGTTCGGTTTGAGCATTTAAACATTGATGCAGAAGCCTATGTTGGAGGCAGGGCGTTACCTACCGTATTCAACTTTATGGTCAACATCATAGAGGTGTTCTATTTTCGCTCAATTTATTAACATAATTCTGAGTTAACCACAAGGGTTGTGGCATACTGGTTGAGGCTCAGGGACGTGGTGGAATATCCCATCTGCCCAGGGTTCGATTCCAGGCGTACACAACAATTGTGGCCACTGACACTGAGTTTATCAGGCTGATTTCTTGCGGTCATAATTTGTCAGGATTAGTCTAGGTATAGCCTGGGACACCTTTCTAGAAAACATAATTCTGAGTTTGCTTCTAATTTCTCTTCTATAACAATATCTTCAGGGATCCTTAAATTATCTGCATCTTCTTCCCAGTAGAAAGATCCCGTTACCAATCCTTCAGGATGTCAGTGGTATTATTAAGCCCGGGAGGTGAGGATTTAACATAAAAAGTATCCGCATTTATAAGCTAATCCCTAACACCTGCCATCACAAATAACCGCAATACATACGGTTTATGCAGAATGACGTTGCTTTTAGGTCCACCAAGCTCTGGAAAAACAACACTGCTTTTGGCTTTGGCTGGAAAGCTTGGATCAGACTTAAAAGTAAGAGAACGAAATCTAATTCAATTCGTAAAACACATGAAAAAAGAAGTGATAGTTGCAAACTAAATAGTTATTTTGTGTATGTGTACGACTACAGGTATCTGGTAGAGTAACGTACAATGGACATGAAATGCATGAGTTTGTCCCACAAAGATCATCAGCTTATATAAGTCAACATGACCTTCATATTGGAGAAATGACCGTTAGAGAAACATTAGCGTTCTCCGCTAGATGTCAAGGAGTCGGAGCAAGTTATGGTAAGACAGTTATAAACTTATTAACAAACATATATATGTATGTGAATTATAAAATTGACCAACCTTGAAATCATATGTGTCTCATTTCGTTCATATGATTTTGCAGAAATGTTGGCAGAATTATCGAGGAGAGAGAAGGAAGCAAACATTAAGCCGGATCCTGATCTTGACATTTACATGAAGGTGAAGAAAAGAAAAGCTCGTGATAACAGATACATGCTTAGAAATACACTTCCATCATTATCTTCCATGAAGGAGGTTCAGGGGAAAACCCCCCAAAAAATGAAAAACTGAGGAATACCCTGGTAACATCCATCTGGATGGTATGCACATGTGCATACAAGTAATTTGTAAGCAATTACTATTATGCACATGTGCATAAAAACCAATAAGCAACTTCAATTACTTATATGCACATGTGCATACCGTCCGGATGAACAGTTACCATGGTGGTCCTCAACTTTTCATTTCTTTACGGTTTTTCCTTGAACCTGAACGTATCTTCCATTTGCACCTAAGAATTTCTGGGATATTTTTATTTGCTCAATTCTACAGGCAGCATCACTAGAAGGACAAGAGGCCAGTGTTGTCACCGAGTATGTTATCAAGGTATAAACTTAACCAATGATGGATATGAAACAAGTTTCTGATAGATATCATTCTAAATTTTCCGTGATATTCGTATGTGAAGATTTTAGGCCTTGAAGTATGCGCTGATACCATAGTAGGGGACGAAATGTTCCGAGGTATTTCTGGAGGGCAAAAAAAGCGCGTCACTACCGGTACGCAAATGGCACATACTTTTCTAGTATTAGGAAACATATAATAGAAATAGCTCGATTCACAACATGCATGACTAATAAACATTCAGAAATCAAAAGAAAAAAGAGAGTGATATTCAAAGAACTCTTACCATTAATCGTGCATATTAGAATTAATTTGTTGAAACTGAAATGCAGGGGAAATGTTGGTTGGACCAGCAAGGGCGTTGTTCATGGATGAAATATCGACTGGATTAGACAGTTCGACGACTTTTCAAATAGTGAATTCAATCAGGCAATCAATCCACATTCTTCAGGGAACTTCTATAATATCACTCCTCCAACCTGCACCAGAAACGTATGATTTATTCGATGATATTATCCTTCTCTCGGATGGACAAATTGTTTACCAAGGTCCACGTGAGAATGTTCTAGAGTTTTTTGAGTACATGGGATTCAAATGCCCCGAGAGGAAAGGAGTTGCAGACTTCTTGCAAGAAGTAATTTTCATCTCTCAAATCAATAATAACTCTATTTATTTGGTTTTATAATAATATAACTTTCGACTTATATACTTATAATGTGGGGGAATCATAGGTGACATCCAAGAAAGATCAGGAGCAATACTGGACACGAAGAGAAGAGCCTTACAGTTTCATTACTTCAAAAGAATTTGCAGAAGCATTTCAGTCATTCCATGTTGGAAGAAGGCTAGGGGACGAACTTTCTACTCCATTCGATAGAACCAAAAGCCACCCTGCTGCTTTAACTACAAAGAAGTTCGGTGTTAACAAAAAGGAATTATTAAAAGCTTGCATATCCAGAGAGTACTTGCTTATGAAAAGAAACTCCTTTGTGTATATATTCAAGATGACACAGGTGAACAAAGTTAAAATGTTATATTACATAAATATTTCTATTTGTGTTTTCATTTCTTTAACTGATATAACTATTCCTTATTCAGCTTATTTTCATGGCTACTATAACAATGACACTATTCCTAAGGACGGAGATGCCAAAAAATACATTGGTTGATGGTACAATTTTCATGGGGGCGTTGTTTTTCACGTTAGTTATGATTACATTCAACGGATTCTCGGAGCTAGCCTTGAGCATTATCAAGCTTCCAGTTTTTTATAAGCAAAGAGACCTTCTCTTCTTTCCTGCTTGGGCATACTCTATACCCACATGGATTCTCAAGATCCCGGTGACAATTGTTGAGGTTGCAACTTGGGTAATTATGACTTATTATGTCATAGGATTTGATCCAGATGCCGGAAGGTGATAACTTATAACCAAAACCATTAGTATATTCTCTGTTCTATTTAGCATAATGTATGTTTTAATCCGATGAATTTTCACATTTTGCAGGTTCTTCAAACAACTGATGTTGCTCATATGCATTCATCAGATGTCCTCTGCTCTATTTCGTTTCATAGGGGCATTAGGGAGAAACATCATTGTGGCCAACACATTTGGCTCATTTGGATTGCTTACTATTTTTGTTCTTGGTGGATTCATCTTGGCACGAGGTAATGTATACAAGTTTATAGAACAAGAAAATAACTCCAAGAAATATCCACAATATCTTAATGTCGAATTGTTGAAAGATCCTTTCATGGTCATTTCTCTTCTATGTTCTTTTCAAGAATTTGTACAGATAAGAAAAACATTAAAAACATAAAAGACTTGTTTGACTATATCAACTCCATTTTCTACCGCAGATGATATACAGGGTTGGTGGATATGGTGTTATTGGTTTTCACCTATGATGTATGGACAGAATGGTATGGCTGTCAATGAATTCCTTGGAAAGAGTTGGAATAAAGTAAGCATCATTAAAGCTAACAGAAAGTTTATAAAATGTAGAAAGTAAATCAAGTCAAGATATATCATCTAAATTTACCGAAAATGTGTCCTGCAGGTTTTACCAAACTCCACAGAAACAATAGGTGTCTCTGTCCTTAAGTCTCGTGGAATTTTCCCAGAAGCAAAATGGTATTGGATAGCCGTAGCTGCTTCAGTTGGATACATTTTCCTCTTCAATATCTGCTTCACCCTGGCTCTTGAATACCTAAATCGTAAGGAATTAATTAACTTGTTATTTTGTATATGATATTAAGCTCCAGAAAAGTGTAGATTATCTAATACCTGTGATTTAACCTGTGCCAATGAACGGATCATATGATACAGCCTTTGGGAATGCTCAGACAGTTCTATCCGAAGAAAGCTTGGCTGAGAGAAAATCTACGAAAACTAGCGAATTATTAGTGAGAGCTCCATCAGGTGGGTCATCAAGAACCAATGCAATCCTTAATCATCTGAATCGTTAGTAACACTATCTATTATTAAAATATGCAGAAAGAAAAAATGAAGTTCGAAAAACTGCATCATCTATGTCAATGTCATCAAGAGTGGGAAGTATTAATGAAACAAATCAGACCAAGAAGCGTGGAATGGTTCTACCTTTTGTGCCCCTTTCCATCACATTTGATGATATAAAATATGCAGTGGATATGCCTCAGGAAATGAAAGCTCAAGGTGTATCCCAAGACCGGCTAGAACTATTAAAGGGTGTGAGTGGTGCTTTTAGGCCAGGAGTTCTTACAGCTCTGATGGGGATCAGTGGTGCTGGTAAGACCACCTTAATGGATGTTTTAGCTGGAAGGAAAACAGGTGGATATATCGAGGGAAGTATCAGTATCTCTGGGTACCCAAAAAAGCAAGAAACATTTGCTCGTATAGCAGGATATTGTGAACAAACTGATATTCACTCCCCTCATGTCACAATCTATGAATCCTTACAATATTCTGCATGGCTCCGGTTACCTCCTGAAGTTGATTCAGCAACCAGAGAGGTGAAATAAATCAGACCCTCTTCAACTCCATTATATATAATATATGTGATAACATTGGCTGAATATTTGATGTTTAATATTATCATTTATAGATGTTTGTGGAGGAGGTAATGGAGCTTGTGGAGCTGATTCCACTTAGGGAAGCACTTGTGGGTTTACCTGGAGTGAACGGGCTTTCAACTGAACAGAGGAAGAGGCTGACGATTGCAGTAGAGCTAGTAGCGAACCCATCCATAATTTTTATGGATGAGCCCACCTCCGGACTTGACGCAAGAGCAGCAGCAATAGTCATGAGAACAGTTAGAAACACGGTTGACACAGGAAGAACAGTGGTCTGCACCATTCATCAGCCAAGTATCGACATTTTTGATGCTTTTGATGAGGTAAGTTTTGAATTTTGATCAGATAAAACACATTAGATTTCTAATCAACTACAAGGAAACTAATCAACGGTTTTTTTCTGAAACGCAGCTATTTCTTTTAAAAAGAGGAGGTGAAGAAATATACGTCGGTCCATTAGGCCGCCATTGTTCGCAGTTAATTACGTACTTTGAGGTTAGTATAATGAGCATACAAAAGTATTTGATTCTTCAATAAGTTTAATTGAAGTAATAACATCAACAAATTGTCTTCAATAAAGGAAATAGAAGGAGTCAATAAAATTAAAGATGGTTACAATCCTGCAACTTGGATGTTAGAGGTGACTTCAGCAGCACAGGAAGCAACTTTAGGGATTAACTTTGCAGAAGTGTACAAGAACTCGGAACTATACAAGTAGGGTTATTGCATAACTCGATACTCCTACTAGAACTCAATTTTCTGATTTACTAATTACGGTTTTTGGTGACTTTTTCAGGAGAAATAAAGAGACGATAAAGGAAACTAGCCGGCCTATACCTGGTTCTGCTGAAATACAGTTTCGCACTCAGTATTCGCAATCTTTTTGGACGCAATGTATGGCATGTCTGTGGAAACAGCATTGGTCATATTGGCGAAACCCTCCATACACTGCAGTGCGTTTCTTATTTACAACTTTTATAGCTTTGATGTTTGGCACAATCTTCTGGGATATGGGCTCCAAAAGGTACGCAAATGGAGTTAATTAACAGAAATGAAAAAGATAAATGATGGTGATCTTCTATTAAACTTGTATTTCACTTTTACAGAGAAAAGCAACAAGATCTTTTTAATGCGATGGGTTCTATGTATGCTGCCATACTCTTTATCGGAGTACAAAATGCTACATCAGTGCAGCCAGTTGTATCTATCGAAAGAACAGTCTTTTACAGGGAAAGAGCTGCTGGGATGTATTCAGCTTTGCCATATGCTTTCGGACAGGTATATATAATATTGGGTTTCTAAATCATCCTTCACCATTTGGTCCTAGTTTTCCTGCTTATCTTCCATTGCTCGAAATGGGAGTTATGAATCTTGTTTTACTTATATCTAATGTGTTATACAGGTTATGATTGAGATCCCATACATCTTTGTTCAGACAGTTGTCTATGGGATCATCGTATACGCAATGATCGGATTCGAATGGACAGCAGTCAAGTTCTTTTGGTATCTCTTCTTTATGTACTTCACCTTCTTGTACTTCACGTTTTACGGGATGATGACGGTTGCGGTAACCCCTAATCACAATTTCGCTGCTATCATCTCATCGGCATTTTACGCAATATGGAATCTGTTTTCTGGGTTCATTGTTCCACGGACTGTAAGTTTCAAACTATCCTTATTTATATCTATATAAAACGTGATTATAACTCAAAAAAAAAACAACTCCTGAACTTTTTCCTATATGTTAAACAGAGGATGCCCATATGGTGGAGATGGTATTATTATATATGTCCTATTGCTTGGACATTATATGGGTTGATCGCTTCACAGTTTGGGGACATAACAGACAAGCTTGATACAGGCGAAACAGTTGCAGAGTTTGTCCATAGTTTTTATGGGTTCGAACACGACTTTATACGATATGTAGCAGTAATAATTGTTGGATTTACTGTCCTGTTTGGATTCATTTTCGCGTACTCCATTAAGGCATTTAACTTCCAAAAACGGTAGTAAAAGATACTCAAGTTCATCAACAACAACAACAAACTCATTGCTAGTCAGATCGCGGAAGTACAGGAAGCAATGGGAAGTATGTAAATCAAGAAACTTGTTTCATTTTCTAGCATTCTATTAGTTAGTTGATGTCATTAGCCGAAATGTATGTCCTAATGACTACAGGGTTATGAGTCCTTATATATATATATATATATATATATATATGGAAACAGTACAATGTATTTATTCGGAATGAAAGCAAGAAATTTTGAGTAGTAAGGTACAATAGACAACCACCCATCAGCTTTCATCGTATTACCATAATTCAAACTTCAAGAGAATTCAGATCAAACAAAGACATGGAAACTCTAGATGCCAATGTTCATTCAAATCAATGCACATCACGGATGAATGTATGCAAGAATCAAAGGATAAAACACAAAACAGTTTTGTGTGAATCATTTCATCAAACAAGTTATGGGCATTGGCAATCACATATCAAAAATTACCTTTATAAAGCAGATTACAGCCAAGTGCGACAAAACCCATCATCATTTTTGTTTCTTTACGCTTCTTCTCGCAATTTTCTTGATTTTGAGCTAACTACAATCATTCTTGTTGGGAGAAATTGGCAACACCACAAAACAACATAATGTATCAATAAAAACATTCCAAGTTGTTTTTGCCATTTCTGTCAAAATTGTTGAAGTGCCTTAAATAGGTTTTCGATCATTATAACCTTCATTGTAGGTTTTAATTCAATCTCTCCAATTCATTTCTACCTATTCCAAAAACAACACAATTTGATAACAACGGGATAACGAAAGTAACAAGATCAACAAGTCCCAAACAGAAATGGAAGGAAAAACTTCTTCAGAGTTCAGAATTCAGATGTCGATATCATGGGCCTTTCTTTATATATATCGAGAGTTGGGCTTCAACACTGGTGATTTGTTTTATCATATAAATTATATATCATATGTGAAAGTAAACAAACATATAATATTTTTTTTCCTATAAACACAAGCATATGTGAAATAATACATAACATTTAATAAAAAAAATAATTTTATATTGATTTTCCCTTTGGTTTTCGAAGTTTCTATTTTTTGTATAGTTTCTATATGAAAGAACCTATCTATCTATATATATATATATAGAAATTTTCAAATGTGAACTTAAACTGGTTGCAAATATGAGGACAAATGAGAACGCGACACGTGTCATATTGAGATTGAATATAATGTTACTGAATAACACTATATTCAGTCTGGATATTTCCATTCATTATTCAGTCTGAATATGACACGTGTCGCGCTCTCCTTTGTCCTCATGTTCACAATCAACTTTGAGTTCTCATTTGACTTCCCCTATGTGTGTGTGTGTATATATATATATATGCTCATGTGAGAATGAGAGTTAAGATGAGAAATGTCAGAAGAGATTTGAACTTTTGGTCACTTTTAATCTCATAAGAATCATCCATTAATTGCTCTTTAGAAGAGAGTTGATTTGGTGCACCTCATCTTGGTGCATCTTATTCTAATATGGATCCAAGGGTGTAAATCTCTTCTTTCGCTTTTCATTTACGCATAATTTACATCTAGTATTGAATTTTAAAAAATATGTATTGATAAACAATACTACATGTATAAAAAATTGTTTTTTATGATTTTTTTTAAATACTTTATAATATAGTATAAATCGAATATATATATATATATATATAACTATAAGAAATTAATTTAAAAATGATAAATATAAAATAATAAAATGAGACAGCGGTGTATGGGGGAGTAGTGCAAGAAATGGAGACGGTCATGAAAAATGCTTGATTTTAGGGAATTTGTGAAAACCTTGGTGGTTAAAATATAAATTCTTATAAAAAATAGAGTGAATTACATGGATGGCCCTTGTGGTTTGCTCAAATTTTGGATATGGTCCTTAAAACAAACTATATACATTGGTGGTCCCTAACTTTTTATTTTTATTACGTTCATGGTCCCTCCACTTAACAATGTTAGTTAGCAACCGTTAGGAATGACTAATGGGTCTTTGAACATACTATAGGGACCAAAAGTATAATCTACTCTAAAATTTAATTTTATTCACCATTTTTAAATTTTTTATTAAAAAATCATTTTATATATCCAATTATAAATCAAATTTATTAATTGTTTTATATATTATTTATATATCCAATTGTAAACTTCAGATTTATAATTTTTTAACACAACTTTTTTAATTTATCTTAATTTTCTTTATGAATTTTTTTAACTTTTTTCTTTAAATTGTTTCATATATTTTTTATATCAAATTTCTTGATTTTCATTTTCTTTTTGTGAATTTTTTTTATTAAAAAATATTTTATATATTCAATCACAAAACAAATTTCTTAAAATAAAATACATATTAAATAAAAATATTTATATACATTTAAAAACTAATTTATTAACAGAAAAAATTAGCATTAAAAAATCTTAAGTTTATAAAAACAAAAAAAAGCAAGATAAATTCACATGTCTTTTAAGCTGAAAATTGTAATATGTGAAAAAAAAATATTTTAAATAAAATTCGGTTAGCATGAGACTATTAAAATAACAATATGAGAATTGAAGCAAAATGGCAAAATAAAATAAAATATTTAATAATTAAAATAGTTTGTCGTTACAAATTTTATTTTATATAAAGTATACCTATAATCAAAATAACAAAAGTAATAAATTTTTTATATATAAATAATCTCACGTTAACCGAAATTTATTTTCAATATTTTGCTTACATATTTCAATTTTCACCCAAAAGATATGTAAATTTATCTTGATTTATTTTGTTTTTGTAAACTTAAGATTTTTAGCGCTAACTTTTAAGTATGAATAAATAGTTTTTAAATATATGTAAAGATTTTTATTTAATGTGTATTTTATTTTAAGAAATTTGATTTGTGATTGGATATATAAAATATTTTTTAATAAGTCAAAAAAATGAAACTTAAGAAATCTGATATAAAAAATATATGAAACTATTAAAAAAAGAAGTTAAAAAAATTACAAAGAAAATCAAGATAAATTCACAAAAAAATAGCGTTAAAAAATTATAATCTGAAGTTTATAATTGGATATATAAAACAATTAAGAAATTTGATTTATAATTAGATATATAAAAAAGGGTGAATAAAATTAAATTTTAGAGTAGATTACACTTTTGGTCCATATAGTATGTTCAAAGACCGGTTAATCCTTCCTAACGGTTGCTAACTAACCTTGTTAATTGAAGGGACCATGGGTGAAATGCAAATAAAAAGTTAGGGATCATCAGTATAGATAGTTTGTTTTAGGAACCAAATCTAAAATTTAAACAAACCATCGGGACCACTGGTGTAATTCACTCTAAAAAATAAAGCCATCTTGAAATGGGTAGGTTTGAGTTGGAAATCTCTTTTACAAGTGGCACTTGCCACCTATAAAATGTTATAATAGGGTATGTAACGAGAATGCAAGGACAATTCTTAATCAATTATTTTGTACATGAAACTTTTTATATATAAAATCACATATGATTCATGATTAGCCGAGATCTTTTCTACAGCAAAAGTTGCACGTGTCATTTTTTATGCTATTACAAAATCACATATGATTTTGTACATGAAAAAAATTTCACGTACAAAATGATTAACTGAGGATTGTCCTTGCATTCTCTTAAATTGTTATCGTCCTTGCATGAACCTGCCTCTATGTAACTAATGTGTTAAAGTATGATGAGTTGATTTGAGATCACGTGAGATCAACTTTTTTTATGTTATTTGTAAGAGCATATTTTTTATTTGAAACTTTATAATAAAACATTGTAAGTAAAATATTATGAAGGTTCGAATTTTTATTTTCACAATGTTTTACTGTGAAATTTCAAATGTAAAAAGTTGTTCCAGAAAAATAATATGGTCATACATGAGCCAAGTCAAAGTGTTACATTACAACAATAAGTTATCTTCTAACATATGTGCGTTAAAGTGCATTTTCAGTGTTAAAATTTTGTCCTATAAACGTACGTGTCATATAAAAAAAATGGGTTTATAAGACATTTTTCAAAAGTGATATGTAAAATATTTAATACAACATTTAATTTTAAAAAACATTCTAAATAACTTATTAAAACACTCAAAAGACATTCTATAAATCTGATGTAACACTTTTAAATATGACGATATATAGTTTGGTCCTAAAAAGATGAATTCTATTAAATAGTTTATTATCTTTTGATATACTTTTTCCATCCTTACGAATATTGGGGGAAGTGGACATGGTTTCTGTTTCTGCTTTGGTTTTCATTATCGACTATTTTAGGCTCAAAATTTTAGCTTGAACTTGATATTTTGAGATAATAAATAGAGATTAAATTATTAATTATATAGATTAAATACTTTTAATTTTCATTTGTTGATTATATTTATTTTCATGTTACAAAGATCTCGATTTAAAGTATCTCATTTTCATCTACTTAATTATATTAAATATTTGATTATATTTATTTTTATATTACAAACATCCCACAATGAGCATTTCAAAACAACGTCAACTTATTGAGTTGATCAATTTATACCAGCTTCAAATATATCATATACCCAATGTACTTTTATAAATTAAAAAGACCACAAACAATTCACAATGGAGCCTTGATTCATGCTAATCAAACTTCAAGAATACTCCTGAGAATATGCAGCGAAACCCATTACATTATTATTCAAAAAAGTTATTAAAGGGAGAATAGAAGTTTCAACATATATTAGAAGAAATGGTTCAAGTCAACGAATGCTAGACAGATACAGATTATCCCACAATGTTGAGAGGGGTTAGACGGTAAAGATTGCCACAGAGTGTCTTCACCCTAGATTCGTGAAGTAGTAAACCTCCACTATAGTCTCATGTATATATATAAAACCTATTAGATTACTTTATTTTCTAGGAAAATCGGTACCAAGTTTCTTAATTTCCCAAATAGCATGAACCAACCAATTGTAATTAGTTCGCAAAATTTTATATCATGTACTAACTAACTATACTTGGTACCAAATTTTTTAGGTTGATTCATGTTAGTATTGGGTTTTATACCAAGTTCAAGTTACATATATGAACAATTGTCATTTTATAAATTATGAGTGACATTTTGTACCAACTTCAAGGGTTTTTAATTCCAAAAAATAAAACTTGTAAATATTCATATGTCTAAACAAAATAGTTAAAATTATAATGTTTAATTTTTAATACATAAAAAATACAAAATAAGTCGCTACCATGGTACAACCGTGATACGCTACTTTCAATACTATGTATTAACTAAATTTGTATATACTTGATATGGTAATATCAATCAACTCTAATCGGTATCGATTAATTTTATATCAATTTCTTTAGATAATTAATGCAACCTTTAACGCTCATTTGGGAATACCACACAAATAAAGCCATGATTTTCCGCACGCTAAAATTAGTGCGAGTTGTCCTATAAATTCAATTCAATAAATGTATTTATAGCTCCACTCTCCCTTTTGCCCCCCTTAATTCACTTCACTTTAAATTCTCACTCACATAAACACCCTCTCTCTCTCTCTCTCTCTCTCTATATATATATATATATATATATATATATACATACCAACAACTTACTTCATTTTTTGCAGAAAAACCTGACCAAGAAAAGAGCCTAGAGAAAGACAAATAACCAGATCAAACATTTTCGTATATATCACTCATCCATTAACCTTATACGGTTACACCTCAACTATACACTTGTTATAAAAACTCTTTTTGCATTCAAAAAACAATCAGAAAACTGAGTCCCAACGAACTCCTGCCTATTTGTCTCATCTCAACACCTTTCTGAACTCCAAGTGTTGAAACTTGAAAGATAAGTAAACGAAGAGTTAATTTTTTAATAGATTAAACCACTATTTAAACAAAGAAACAAAGAGGAATTCTCATAAGCTTCTAATACTTGAAAAAAACTTCTTTTCATCGTTTTGCTTCCTTTCTTTTATCGTTTGGTGCTGGTTTAATTTTTTTTGAAAAATGGGATCTTTCTTGATGGGTTCGACTGAAAAAGATGAAGTTTTCATCAAAATTCATGGACCAATAATTGTAGGAGCAGGACCATCTGGTATAGCAGTGGCAGCTTGCCTGAAAGAAAATGGTATCCCTTCTCTTATTCTTGAGAGAAGTGATTGCATTGCATCTCTATGGCAATACAAAACCTATGACTGTGTGAAGCTCCATCTCCATAAGAACTTCTCTGAGCTTCCATTATTAGGGTACCCAAAAAATTTCCCAAAATACCCCACTAAAGACCAGTTCATTGCATACATAACAACTTATGCAAACCACTTTAAAATCAAGCCAATGTTCAACCAGAAAGTAGAGAGTGCCGTCTTTGAGTTTGAACGTGGGGTTTGGAGGGTGAAAACACAAGACAGTGGGTATGAATCACGGTGGTTGGTGGTGGCTACCGGCGAGAATGCTGAGCCACTAGTGCCGGATATTATAGGGTTAGAGACGTTTGAAGGACCCCTTCTGCATGCAAGTGAGTATAAGAATGGAGATGAGTTTAAAGATAAGAAGGTTTTAGTTGTTGGATGTGGGAACTCTGGCATGGAGATTAGCTTGGATCTTTGCAATCACAAAGCAATTCCATTTATGGTGGTTCGAAGTTCTGTAAGTTTATTGATTTTGTTATTATTAGGATATGTGGAACCCCTGGATGAATCTCTAAAAGAGCCCTTAAGGAGAAAGGAGAGGTTCCAACATATATAGAGGATAAATGGTTCAAATCTAGTCAATGTGAGACTCTAACAGTTATTTTTAGTTTATTTACAAAACTATATTTTGATGGGAAAAGCCAATTTTATTAAGTTCATAAACAATATTTGAATTGTTCATTGTTTTTTCTTAGTGATTATGTTTTGTTTAAAATAGTATCACTAATGTTTTTTGACATTATTAATTTATTCATGTAATTAAGCAATTGTATTATTTATGTTTTTCTTGTAATTTTTAATATATTTTTAGGTTCATGTGGTTCCGAGAGAAATGTTTGGATTCTCAACGTTTGGAGTAGCTCTGACACTTCTCAAATGGCTACCTATGAAGCTCGTGGACAAGATAATTCTGTCTATAAGCAATCACATTCTTGGAGACACGGATAAATTCGGCATTCGACGCCCAAGAACCGGTCCCATGGAGCTCAAACTCATGACCGGAAAAGCCACAGTCGTTGATGTTGGAGCTTTATCCAAAGTCAAAACCGGTAACATCAAGGTACAATATATTCACAAAAATATCATAATATCACGGTTATCGTATATTAATTCATATTGAGTTATATATATATATATATATATATATATATATATATCTTGTTTAAACGAATTGCATGTAGGTGGTTGAACAAGGAGTGAGGGAAGTTACTAAAAATGGAGTCAAATTCATGGATGGGGAAGAACTTGAGTGTGATTGTATAGTGTTGGCAACTGGTTATAAGAGCAACGTGCCATCTTGGCTCAAGGTAGTATTAATGCATGCATGGCATGATCTCATCAACTTTGACTTCATCTGACTTTTTCACCATTTTCCAAGAATTTGATTGTTATTGTTTAAACTTTACCTATAATTATCTATACTATATTATAAAACATTTGGTCAAAAACTCTTAAAAACATATTATTATGCAATAGATACAATTGATTAAAGCATAATTACTTAAAATTCAAGAATACAAGTTATACATGCATTGGTACAACTTATTAAAGCTTCATGTTTAAATTCGTGTAACTAACTATATAGATAAACATCTAATTTTAAATATAAAAAATCTAACATATAATAAGGATAATCATTCAACTCTAACAAAATGCTTAATTTATTATATTTATAAAAAAATTATATTATTAAATCAAAATATATTATTTCGTTATTAAACCTAAATTATAATTAAAAAAACGGAATTAAAAAAAGTACACAAAAATAAAATCTTATTATAACATCGTTAGAGACAAAAAAATAAAATAAAACATTAAAATTAAGATGGATCTCGTTGCATTGCGTGAGTACCCTTCTAGTTTAAATAATATAATCACACATCATATAAGTTAGATATAAAAATTATTTAAATTACATGGTAGTATGAATATCATGTGTATATATATATATGCATAAATATACATATTCATATTATCATATATGTGTGTGTATTTTGTTATCACATCCTTTTTTGGATTATCTCTTTAAGTCTTCAATTTTATGATGTACTACCATCATCAAATATCAAAAAAAAAATTTCTTCCTTTCTTAAAACGACATTATATAATACATAATGTGTAACGTTTTTATTGGAGATATTTTTGGATGTAGGGATGTGACTTCTTTACTGATAAGGGAATACCGAAAACCTCGTTTCCAAATGGTTGGAAAGGTGAAAACGGATTATATGCAGTAGGGTTTAGTAAACGAGGTCTTTTCGGGGCTGCATGTGATGCTGTTAAAATTGGGAAGGATGTCGGCAAAGAGTGGTGGGCAATGGATGCCTTCGAGTACGCTTTTCGTTCATATTAGTTATGGAATATGGTCGTACTAACATCTTCCAAGTAATGTGTGTTGTAAAATATGAACTAGTTAAATAATGTACTCCAATGTCTCAAAGGGATAATAATGGAACTTTTAGAAGCCACTATTCTACATGTTTAAAATAGTGAACTAATTATCAATATATATATATATATATATATAAAAGACAGTAACCAAATGAAAACCATACAAATATTAAGAACCTTAAGAACCAATCTCAACCATATAATCTCTCTAATCTAACAACCTTAATTTAAATTATTTAATGTTTCATCTATAATTAAGATATGATATGATGGTAATTTTTTTCTTTTCTTGATTATTTTTCACCTCTCTTTTTTATAGATATCTAAATTTAGAATAGATAATTATTTTGTTTTACTAATAATAAATTTGTCCCAAAAGGTACCACTTACGAACCTTTATCAAATTTACAAATTCGATTTCTGTACTTGCAGATCTGATTTAATTTTTTTTATTTTTACGTTTGACTCTTCTACAAATTAAGAAGGTGTTACTTACAAACCTAATGATATTTATGAAATTCAGATAAAGAAATCACTAAATTGACGAATCTAAAGCATGAAAATGATTATCTAATAAGAGCATCTCCAACAGGTTCCTCAAAATGAGAAAAATGGAGAAAATAGGGATTTTGAGTCAACATCTTGCTCCAACAGATTCCCGAAAACTATCTTCAAAATGGATAAAGTATGAAAGAGAAGATATTTTTCTCCAAATATAAAGATCATTCCAAAAAATATTTAAAAATAAATATTTAAATAAAGAAAATAATATTTTAATAGATGATTGTAATATTTTAATATTATAACCAATGTTTGTTTTTGTAAAATTGAAAATTTATTAAAGATGAATATAATTTTTTTTTTAAATTTTAAATTTTAATTCTCTGTCATGAAAAAATTTGAAGAATCCCTTAAAGATTAAAGAT
Organism: Silybum marianum; assembly: GCA_036898165.1. Lineage (NCBI taxonomy): Eukaryota > Viridiplantae > Streptophyta > Magnoliopsida > Asterales > Asteraceae > Silybum > Silybum marianum. Next base: position 27,327,736 of record CM072539.1, read on the forward strand.
GCTATAAATTCCCTATAATATAAAGCATTTGCTCGTGCATTAAAAGCATGAAAGTGGAAAGAAAAGGACAATTTTGTCCACACAATGAAACGAGCAAAATACCTCCTCGTGATTCCCAACGTAGGATAGGTTGTTGCAAATACGAGAAGGTGACGAGGGCCTTTTCGTCAACTCAGATGTTTTTTGGTAATGATAAATATCAACGGGTAATTTACATGTGATACATTAATATTGGCAACTTCGATAGTTATATATGTTATTTTCTTTAATAAATAATATTGTCCGAATCAGTTTATCTATACCAAATAATTTTAGTGTATTTAAAATAATCAGAATAATTCTCAAGAACTTACAAAATTAAAATTCAAGTCTTATTATTAATTAAGCTAATTTAAAAGTTGGCAGCTTCATGAGCTTAATGAGATTCACAACTTATTCAATTAACTATACATGATTGTAGGGGTGAGCATTTGGACCGAACCGGCCCGAACCGACACCGAACCGGTTTAGAACCGGAACCGGAAATGCGATATTTTTAGAACCGATAACCGGACCGTATAGGCAATACCGGTGCCGGTTCCGGTCCCGGTTTTCCGGTCAAAAACCCGGCTGGAACCGCTTTATATTAGAACCTATTATTTCAATTATGAATTAACAATATACAAATGGACAACCCTAAAATTTCGTTCTTAAAAACATAAATCACTTTAAATCTTTCAATTTATATCATAAATATTATATGGCTAATGTTTTTTATGATTTTTTCTCTAGATCAACACGTTTAAAATCTATATATATATATATATACATATATGAGTTGTTTGATCAACAAACTTCAAAATTCATACTTTTATTACCACCACCAACCAAATACCATCACAATTACCAATACACCCCCCCCCCCCTTCCTTTGCATCGTGTGTACAATAAAATTGAAATCTTGATTTACATTAAAGAATTTAATTGATTGTTGTCTTTGTATAATGACGTAAGACAATTGTCATCCCGGATAAAAAGTTGGGATTTTTACTTTTTTTAATATGGTTACGTTACGACACATTAATGATTAATAAATGAACGATAGGTTATTTATATGGTTATGTTACAAAAGATATGCTTGTTAAATTTTGAAAGGTTATTTTGAGATATTAGAAAACATAATAAATTAATTAAATTAAGATTAGATACTCATTTAAATTCCGGGCCGGTTCCGATTAATTACCCGAAAAATTGGCACCGAACCCGGTTTGGAACCGGAACCGAATATGGAGGATTTGAAGAACCGAAAACCGGACCGGTTGGACTATACCGGTGCTGGTTCCGGTGCCGGTCCCGATTCGGTCCGGGTTCGGGCCGGTTCTTGTGGGTCAAATGCCCACCCCTACATGATTGTTTGGTAGTGACTTGATGATATAAAACATGACTTATTCAATAAGCTTGTAGGAGGAACTTTATGTAGAAAGCCAATTTTTTTTTAATAATATGTCCTTCCCAATTAAAAACAAGCTTCTTTTGTCTATTAAAAAACTTTTTAGAACAAAAAAATTCTCAATCCGAACAGACAGATTAATCACACTGACAACTTTATTCATACTGGGACAGAGCTGCCTTAGCACCAGAAGGTGCAGTGGCACCCCCTCATCCCTTCACCTTTTAATTATTTTTATGTATTAATAAATGTTCCGGTTTTAATTAATGTGTAATGAGTTGGACTCCTTCTCTTCAATAACTTTAACGGACACGCTATTATTAATTGAGTGGTGTATAAGGCATGGAATTGGTCTAGCGAGATAAAAATAATAACTCATAAAGTCGAAAATAAACGTTGAAACTAATTATAAATTTATGACAAAACTATCTGAATAATAGAAAAAACAGAAATATATGTTCAAAATGGTAGTAATAGATCCATGATATCTAAATGCATAATATTTATCTATTAAACTTATTTTGGTTATTTAATTAAGATTTTAAATATTATCGCTGCACATCGTAAAACTCGTGAGGTAAAGTTTATTTTTCTGGAAAATTTCTAATTCAGTTTTGAATTTTTGGTTATTAATATTAATAAACATCAAATATTAATTATATTTTATGCTCTTTGATTTTTATTTTTAATAATATATTCGTTTTAATTAACATGCTCCACACCTGATTGATATAGGATATGCATTTACTATTAGAAGTTTGATTAGGAAGGGTCGTTGCAGTAAATGTTGTTAAACAGTAAAATAATACTATATCATGTGGAAATATAAACTCATTAGCATTATACTGATAAATAATCAAACATGTTATATTTAAATACGAATGGTTGGTTTTCAGTGAGAAATAAATTTATGATAAGAAATGTAAGAAAAGATCTTCATCCTTTGATCAATTCTAATTCAATATTAACACAAATGAGGTGTACCGAGATGCACCAGATCAATTCCCCTATAAAGTGCAGTTTTATGGTAAACATCAGAATTAAAGTGATCAAAGGTTCAGATATCTTCTTATGTTTCTCAACTTAAATATTTTTCTCACACAATCATTCGCCTAAATACGGGACTTATATAACACATGTAAAATAATCTTTAAATGTTTATATATAAATACATGTCTATGAGATGTTTTTTCTCGGGTTTTGCTAGATAAACCCCTTTTAAATTAGTCATACCGTGCGTTAAATATGTGAATAAAGAGGGTTTAATGTTAATACGTGTGAAGGTATGAGTGTCAGATTGGTATGTAGATTTATCTAGCATATGCCTAAAAAAACTAGTTGTTAGCTGATAAGTTTACATGATGAACTAATTACGTTTTAAAAATGTAAAATGATCAAAATTGACATGTTAAAAAATTAATAAATTTTTAATATTTCATACCATATTTAAAATATTACTAATAATATGATTTGTTAACTAATATAAAACAAATGATAAAAAAATTAAATAAAAAATTATGTTATTTGATGAATTTCAAATTGATTATATATATATATATATAAAATATTAAATTTTTGGATTTGTATAACTAAACACACATTATATAAATTTTCTATAACATCACATATCTTAGTTAATTACTAATTTTTAAAAAATAACTAAATTAATTTTTGTATTCAAATTTTTATCAAAATTTATTATATATGAAGAAAAAACATATTTCTTTAACTTTTATGTAATTTACGAAGACATTTTGAAAAATGTTATATTCATTCTTGACAACCAAATATAAATAATAACATAAAAATAATTGATAAAATGAATAGTAGTTTTAAATAGTTAATAATTCGTATTAATTAATAATTAGAATAAATTGGTAAATTGAAATTAATATAAATTATTAATTAATTAATAATAAAATTTAATAAATACATTGAAATTAATATTGATTACTAAATTTTATTAACTAACAATAAAAAATGATAAATCAATTTTAATCAAAGCTACAATTAAAAAAAGGGACAAAAAAATTCAAAGAAAAATATTGTAACTAGTTTATCAAACATGTACTCAAAAAATAAGTTAATCAACGTAGAAAGAAGAGGTCATTTTACATAATTAAAAAAATAAAAAATTGGTTTAGAAAGATGATATAAATATATAAAAAAAAAACCTTAGTCTTTATTAATTATTTGTTCTCGCTCTTGTTTCATATATTGATTTGCTATCGTTGGTATTAAGTCGATACAATCTTTTTCAAGTATATCAAGAGCCACATGATGCATTATTGATTACTTGGTCTACATCGGTCAGGTGTACTATCCTTGTATTTATCATCTGATTATTTGATACATATTATTTCTTTTTTTCCATTAAAAACATGGAATGTAATCGTAAAATAAGAGCGTTCCCATTTATTTATAATGTGTATTCATGAAAATGCATTATTTGACATGGACATGGTTAACAAGAGTGTTTAAATTATTTAGCGAATCTTTTTCACCCTAGATAACAAAATAAAGCTATGTATGGTAACCAAATTTATAAATTTCAGTTAGTATTTACCACATTTGTTAAAAAATAAATTATACATTATAAGTAGAGGAAGACCTATAAAATTTTCAAGTGCTAACAATATTTAACTATAATTAAGATATGTTTTTTTAATAAAATCATTATTAGTCTATTAGTTAGTTTTTTTTTACTTTTTTATGAGAGGCCATAAGTTCGAGCCTTTAATTATAATCTTTTTCTCAAAAAACATAATAAATTAAAATTTAAAAGTTAAAAACTGAGAAAATCATCCAACCATGATTCAAACTTGCACTTGGGATATAAGAAAAACAATGCAAACTAAGGGGATGTTTACCAATTCTATCAAGTCTTGTATGGGTAAAGTTATCTTACCAGATATATTTGTCTGTCTAGATAAAAATGTGTCGTTTAATTTTTTTTTCTTTTATGAATGATAAAAATGATATTTTTACCCTTGCTGCAAAAAGGCAAAAATCTCAAATTAGCAAGTTGAAAATTTTTTGAAGAAAAATCAAACAATAGTTCATATAGATTCTAACGGATACACCAATTGAAAAAAACTAACAAACCCACATGAGGAAACATCGTTGAAAATCCAAGTTTAAAGAAACTTTCAAGTTGATTTTGGTGATGCAATTACAAGAGAGTTCAACACATAAAGAAAAACATCAATAAACCCACATCAAGAAAAATAAATCATAAAAGATTGATGAAAGTGAATCCCAAATTTGAAGAAACTTCAAATCGCGTTTGGTGATGCAGGAGAGTTTGCAAGTAATCGATTTTGGGTATTAGGGTTTCGATTTTGGGTTTTTGTTCTTGGTAATGCATCGAAGTCGAGAGAGAGAGAGAGAGAGAGAGAGAGAGAGAGAGATGAGGAGAGAAGCAAGATTTCAAGAGGAGAAGTAGGGTTTCGATTTTTCAGGAAGGAGATGCAAGTTACAATTTTGGTTTTTTGTTCTTGATGATGCATCAAAGTCGAGAGAGATGAGGAGAGAAGCAACAATTTCACAAAGGAGATGCAGGGTTTCGATTTCGGGAAGGAAATGCATGTTTCTATTTGGGAAGGGGATGCAAGTTTCGATCTCTGGAAGGAGATGCATGTATACATCTCTGGAAGAAGATACAAAGCTTGTTTGGGAAAAAGATACCTATAAGTTTTTTTTTTCCTTTTTCTTCATAGGCTTTTTTATTCCGGGGGTAGAAAAGGTAAACTTTATGGCTGAATGGGGACAAGAGAGCCTCACCATTTGTGCGAATAAGCCGCTATATTTTCAATTAAGCCTCAAGTAAACACCTCACCATGGCTGTGTGAATAAGCCAATGTAGCCATTAATCCCATTAAGACATAAGTAAACAACCCCTAACTCTACCAAAAGAAACTTATGTTATCATTGTAGTTTCAAAATATATACGATTGCAGATAACAATATGATACAATGACACATTTCACGACCCTATTTTTTTACATTACAATGGATGGATAAAAGAGTGACTTGTATATGTGGGTCCGCCCCTGATTATAATAACATAATATTAGACTTGATATATACTTCCGTAATCTTTTTAAGTAATAATCAGTTACTTAGATATCAAGAGAAATTGATTTTTTTTTTCCAAATCAAAACCGATATTTTAGAATACTCTATGATTGATAACTAATAGATGTGACAACTTTAACTGAAAAATTATATACAAACATTTACAACATCTAAAAACTATAAAAAAAACCGATCAAAGAAAGTCGTTCCATATATATTAAAGTATTTATGACATTTAAGGTTTGTAAATAATTTTTTTAGATCTTATTGGTCGGAAACTCATGGTTGTAATTTTTTTTAGAGTTAAATTCAAATTTGGTCCCTATGGTTTACAAATTATAACGGATAAGGTCCCTCAATGATTTTTTTAACGAATAACGTCCCTGTGGTTTCCATTTTATAACACATAAAGTCCCTCCACCTAACTTTTCTGTTAAATATAACATTTTTAACATATTTTTTTTTCATTTTTCAAACCACATGGACCAAATCTGTAATTTACTCTAACCTATATATATATATATTTATATTTTATGTATTGTATTGTATAATTATATTTTTATTTCATTAATTATATAAATTGCCTATTTTATTAATTATATAATTTTCGTATTTTATAAATTATAATACCTTTATATTTTATAAATTATTTTTATTTTGTATATTCATATAATATATTATATTTATATTTTTATAAAATGTTAATAATTTAATAAAATATATGAAAGGTCCAATTTATACTATAAACATTAAATCATATCAATATACAAATTGCATGTATGGAATATTTAAATACATAAAATATATAAAAATGTAAAATATAAATATAATTTTTTTATAAAATATAGATGTAATATAATTTTAAATGTACAAATAATTAATAATTCATAGGTATACATATATGAATTGAATAGAGATGGTAACGAATGTTAGACGGTAGATTTTCAGGAGAATCATCTTGATGACATCGATGTTGTACATGTTTGAATTTAATTTTAATATTATATTTACTGTATATATTTATATCTATAGATTAATAATTTTTGTATATTTAAGCTTATATTATATTATAGATCTCGGTTCATTTACAAACTGGATAAATGATACAAACTCACAAACCAATATAAAAATAATTTTTTTCATTATTTTTTTCCATCAAATGTTATGATTTAAGATGTTATTATACATATGTTTGTTTCACTTTATGAAAAAGTTACATGTGAAAAATGCATGTAAAACTTTTACATTATGAAACAAATATATGATAAACTTTTAACTTATGAAAATAAATACATGTGAAACTTTACATTATGAAACAAACATATGTGTAATAACATCTTAAATCATAGTATATGATGAAAAAAAAATTATTTTTACATTGCCTTGTACGAGTTTGTACTTTTCATCCAGTTTGTAAATGAACCAACATCTTATATTATATTTATATTTTATAGAATTTGCTTTATACTTGTATTTATATTTTATATTTGTATTTATTTATTTGAATCTTCCATATATGTATATAATTTGTATAATGAACTGATTTAGTGTTTTTAACATAAACTGAACATTCGATACATTTTATAAAATTATTTATATTTTATATATAAATATAATATATCATAAATATATAAAGTATAAATATTTTTTAAATAAAATTATAAGGTGCCTATAAATTTGTAGTATAATTTATAAAATAAGAAAATTATACAATTAACAAAATATGTAATTTATATAATTAATGAAATGCAAATATAATTATACAATACATAAAATATAAATATATGTATATAGTTTAGAGTAAATTACAGATTTGGTCCATATGGTTTGAAAAATGGAAAAATAAAGAAATTATGTTAAAAATGTTATATTTAACGGAAAAATTAGATGGTACTTTACGTGTTATAAAATGGAAACCACAGGGACGTTATTCGTTATAAAAATCATTCAAGGACCTTATCCGTTATAATTTGTAAACCACAGGGACCAAATTTGAATTTATCTTTTTTTTTTTATAAACATACGTTATTAGTTTTAACAACATGGCACCCTATAATTACATTTGAATGAAATATTTAATAAATATGATTTTTTTTTTTGGGTTGCGGCTATATTTGCCATTTGCCCATGAGAAAAACACCGATTTTTTTGCTTATAAAAAGTGAAGTCCTTTTGGGGTTCATCATCTTTCTTGAATTTGATTTGTGCAATAAAATCGACATCCTGAGAATCGTATCTAAATATTACTGTCATCTTGATTTTCTATTCTATCCGTGAGATTTTTTTTTACTTCTTCTGTTCTATTCTCTCTCTTCGATTTTTCCATCTTTCCCTTTCTCTCTCTCTTTCTCTTTCTCTTTCTCTTTCTTTCTTCAAGGATCTTTCTTTTCTACTTAAATATTCTGGAATTTTCTCATCAATTGGTCAAAGGGTTTTAACACACAAGAAAAACCCAGGTTTTTATTGTATGAAGATCTAACAAAATTCCATTTCTTGAGCCTTTTTGCTTCAAGAAAAATGTCTCAGACTCACTGGGAAGCTGATAAAATGTAAGTTTCTTCTGTCTCTCTTAAAATCCTTTCTAATCTTCGCTTATTTCTGTTATGTTTCATGGTTTCTTGTTTAGATTTATGCGCTTGTTGCTTGTGATTTATTATTGTAGTTTTTTACTTTTTGATCCAATTTTGGTTTTTGTTTCATCCCTCTTTTCTTTTTCTAGGGTTTGTGCTTCTAGCAGATTTTCTCATTACTTTTATTAAATTGACTTATTCACCCAGTTGGGTTTTTTTCATTTCGATTCAGTATCGTCCCAGTTTGTGTATGTATGTATATATATATGGCTTTTATGGTTCTGATCTCGTACTTTAGTGATTGGGTTGTTGTTTTTGGGCTAAGAGTTTCTCCATTTACTTTGTGTTAGTGTTCTTGATTTGGGTATTTATGAATTGGGATTTTCTTTTGGTATTCTGGGTTTGATTAGGCCATTTTCATGTGAAGTTTCTAAGTTAAATGGTTTTAGAGAGATAAAGATCTCAATATCTTGGAGGGTATTTGTTTTTTTTTAAAGTTCAGACTTTGTTATGATTTTCTACTAATAAAACTGTGGTTCTATTTGATTTTAACAGGTTAGATGTTTATATACATGATTACTTGGTAAAGAGGGATTTAAAGGCTTCTGCACAGGCGTTTCAAGCCGAAGGAAAAGTCTCATCTGATCCTGTTGGTAAGAATCCTTCAATCAAAATTGCAACAATCCCTTTTCAAGAAATTCTTTATGTTAATAATTAATTACATATTTGCTTGTTATTGTTGTTAAAAATAAATGGGTGCTAGTGATTTGAGTCGGAATTAGCAAGTTTGTTGCTAGTTTATTTTTCGTAGAAAGTTTGTAATTTTTGGCATACATTGCAGCTATTGATGCACCTGGTGGCTTTCTATTCGAATGGTGGTCGGTATTTTGGGACATCTTTATAGCAAGAACCAACGAGAAACACTCAGAAGTTGCAGCCTCTTACATCGAGGTTAGCTTGGCATTTCATGTCTTTTTTCAATCTATATCTATGTATGTGTGTGTGTATATATATATATAGAGAGAGAGATAGATAGATAGATAGATAGATAGATAGATCATCATAGATAGAGGAAGGTTCAACATAAAACCCTCCAAAAAATGAAAAACTGAGGAACACCCTAGTAACCATTCATCTGGATGATATGCACATGTGCGTACAAGTAATTGAAGCTGTTTCTTGATTTTTAATTTTTATGCACTTGTTCATGTTATGCACATGTGCATACCGGACAAATTGCTTACAAAATACTTGTATGCACATGTGCATACCGTCTAGATGAACGGTTACTAGGGTGTTCCTCAGTTTTTCATTTCTTTGCGGTTTTCCCCTGACCCTATATATATATAGACACACAACATGATTGTACGAATGCATCTATAGATGTCCTTATGTATGTATAGATACCATAATACTTGGATCATATATGTGTGTGTATGCACAAAGTACAACAGTACAAGTACGTTTTGCGGAAGAATCTATTGGAAAATGAACAATTATCTCTTATTTTTATAAATTTTCAGACTCAATTAATCAAAGCAAGGGAGCAGCAACAGCAGCAGCAACAACCGCAACAATCGCCTCATCCACAACAACAACAACAGCAGCAGCAACATCAGCAAATCCAGATGCAACAACTTATGTTGCAACGTCAAGCTCAACAACAACAACATCATCAACAACAACAGCAGCAACAGCAACAACAACAACAACAACAAGTGCAACAACAACAAGCGCAACAACAACAACAGCAACAACAACAACAGCAGCAACAGCAACAACAACAACAACAACAGCAGCAGCAGCAGCAACAACAACAACGGAGAGATGGGACCCACCTTCTGAATGGAACATCAAACAGGCTTGTTGGAAATGAACCGCTTATGAGACAGAATCCTGGAGTTAATGCTATTGCTACAAAGATGTATGAGGAGAAATTGAAAGTGCCACTTCCAAGGGACTCTTTAGATGATGCAGCTATGAAGGTACATCTTTATACTGAAATGTGCATCTTTATTGATAGAAATTCTGAAATCTTTAAAAAAATTAATATACTTATGTAGAAAATTGTAACAAACTCTATAAGTTGTAAAGATGGTGGTGTTTGAATTTATTAGAAAATCCATAAAGATTTTGAATTTGAACAAGTTTGTCACTTTTTTGAAGGGTTGGGTGAATATGGAACAGAAGTTTGACTTTTAAAGTCATTCCCGTAAAATTTCAAGAAACTTTGATAACTTGATAGAAATCCATATCAATGTTAATTTGATAAGTATGCCTCTTTTTTGAAGGATTGGGGTTAGGAAATATCAATCTTTATTTAACATATTTGATTACATCCTTTACTTTGTTAGCAGAGGTATGGTGAGAATGTTGGGCAGCTTTTGGATCCGAACCAAGCATCAATCTTGAAATCTGCTGCTGCAGCTGCTGGTCAACCTTCAGGGTAATTGAAAACAAAATCTTTATCCTTTTGGGGTTTAATTTTATTCTCTTAAGAAAGTATTAAACTTTATGAAATCTTTGGTGGGAAGTCCTTACTTTAACCTCTATTTAAGCATTTACATGCATCTAAAGCATGTTTAGATAGATCGTGTTCATCTTCTAATAGAATAAATTTGGAACTTTCTTGATGTTTTTCAGGCAAGTGCTGCATGGTACAGCTGGCAGCATGTCTCCTCAAGTCCCAGGTCGGAATCAACAACTTCCAGGCTCTACACCGGTGAGTACCCATCTTTGATCTTTTCTTAAAAAAAACAGAAGATACTCTTTTTGGCTATTGAGGTAAATTGTTCCAAAACTTCAAAATTGATATCAATATTGAATTTCTTGATAGAAGGAAATGACAACGTTAAACTATAATAATCACCACAGAGTTGTCGGTCAGGATGTCTGTATAATTCTGGTCAAATGTGCTAACTCTAATTGGGAACAGTCTTTTTCATAATCTTCACCTAGAAGTAGAATCGACTTTAAAAAAAATGAAGATGGGTTAGAAATCTAATTTATGGTCACCTACATTGGAATAGGAAATAAAGACGGAGATGAACCCAATCTTGAATAGAGCTGGAGGTCCTGAAATATCATTGATTGGGATTCCTGGTAAATATTGACTTTTTTTTCCGTTGAATTTTGTCTCAATTAACTATGTATTTTAACTATCACTTGATGTAACTAACAAAGGGCCTTTTCTCTAGGATCAAATCAAGGTGGTAACAACTTGACATTGAAAGGATGGCCACTTACAGTAAGTTCATCAATCATCCCACATTTAACTTTCTTTTGAGTACCCAAAAGCCCGTTGGGCAACATCATTTTATAAATAAAAGAGTAAACTACGATTTTCGTCCCTATGGTTTGATGGTTATAACGGTTTTCGTCCCTGGTCTTTAAAAACTGCTTTTTTCGTCCCTATGGTTTACAATTCGTTTCCCTTTTCGTCCCTCTTACCAATTCTGTTAAAAAATCCAATTACCATCAGGGGCATTTCTGTCTTTTCATATTTCTTTAATTTTTTTAATTATTTATCGATTTTTTCTTTTTCTTATTTGTTTATTATTATTATTATTATTTTTCATATGAAAATCGGGACACCAACTATCCACATCACCGGCACCGATCATTAAAACCAGAGGTCATCACCCAAATCCAAATACGGCCATGAGAAAAAAAAATCCTGAAATCGGTTTTGTCTTTACACACCTTCAACGATTCATGAAGGGGAGACTTGCGAGGAGGTCAACAGTGTTGCAATGGTGGAGGTCACCGGTGATGGTGACCGATGTTGCCTCATTCTCCAGCCTTTTCGATGATTTTCTTGGATTTGTTCAACACATCATCCAGAATCCCATAAAATCTTAATCCCATCTGAAGAATAAAACGAGTAGCCTTCTTGCTGTGTTTTGGATGAATGACGACCCTCACCCTTAAAAAAACAAAATGGTAATCAAAATCAACCATAAAACATCCATCAAATGCCTAAATATTTGAACTATTGGAGCCCTAAAACCAAAATCAAACCATTAATTAAATCAATCCTAAACTACCATTTCTTTACCTTGTGTTCAGACAACCAATGCGTTGTTTTCAAATTTTATGGGAAGAAGAGGTGAAAGTTGAGATGGCATCCCCCGTTTTGTTCTCAACGGTTATATCTCTCAACCCCATGTATTTATTCTTGCAGTTGTGTTCTATAAAAAACAAAAGCCATAAAGTTAATGTTTGGAATTGGAACAGTAGAGAAACTGAGAGAAGGTGGAAATGGAGTGTTGGTGATATGTTCTGGTAACAGTGGAGGGGATTAGAAAGAAGATGAGAAAGGGAGTGGGTGGTGTGGGTCTTTTTAGGAGGAGGGCACGTGGGTTGGGGGAGATTTGATGAGTTTGGATTTGTTTTGTATTAAATTGTTTAATAATATAAAAATATGAAAAGACCAAATTACCCTCAATCTAATGGATTTTTTTAATCTTTTTAGATTGAAGGACGAAAAAAGAAACCAAATGAAAACCATAGGGACGAAAAAAGCAATTTTAAAAGACCAAGGACTAAAATCGTTATAAACAACGAACCATAAGGACGAAAATAGTAGTTTACTCTAAATAAAAAGTTTGTAATATTTATCACATTACTAATATGTCATAGGTCGTTAGTTGAGTACTTTAACTTGTGATTTCCGGTTTATACCTTAAATCTTGGGTACTTTTAACTCTTGATTTCCGGTTTATACCTTAAATCTTGGGTACTTTAGTTATTGGATCATGCGTTTGGTCAACCCCCAGTCAGATTTACTTATGCAAGGAGAGCTCGTCAGTGAAGAATTAGACTTTAGAATAAAAGGGGTATTTCTGTAATTACCTTTTTGGTAGTGGGAGGGTATTCCTGTAATTACTTTTTGTAGTTGGGTGGGTTATATCGTGGTGGGGTCTTTTCCTTTAGGGTATTCAGACTTTTGTACTCGGTTAGCCGATTTTCCTTGGAGAGAACCTGGCCTCTCGAAAGCCAGAACCATTTTTTCGATCTCATCCTTTTGATAATGAGGGTATCGGTAAGGCCTCACATTAACCGGTCCACTACCCTCTTTTAACACGATTTTATGATCCTTAACCCTTGGTGGTGGAAGACCCTTCGGCATATCAAACACCCTTTCATAGTCGGCCAATAAGGTAGCCAAGGCTTCTGGTCCATGCAAATGGTTGGCTGCCACGGTTGTGAGGGTCCCTAATTCCACCAAAACTCCATGACCCTCCTGTTTAATAGTTTTACCCATCGTTTTCAATGATACCAAAGTTCGACCGAGCGATGGGTCACCACGTAACATAATTGAATCATTACCCAATCTAAATTTCATAATCTGAGTTTTCCAGTTAATGTAAGTGGCACCCAAAGTTTCGAGCCACTGCACCCCTAGTATTACGTCCGAGTTTCCCAATTGTAGAGGCAAAAATTCTTCCCTAATCTCCAACCCTTGTATGTCAACCTTAACTCCTCTACAAATGCCTTCCCCTTTTATGGTAGATCCAGTACCCATAGTAATATTATATTCCATAGTGCTTTCCACCGACAATTGAAGCTTCTCCACTATATTTTTTGAAATAAAATTATGTGTGGCACCACTATCAATGAGCACCACTACTTTAAGTTCCTGAATATTCCCCTCCATTTTCATAGTTTTTGGATTAGATATACCGACAACGGAATTGAGATGTACCTCTACTTTTTGACCAACTTCCAAGACATCCGCCGTTCCCTGGTCGTCGTATTCTTCTTTCAGTTCTTCTTCATTAGTTTCATTATCTTGCACCAATAAAACACTCACCTCCCTCTTCTTACATTTGTGCCCCGGTGAATATTTCTCGTCACATCGGTAACACAGACCCATCGATCTCCTCTGCTGTACTTCTTGGTCGGACAACCTCCGATACTCAGTACCCAATCTTGTTGGCGCCATGGACGTTCTACCAGAATCATAGTTTAACGGCTTATTTTCCGGTGACACCCCAGTGACCCTCCGCACAGAGCTCGATCCTGCATTTTTCTCTCGTCCCAACATGTTATTCTTCACCTCTATCTTCATGGCTGTTTCCATGGCTTCACTCAGATTGATTGGGTTCATAAGCCTCAACTCTGCCCTAATAGAAGCTTCTAGACCATTAATAAATTGATTATGAAGGACCTCCTCGGGAATACCATCTAAAGGGGCTGCCAGTTCAACGTATTTCCTCCTATAATCTGCCACCGACCCTTCTTGTTTCAACGCCAAAAATTGTTCGCACAAGGATCCAGCAGTAATAGATCTGAATTGACGCAACAACATCGATTTCATTTCATCCCAACGCAGGATAGGCCTCCTCTTATGCTCCCATTGGAACCACCTTAAAGCATCTCCCTCAAAAGAAATCACCGATACTTCTATTTGTTCTGCTTCACTCAAGCGGTTTAGAACAAAGTACCGTTCAGCCCTTAAAATCCACCCATCAGGGTCCTTTCCATCGAATGTTGGCAGCTCTAACTTTCTCCCTTTGATTGCGAAAAACCGGCTAGCATCCCCACCGTCATTTTTTTTATTTCTTGTTCTCTTTCTTGCAGTATCCGATATGGCTTCACTGTCCTCTGATCCTGATTCCCATCCCCCTTTTTCTTCTTTCTGTTTCACCAACGATTCCAGATGACGCATCATGGTCTGAACATCTTCCTTCAGTGACCCCATCTCTGATTGGAACACTCCAATGCTACTTTCAATGTCATCCACCCTTGAAGCTACACTTCTCGGCATCCCAGAAATTGACCGCTCTGATACCAAAATTGCTATACACTCGAATGAAATTCCCCAAAAGATGATTGTTGAAAGATTAAAAATGGTTCTGGCTTTCGAGAGGCCAGGTTCTCTCCAAGGAAAATCGGCTAACCGAGTACAAAAGTCTGAATACCCTAAAGGAAAAGACCCCACCACGATATAACCCACCCAACTACAAAAAGTAATTACAGGAATACCCTCCCACTACCAAAAAGGTAATTACAGAAATACCCCTTTTATTCTAAAGTCTAATTCTTCACTGACGAGCTCTCCTTGCATAAGTAAATCTGACTGGGGGTTGACCAGCGTTCTTGTTATCTGTCTTCACGGGAACTTTGTTTTCTTTTCTGGCAGGGGTTGGATCAATTACGATCTGGTATAATGCAACAACAGAAGTCATTTATGCAAGGGTCTCAGTCGTTTCATCAGTTACAAATGATGACACCACAGCACCAGCAGCAACTTCTGTTAGCACAGCAGAATATGACATCACAATCAGCCAACGAAGAAAGCAGACGGTTAAGAATGCTTCTTAATAACCGAAACATTCCGGGTTCAGTTGGCGATATTTCAAACGTCGGATCTCCCATGACTGTTCAGCCTCGTGGAGATCCAGATGTTTTGCTCAAGGTGCTTTTTCAAAAAGTTTTAGTTTTTTTTTAATGTGTTCTCTGTCGAGCTTTATGGATTAAGCTGCTGAGTTACGTTAAGTAACGTAAGTTGTTTGACGTTTGTAGTTGAAAATGGCTCAGTTACAGCAGCTTCAGCAGCAACAACAGCAACAAAACGGTAATCAGCAGCAACAGCAACAACAACAGCAGATTCATCATTCTCTTTCCGCACCACAGCCTCAAAACTCGAATCTCACTATTCAGCAAGAAAAGATCGCGGGTGCAAGCAGTGTAACCGGAGATGGGAGCATGTCGAACTCGTTTAGAGGAAACGATCAGGTCAGCTTTCTTCGTGCTTAATAGGCCTATTAAGCACTCTTTTACATTAGTTGGTAAATAAGCTATATGTATAATATATATATATATATATATATATGGGTGGAATTTACTCAATTTAGTAGTTAGTAGTTAGTACTAGTTAGTTAGGTTCTTAACACGGTTTCTAATGCGTTCCAAGGCTTCGAAAAATCAGACTGGAAGAAAAAGAAAGCAGGTTTCGTCTTCTGGACCAGCCAACAGCTCTGGAACGGCAAACACGGCTGGACCGTCACCGAGTTCAGCACCCTCGACACCATCGACTCATACACCTGGCGACGTGATCTCGGGCGCTTTGCCACATAATAACGACGGTTCTTCCAAGCCGTTAATAATGTTTCGACCGGATGGGCCCACAACGCTTACCTCCCCATCAAATCAATTGGTGAGTGAAGTGTGTGTGGTATGTAAGTGGGTTTGTTTTTGCTTTTGTAGTTCTTATTAAATACATAAATTTTGCAGTGGGATGATAACGACATTGTGCAGGCTGATATGGATCGTTTTGTGGAAGATGGATCTCTTGATGACAATGTGGAGTCTTTTTTATCTCATGATGATACCGATATGCGGGATACAGTTGGTCGTTGTATGGATGTCAGCAAAGGTCAGAATTGCATTCTGTTCTTTATCATGATGTATATATATATATATTTAGTCAAAGTCAACCGCTAGTTTTCTTTCTGAACGTATGCTTTGTTTGATTTTAGGGTTTACGTTTACGGAGCTCCATTCTGTTCGTGCTAGTGCAAGTAAAGTCGTTTGTTGCCATTTTTCATCGGATGGTAAGCTGCTTGCTAGTGGCGGCCATGATAAAAAGGTAAATTTTGGCAAACTTATAATCCAAAATGATTTGAAGATTGTATGTTAATAATGGGTTGTTTTTCTTGTGGATTTCGTGATGCAGGCTGTACTGTGGTATACGGATTCTTTAAAGGCGAAAACGACTCTTGAAGAACATTCGTCATTGATTACGGATGTGCGTTTTAGCCCAAGCATGCCACGCCTTGCAACATCGTCTTTCGATAAAACCGTTCGTGTTTGGGATGCCGATAATGTTAGTTGACCTTTTATTTTTCGATCAATTCAAACTGATAATTTGTGTTCCATCTTTGAAGATTTTAAACAATATTTGCAGCCTGGGTTTTCTCTTCGGACTTTCATGGGACATTCCGCATCTGTGATGTCGTTGGATTTCCACCCGAATAAAGATGATCTCATCTGTTCGTGTGATGGAGATGGGGAGATACGATATTGGAGCATAAATAACGGTAGCTGTGCTCGTGTATTTAAGGTATGAAATCGTGATTATTTGTCGAATGCCATGGATGATTTTATAATGAATCGGAATCTTTATAAATATAAATATAAATATAAATATAATCAGGGTGGAACGGCTCAAGTACGATTCCAGCCATGCCATGGAAGATTTCTTGCTGCAGCTTCTGAAAACATTGTATCTATACTCGATGTCGAGACTCAAGCCCTTCGACATTTATTAAAGGTCCGCTATTTTTCTTTTTTCTCTATGCTTATTTATTCCATTTTTTAACGCGATATTGATGTAATAATGAAGGGACATACGAAGCCGATTCATTCGGTTTGCTGGGATCCAAGTGGAGAGTATTTGGCATCGGTTAGTGAGGATTCGGTTCGAGTTTGGTCTCTGATGTCGGGAAATGAAGGGGAGTGTGTACATGATCTGAGCTGTAACGGGAATAAGTTTCACTCGTGCGTTTTTCATCCAAGTTATGCTTCCTTGTTGGTCATTGGATGTTATCAGGCAAGTTTTTGAAAATTCATTCGGGATTATATATATATATATATATATTTATGTTAAAATGTAGAGAATGATTATTGATTTGAATGTAATGCAATTCGATGCAGTCTTTGGAGCTATGGAACATGCAGGAGAATAAGACGATGACTCTAGCGGCTCACGATGGATTGATTGCTGGTTTGGCGTTATCAACGGCTACGGGTTTGGTAGCGTCGGCTAGCCACGACAAGATCGTTAAACTTTGGAAGTGAAAAAAAAAACGGAAAACAGAAACTTTGTATGATTATGATTATGATTATGATTATGATATGATGTTGTAGAAGAATGAAATCAAATTGTATGTGTTTATATATCGTCTTCAATCGTACAACGCAACATATGTGTTTTTTATTATATCGTCTCTATGTTTTTACTCATAAATTGGTGCTCACTTTCTAATCTTCGATAGCTAGATCAAAAGCCAATCTTTAAAATAGAATGTTATAGTTTATTTATTTGTTTTGATATAGTGAATTATTTCAAGTTTCTTTTGTGGTATTTTTTTAATTTAAATAAAGCATTATTATCCAAATGAATTTATAAAATAAAAAATGAACTTCAGAAGCCTAAAAAAGAAATAAAATAAGTTTATTAAACGAAATAAATGTATGTATTACTATTTTAGGTTTTTTTTTTCTGACACATGTTCATTTTAAAAATAAAATATTTATTTTACCATTTTATTTTTAAATAAGAGGTGGATAAAATTTTATGTGACAATCTTTTGGAGATTTTAAAAATGTATATAGTCAATAGTACAAGGGTGCAAAGTGTTTATTTAAGAAAGCTGTCTCTTGCCATGGTAGCAATACGGCGACGAGCTTCTAGTCCTAGCCAATCTCCGATTCAAGATCTTCACAATTTCCGCCATTAACAGCCAGCCGGCCACCAGCTTCCACCTCTCTTTCTTGATAGGATTTAATGGAAGTCAATGCATACTTCACAAATGCTTAATCAGTGACAAAATTTCCCCTAATTAGTAAGAATTAGGACATGCTGTTCTCCAACCATTAGGTAATTCATACATCTACTGATGTCAGGTAATGATTAGTTTCTCTAGTTGTTATCGGCTGTTTGATTTTGACATTGCGATTTCATCGGTGGTATAACTTATAAGTATAGTTCACAAATTGTTTTCCTCATATGATGATGGATAATCTCCTCTGCAGCTTGAAGATATAAGGATTGTAGAAAATTCAGTAGCTAAATTGAACGCCATGATGACTGAATTGGTAATCAGTTTTTTTTCTCTTCTTGATTTGATGAGAGGGTTTGTCGTATATTTTCTCATTGGAAACTATGTTGGAGTTGAAAAAAGAACCCTAATTAGATACATTTTTGCGTTAGATCTTAACTTTGTTTTATCTTTTTTCCTTTTCTTTCTGTGGTATTGTTTAGGATCAACGGATCACAGAAACTTTGAAGAAGATGAATGCTTTGAGAGAGAGCGCAGAGAACGCCGGTGCGACTGGTAGCGTAGAGAGTTTACTTTCACTTCTAGAGACGTTAAAGGTCGCCATACTCATAAGTTAAATCTATGCTTCGGTAGTTATTAAACCATAATCGTCAGGAGAGTGCTAAAAGCAAAATTGATTTTACACTGTTGAATTGAGTTAATTTTATTTTATATATCGTATGCAAAGTATACATATTTCTATCAGTTTCTCATGTGCAGTTTTCAGTGAGAATCAAGCTTTCTGGTTACAGCAATTTAGGTGTTGAATCATTTGAAAAATGCCATTTTAGGTTCTCGAGAAGCAAGAAGCAGAAGTTGAACTAAATTACAGTGAAGAATGTGCTAGGCTGCAATTGGAGGTCAGTGAGTTGGAAGATTTGATCCAGAACGATGATCACAAGGGGAGTTTTGAACAGTGTGTTGATCGTGCTTTGGCTAATGCTGTTGAAAGACTGAGTTTAGAAAAGACGGTATTGCATTTGTTCTTTCCAAATAGTTTCTGATTATGTGGACAAATATATATATATATATATACAGCCATATATATATATGTGTGTGTGTGTGCTTCCTATGATCCAAGGGGTTGTCATGTTCATATCACCAGGGATCATGTCATTAACATGATCGATTGTCTTCTTAGTTGTATTGAAATATTCTGAACTCTATTCCCCATATTCTGATGGGGTTGTCAGTAAACAATTCAGGGTGCACCTTAAACTGTTGAAATTTACTAAAAGATATGATCATTGTTGGAGTTTCTCTAGCTTTCTATTCTGTTGACTGTATTATTTACATTGTTAGTACATATATATGTGTGTGCGTAAATGCTTAACACACCTTAGATATTCAAACTGGAAACATTATTTTCATACTGGAAGTCTATTATGCTGAGCTTATTTGAAATCTGTTTATGTTTTTACTTGTTTTCATGGTTCTATTGTGAGGGATTCATATTCTGATGATATTGTGTAGGATCTTGCCTCAAAGCTAAGGAAAATTATATCATTAAAGCGCCAGCGTGATGACGTGCCAACACAAGCAGAACTCATCCAGTAAGTTTCTTTTACATCTGCCACTTCTAGTGTTTAAGCTTCATATTTTTTAAAAGCTAGATCCACAATCGTTTACACTGTAAAATTTGTCTGCACAACAAAAAGATACTGTTTTCATACGATGAAAGATGGCATGAACTCAAAATATTTTTCGCTAGCTAAACAATGGATATAGAAGGGCATGCTACCCAAGCTAGGTACACTGAGAAGAATCACCTGTTTCATCGTTCATTATAAGTATTTTGTAACGTCTTCCCCTTATTCGACTCCAACAAGTTACCACCAACTTGAGATTATATATATATATGAAGGGTATATTATATATATATATACCTCTACATGAGATACTAAGTTTATTTGGTTTGGTTGTCATTGCTGCAGGTATGAGCGTCGGTTTTCAGAACTTAATGTTCACATTCAGGTATATCAGATTCTTATTCCTTTATAATCAATCTTCATTCTTCCATATAGTATCGATTAATCAGTCTTTATTTTTTTCATCCTTATTTTTGTTTGTTTTTTGCACAGGGAAAACTTGGGCAAACTCGTAAATACTATGCCACCTATAATGCTTTGCTGGAAATAAAAGAAGTGATGCTAAAGGAAACATCCTTATTAAACTCTATGAGTTCGCAGGTACATTAAACACTCCCTCTTGTCTAGATCGATACATCATACTACCAAACTCTATTTCTTTCTTCATTTATTCTATAATCATGTCTTATTTTTTATGCCTTCGTTGTTGGTTCATTTGTGCCATTAAAACGCCATCATAATCATTTTTTTGACCATTGAACACCACTTGCAAATCATTTTTCTATCCCCTGTATCTTGTTGTGACTCGTGAGCTGTCTAATCAAGCATATAGCCTTGGTTTTCCATCTATATTACATAAAGAAAATTATTTTCTAGTACGCCTGAACAATCAAGAAAAATGAACCAATGCCTACTTCCCAGATTTGTTATCTATTTATAGTTCACTACAACTTCCTCTAACTAACTAACTAACTAACCGATTTTTCACCCTGACTAATCTATGTTACTGCATTTGAATTTACCACTTACTAGCATGAGTAGATGAATTCATGTAATAATGCTTTGATCGTTGAATTAAACTTAAACCTATATTATATTTTGACTAAACTACAATGATGTGTACATGAAAAGTTATGAATCCTTCTGGTCTTTGTTGTCATCTTCTTTTTTATTTTCTTGTTAAACAGTTCCATGATGCGCTTAATAGTCCTGCTGGTCGTGCAACGTTGACAAGTTCCATGGATGGAATTTCAAAGAGTATTCAACAGGTAACAAATACCTCACCAAGTAATTGCTCCTTCCTTCCCTGCCATAATATGTTACTTTCACAATTAAAAAATGTATTAATTCCTTTTACAAAAGTTTGACACCAAAGTATTTCTATTTGTGATACTTCCTTGAAAATTACAACAATATCTATTTTTGGGTTGTTCGGTGAAGTTTATAACATTTCTGTTTCTGGAAATCAAGTTGTGATTACCTTTATGCCTACATAAAAGATTCATGATATTGATTTGGGTCCTCAAGATTTCTTTATTTTGTCATCGTGGAAGGGCATCATAGAAATTTGACAAATAATTAAACATTTGTGTAAGACTATTGGGTGGTTATTTGTTGTGCAGAAGCTCCACAATGTGGAACTTACATTGCAAGCAGAGCAGAAAGCTTGCGAAAGTCTGAAGGAAAAGCATGGTGCAGCAAACATGGAGAAAAGACGTTGCTATTCTGTATTGAAGGCATTTCAAGTAAGCAAATTGTTTACTAATAATCATATCCTCTTTTATGTTAAATTCCTACTTATATGTCCGTTTTACTCATAATTTATCAGGAAGAATGTGCTAAGAATGAGAGACTTCGGAATCAAACTCTATAAATCTTGGATGAGAGTTAATTTCTCCAAGATCTATCTAACCAGTTTGTTGGATGTGGAACTGCATACTGCTTTTTGCTATATCGGTATGGTGTCATGCCAGAAAGTTGATTTTTTTTTTTTGATGTGTTAAAAAAGACGAAGAGGAAAAGGAAAGACAAAATTACAGTGAAAGAAACAAGAGTTAAAGATTAAAATAGTAGAAAATAACAAAAAGACTGAAATGCCTTCGTAGTTAACGGTTGTTTAGTCTAGGGACCAAAATCGTGACGAAGTGAAAATCACATGTTCTTTTATGTAATAAATATAGTTTAGGGATAAAAATACGATTTTCATCAAATCACAGGAACCAAAACTGTAATTTACTCAAAACTTTAAAATAAATTTGAGTTGGAACAAATAAACCGAATGGTTTTGTACCCAATATTTACGAGTAAACATTAGAAACGTCTTTCACATGGAGTTGGTTAAGACTTTTCAGTAAAGCATGAAGGCTGCTGGGATTTTTTTCTTCTTCTTATTCAGTTTCTAAAATCACGTGTTTTTATGAATATTTTAAAACTAAATATGGAAAAGGAACAATATTAAAATGAGAGGTTTTTCCCAGTTATTAGAACTGGTTTCATACTAACAATGGCATATTTGCTTGTCATAATCATTTATAACATTATATTATTTTCAACAAAAATCAATTACGTAATCTTATTTTTTTAATTTGTGTATATATATATAGAGGAAGGTTCAAATGAGAATTTTGCATTTTTAAAGGAACAAAGGGACACTTGTGGATCACATATGATATGGGTCCCACATAATATTAAATCATAAATGATGATTTAATATTATGTGGGACCCACATCATATGTGGTCCACAATTTATTCCTTTGTTCCCTTAAAAAGGTGTGGTTCTCATTTGATCCCTCCTCCTATATATATATATATATATTTTGAAAACAGCATGTATATTATTTGTGTATATATTTTTAAATAAATATATAATATTATTTTCATAGAATGTCATTTTTACACAAGTGAATGTCATTTTGAAAACACCCTTAAGAGTGAATGTCATTTTTACACAAGTCAATGTCAACACCTATTATAGTACCAAAAATTTCGTGCAAACTCCTATAAAGTGCATGAAATTCCGTGCACACCCCTATATTAGGGATGCCATTAGCACTCCCCTAAATTAATTGTAAACATAGTTTGACTCAGTTACATATTAATTATGATTTTATAATTCTGATAATATTATAATCATTTAAAGCTAAATTATTTTCAAATATCATACAGGGCTCCAAAACATCATTTAGTCATGTTCAAATATTTTTTGGTTTCTATTTATTTCTTCAAAACATAATTGGGTTAAAGTTATTTTATCGGTCTAAAACAATTGTTTGTATTAATATTTTAGTTTATTATAAAATATGTTTTCGGCTTTTAAAAGTAGAGCAACACAAGAAGGTTGTCTATATTACTATTAAATTCTGAAAAAAAAAATATTTTTAAAATCCCTAGACAGAAATGGCCAAAATAGACCAACACAAGAAGGTTGGATTTTGACCTATAAGAACTCACTTCATAATCTTTTAGGTTTCTTCCAACCAAAATTTGTTTCTTTTTACTTGTTATAGAAAAATTAGCAAATAAATTATCTCAAAGAAAATCTAAACATTCAATATCAGGTATGTAAAGAAAGATCCATTAGTCTGGGTTTTTTTAATAAAAAAATCATATATATACTTTAATTATTTGTCCTATCTATGTTTGCATAATAACACCTTACCATATTTACCTCCATAATATAATAATTAATGAACAATAATTCAAGACAATTATATATTATTTAAGAATGAAAAGGATATGTTCCTACATTTCTCTAATTATTTTACATAGTTGTATCTTTGACTAAATATGACATGTTTACAATTTTAAATTCAAATTAATTAACTTGATTATTATTTAAAAATCCAAAAAGATAATTTTAAAAGTGTAAAGTTGTTTCATGTATTTACCTTTGATCCAAGTTTATGTTATAGTTTTAATATATTTTTGGGTTGACTCATGGTGAGATTGAAAGTTATGTAAGAAGGGTAAAAATTAAGGACTCTTCACCCTTGAATTAATCCTAATTGAAGATTAACACTAATTAAATACACCGAGATGCATCAGATCAATTCCCATGAGAAGCCTAATTTATGAGGTAGGGGTGAGATTAAAAGTGATTAAAAGTTTTAGATTCTTTCTTATGCTTTTTATCGTAACTCTTATTCTCACACGATCATTTGTCATTTCACAAGGATACACTTAATGGGTAATTAAGTTTTACGGTCTTTTTTAGATGTCACGATATCCAATTAACCAGACTAGACTATATAGCGAGATATGACTGGAAAGGTTTTCTCCATTCTTGTATGATTTGCTTATCATCTTAAAACTTATACATCATTCAGGTTGATAATTAAATTACGTTTTAATGAACCTATAACTTCTCTCTTTAAAAGCATTTAAACTATCTTTATACAAATATAATAATTTCACATTTGAAGGAAAGATTAATTAGAGTTGTATAAAGTTTGGTCATTAATCCATTATTTGAATTATTGACCCAAGATAATTAATAACCTCAAGTGTTAGATTCATATTTATATATATATATATCAAAAAAATGTACTTCATTCTAGAATTTTATTTTGGGGATATTTTTCAAAAGAGCTATCTAGATGTCTACAACTTAAACAAGGAATTTTCATTCTTTTCTTGGTTCATGTTAGATTACATTATAAAATGAGATAATAAAGATACCCATATATGAATTATTGAGGTAATAGAGAGGCGTATTTTGGATAAAAAGGTTGATACCGGCAACCCCAACCGTCCCAAAATCGGCCGTCAATTCCATAATGTAGGGGGCATACCTGACTCACTCATCGGTTGTGGCTTTGTGGCTATGAGGGCGCCCAGGCTCGAACCCGGGACAAATCGATTTTGGACAAACTTAAACCCATCTATTACCAACTGAGCTACACGCCACTGGCAATAGAGAGACATATTACTTTGTCTTCAAGTTAGAGAGATATTGAGGTGGGCTATAGCTTTACGGGATGTTTGGCAACTACTAAATGGTTTGGTGCTGACTGATTAAGAAGCTCTTATGATATAGTGCAAAATGAAAAATAATTGGTTAAGGAGATCCAAGAAACAAAGTCATTTAGAAAGTTTTGGACCATTAAGAGGCAGACTTATTGTTTGCCAAACATGATTAACCTCTTGGCGATTCAGAAACTGCCTCTTAATGGAACTGTTAAGAGGTAAACAAACCTCTTACTTTTGTTGATGAAATATCCTAAACAATAGAAAATTGAGCCCCAAATTTTTGAAGACCCTGTTTAAAATCACACATTTACTATAGTAAAAGATGACCTTGAAATTAAATTGGATAAAAAAAATGGATCTAATTAAACCATGTCTAATGGGAGCACTATATTCTCACATAAAAATACTAAATGTTGCACCAAATCACTCGGATATTGGCACTTAAACTTACACCAAATTTGATGTAATTAACGGTAAAAATATCAAATTTTGTGTAACCTTATTTATTTACATCATTGTTTGACTAATTTTCACGGTTATAATTGTAATCCCTCAATATTGAGATTTATGTATTTCTTTTTGACTAATTTGTAAAGTTAATAAATATAAAAGTAACATTAAAAATATATAATTAAAGATAAAAAGTAATTTTAATCTTTTGGGTAAAAAATAGTGTTACCCATTGGAGAAAATTCACCGTTTTCACCAAATCTACACCAGTTTTTCTTATGAAATTGTTATAAGTTTTGGTGTTACCCAACCTAGGGATGTGCAAAACTCAAATGGTCTGAAATCTGAACCGGACTAAGAATAAGGTGTTTGTGCAAAACTCGAATACCCTTAAATCTAAACCTGACATTTGGGGGATAATTGGGTTTGATATTTGGCCACCCGACCATCCTAAAACCTGAAATAATATACATACACATTTTAAATATTATATAAATATATTTATTTATCTAATATTTTGAAAATCGTAAATTTCATCAATCGATTGAATTTATATATACTTTTTGCATCATCGATTGAATTTAATTTCTAAACTTAGGGGTTATTTACCAAAACTTACCCGAATAATCTCTTACCAAGTCACATTATCTTACCGGATGAATGTGGTAAGGACCAAGAGTCTTACCCGGTAAGTGAGTGCAAAGCCTCTTACCACGGTAAGTGCTTACCGGGTAAATTATTGCATACAATGACGTTTTTATGAATTAAAATCTTTCTCGATAAGTAAATGATGGTGTTGAATCTAACCGGTAAGCACTTCCAAGTGTTTAGTAAACAGCCTCTTATTATTGATTTCATCAATCGAATGAATTTATATATACTCTTTGCATTATAATAATAACTGAACCCGAACGACATCAGCCCGATCCTAAAGCAATCCGAAATCTATGTTTCGGGTCTTGATTTCCATACTAGCCGTTTGCCCACTCGAACCTGACCCGTCTGATACATACCCCTAACCCAGTCCTTACCAATACAGCCATTAAATGGTATCTGCAGTTATAACTTATAAACACAAGATTGAACTCTCTTTGCAACTCCCCCCGGGTCCTTAGGCAACATTTATTCCAATGTGAATTTCGTTGATTGAGTCCTTTTTTATTCCCAAACTTTATGTTCCCTAAAAACACACATGTTATTTTAAAGTATGTTTTCAAAATAAAAATTGGAACAAAATATGTAACTTTTTACTTCATCGGCACAGCTTTAAATTTAATTAGTTTTTTATTTGAATTTTGTTATAACAATTTTAAATTGTTAAAATAGAAATATGTATTATTTATATATTTGGGTAAAAAGTTGATTACCAACAACTTTAATTGGCTCCACATAAGACCCGCCTCCAAGACACTAATATGAGGGGAATGTTTTTTGACTCAGTCAACAGTTGAGGCTAGCGGGGCCACGGGATGGGATTAGACCTGCACATGTTTTGTATTTGGACAAAGTCACCTCTTCTCTTTCTCATACATATATGAGCCGTTTTTTTTTAAATTTAGTCCGGCTTGTAAGTCTTCAATTTGAAAACTAATTTGAAAGCAGAGTATAAAATTTGGTTTTGAGATCAAACTGAATGCAAAATTTAAAAGTTGATTATTAAATAATTGTAAACATTAAATTATAGTCGATAGAATACATTGTTTATTCTTTATGTGGTGACAAATGAAAATGATAGTTACCTTGAAATAAGATTTTTAAAAGATTCAAATTCAAAGTCATTGGGTTAAAATAATGCAATAAAAATTATGGTATAGTAACTCATATGGTTGGGATGGAGTTCACTATATAGGGAGGGGTGGAGCTATCTAGAAGGATATAATGTATAGTTCACTATTTCATGGTTCTCTTGTAAGGGGGAAAGATATTACTTTTTTTAAATGTGTCAAACTGTCCATTTATCATCATAAAGTTTTTGAAACTGAAATGTTAGTACAAAATTTTAATGATGGAGATGATAAATGCTCAAGTCCCACTGTTGTTAAATTTGTTATTTTTCGTATAAATTTTTATATTTTTTTGTATAACATTTGTGTTTTTTAAAACATATGTAGACATGACTCGATCATGGATCTCTTCTATACAGGAACAAGAAACCAACCAACAGATACATATTAGTATTGTAAAATACTTTCTTTAGATAATTTTTATAGTTAAATTGTACCATCACTTCAAAAAATTATAGGTCCGCCTCTTTATATAAGTACATGTTGGTAAACATAGATTATAGATAAGGGGTTTAATCATTTGAGAACTCCAAAATTTATGAGATCCATGAGAACTTCAACATTAAGGTTTTGTTTCACACTACTTTTTTCATCTAAGTATAGGGTTTAATATATTGATTAACATATATTTGTTTCAAAATATTTTTGTTTTATATGTATTCGTTTCACAATGTGAAACTTTTTATGTGCATTTTTTGTTTCACAAATATGCCAAAAACGTTCACATTGTAAACTGAGTGTATGTGAAATAATCACATTGTGAAACGAATATATGTTAATCGATATTTTAAGTCTTAGACTTAATTTGATGAAAAGAATTCATATAAATAACACATGATACACTAGTTCTCAAGGTTATCATAAATTAATGGGTTCTTAAAGGAGACACCGCTAAATAAAATCTACAATATAAACATTAGATGCGATATTATATGAGTATTATAGCGTTTATCATATGGTCATATTAAAATCAGTTACTAATCTAAAATAATAACCAACAGAAGCAAAAAAATAAAATAAACTGGAACTAAAAACTTACATGTATTTATTTAGAAATAAAAAAACATTATTTAGTATTTAAAATTATAACTGGTAAATTTTAAAACATGCATCTTAAAAATATATAAATCCATTGATTGTACTGCATTTCCATCATGTGAAAATTAATAACCATTAAATAGCATCTATGCCATCATCTAACTGTAATATTTAATCAACAAAGATATTTTTCCAATTAATATCGATGCAATAATAAAACTTCAATTTTTTTTTGTTAAGTCTGTTTTAAAAGAAAATATATGATATTTTTGTTGATAGGTAATATATTTGACTTAACGTAATTATTTAGTGAGACTGTTCTTTTATTAGCAATTAGATTTTTAAACTACCAATTAAACAAAACTTATATTACAATTTTATAGGACATAATATGGTTACATTTTTTTTAAAGATAACAAAAATATTCTAAAAGCTTTTCTATAAGAAGTCGAAAAAAACTCAACAATCTTAAAACATAGCATGCGAAAAAACAGTACAAAACAAAGACTAATCCTTAACAAATATAGTTTGACAACAAAACTCGCTCGAAGCATGCCTCAGATACAATCTGATTGTGCCACGAGAATACACAACTCATCGATATCCACTTAACATTGAGAACAGAGACCAAGAACCAAAATCCAGAATGCAAGTCCACTATGTTATGCGTCGGTTAATTCCCAGATGACAAAGTCGAAACATGAAACAAGCAGGGATTAGATGTAATGCCATGGGTTATAGCAAAGGCCCACTTATCTTACCTCTAATTTTTAAATCAATATGAAATCCAGTTGAAACAATTGGATTTCCAACGTTAAATCAAGAATCGGTTACTCATGAACTGAAGAAATCAAACTTTTCCAAGAAGTCTAGATCATATACATAACAATCCATAAAGTTGTTTGCCACACCTTTCTTGTAAATTGAAAGAGTGTCACTGAATCCTGTAGTGCAAGAATATTTTCAAAACCCAAATTCAAATTCAGTATTTCCAAACTCCATTAAATCAAATATATCTTTCCAAACAGATGATAACTTTATATATAAGAGAAAACAAGTTTTAAAACCATAAACTATATCGTTTCAAAGAAATTGAATATGTTAGATAACTTGAAATTATGAGAATGTAATACAATATATTGTGTTGTATGGCTTTTTTTAGGTTACAATTGGAACATTAAAAATGTACAAAAGATATAAATGTTTGAAGTGTGTTAAAAAATAATTAAAAAAAGATAGAAATAAATTTAGAATGAGTTGGGCATTGTCATGTAGCTATTGTTTAAAAGAGCAATGATGTTATGTTATCATCATTAGGATTTCATTGACATAATGAGAGCCTTTTTTACTCTTGGTGCTTGCATACATGGATGCATACAAGGTCTCAATCATGATGGATACCACGACTGATGGTCATCTATTCTCCACTATTGACTTTCAACCTTTTATTTTGGATAATAATATATTATAATATTTTAAGAAATGACATAAAAGACCCTTGTTTATTCAACAACGATAAAATTGTATCTTAGCCTCTTAGGCAACCCTTTGAGCATGTTGTCTACCGTATAATAAACCTTTAGGTTTATTCGGTAAAGGTAACCCTTACTGGAATTTTTCTCTTTAAAAAGCGCTTTTTAACCCTTTTTATTCCTCAACTTGTTCCCCTTGTTGCTCTGATCCTAAGTTCCTTCGTGGAGCACGTTCTGTAACAACTTGACAACTTATTAGACAACTCCATACAACTTTCCAATTCTGTCTGGTATGAAACCACCTTCACCTGGCATGTTGTTATGTATTTTCACATTTTCCCCGTGTTGTAGTTATGTTAAACAATGTGATGATAAATGCATGTTAAATAAGGATATATATGGAACTAAAATTGTCTTTTTATATATTAAAGAAGAAAGAAGAGCAATATCTTTTGTACAAACAATATTAAGGGGCTGTTTGACAGTTGCTGAATGGTTTGATCAGAATGATTAAGAGACTCTTATGCAAAATAAAATATAATTGTTCAATAATTGTTTGTGGTATAATTAGGGCTCTTGATGTCCAAAATACAAAATGATTTAGAGAGTTTTGGAAAAAAGGTAAACTTGTTTTTTGTCAAATAGGATTCATCTCTTAGCAATTCAGACACTGACTCTTAATGGAACCATTAAGATGTAAACAAACAGCCCCTAATTAATATCATCCAAACATGTTTGGTGTTCCATTTGTTAAGTATCTCTTGAACCATTTTGAACAAAATCAACAAGTTATTGATAATTTTATGTATAAACGCACTTGAAATATAAACATGAATTCACATATACACTTAAAAATAATAAAGATCCACTACACATTTAAAAGAGACCTTATTGTCACATTTTCACTTAAAGTTGCACAATTAAAGTTATAAGCTATATATTTGACATAAAAATGGAGGAGACAAATTACTCGTGCCGTGGTCCAATACGTTTATTTACAAAATTGGTTTGTACTATTCTAGTCAAAAGATGTTAGACTAAAAATGTCTATTGTTAGAGAGGTTTTTAATGCATATCATTCAAATACCATTTTCTTAAAAAAACACTTGATTAATCTACTGATACATGTCTTAATAAATGTAAACGTTATTATTTGACAAAAAAAATGTAATATTAAAGTTCTTTACCATCGATAAAACATTAATAGTATATACTATATAAGTGATATTATTTTTTTAATTGGATATAAATCGTTTAGATTCTAAAACAACATCAACATCTAAGTAATATAAAACTTTTGTTTGTTAAAATATTTTTAAACCGTTAAATATAACTTTTTCTGATAGATTATTGGTTTGTTAGAATTTGAATATTGTTACAAAATTTTAAAACTAAACAAACTTTGTGTATATTTTAAATACCTTTAGATTATACTTATTTAATATTTTTTATTTGTTTATGAGACATTAGATTTATTACTTAATTTTTTTTAGTAGATGAAATTTAGATTTTAACATATTTGTATTATCTTATAACACATTTAAATAAGTTAAAACTATTAAAAATACAATATATAAGAAGTATCAAGTATAAATCATGAAATTTATCAAATATTAAATACAAATCCTATTCATAAGTTATTAACGGAAAGTGTTACGAGTTTTGGAAGCTCCATCCCAGTATTCTTCCTTTTCAAATAAAATATAGGATAATGTTATTGGCATTTTTATGCCGGAATTTTTTTATATTTTTGTAACCTTGAAAATGTAAAAAGTTTGTTTTAATGTAGATGTATGTAAGGATAAATTCACTTGATAGGAATGTTGTTAGCAACATATATTGGTGTCATTAGCCTTTTCCAAAATATAATAGAAACAATTTAATATATTTACCAACATTTATATACAAAAAAATCATTTTTTATAATTTATTTAAAATAGAGAACCACAAAGTTAATTTTCTTAAAAGAATTATGTTTAACTTCAATAAATTCTCTGTTTTAAAGATTTTAACAATTATTGTATTGTTAAAATATTTTATAAATTTATCATCCAAATATATTTTTTCTTGAAAATTTCATTGATGAGTAAATGGAGTAAATATATTTTTTAAATTTAGAGTTTATCTCCATCGAAAAACAAAAATAGCATCCAACCACCATATGACATCCAACTACTGAGCAACATACCGATTAATAAAGAGATATCGAGAGGCATTATTTGTTTTTCTCTACGTAGAGAAACAAACCGATTAACAGAGATAGATCGATAAAGGGATGGGGCTCGATGAACTCTAGATCTACAACCCCACGTGCAATCTTCTTTGAACTAGGTTTTTTTTTGCTTCCCTGTCACAGTCGGCATCTTCACCATGAAGGGTGGAAGACAAAGGGTTGTGGGATTTTGCTATGCAACGGTTAGGACTCAAATTCTTGCTCCCGTATGGTAGAGAAGTGAAAAAAGATGGTGGAGTGCTTGATTGAAAAAAAAACGGGGAGGGGATCCCTGTTTGTGTTTGCTAGAGTATCACTGGAGGTGGAGTGTACGATGGTGCCGTGCATTGGAGTATCACCGGAGAAGAACTGTCCGTAATCAAAGATTTGCCATCATTCCTTGTGTATTAATTGGATGACGATGAAAGATAATACTTCTCGATCTCTCTCGACAGTGAAATATAATACCTCTCGTCTTCACTAAAGTATCACCGAATAAGAACTGTCTAAAGTTTAGGTGTACGTTTGTCTATATAAATATGTATACAAATTATATATTATATATATATATATATATTTAATTTAGTTAAAAGCAAATGCGAAATGACAAAAAAGTCTTTTACTTAACGGAGCTAAGTAAACAGGATTAAAAGCAGAGACCCATACATAATAAAATCGAAACCATAGTAATCATACATGTAATTATTTCATTTGAGGAAACTAATTCAAATTTTTATATAACCATAAGGACACATTTGTAATTTACTCTTATATATATATATATGTAGCTATTTTAATATTGAGATTTATGATAAATTATATATTTTTATTAAGAGAAAGGGAAAACGGCGAGATTCTTTTCTCCTCGATTATGATGATGATGATGGTATAGTCATTATTATTATTTTTTTATAACCTGATTCCTTCAGTCATAGCTTCAATCATTTTATTTAGAGTAAACTATGACTTTAGTCCCTGTGGTTTAAGAAATATTGCAATTTTCGTCCCTTTGATTTGAAAATTACGATTTTTGATTTTATTTATAACTTGTTGTTATTTTCATTCTGAACCTGAATATATTAAAAATCCTCTATTAACTTAGAGATACGTCAGTTTTTTTATTTTTTTTGTTATTTTAGGGTTTTTGTTTTAATATATTAAACTAATATATTTCCAATAAAAAATTATATTATTATTTTATTATTTATGATAAAATAAAATACATATTTTTTAAACAATTATTTTTTTTAAAAAAATTTGTTCTCTAAAAAAAGAAAATTTAAAATACTATCATATGAAGGGTATTTAGTGACATAAATTGAACTAATAAAAAACTAAAACTATGATGAAAAAAATGAAATTTATGAAAATTATTTATTTTATCACAAACAATAACAAAACAATATAAATTTTTAAGTATTATCTTTTTATAAAAAAAATACTTTTATTAAACTAAAAAAAGACTAAAAAACCAAAAAAAATATTTAACAAACGAGAAAGGGAAAAAAGATAAAATGACTAAAATACCCATAAATTAGATGAACGTTTTTTTAATAGATTTCGTTTCAGGGACGAAAACAACAACAAATTACAAACGAAAGGGACAAAAAATAATTTTTTTAAAACAACAAGGATGAAAACCACAACCTTTTCATAAACCACATCCACCAAAATCATAGTGTATTATTTAATTTATCACTTGTACAATCTGCAAAAACATTGGTACTTTACCGAATACTAATTAATGATGATATTTATGCTTCATTTAATACATAACTTTCATTAAAATCACTTATTAATTGTAACTCTAACCAGAACTAAAAAAAAAATTACAAAATTTAGGATTTAAGGTTTAGGTTTGATCAAGTAAAGTGAAGTGGGTGTTTGATTAAAAATTATAAAAAAGAGAAAGAGAAAGAGAAAGAGTAGTAGCAGGTTATATGGAGTATAATGATCAAAGTAAAAGTGTAAAATTGAACAACAAGTAGATCCATTCAGAGGGAGAGAGAGAAGAATTCCCAGAAAGAAAAGGGATCAGACAAAACATCCACACTCTAGGACAGAGCAACCAGCAGAAGAACAACAAGTAGCTTTTGCTCTTTAATGCTCTCTTTCTTGATTCCCCTTTTTTTTATTTATTTTTTATTTTCACAAAAACCCTTCTTTATTTATTATGTTTCTCTCTTCTTCTTCTAGTTATTAAATCTTCAATCAACATGGCAGCAGGAGCAGGTGATGGTTTGAGATGAGATTATGGCTGCTGCTTCTGTCTTGTTATTAAATACTATGGCTCAAAACAACAACACCAATGCCACTGATGATGTAAAACCCACTATTTTACATGATTTTCTTGGCCCTGGATGTGCTCCGGTGACCAAGTTCGCCGCCGCCGGTGATGCTTCTTCCCCTTCTGCTTCCGTCTCTGGTGGCGCCGGCGCCGGCGGCCGTGGTGGTGGTGGTCCGGTGTCCACTACTTCTGATCTGGGTTCTGGTAGTCTCCAATCCAATCCAATCCATTTCTTTTTTGTTTTTCATTCTTTCTTTAGTTTTGGTTCTTAGAAATAATGGGTATTTCAATAAATCCACTCTTTTTTCCATGTTTCAGTTTTAGTTTATCTGGTTTTGTAACTTTCTAGAAGTCTATTAATTAAGATTGGGGAATGATGATAAGAGCAAGTTGAGAAATGATCACATTTTGTACAACTTTTTATGCATTTAATATAACTTATTGTATCATGATTTCACTACATTAAGTTACAATATATTCAATTTTTAACCTCATAATGCCAAAAAAATAAGTTGATATTTCTTTGATGGGGTAGGTTATATTTGAGTGGGTTAGTTCCATTGATGTCATCACCATTGTTATCCAAAAAGAACTGCACCCTTTTTTGACCAACTTTTAAAGTGTTAAAATTACCTATTCACCATTTATTGATGATGAAGATTTGTTGAATGTGTTTGAAATTTGATTATGCCATAAATCTTGATCAGGCTTTGTGGGAAGTTCTCACTCACATTTGTGTTAATGATTGATGATCTTTTTGTTTTAACCATGGCAGAAAGGCAGGCTGGAACACATTTTGAAGGGGTGCCATTCTTTGGTCAAAAAGGCGATTTTTCGGGCTCCAAGATCAGGTACTCTGGAAGTAAACGCAGCAACTCGGATTCCGTTTTTATGGCACCTTCAAGAGACGGTATCCCCCAATTGCGACCAGACTTTCCTGAGACCTCCCATTTGATGAAGGTATGCTTTTTGCAAAATCACTCTAAATTTGCATTTAAGATGTTTGTTGAAATGCCTTAATGAGATGTACATGTGGGTTTAAAGCCATTTTTCATTCTAGAAATTTTGTTAAGTGCACAGTGGCTTCATGAATCCATTCTAATGCATAATGCTAGAAATTTTGTTATGGTTAGATGCTGAGAAATGTAGGGGCAGAGCGACCTAGATGGCCCCACGAGGATGAATCGTTCATGGGTGTGCATCAAATGCGGCCAACAGCGTCATCTCTAATGGTACAACCAGCTACTGGCGGTAATAAAACTGATGCTAATGCATCTAAATGGGAGCGAGCCATTCCTGTGAACGTTGGGCCTGTACTACAGTATCCACCGCGTGCTGGTCAAGTTGTACCTTACGGTTATCAAGCAGTTTCAAACAGATTCAAAGATGCCAATGTGGGTTCCTCAGTGATTTCGCAGTCGGCTGCTGATGAAGGATCTAGGACTGGAATCAAAGGGTCTGGGATTTTGAGCTCGATTAATGTCATGGCTGCTGAACCAAGCAGCAGCAAACAGAAGTCTCTGAATAGTAATACTGAGCCAGGCTCTTCTACTCCACTTCAGTAAGCATTAAGATTCAGTTCAGTTGAGCTATGAAGCTGAATCTTGACTAGAGATTTATGGTTTTAATACTTATGTTTGCAGGCGACAAGGATCTACATCTGCCAGTCGCCAGATGACCATATTTTATGGCGGTCAAGCTCATGTGTTTGATGATGTTCACCCAAATAAGGTCATATATATATATATATTATATATATATATGCTCTCTTTCTCATTGTTTATGCTAATAAGTTTAGATTTCTAGATGCATAGTATGACCAACTTGGTCATTATTTATTCCCTTTTCAGGCAGATGTAATAATGGCCCTAGCTGGATCAAATGGAGGATCATGGTCAACAAGTTTCTCACCCAATTCAGCTGTAAAACCATCTGGTAGTGAGGCTATTCCTGTGAGCGGTGAGAATGATACAATCATGGCCGCTAAAACTGCTTTGTCGGGTAAAGATAATCTTGGGAGATTATACAACACTGGAAATTCAAGTCATGGGCTTGGCTCTAATGATCGAATGCTAATGCTTTCTGGTAAGCTGCTCTCTTCTTAACCTTCCCAACTCCAAAAGTGTTTAATTTTTTTTTGAAATTTCTTGATAAAATAATACTTGTATTTAGTAGCAAATGCAACAAAATGAAGATTATGGTTTTGGGTGCAGGGGGGCAGGGTAACATGTCAATGAAAGATGCAAGGGGGGCAATGCAAGACCAAAAGACTGAAGAGAAACAGTGATGAATGGCCTTCAAAGGTACCTAATCATGGATGATTATTGTTGTTAGGGAGTTGGATTATGGTGTAGTTTAGCTGTTAACTATTTATCTAGTTATCCACCAAATAGTAAAATTGCTGCAAAATTATATAGTTTCACTCTATGATGCCTTATCCAGAAGACATCTTTTTGGCCATCTTCAATCAAATCTATCTACCCCCTTCTCCCTTAAATGCCAGTATTCGACTATTTTGTCTTCAATCAAATCTATCTCGTGTTCGTTTAATTTTAAAGTTTCTTTGTGTATTTGAACGAGTTGGGTTCACATAATGTGGTGGCTGAAAATAAGAATACCTGTGAAAACCAAAGCTCAAAATTTGTGTCTACACTTGTATTAATAAAAATGTTTATTAGCCAAAGTACAAAAAAATACCCTTTTGCCGTGGGAAGACAAGCCAAAAACACGTAAAAATTAAAGCTATAACACCCAATGTAAAACCATGACTATTACACGACCGGGAAAATCAAAATATATTTGACAAAATTAGCGGTAGTTAGGATACGTTGGGGAATACATGCACCTCTCAGCGAATTTAACAAGATCTGTAGGACGAGGTTTATGAGAAGCTAGACCTGAAAATAAAATTGTAACTTCTTTTAATCCACAGTTCCTTGTAATTCATAATTTACATACACGCAATATATATTATATATATATATATATATAGATACATACTGTAAGTACTAATTATGATGATGAAGAACTTACCAAGATCATATGCCTTGGCAGCTACATAAGCTGCAATATTAGCTGAAATCTTTCTGATACACGAAAACGATGGATATATAATTCCCTTTGCCAAATCTGCTTCCGTTACTTGTGATGCCAAACCTTCCGCTGTACGAAAATTTTCAAACTAGTCACCATAAATCTTAAAAACACGAATCACATAGTTTAGATGATAACTATCAAGTCTATTAACTCGACTTTTTGCCAACTGGTTGCATGATAGTTGGTTAGATTAGAATGCCTCAAAAGATATAAATGTTGGTTTTTCCACTTACACGCAGCCAAAAGCAGGTCGTCATGCACGGAAACTACACCAGACATGATCAATCCCAACCCGAATCCAGGGAATATGTAAGCATTATTTGCCTGCATTTAAAAAAAACCATAAAGAACAAAACTAGCAAGTTGTTCAAGAAAGCTAAGAACACGATTATAGGTTTAGACCTGGCCAGGCACGAAAACTTTGTCCTCGTATGTCACGGGATCAAATGGACTTCCACTAGCGAAAATAGCACGACCCTACAAAACCAAAATCCATCGTGACAAACTAGATACAGAATTCTTAAATATATATATATATGTGTGTGTGTGCGTGTATATATATATAGTTTACCTGGCTCCATGTATATGCTTCTTCAGCTGTACACTCTGCTTGTGAAGTTGGATTCGATAGAGCCATAACGAGAGGTTTCTACATGCCATTTGATCATATCAATCTCGAATTCTTTAAAAGAAAACCATCGTTTATTATACTAGAGATCAAAAACAAAATTAAACTAACCTCATTATTAGTTGCCATGGCTTCAATAACTTCTTGTGTAAATTGTTTCCCCACACCAGATGTTCCTATTAGCACCGTTGGTTTAATGTCCTACATAATTAAGTTAACATCTTTATGATCTTTTAAGCAATATTTTACCAAGAGATTTAAGCAGGTTTTATATATATATATATATATATATATATAGGGTTAGGTTCAAATGTAAACTCAATTTTGGCTGTGAACGTGAGGACAAATCTCAGCCACACATCTTCGGTTATGGTGGACGCGATCACGGAGGATTGACGCGATTCATGGGAGGGTGGAGATTATTAAAGGAGGGGAACCAGGTCAAAGCCGCCTTTATTGACCGGATAAGTGGCTGAGATTCGTCCTCACGTTCACAACCAAAAATGAGTTCACATTTGAACTTTCCTCTCTCTCTCTCTCTCTCTATATATATATATATATATATATATATATATATACCTTTACAGCATCTAAAAGACTCGTAACAGGTTCATGCTCGTGAGCCCATGGTTGCTTAAAGTGTTGAAGAGACTCTTTGCGTGAGCTCACGACCAATCCCTATGAGAAAAAAAGAAACACAATTATTAATCATAGTTATCTAATAGCATCATCTAGTTCCTAATATACACATTGTTTTTTTTTCTCATACCTTTGAGTCAACGAGCCAGATCTTTTTACGAGCGTCTTCTATGTTAGAATCTGTCTGTTACAAGTATCTATAACGAATTAGGATCATAAAGTTTAGAATGAGCAGAGTTACACCATGCTTTTACCTTCTTTGATATATCGAGTGCAATAAGTTCTGCTATACCCGTACCAGCCTTTGAAAACAAAAGAAAAAGAGTTACGATGAGAAGGCAACCAAAGCTATGAAAAATAAGCTCGTTTTTGTGGCTGAGTGAAGAGTTCACCTCTCCGGCACCTAGAAATAAGAACGTATGATCGGATAGGGTTCCACCAAGTAGTTTTATAGCTGAAAGCAAACCTCCAAGAACAACAGATGCCGTACCCTATAAAGAAGGAAAGAAACGGGGCTTTTTCAATAAGCTCAAAAAACAAACTAGCTGATAAGTTAGCTGTTGGCTGATAAGTAGCGTTTCAAAAAGCTAGTTTACGCCTAACCAAACAGGGCTTTTTCAATAAGCTCAGAAAACAAGGTATGGCCTTAGTTCAAAAGTGTCGATTACCTGTATATCGTCGTTAAAAACTAGATGAGTTGTGCGGTATTTTTTAAGTAAATCAAACGCGTTATGGTTTGCAAAATCTTCAAACTGGACAAGGATCTTTTCACCATAGTTTCGCTTGACTGCACACATGAACTCCTCTAACAACTCGGCATATTCCTAAACCAAAAGATAAAGAAATTTATTTCTTAAGTTTACATCAAACATAAAAAAAAAAGAAATAACATAATTAAAACGCACCTCCCCTCTTGCTCGATTCTGTTTGAGACCAATATAAAACTCATCGTCAAGCAACTTCTGATTGTTAGTGCCAACATCTATGGTTATCGGCAAGCACTGTAACATCGATAAAGAAATCTTGGTTGGATTATAGTTTATAGACGTAGAATATATAGTCGTAAGATGTTATTAGAATGCTAAAAGACTTAAAAGCGAAGGATTATAATTACAGCTGAAGGACGAACTCCTCCAAGTGCGGTATATAAAGAGAGTTTTCCAACAGGTATCCCCATCCCCTGCAGTATTTCAAAAACGCTATTAAGCCGTAGAACCAATCGTGATATTTGTCTTAATAAGTTTGATGCTGCACCTGGCAACCAAGATCGCCTAGCCCCAATATACGCTCGCCATCAGTTACAACAATCACTTGGATATTTCTCTCTGGCCAATTGTTCAGCAATTCACGAACATGCCCTCTGATTATATATAAGGTCTGAATGATTAAGTACTAGAACTTTTTTCTTTTGAACGAAAGAAAACGACAAGAAAATGGGAATGAAGTCAGTATCATACTTGTCTTTTAAAGAGATATAAAGTCCCTGAGGACGGCGAAAAATGCTGCCAAATTTCTGGCAAGCTTCACCGACCGTTGGAGTGTAAACAACCGGGAGTAGTTCCTCCACATGGTCGATTAGGAGTTTGTAAAACAACATTTCGTTTCGTTCCTGCAACATACATTACATAGATTAACCCATTTTTATTCAATTTATCTGTTTTTTTTAATTCGATTTGGTATAAGAAACGCCATGGACATACCTGAAGATCGATCATAGCTATGTATCTTTGCAAAGGAACCTGGTATTGGCGTAGATTGTGCAGTACTTTTTTCACCTAATTTTGATATATATATATATATATATATATCAAGAAAACAAACAATGAAGCAAGAAAGAAACATGATGGTTTTAGATATGAAATTAAGGATTTATTTATGGGGATTTACTTGTTGTTCTTGAGTAGATATTGTAGGAGGAAGAAGGCCCTGTAAGTAATGAACCTCTCTTTCTCTTTCTGTGAATGCAAGCCCTTTGTTCTGGTGTGGGTCTCGTAACAAAATGTACCCACTGTATATATATACATATATATATATATATATATATTATATAACAAACACCATTTGAGTAAGAGTGAAACAGTGATTGAAGAAGATGAAGAAGAAGCCATTAATGGATTTAAAATCACCTGGAAATAGACATGTTCCATGGGGTAACCAGTTGATCTACACCGCCATTATCATCAACATCAACATCACCCTCACTCGCCATCACCGAATTACACCTCTGTTTCTCAACAAATTCTCTGAAAACAACACCCCAATTCTGTTAAAAAGAATCAGTTATTTTACAAACCCCAATTTGAATTTCCGATTAGATTAAGAAAATGTGATATAATCATTAGTAGTATAAGAAAGAAGAATGAATGAATGTATGACCTACGCAGGCAGAAAGAAGGAAATGTATAGAATCAAGAAATCTTGATTTTTGAATGTGATGTTATAATATCAGAGAAATGGGTATCTTGAATTGAAATGAAGGAGGATCAAGGGGTAGAAATTATATGTGTGTGTGTTTTAAGAGAGAAAGTAGGAGAGTTACCCTCTTCTCTAGAGTTGAAGGTTTCTTCCTTTTCTTTCTCCAACAGTTGAAGATTTCTTCATATTTTTTTGAATTTCGGATTATTTATCTTTTATTTAAAAAAAAAAAAAAAACCCAATTTGGGTCTTGTTTATCAGGATTTGTTGTCACTTTAAGAATATGGTAGTTTGATGAAAAACTTATTTATGGCTTGTTTTATATGGGTCTTATATATTAGTTGAAACAATGTATTAATGTGATAGTAAACCTTAATGATAAGGGTATTTATTTTCTTTTAACGGTTTATATTTGTATCCATAATCCTTTAATTTATGTTTCTTGATGTACAAAATACATTGATATAACATGTTAATTTTAAAATCTACAATCATCTTGGTGTGAATACCAACACCAACACACACGAACACACATATAGGCACGAGCATACTATAAATACGTTGGTACAAAACATAATAAAGAATAAAGGGACTGATTCTATTTGCTACAACTCTTCGTTAATTAAAACCAATTTTGGATTAACATGGCATCCAATAGATGGTCTTTTAACACAAAATAAACAAGATCAAATACGAATCCATGGTTAACTCATGGGTTGAACTAGTGAGTAAACTTTAAAATCCTAGTTTACAAGATCTCATATTTAAATATTAGAAGTGTTATAAACTCATAAAGAGCCATGTTGCTAGAGAAAAAAAAATCTAAACTCGGTTGGATTTATGTGAAAATATACATAAAATTGTAAAAGTAAGGCGCATATGTGAGTTCTATTTCGGTATGTAACTATTATACATGCTTCAAAAAGATCAAAAAATGTTATTTTTATTTTTTCATGATTAGACTCAAACTTTGTTTCGATGGTGATTGTACATTATACAAGTATTTGATCTGATAAAAGAATAAAAAATAAATTACATGTGTAATTAATAAACTTTTTACATTCACGCTGTGTTTTTCGAGTCTATTACGAAAGAAAAGAAGGAGGTAAAGCAAAAATCTCATGTTCTAGTATTAAAAGGAAGATACGTTAAATAAATAATTTTTAATTTTTCTCTCAAATGTAAAAAGAAAAGGAAGGAAAGAAATAATAATAATCAAAAGTATTTATAAAATTATACAATCTATACATTAATTACATTTCCTAGAGTAGACTACAAATTTGGTCTTTATGCTTTATCAAAAATAACACCTTCTTGTAGTTTTAAAATTATAAAATGATCATTGTAGTTACCAAAATGTTTGAGTTTGGTCCTTTCATCTAACGACGGTTAAATAAAAACATATTATTTTTTATCATTTTTTGTCTTTTTACCCAAACCACATCTACCAAAATCATAAAAACTGATTTTGAAGGGGTAAAAGCAAAAAAATCAATAAAAGAACAAAAATGCCTTTTAATTAACATACTTTTTAAAATAGTTATTAAAAAAAGGATAAAGTTCAAATGTTTTTACAAATCACATAGACTAAAAAATTTATTTCTAACAAATCACATGGACCAAATTTGTAGTTTACTATAAATATATCTCTCCAAATGCAATAATATATATATATATTGTATATATATTTCCCCCGTTCTAACGAAGGCATTAAACTAAAAAAGGTTGGAAAAACCAGAAAGCGCGGAAGGCGCCCAAACCTGTTAAGTGCCCTAGTAAACAAATCAATTAAATTTACTTTCGTCTTCCTCCCAACTCCATTCAGCTTCAGCAGTCGGGTGAATCAACCAAAATTCTTTAACTTTTCAGGGTTTACCACCATCTAATTGAAAACCCCATTACCAACATGGATCATCGTCTTCGTTCTAGAGGAGAAAAGAAGGTTTTCTCTGGGTTTACAACAGCTGAGGTATGCTTTCTCTCTGTTATTGTGTTTTCCCACATGGGGATTTAACTTACTCCTTATAATTCTATTCTATCTGAAGGTGTTTGTTCATTACGATGGTGGAAGTTTTTGAACCATTGTTTCTTTCATATGGGGTTTTGGTATTTCTAACGAATTCTATGTTTCATCTATGGTGTGTGTTGGTACTATTGTTTATAGATGACTGTTGCCTATTTTCGGGTTTTTGAGCTGGGTATCTTAGCTTTTATAAGGGATTCTGATTTTCTTTTGAGAAACCATGTTAAATTGTACATATCGTTGTTAATTTTTTGTTGATTTTGAAACCATTTTAGGTGAATTTAATGTAGCATTGGAAGAGGATATATACAATGATTTCATCATGTAGTTTATTTGGCCTCCTAACAGCAATTTTTTTATGAATACATTCTTGAATTCTGTAGGCTAGTGATTAGTCGTATATAATGATGTTTGAATTCAATCCTGCTTGTGATTCCAATAGATTTCCTTACTTAATTGCCAACGTCATGAAATTTAATATTGAATCTGTAAAGTAATACTCCATTTTTTTTCCGATTTTATTCCAAAATTCATTGCAGTTTGCATATCTCATCTCCAATTATCATATTATAAGCTCATAAAAGGCTCGTATGAGCTTAACATTAGATCTTTCAAAGAAAATACATTTTTAGTCCTCTTTAGGGAAACCAAAATCAAGAAGTCCTCTAGTGGCTAAGATTGGTGCCGCTGGATCAAAAAACATATAAAGTTGACCAAAAGAAGCCCTTTAAACTATAGCTCCATATATCTTACACATAATAATGTCAAGTTCCTTATAACTTCTAAGGAGGTAGCATTGTAGTAATCTCAACTTTCATGTTATTGCATAATTTGCTTTTTTGCCCCCATTAAATTAGACTCTCAATGAAATCTTAAAGTTTATACTTTCTTAGCTCCACTCAACAGTTGATCATCTTAGAAAATATGTACGATTAATTGTTTTTGCACACTAATTGAAAGACAAAAGTATGCATCATTTATGTTTATGTCAAGTCATCATTAGTGAATTCTTTAACTTGACAGATGGAGAAAATGGAGAGAGTACGAAAGGAATCAGGGGAACATCCTATAGGTCCGGAGGTCTTTAAGAATTTGACAAAAGGATTCAAGTGAGTTATGATTTCCAAGTTCCACAAATATCTATCTGCATCTTCTTTTCCAGCTTTATGTTCATAAATTGTTTAAAAGTTACAACCTTTGCAATCCAGTTCCCCACAACCTATACTATACTTGTTCTTCCTGTTTTGCAATCATAAACCTATGTTCATTTTCAATTTTGATTTGACTTTCGGTCAAGAAAAATTAGAGGAAACCTGTGGGCCCAAATTATAGAACCAATT
The DNA here is from genome assembly GCA_036898165.1 of Silybum marianum. Lineage (NCBI taxonomy): Eukaryota > Viridiplantae > Streptophyta > Magnoliopsida > Asterales > Asteraceae > Silybum > Silybum marianum. The sequence continues at coordinate 27,372,304 of CM072539.1, forward strand.
TTATATGTAATAATGACAATGGGTAAATCGGCAATCTTGATAAGTTATTGTATGATTTGCCCTGTTGATCTAATTGAAGCTCTTTTGGTTTGGCAGCCGTTCTGCAGGTCGTGCCGGAAAACCTGTTTTAAAGTGGACTGAGGTCAGTACCCTTTTTACATACTTGCTAACATTATCAAGAAAAAACTATATCCTCGTCTTTTGACTTATTTTGCATGTCAATCTTTATATATTAGGTCCAAAGTTGGTTCCTGAATAGGCAGCAAGGTCTCATGTCAAAAGATACATCGCTTACTGGTACGAACAAATTGCCAGCTGCCCAAGATGCTTGTGCCTTGAAGAACATGAATGAGACTTCTGATATGTCTAAAGGTGATTCAGTAACATATATATATATATATATATATCTCCCCTATATATATTTATATATGTATCATGTATATATGTAATATATGTGTAATATGCAGGTGAAAAAGTTCTAGATCTGTCGAAGTTGGAATTTGAGGCAAAGTCATCGGATGACGCTTGGTAAGCTCAAGAAGATATATCAGAACTTGAAATAGTGTACCTGAATACTAGATATCTTAGTAACATCTTCATGTTTCCATAAGCTTTATGAGCTATGTTAGAAATAAACTAATTTCATGGTGATAGCCAACATATTCCAACATCACCTACAGATGGTTTTATGATGTCAAATGTACTTCAAATTAACATTAAAATAGCACGAAGGCTCTACACACTTTAAAGGAAATTTGTTAAAATGAGTTGGATTTCGAGCAGGAATGTGATGCTGCAAATATATCGGTCTGTTCTTGATGCATTTTTGTGCTTTGCAGGTATGACGTGGAGACTTTTATTACACACAGATTTCTTAGTTCAGGCGAGCCCGTAAGTTCATATCTTTTATTTTCTGAAAGTTCATTAAATGCTTTTGGAATTGACGTCAAAAAAGGGCTTGTTTATTTGCATCTTTTTTTCTATCGATCACTTAGACAACCTTCTGGCACCTTAATCATCGTTCATGTTAATATAAAATACAATTACTTTTAGATTGTGTGAACATATATAAGTTATTAAAACCTTTCTAGCAAAGTCGCCTGATTCTAGAAAAGCAATCCTTTTTAAATATCATTTTAGTTCTTGGACCTTCCAGATTCTTTCTCAACACTTATATCGTGCATAATATGAATGTTGAAAGAAATTAACTTGGCATAACTTTGATTTCAGGAAGTTCTCGTAAGATATATTGGTTTTGGGACAGAAGAAGACGAATGGGTCCCTGTTAAAAATGTGCGTTTACGATCTGTCCCCCTCGAGCACTCTGAATGCTATAAAATCATGATCGGAGATATTGTACTTTGCTTCCAAGTCCGTAAGCTCTGCAAATCTTGCAAAAATTTTAATACAACTCTTTTATCATTTTACGCTAATCTTTGATGTCATTTGATCCATTATCAGGAGAAAACAGATCAAGCAAGATACTACGATGCTCAAGTTATAGATATTCAACGAAAGTTGCATGATATAAGGGGCTGCAGATGCATTTTTTTTCTTCGATATGAGCATGACAACTCGGAGGTAAGAAAACGATTCATTGCAAACTGTCGTTTTTAAATGTGAACGTAAAAAGAATATTGTTTGCAAGAACTTGACAAAATGTGTTTCTATTGCATTTTTGCAAGAACGACGGTTTGTTTGCAATGAAATAAGTTTGACCTTAAAAGTCAACATGCTGTTGTAGGAGTTATGGTTAACAATTTATAAAACCTTTGTTGTGTTTCAGGAAAGTGTTCGGTTGAAGAGACTGTGTTGCCCGCCGGAGTATTAGATAAACAATTATTCTGTCGAAATATATATATATATTAAGATGTTTTTTATGAATCGTCTAGCAACATTTGTCAATATGATTTTGGATTCGTTGCTAGCGATTCTCGACCATCTTTTCCCAGCTCAAATATTGTGGCATTCGGAAAACAATCGGGATCAGATCAGAGTATGGCAAAAAAAAGTTGCAGTTTGTATCGTTTCGACCGTGGTTTATGTCGATTGTGTGGTGTTGCATTTGAGAAAATGAATATATCTTGACTTTGAATGTTAAGGAAGATTAATTTTGAAAAAATAATTTTTTTAGTCCATGGTTTCTTTAAATATTTCGTGCGTCATATATTGGTAACTATTTATATACTATCAAGTATAGGGGTACCATTACTAATTTATATATATCTATGTAGATTAATTTGTTTAGGAGGGTCTTTTAGTAGGAGGAAGAAACGTGTTTTTTAATTGAGATGACTAATTTAGAATTTTTTTTTTTTGACTTTCTTCGTAAAGCTCCTTCCTAGAAGCTTACTGAATAAGTCGCTTTCTATATCATTACGACATTACCAGTCATGTATTGGTGACCAAATAAGTTGTGAGTCTCATTAAGTTCACTAAATTGCTAACAAACAGTATCCAAGTATTTCTACCAAATACCTAACATTCACTTTGTAAAACAGGTTGAATTTTGTTATTACTTACATTGTGTCCCCTTGGCACCATGAGTTTCAGATTTTAGAACATCTTTCCTCAACCTCAACTGACTTTATGTTTCATTTTAGTCCAAGGTTTGCAATCTTATGCAGGTCTACTATCTTGAAACCGACCGTTTTATATATGCATTAAGGGCTCCAAGGTTTGCATTTCGATGTAACATATATACATATATTATATGTAATTTGAGATGTTATATGATGTCCTTAAGATAGAGAGAATAGTATATTCACTGTATTTGTATAACATTAATAGATAGATCACAATGAAGATAAAAGATTATCAATATCCATCATAAATTATGTGATTTTTTATCGTTTCTAATCAACTTGTCAAACATAAATAATCCTTGAATCTACATAAAAGTACTTTGATTATGCATTATGGAATTTGGAAGAAAACCACAAGTACTTACAGATACATACATATATATATAGAATTTGCACTCTTACGTTATAGATATATATATATAGAGATATATACAGACATTTATGCACTATCGGAAGGTGGTTTTCTTAGTGTTTGTATAACAAAACACAAGTTAGCCAAAAGAATATTGGTTTTGAAGTTCTGACAAATATCCCTGTGACTGTTTATAGCTTCTTCTATGGATTTCTTTGATGTATCATGTTCTTTGAGAGCTTCAGAACAAAGGCCACAAACCCATATCCCACCATGACACTTCTTAACTTCCACAATATAATCTAGAGTGCAATCCTCTTTTAGACCACAGCATCCGCATTCCGCTTCCATAACTTCATCATAATTATTCGTTTCCATTCCAACTTCTATCTAATTCTATATGTCTATCGATATCTGTATGACTGTATCTATTCTATCTATATATATATATACACACATATATGGTTTTGAGATTGATAATCTATTTAAAGATAGATATGGTCTATATACAGATGAACAGTTGCTTTATTTGATCACAAGTTTGCATGAGTTCTGCAATTTGCATGGCAACCATGCAAAAAATAGTAATATTTATAAAATATACATTTAACAGCCACAGATGTTCTGTGACTTCTTTTCTTTAAGCAAATATATATTATTTCTTTATTAATTATATAAACTTGGTATCTTTTTCTTTGACGTTTGCTTAGTGTTTGACAGTTTATTTGTAACCAAAAAACTAAGATAATTCAAGAATAATGTTTAAACTGAAGAAGTGAACAGTAAGATCTATATATAGAAACTCAAAGAACCAAATACAAAAGTACTGTAGTAAAATGTCTGGCTTTCTAAACCTAGATCTTTCTATAAATAGAACCTTTTTCTTTCGAGATTAAATCATATGAAAGACCAATTAACGAACACGAACGCTATGCAATGCGGGATTTCTTCGTCGTTCAATACTTTCCAAGCTATAGCTCGTTCATACGACACAGGCCTTCCCATGCTCGTCAAGCAAATGCCACCCGGAAGACACGCAAAACCCTAAAACCAACAAACAAAACCATAAGCTATATATCTACACAATTAAACGAGTCGTTAATCTTCATATATATATATACATATATATACACACACGAAGTTTGCGAGTTTAATTACTTTTAACTAAATATGGAAAAGTGTACTACTTTTTGGGAAATTTTCAAGCAAAGTTTTACCTGTTGTAGGATCTGCGGGAGCTCGGAGCAAATATTCGTTCTTCCACCTCCATCGAGAATCTTGTCAACAGTAATGTCTTGAAGTGAAACTAATGTAGTTTCGAGCATATCTAACCCTGCCTGATTTGCAAACGTGAAATCCGGCACCGCCTGCAGAATCATAATCTTTCAACATTAAGGTTTCTGTATTCTAGAAGCACGCAATATGACGAAAATAAAAATAAAAACAATACCTTTAAAGAGCAACACATTATGGCATCTGAATGATGCCAAAGTGTTTTCAGCATCGATTCACTTCGTTCATCAACGGTTTTGAACAGTTCTTCGCCAAGAAAGCAACTAGAAATTAATGAAAATAGATCATCAGTTTTTTATTACAATCTAATAAGCACAATTATATAGTTAATTAAGTTGCTCAAAGTACTACTAATTATTAAATGGCTCACCGGAAGCTTTGGCAGATCCAACGAGCTAGCATCTGAGCTTCTGGGGTGCCAGATGGGGCTTGTAGGCTTCGAGAGCCAAAAGGCGAAGGTGAGAGTGCCAAAGCTACCCGTTGGACTGACGATATGATGCTACGCACATACTCTCTTGCCATGGCTGCAATGTTTTCTTGAAGATGACTCTCGAAAGCAAACTGAAACGCTATCGTCATAACGGATTTTGTGGGCCCACGTTGACCGAGGTAATCTGCCGATGCTCGGTTCACGAGCGGCCCCACCTCAAGAGCCGACGCAAGGTCACGCGTCGGATTCGGACTAGGGTAAACCTGTGTAAATCAAGAAAAGTTAAAAAAAAAAAACAAAACATTGATTTCCATTTACCCCCAAAAAAGAAATTTACCGAAGGTTAAACTTTAATTACCGCTGTATTATCGATAGGGATTATACGAAAACCGGAAGGTAGTAGAGGCGCATTGTCGGTAAAAGAAGCATCAATCGGAGCAAATATAAGTTCAGCGGAAGTGCCAATTGCCTTCTCGTCAACTCCGCTACAGAGCTGGGAAACAAAAGAGTTCGATATTTAGGATTCATTTATTTATATCGTTATCTAGGCTACCAAAAAATACCACTTAATTACTTGCAAAAAGAAGATATCCCCAGGCACGAGCATGTCATCCGCCCGATAATTAGACATGTTTTCGAGCTTAATAACCTCCATAAACTGCTTTCAAAAGGAAAACCCGAATCAATAATCCACAAAAGTTACGAACTTTCAAGTCTTTTTTTTTTATCTTTTTTGAGGTAAGAAGTGTAAAACTTACCTCTTCATGCTCAATGGTATGAGCCAAAGGAAGAATAACCTGCCCACCAAAGTTTCCGGTTCTAGCCAACGGCACGCCACACGGACCAGCTTTAACCGAAGCAGCCAAGTAGCAATCGATACTGCTGTCTGCCCATTCTGAACGGTGTTCTCGCAAGAATCTCGTAAGTATTGCCGGAGGTACATTCTGTCCAAATTACAAAAGAAACCAAGTTCAAAATCATCGATAAATTTAGTTTAAAAATTGGTTTTTTTGACCACAAAAGTGAAATTTTTTGGATCTTTTCGGCCATCAAACATACTTGTAAGAGCATTGAAGCTTTAGCACACAGCACGCCATTGCTGATTGACGGAAATCCATCGGAATACATTGGAGTCGCCCCCATAACTTTATCAGGAGACGAGTTTATAAGAACGGTAATATCATCAAGTCCATCACTTTCCATCAGAGACCAACCCTCATCGGTGAAACCATTAATGGCTTCATTAAAACCTCTGCAATTAAAAGATTATAATCTTTTAGGATTCGTAAATTTCATGAAACATTATAAGAGATGGTGAGTTCGATATGATCATGATAGAAAAAGAACCGACTTGCTCATTCTTTGGCCAATTGCACGAAGAGCAGACGGTCTTCTCCCCCAACTAACCGCCATCGGTTGAGAAATCTCCTGCGAAATCTGCCTCAGCTGTCGTAAAGCCTAAGATCAAGAAAATAAAACCGTTAAAGAAAATACTTCTTCTGGTCCATAAAAATCGCAAAATGTCAAAGAGATTCACACACACACACACACACATATATATATATATATACATACCGCCATTGTCGTCCTTTGAGCAAGTAACGTTGATGATTCGTATAGAGGGCGTAAAACTTCCGGAACACGTGCCGACTATATGATACAAAGTAAAAATGACGTTAGACGACATTTATAGAACTTAAAAACAATTTTAATTTCCTTTTCTCATTATACCTCCAAATCGAAATGATCAACGATATGAATTATCGAGCCACCACCATCACAGGGTCGTATAAGGTATCCGCTAGGAAGCATCTTGGCTCTAACAAAATGAGGCACCGGTGGCATGCTAGGCCCGTTTTGGGTGTGGTTCAGTGATCTCTCGCAAATCTTTATAAGTAACGTTAACAAAATCGATCCAAGTCATTTAACATGATTTCCTTAAAAAAAACGTACAAATAAAAAATCGTTTTTTTACACGTACCACCAGGCTACCGTCCTCCATCGCAGTTGTATAACGTAGCAACCAGAAGTCGCGGGCCGGTGCTAAAGTAGTTGGTGCATAAAGCTATAAAAACATCAAAAAAACATACAAAAGGATCGAAGCATTAAGTTTTTACGCCATTTGTTAAGGATCTACCGGTATGCAATCAAGTACTAATTAATTAAAACAAGTGCTAAATTAATTAACCTGCATGTAAAGTAGCTCGATGGTTCCATTAGTTCCGGTTGTGAGCACATTAAGAACATCCACAGCTCGGCAATCACGATACCATGATGGCCGATCTTTGAGAATTTCGGCAACCTGAAAATAGGACCTCCCGAGATCAATATCACATGTTTTTTTAACCAGAAGAAAAATAGATCTGTGTACATCTTACCCCTACCGGACCCCACCTCCAGGTGGGATATATTTTTATAAAGTTTCTAATAAATATAGGGAGGGAAAAACTTACTCTTGTAGGTTCGAGACCGACAAGACCGCATGCACGAGATGCGACACCGGTGCAACCATGAGAAATAGCAACGATTCCTATAGAATCCGGACCAGGCTACAAAATTGGTAACACAGAAATTATGATCAAGATTCCACTACTAGAAAATTGAGTATTTTCAACGGAAAATGTCGTTGAAAATTTTCTACGAATTTTAGAGGGATTATTGACAAAACATAAGTTTTCTACGAATTTTTAACGAATTTCCGTTGAAAATCTCTCACAAAATGCATTTTCAACCAAAAACTTTTTGACGAGACATTCCGTTGAAATTTTTTTGGTTGAAAATGCATATATGTTTGTGAGAGATTTTCGACGGAAATTCGTTGAAAATTCGTAGAAAATTTATGTTCTGTCAATAATCCTTTAAAATTCGTAGAAAATTTTCAACGACATTTTCCGTTGAAAATTAATTTTCGTTGAAAATACTCAATTTTCTAGTAGTGTTCAAGTTAAAGACTTCAAATTAATCAAGATCATTAATTTGTTTTTAAAGATTATAAGTATTTGATATTAGTAATTAATTATAATAAATAGGACTACATTTCTTTAACAGAACCCACAAAATGAAATTAAATAACATGAATTATTTGCCAACGGTATATTCTTGCTTTTGGAATAGGAATTTAAAATTGAAAATTGAAAAAAAAAAAAAATCTATAAAAAGGTTGAATGTGGAGGATAGTGACTCAAATGATGAGATTCTAATGTGAATTAGAAGGCTAGCAAGTTTCTTTAAAAAGAATTGTTAATTAAATTAAAGGATAATATTAATTAAAGGTTAATGGAATAATTAAACACAATTAAAATATTTGAAAACAGTGATTAAAGTAGCTGCAAAGAACCTTCATCCCAGGCATTTGGACCCACTCCACAGCAGTCCCAGTTGCCTTTGAAATAAACTCTGTTAAAGTCTCCTCTGCAATGGACAAAAGCCTAAAAAACATACAAAAAAAAACACATTTTTCATACTTAAATTCATATAGTATATATATATATACACACACATAGGTTAGGTTCAAATGTGAACTCAATTTTGGCTGTAAACGTGAGGACGAATCTCAGCCACACATCTTCGGTTATGGTGGACGCGATCACGGAGGATTGACGCGATTCACGAGAGGGTGGAGATTATTAAAGGAGGGGAACTAGGTAAAGCCGCATTTATTGACCGGATAAGTGGCTGAGATTCGTCCTCACACGTTCACAACCAAAAATGAGTTCACATTTGAACTTTTCTCTACACAACACATATATATAGTTAGTCATAAAAAAAAGTAAAATTTAATTAATTTATCTTAGAATAAAATTACCCAGCAGGAGTAGCAGCATCCCTTGGTGGATGTTGAGAAGTCAAATGGTGTTGACCGCTAGTGACGACCGACTCACAACTGGTGTCCGTGGTGGCGACCGCCGGCTGAGACTGGTGGCGAAAGTAGCCATTTGAGTAAACCAAATTAGAGACTTGTTTTTGTAACCTATCGTTCTCCTCCATCAATAACTTATTCATTGCAGATAACTTCTTATTCACAGCTTGCAATCTTGATGACTCCTTTCTTTGCTTTTCTCTACATCTTTATAACACAAACAATAAAAAAAAAAAATTAACCAAAAACCCACAATCAAAATGGGATTTCTTGGATAACGAAAAAGATTACGACCCATATCTTTCTGGCTCAAAATGGGTTTTCTTTAATGCAATTGAGATGAAATGGGTGTATAAAAATCAAGAATTTATGATATATATATATATATATACCTTCGGTTTTGAAACCAGACTTTGATCTGCTTTGGTTCGATGTTGGAGAGAATAGGGCATTCGCGAATGAGTTGTTGACGACGAAGAGAACTGGGTTTTGGGCAATCGTGATATAATCTTTCTAAAGCTTCAACTTGTTCCGGTGTATATCGGACATATTTTCCGTTATCCATTCCCATTGTGTCCCCTTTGCAGCTCGAACTCACTGCCATCATCACTCTAAAAACCAATAAAGATTGCTTAGAAAAAAAGACAATCTTTAAACTTTTTCACTAAAAAAATATGAAAGAAATTAATCAAGAACCCTTCTATTCAAACACCCATGAAAGAACTCTAATTGAATCCATTTAAAAATCTGTAAGAAATCTCAAGATCTTGAAGCCCTAATATCTAAATTCGGTCAAGAATCAAAAGATTATTCAAGAACTTGAAAAACCCAGATGGAAAAACTGTTGATTTTCTTGAATCAAAGAAAGTAAATGCGATTCAAGAAGAAAAGGGAGAATGGAACATGAAGACTGTTCAATAATAAAAGAAGAAAGAAAGAAAAACATTCTCTGGTGTCATGAATAAATATCATTTTTTGTGTCTAAATTCTACTAAAACTTATATAAAGATTTATTTTTTCTTCCCAAAATGCTTATTGACCAAGCAATAATAGTACGACAAGATAGAGAGAGAGAGAGAGGTTGAAAGATGACAAACCTTCTTGTTTTGAAGTGCAACGTTGTCGTTTACCCTTGTTCTTGTCTTCTTTTCTATCCCTCACAACCACGCAGCTCCAAGCACGAAATGCAGATTTTCCATTATTGGATCACTCAAAGATTGTTGATTTCAAAGTTGCAAATTTCTCTCAAAATAACAACTCCCAATTTGAAAAAAATGGTGTTAAAAATCCAAACCCCAAATTAGGAGACACAAGGAGACCATTTACTCATTATCATTCCATTTTCATCTCACTTGTAGTAATCAATTTTCAAGATCTTCTCTCTCTCTCTTTCTATCTATATATATATCTATATATATATATATATATCTTTCTTCTATTTCTTTCTTATTTAAACTTTGAGATGATCACACTCTGCAAAAGTCGACTCTTTTCTTTTTCGCTTAATTAATTGTGTCTCCTTTGGAATGAATAGTTTCAAAAGCTTGTGATATCTTATATACCCTCATGACCTCAGACATTTTTCGTAAATAAATGAAACTTTGGTGAGATATTGTTTTGCATACTTTCACATGAAAAATGAACTGAACTTTTGAATAAATTTACGTGAAAAAGAACCGACCTTTGCATGAATTCGGTTAACTTTGACACGTATCGTATACGTTAAGAGCATTTGCGGTGAAGATATCAAAGTTTACATCAAATGTAGTATTTTAGTTGTTTACGTCTTCAATGAACACAATATAAGTACCTGAATACAATATAATTGGTACTTATATTGTGTAATAAGTAGTAAAATATCAAATTTGGTGTAACTCTATTAATTTACACTTTGGTCCTTCAAGTTTTGAGATTTATGTATTTTTACTTTATTTTATTGTATAACAACTTTTAACCTTGTTACATACAGAGTAAACTCTAATTTTGGTTTATGTGGTTTACTGAAATCTTTGAAAGTGAGACATAAACTTTGATAACTCTAAAAACCATCCATGTGGTTTTCATTTTGCTTTGAAAGCGGTCTCCCATCACTAATTTCGCTAATTTTCTCTATTAGTGTTAGGGAAATTTTTGTACATATATTATATATAAATACAATATATTGTATGTTTAATTTTTTTAAGAAAATTAAGGAATTGGTCTAAATGAACAAAAATATCTTTGACACTAACAGAGAAAATTAATAGAGTTAGTGATGGGGGACCACTTTCAGAGCAAAATGAGAAGAACGATTTTTAGAGTTATTAAAGTTTAGGCCTCACTTTCAAAGATTTCAGTAAACCACGGGGACCAAAACATGGAACCGATCAAGACTGGTTCCAGTTTTGGTTATCATCTTTTAGGAACCGTTAAACGCCGGTTACCCTGTCCCGCTGGGTACCTAAAATCGGAACCACATGTACCTTCTATTTTTTTTTAAATTATGTATTTATTATATTTAAATATGATGACATGAAATGCTTTGGAAATTGTTTTGTTGTTGTCAAGACTCGAGGGTTTCTAATTTATTTATATAATTAATTAATATAAAGAACCAATGTAAGCGATTCCCAACTGTTTCCAAGAGTTCCCAACAGTTCCGGTTCTAAAATATAAGGAACCAATGAAAGAGGCCGATTCTTTCATTCCAAGAACCACCGGATCCGGTTCCATGAATTTTGGTCGGGTACCCGTGTTTGCTCACCCCTAGTTATGGCGTTTTATGGCACTGAGGATTGGTTTTGCCCCACGTTAATCCTTATGGCCCCACTCTAAGGTTTGACTTCCATTACAACACAGTGTGACGTGTAATGACGTGTTACAACGCATTATTTTGTTAGATATAGGTTTTCATTTTTGCTTTTTTGAACATCTAGCTCGGAGGATAGTTGATAATCATGTAGAACACCTAAGATTTGAATAAACATTAAAAAGAAACATAAAATCCAAAACCATAAAAAGGTAAATCCATGAGAATCGAATATGAATTATTTGAACATTGAAAAAAGTAGTGAGTAGAGACTTAGGAGATTTAATCTCGATTTATCATTTTTGATATATTGTTTTCTTATATATAATCTCAATATATTTAATATAAATGGTTTTTCTTTCCTGTTTTGTTTTATAATTTTATATGGATTTAAATTGTTCTACAGGATCATTCAAAACACTAACACATACAAGAATACATACATATAGGTAGACATAAGGCACACCTTAAAAAACATCATGGTCACACCGTAACTCGTAAGACTTAAATCTTGACCTTGCTACCATACCATGTCTTACGTTATTTAGAACCTTGATTAAAGTACATCACTAATTGATAATAATCAACCAGAATAAGTTAAAAATATACAATAGCTACTGAAATAAAAATATGCATAGCCGAAATGTTATTATTAGGGGGCGTTTGGTTCGTCGGAAAGGAATGGAATCTGGTGGAATTGGAATCTGAATTCCTTTGACCAGATTCCAATTCCTTTGTTTGGTTCAGTATTTTCAAGAATTGGAATTTGATAAATTCCAAAGAATTCTATAATTAGGCAATTTGAGATTCCTTACCTTAGTGGTGGGAATTCATAGGAATTGAGTTGGTTTTTCTTTAATACCTAAAATACCCTCCTCCTAAAAAACAATTAAACCCTAATCTCAAACAAAAAAAGTCGACACCTCTTCACTTGGATTTTCGGTTCGGTTTTTTCGGGGGTTTTTTCAGTTTTCGGTTTTTCGATTTCGGTTCGGTTCAGTTTGTTCGGGGTTTTTTTTTTCAATTTTCGGGTTTTCGATTTCGGTTCTGTATTTCGGGCGGTTTTTTAGTTTTCGGGTTTTCGGTTTCTCGGTTTTTTTTTTTCAGTTTCGGTTCGGTTTTTCCTCACCCCTAGCAGTTAGGTTCTCCACCGTTTCCTGCAACAACTAAAATATGTCTTGCCCTAACAGATGTTGTCTTGCTGTAGTTTTTTGCTTTTTTTCTGCAATTTTTAGCTATTTTTGTTGTAAAAAAAATTATGATTTTTGCTGTTTTAGCATTTTCTGTAGTTTTTTGCTGTTTTATGCAGTTTTTAGCTGTAAAAAAGCTCAAATTATTTTTAGTGTTAAAAAATTGAAGTAATTAATAATTATTTTATTAAACTAATTTTAGTTTAAAAAGTTAAATTTAATAAAAAGGGTATTTTAGTCATTTACTGGAATTTCATTCCAATTCCAAAGCCTACATTCTCGCGAACCAAAATGCATGTATTACAATTCTTTCAACTGATTCCATTCCAATTCTGTCAACCAAACAGCCGGTCAAACCTGACAACATTTCAATTCCAATTCCTTCAAAGTCAAATTCCTTTGACAGATTCCATTCAATCCAATTTCATTCTGCGAACCAAACGTCCCCTTAATTTACTAATCTGATAAATTCTCCAAATCTATTAAAAATTGATTCAAACGAAGTAGATGTAGGCTAGGTTGGTTGACGTTGTTGTTAAGTCTTTTTTTTTGTAGAATACGTAGTATTTTTTCTAAATTTTTTTATTTAATGCATTTATTTCACAAATTAATTTAATTCATAATTAACAATAAAACTTAATGATTTATCATAAAAGCAAAAGAGTATATTACAAATTTCATTTCTATAGTTTTATGTTGATTACGAAGAAGGACTCCCTAAACTCTAAAACTTATTGTTAGGGTTTTTATGGTTTCAATTTCGTTATAGATTGGATCATTTATCGTAACTTTTGTTAAAAAGCTTCGTTAAAAATTACCATAAGGAACTAATTGTATAACGAAATTGAAATCACAAAGAATCTCCCCATGAATCTTAAGGTTTAAAGATCTTGTTCTTGATCAACCTAAAATCAAAGGGACGAAACTTGTAATTTACCCAATAAAAATATAGACATAATTTGTAAAGTTCATAATAATAAGAGTATCATTGAAATAAAAAGGAAATTTGCCATAATTCTCGTTTACCTTCGTTAACATTTATGATCAAAATATATTAAAATATAATCAAGTTTGTCTTGATTATTATTTATTATATAATAATATGAAAAAAGTGTAATAAATATAAGACAAATGCATTTTAATAAAATATTTTTATAATATATATATATATAAGTTTAAATATGAACTCAGTTTTATTTTGAACGAAAGGACAAAGAAGACGGCGACACCATGGATGAAGCCATGTAATAACAAGAGTCACCATTTGCTACCCATCAATTTTCCTTTTTGATATAATACTTTTTTATAACCATTAATAAATAATTTGTGACCTAAAACTTAAATTTATATTGTTTAATATGGACCACTAATTTAAATATTTAACTACAACCCCCTCCCCTCCTTAGTAGGTATTTTTTCTGGATTTTTATTTGTTGTTTGTCAATAATAAATTATTTGCTTGTTTATTATTATTATTATTATTATTATTATTATTATTATTATTTATTTACTTGTTTATTTAGTTACTGTTACTCTGTTAGGGTCGATTTTGTCGATGAGTAAATTATTGGTGGGAATCTCAAACTAATGACGGATGACTGAGATATTTTGGCGAACCCATATTGGGATATTTAGCAACTATGTCCACAGAAGCAATAATTTTGTAAATACGTCGAAAACCTGGTGTTAAAGATTATAAATTGACATATTATAATTCATTTAGGACCCTGTAGATCCACTCTAGTTGGTATTTTTCTTGAAAACATCGGATTCTATCAGAATCATTGGTATTTTCTGGACGATTCTTCGAAAATCATTGATAGAAATTTTTATGGATAAATTTCCTAGTTAAAGTCTTTTGTTTTGTAGTGTAGTTTGGTGTTTCAAGAATATAATATCGTTGTTTTTGTTATTTTCAAAAAAATAATATTTACTTTTTTCTAATTTATATCTATACTGTATTATAAAGCATTTGACAAAAACTCTTAAAAACATATTATTATGCAATAAGTACAATCGATTAAAGCATAATTATTTAAAATTCAAAAATACAAGTTATGCATGCATTGGTATAACTTATTAAAGCTTCACGTTTGAATTCGTGTAACTAACTATACAGATAAACATCTAATTTTGAATATAAAAAATCTAACATATAATTAGGATGATCATTCAACTCTAACAAAATACTTAATTATTATATTTATAAAAAAAATATATTATTAAACCAAAATTATATTATTTCATTATAAATCTAGATTATAATTAAAAAACTGAATTAAAGAAAGTATACAAAAAATAAAATCTCTTTTTTCAAAACTAATAAAATCGTATTATAACATTGATAAAGACAACAAATAAAATAAAACATTGAAATTAAGATGGATTTCGCTGCATTGTACGAGTACCTTTCTATTTATTTATAATTGACGCTCCTCCTGAACTCAGATCCTGACTCCGCCATGGGTAGAATGTGTCCTATTCAGTATGAATAAAAATGTGAAATTCATCAACATTCAGTATGAGTAACACAACATTCAATATGAGTAACACATGATCTATTCATGATGCTAACCTGTGAACGCAGATGACACATGTCTCACTCTCATTAATTCGTTCTCACGTTTACAACTAAAACTCGATTTTCTTTTGAACTCGCCCCTATATATATGATGTCACTAAAATGATTTATAAAATAAACAATTATCAAAATCTATTCTTTTATGCAGGATTTATATTTACAAAAAATTATATTTGTGTCAAATTAACGGAAGTTATGATCTGATAATAATTATCGTTAATAATTTGATTGTAAAACTTAAACAAGTTTATGGTTTATGTTATTGGAAAAATACTTATATAACACTAACCAATTGAATAGAAATTGCCGAAACAAATGGTTATCGAAGATGCACTTAAAAAGAGAAAACCATTGAATAAGAAATTATCGATATAAGTGTTGAATATACCGCATAAAACGAGGAAAAAATAATAAAATTTAGGAAAGGCACATGATAATCACAAATAGCATCATATCAACGTCATTATTTTCATCATGTTTACATGACCCATCCATTACGAAGTTTGCTGTGTTGGGCCTTATTATTTGGATTTTACTTTACTTATTTAAATTGATAAGAGGATAAAATTTGATGTCGATATCGATGGAGTTAATAGTAAAATGGGATAAATTGATCTAATTTATTTTTCGAACCAAATTTTCATTTTGTTTAAAGTTCATGCAAATGTCTTATATATTTGTGTAAATCTTATTTTTAAATTAAAAAAAATAGAAAAAAAAATTATTTACATAAATGCTGATCTTTACCTAAATGTGGACCCTTATACAAATTTGAGTAATTTTTTTCTTATTTTCTTGATCTAAATATTCAGTTTACGTGAATGTGTATGACATTTAAGTAAAATTTGACCAAATAAAACGTTCTTTTGAATTTTCCTCCACATACGAACCCGTCTTTAGAGACATTGGTATTTCACTATTTCTGTCACTTGTTTTTTTTTTCTCTCGCTAAAATAGTCGGTACGACGTAGGATTGAAAAGGGAATTTAAATACGTGTCAGAAAAGTACAACTTTATGTTAATTGACGGTGTATTTTTAGATAAGGACGGTGTATTTAGTATTTTCTTAAGCCACCACATCATCATTGAATGCATAAACATGGTTGAAGATGGTGAAACTGGAGTCCGTCCATGGGAAGAAAAGACAATAAAGAAACAAAAAAGAAAAGCGACTGCCTTAAATGCTGAAGTAAAAAGTATACAAGATCTAATAAATAAAACTAACACTTTTCGTATGTTTTAGATAGGTTAAATAAATGAACACGTTTAAGAGAGAAAATAATCATGTAGGCCTTCAAGAAGAATCGAACAAAATAAGAATGTTAAAGTCATTAATGAGTTACTGGAATGTTAAAAGTCTTTCAACAAAGCTTTTTGGCATTGGATAACATGGCTTTTTTGTAAAGCTTTACATGCACCAACCTTTTGAAGAAAGTTTTTTGTGATTTGTGTATGTTGAATTCTCTTTATTATAACTCTTTTAAAAACTTTGTAGCATAAAAGTAAATTTATAAATAACTTTTTGGATGAGATGAATAGGTAGAAAAAAATCATTGAAAGACTTAACCATTGTGTATGACGAAATTAAAGAGAAATATGGAATTTGTTGGACTTTTGAAATTGTTTATTGTAATGCCTTTATGTATTTAAATTTTAACATTAAATAAGACTTGTTTTTTCAAAATAAAAAGTATAGAATAAGGTTTGAAAAATAGGTCATTTCTATGTAGCTTTTTCATAAATCTTTTTTTCCTTAATTACAAGCTCAAGTTAAGATTTTAGTTTTTGTTTTGTTTTTTGCTTTTCATTCGCTATGTTATAAAAGTTAAACTAAATTGATATGCAATTTTTTTTTGTTTTCTTCAACGTAAATTACAAATATATTCCAATTTTGTCCTCGTGATATGTCATTTTGGTTGGATGTAGTACATGTTACTAACAGTTTTTAACTTTCATCCGTTAAACAATGGAAATTTGGTCTATTCTAATTTTTCTCTCATGTTAATGCAATAGGTACATAATTAAAAGTTATTAAGTGATAAATATTTGAGAAATAAAGAAGTGATAAATATTTTAGAAAAAAAAAGAAGTGTTCATAGTTATTCACACCGTCAAGGTCGTGTTTGACTGCTCAATAATTTCGGCTTTGACTGGTCAAAAATTACGGCTATAAAAAAATAGAGATGATAGTTTCGTAATTTTTACAAATAGACGACAAACGGTTGGTATATGAACCTATGTGGTTCACATATGAACTATTTTAACGGATTCACGTATGAGTTTGTGTGATTTACATATGATAAGTAATTGATTCACATATGAACGTTTGTGATTTATATATGAACTAATTAATGATTCATATATTAACCCATGTCATTCACATATGAAGCTGTGGATACATATATGAATCAGTTAAATAATTCACATGTGCAATTTTTTTTTGGACCGGGGGAGTTAAAGTTAGCTGTTAGCTTTGTACTTGTTCACGTTAGAACGGGTCAGGTACCCCTGGCGGCCCGCAATCGACTCCCTTTCCAACACCATAATTCTCTGAAATTCGCCTGAGGAAAAGTCCTTTGCAAGGCTCGAATTTGAGACCTACAAGGGCAAAAACCCCCCAAGGTTTTCCTTGGTGGCCAACTGAGCTAGCCCAACTGGTTCACATGTGCAGTTAAATAGTTCACATTAGAACATATTGTTTATATGTGAATCACATAAGTTCACATGTGAACTATTTTTAACGTCTATTTGTAAAAGTTATGAAACTACCCCTCTATCTTTAGCATACTCATGCGATGAGTTATCCGGTTTCACGTTCAAAGTCGCAAATGTTGGCTAGATAAAGAGTTATGGTCATTTCTTTACTTCTCAAATATTTACCAACTTCTCATTTGTATATTTATATATATATATATATATTGATTGTTTAAAAAATAGTGAAAATGGAAGGAAAATAATCAAAATGCGTTTACTTAATGGATTGAACTTAATAGCCTCCGGTGGGAAGGATCAAATATGAGAAAAATGGTAACTAGGTGACAAAATTGTATAGGTGTATTTAAAAAATGATGAATCTTAAAAAAAAAATTGGACCTTTTGACGGTTTAGACAGATTACCAGGCGGTCAGATTGTGGTTTGAGCGGTTAGATCCAATCGCATTTTTTATGGTAAGATTTGACCGGTATAGATATTTATTTCAAAACTCACGGATTAAAAAAACTATAACTTGCGGTTATAAGTTGGAATAAACAACCTCTACAAGGAAATTAAGAAAATAAATAAAACAATGGACCAAAAATATAGTGTACTCCAAATAGGAAAAGTAAATTACATATTGGTCTCTACCCTATTACCAATTTTCTTCTATTAGGTCTCTCCAAAAAAAAATTCTCGCCAAAAACCCTTGTGACATGTAAAATGATTGGTTTTGATCTCTATTACTTATGCTTGTTAACTTTCAACCAGTGGTATTTTAGTCATTTTTTTATTTTACTATAACTTTCTATTAAATAAACGAAAAATCAATTTATTAATAAAATTTATTAGTTTTCTAGCGATAATGCCCAATAGAACGCAAAACGAATCACATTGATGACACCTTTAAGGGTAATAAAATAATTTACACTACGATGATAACATCAATGGTGGCACGGGTCATCACTCATTCCTTGGTGGATCCGCCAACGACTTAACGATACCAACCAAAATACATGTTTTGTGACACAATAAGTCCAACTGACTAACCAAAATATCGTATATCACTAATAGTTTTTTTGGACAAAATTTTGATATATTAGTTTTCACCAACTACACCTTATAAGAACACCAATTCTGAATACCACGGTTATGTAAAACATTAAAATTTACTTCTTATTTTACGATATTACTTACTCTGCAATTATAAAACTTATATTCGTTTATATTTTTTCGATATAGACTAAACCTCTGATCACCTAGAGGCTAGAGGTCACATAATTTCCTCTTTTTCTTTTGCTAACCGACCACACAACTTCCTTTACGACCTCTTAGTATTGTTATTGCAAATGTATGCATATCTGATCATTATGTATGATAGATATACAAAAATGTACACAAGCCACGAGGCTTGTGAGATGTACACAAACATTAATAAGATGATGATCATGTCATTTTCTTTATGATTTAGATTTTCTATTCATATATATATATTGATTTAGGGTGTTAGGGTATTCTTGATGGAGAATATAAAGATTACATGATTAAAAAAGCTACAATAGAGAAAAATGACAAAAAATGGAATTGATCTCAACATTAGCAAAGACGTCATTTGGTCCAAAGACCTGTTCAAACAAAAATGAATAACATATGGTTTTTTTTTTGTAATAACAAATCATTGGGACTAAATCCAAGATAAATTAAAAATTACATGTACAAAAACCAAAATTTTAAAGGTTGTTAAGAAATATATATAAGTATTTTATAAAATAATTAGTGGTCATTAAAAAATCATGCATAAAACAACCGAATTATGCGTGGGCAAACCTTTACATATTCAAAGTATGTATAAAATAATCAACATTTTACAAATACAAAGTGACATGTTTATAAAATTTGATAAAAATAAAAACAAATTGTATTATAAGTCATTAAGTATTTATTTTGATGTGGAATTTATGTTTCATTATAAATAAATAAGTGATTTTTTAACGTAATAATTTTAAGAAGGTTTATTTATAATCCCAAACATAACATGTTTAAAATAATTTTAAAAATTAAAACAATTTGAGAAATATGTTGATTAAAAAATACATAATGGCAGACCAATTTGAGTGCTCTTTTTTCAAGTCTTGCATTCCAAGCACTCAAATCTCTTTTTTCTTTTCAAATTACTCGCAAAATGACTAAATATATTTCTTATTTTATATGGATAAATTACTACTTTATATGAAATAATATTTTATTGTGGTTTATTGACTTCAATATGTTCATATATGAGAACAAACATTATAAGCAATTGTTATGTAATATATTATCTAACATGTTAACATTTTGTTAGCAACATTTTAAAACTATATTAAAATGTTGAATATTGAATTTATAAAAAATAGTTTTAAAAGTTGCTAAAATACTACTTATAAATCTTAGCTATTTTGGTCAACTACGTAAAAAAAATAAGTATAAAATGAACCGGAAGGTCTCGAATACTATTTTGGACAATTGCCCAACACGCTAATGTGGAAAAAACATGGTTTTTCTCATGTTGCATTATATATACTATGAAACATAGTAGTTGCAATAAACTTATAAAATAATCGTCCGTAATAATATTTTATATATAGTCATGATTTTATCTTTTAGTTCTTTATTTTTTGTATGTTTTTTATTTAAAAACAATTCATATTGATTTAAACTAACTAAATCGTATACCTTAGATTTATTATTTGTTGAAAATTCTATTCTTATGAACGAATAACATACATGAATTAATATAAACATAACATAAATAAAAGCTATCAACTTATAAACTCTTAAACTTAAATTATTTATTATTATTATTATAATTTATGTTGGTTTTTGGGAGAACAAAAACTAGTAATCATGTGTCATGATGCACACTTAATTCCCTTCTCACCCTAAGAGTAGAACAAAAGCAATTTATTTACAAGAAAGTAAAAGGATAAAAAGAAAACAAAAGTTTTACCTTTTTATTTATTTTTACACCAAAAATGTTGTACACTTTTCAAATATTAAACATCTAGTTTACTAATTGTAATAAAATATGGATAAAATTATTTTTGATATTTCTATTTGTTATCATTTTAGATAGCTTATCTTCGAAAGACATTTTTTTGAGAGCTCTCTAAGGAATAAGATCTATGAAAACTAATATGTTATGTGTTATTTTATATGATTTTTTTTCATGTACGGCTAACATTTAATATACTAATTAAAATATATTTATTTCAAAATGTAATTGTTTCACAATGTGAATCTTTTTGACATGTTTCAAAAGATTTGTCAAAACATAAATCTTCAAATATTTTTTTAAGAATATAAAGAACTTTAAACATGTATTCAAAAATGTTAACCAAGTAATAATAGGTGCATAATTTGTGAAAAAAATATTGTTCATTTTATTTTCGTAAGAGAAAACTACACTTTTGGTCCTTGAGGTTTAATGAAATCTCTTAAAGTGGTCCTTAACCTTTAATAAATCTAAAAATCATTCTCGTGGTTTGCATTTTGCTTTGAATATTGTCCATTACATTAACTTTGTTAGTTGGAGTGACGTTAGTTGAGAGGCATTTTAGTCTTTTTTATTAGAAAAATATTTGTACACAAGTATATGAAACTTAAGTGCAAACGTGATTAACATCTAGGATTAAAAAAGAACTAAATCACAATCACTTAATCCTACATAAATTACAGCTATCTATTTCTACATCAAAAAAAAGGATGAACAAATCCTACATAAATTCAACATCACTAAAAAGAACCATTTTTTTTTGAAAACTCTAATAGTTATTGAGAGAAGTAGAGGAGTTGAATTCAACATAAACTGATGGAATGAGGAGCATATATCGATCTAATCCTATTGACCTCCATCAGTTTAGACAATGTTGTTTAGGCTTCCTAGCTATGGAACTTTTGTTTTTATCGACTTTTATATGTTGCCTCGGCTTCTCCATATTAAAATTTTCAAGTAACAATTGATATAACATGCTTTATTCCCATCTTCACCAACCATAAACAGTGGATTTTGATCATGAAAGAGGAGCGGTGGTGGAGGAGGATGGTCGGAGGATGGTCGGAGGATGGCCAAACTAACAACTTTTGTATATGTTAGTGTGTGAATATATATATATATATATGTGTATAATAATATTAGATAATACTTTTATTTTTAAAATTATTTAGTAAAGATGATTAAAAAGGGGCTAAACTATCCCTAATTTAATGAACAATTATTCTTAAAGAAGTAAATGTTAGGAACCATTTTTAAAGAAAAGTGCAAACGACAAGGATAATTTCTAGATTTGTTAAAGGTTAAATACCACTTTTAAATATTTTACTAAACTTAAAGGACCAAAATTGTAGTTTAGTCTTGTTTTATTTTCAAAAAAAAAGGGAAGCAATTAATTTGAGTTTATTAAGTTTGTTAAGGTTGACTAGTATAGCAGCAGGTGGTGGTGTGGCATATGGCGTGCGCTTTACGTGAGACAAGCAGGCCATATCTTTGCTTTCCCTTCATCTGACCCCACACGCGTGTCTCACTCTCACACTAATATTTACACTTTTTTCATTTCACTCCCTCCTTTTTTTTCATTTTAATTCTTACTCTTTTTTTAAAGACATAGCGGCATTGAACCCACAAACGACTATCACGTACACACGCACCCCCGACGGTATCGAGCATCCAAGGGCAGCCCACTAATCCACCGTTGTCCCGGCTCAGCTTACGCTAGACCTAGAGCCCAACCACAGTGTATGACTGGGTTGGGGGTAGCCCAGTCAAAGACTAGACCAGCCCAAGGACTGGGTACTCTTCATACCCTCAAATTAACTCCCGTTGGATTTGAACTCAGGTAGATTGGGATACCATTCACAATCCCCCTAGGATGTTACCGTCCGTGAGGAAACCAATTGAGTTAGACATGATTTATATGTTATTTAATATATTAATAATATCCAAATAATAGCTCTATCTATGTGTATAGCTTAATTGGTAAAAAGTAAATGACTTGTTCAAATACACAACATATTCAAATTTAAATCATTTTGGAGACATGCTTGACCCTTCCGTTAGTCAGCATAGGAGAGTTCGATCAAGATGTTGATAATCAACTTTTTACTTAAATATTTCATTATGAATAATATATTATGCAGGAAAAGGAAGGGACAAGAATAAAAACATTATAATATCAATGTCAAGAACACCAGGAGACATAGTTGAGTGAGAACAAGTATGGATCAAAATATTAGACAAAAAGCCCAATGTAAGTTTGGGTAAAAATATCTTACCACTTAAAAATATATGATTGTAAAATAAATGTTGGTTATAGAAATATGTAATTGTTAAATTTTAAATATAATTTTTTTGTTAAAGAGGGTGTAATGTAGTTTTTCCATCTTATAATTAAGGGTAGAATCAGAAAATAGACACTTAAGTATCCGGTAAGAAATTAAGAATCATCACTTTCATTTACCTTATGAAGTAACATCCTCAATAATCAAAATGGATTGTTAGTAAACGTTTATAACCCAGTAAACGTTTATTGAGTTATTGAGTAAGAGTCATCACCCTCCTTTACAGGGTAAAACTACTGTTTTCCCTCTTACCGAATAAGTTTCTATGTCCTTGTTATGTGTTTTTAAGTATATAATATTTATATACGGCAAATCCAACAAATAAACTCATACACCCTCCTCACATTTGGTGAGGTTTGAACTCCTGACAAGGCAAAGGTTACGATACCGCTTGGCCAACGGCCCTTTGGTAATTATTAAGGTAATTGAACTTGTAAACACTTACTATGTAAGTATAGTAAGTGTTTAGTAAACGGCTCCTAACTTTTTTTCCCTTATTTTTGGGTTAATGGCCATAATTCACTTTCATACAATATCTTAATTGAATTCACCGTATCTGCATTCTCAAAGGCACCTCTCTCTTACAAGAGGATTCGCGGCATGTCAATCCTTGGGTCTCTTCTGTAACCGGATAACCAACACCGAGCATATAGAAATGTAAACACATATTTCGAAACAAAATGAGTAAGGGGTCGTTTACCAAACGCTTATCCGGGTAAGCTCTTACCAAATCACATTACCTTATCGGATTAATATGGTAAAGATCAAGAATTTTACCCGGTAAGAGCGAAACTAGGACCAAGAGTCTTACCGGGTAAGTGAGGAACTGAGGATGACAACTCTTACCACAGTAAACACTTACCGGATAGATTATTACACAAAATGTCGTTTTTATGGACTAAAATCTTATCCGGTAAATAAATAATACTGTTGAATTTTACCGATAAGCGCTTACCGAGTAAGTGCCTGGAGAACGACCCCCCAATCGTGTTTTTGTGGATTTTCTCTTGGTAAGTATTTTCTTAAACTAGTTTAGTATAGTATGATATAAAATCAAATTTATACCAACTAATCAAGCATACCAACATTAGAAGAAGAAAAAAACAATCTAATAAATAATATTTTAAGAAAGGTAAAATACAACAAATATAACAAACGTCTAATTATTTCTATTTCATGCCTATTTTTTCCTATACAGGATCTCAACCTATATATTCAAGAATTACAATGTAACCTAACAAATTTGTCATCGTAATTACAAAATCTATGTGGCACTTGTCAAAATAGGTAAAAAAATAAGAAAAATTGACAAATTGTTACACCAAATGATTAAAAAAAAAAGTTCATCATAACCCATTTTCATATCAATCATCATTGATAGCATTCAATCTAGCTAATGTAAATTGTGTAATTGTGAAACAATCCACATGTGTTCTTTCTATTTCTATAAAAGGAAAAATGATGGTTTTCTTTGTTGGTATAATACTCTTTTTGAAGAATGAGGATTGTTACAATGATAATAAGGGTTTGGAAGGCAACATTCTTAATTCTTTCAGACTTTAATTTGGCTAATAAAAAACATGAACCATAACATATACCTATTTATTTGCCACTAACATAATCAAGGTGTTTATCGAGTTCGAAATGCCGGCAAAGGCGTTTCTGCAACTGAAAACGAAAATAATCAGAAGCACAAATATGTTAAAAAATCACACACCCACCCTTTGATTGGAACTTAATAACGAAATCAGAAACATACGGAATTAATACCTTCGTTATATCTGAAGCTTTAGTAACGGAATTCATCCCAGGAAAGCGATAAACCTCTTCTGCATTCTCGAAGAGCGGAATTCCACCTGCCAAAAACAAGCAGATCAAAACACTCAAAATTATTATATGAAATTCAGAGATAAGATTGATGACTACCAGGCCATATATGGTTATAAGAAATATTTATGTTCAAAATATATATCTTTTAAGAAAAGATATCCAAAAAATCATAAGATATCTAAAATACAAAGATATGAACAACATTATGAGACTAACTAACCAGCCAAAATCTTGATGTGCCACCTTCAGTCAATAAAGATTCCAACTACAGGGGTGTTAATTGAGTTGAAGAACCTACATCACATCATAAGAAAACTTGTAAACTTTGAGGAGGTTTCAAGGCAGAGAGTAGAAAGGATATGTGTAACAACATCCCAGGCCAACAGTACCAGATATCGTCCACTTTGTCTGTCTACACACTTGGACTCACGGTTTTAAAACGCGTCTGATAGAGGAGGTATCCCAGTTCTTATAAGGCAACTTTCGTTCCCCTCCCCAATCAATGTGGGATCTTACAATATGCATGACTAGTCTCACATACGGCAATCTCTTTCGGAATGTATGATTTTGGCATGTTAATTGTCGTACTTTCATGAAATGATTTATGAGATATTTACATGAGAAATCATGGACTCGCTAAGCTTTAAAAGTTAACTAGCGACGTGTTTCACAAGAGATAAACAAGGCCGTTAATACCAAGGGCAAGGGAAAGGTCTAGATGTATTAGAGTTAGACATCGATATGCCATTTAAGTTGTTTTAGTTGTTTATGTGATGCAGGCATGGGCGTGGAGGATCGGGCCTTGATATTTTTGGAGGCCTATGATCGGGCCACCAAACAGGGCCACACTTAAACAGACATAACTTTCGCTTCGGGTGTCCGTTTCGGGCCAATGACCAAGAGATTCGAAGCTACTTCCGAGGAGCACGCCGTGAACCCGAAAAAAGTTGTTTAAGCGTACTTTTTGGACATTTTAGTGTTTTTTTTTTCATTTTGGGCTTCTTTTGTTGGGCTTTTATGTTTGTCTCATTGTCTTTTTTTAAGCCCGTTTTGTTTTGGCCTTCATATTTAAGCGTTTCTTGTGTAATTTGGATGGTCACTTCTGGATTTTATAAACTTTTGATTTTATCCCAAATTTTGAGTTCTTAAGAATTCGTTATTTGAAACCTAGGATCGGTATTCGTTGAATCAACGATTCCTAGAAAAGATTGTTCATGGGCATTCATAGAATCAACGTGATAATCTTGGTTCTCACTTTATCCGCTGCATCATTATGGTTATCTAATGTTTCAGAATCAATATTGTATTAGACTTAGAGACCATCTAAGTCCCTTAATTTATATTTCCTTTTATGTCTGCTAACAATTAAGTTATGATGTTTATTTATATTGATGGCATTGATCCGTAATAGAAGTTATGAATAAGTTTTTGTCCCTTATTTGAGTATTGCAATTAATGAATAACCATAGGTGCTTCAATGGGTGAAAGGTGCATTTGGCAAAAATGACCACCATCAACTTCCATTAGCAATATCAGCTGTTCAAATATTGTGATCAGAAAAAATAAGTTAATTAGGTGTAGCCCCTCCCATGATATTGGATTTTAACATCTTATAAAATATGATGGATATATACAAAAAGAAATTATTTCTCTGTATTCCAGTTTAAAAGAGCTAATATTTGATATGAACTCTGGTACAAATGCAAATTGGTGAGGAATTTGTTGCAAATTAAGCTAATACCTACTAACATTAGCCTATTCAGCAATTGTTTCCCAAAAACCAAAGTATAAGGGTTAATCGGTTTAACAATTTGACAGTAATAATGGATGTGTGTATACCTTGACAATGGATGTATAATATATACATACATATATATATATATATATAGAGAGAGAGAGAGGGTGCTTACAGGGTGAAAGAGACTTCCGGCGAATTGAGGAGAGAATAACTGAGAAGTGGAGAATCGAAATAAGAGAAGAAAGTGAGAAATTGGAAAAGATAAAAGGGGTTCGATACCATCATAATACTGAACTGGATCAAGAGTGCTTTCATTGTTTGGGGTGTTCTTCCCCATGATTTTTAGGGTTTGTGATTCAAAAGATGAATCTGGCCGGAATGAGTTTCTGCTAAATCCGCCGTTGTAAATCTCCGATCATCATCGAATTGTTTCGCTTACCTGGACAAAAGTAATTAATTTGTACTACCAGTATATTTTATTGAAAAATTAAATAAAAGTTTGATATAAACTAATGGAAAAGTAAATAAAAACTCAAATAATATTTCTATTTTAATAAATAGTTAAGTCTGGAATTACTGAACTTTCTCATTTTTAAATTATCAAATCCATGAATATTTTTTTAAATAAATAAATTGTTAGACCTTTTAAAAAATTTGGTTACCTATGTATTTTTTTTAAATAAAACTACTTGTACCATCGCCATTAGCCCTATAGTAATTTAGCAGAGTAGGTATAGATAATTCAAAAAAGACGAAGGATTAAAAAACCAAAAAACAATTAAAAAAGAGAGATCGATAGCAGATGTCAACAACCCTGATAGTTGGGCACAATGATAGAGAACTGAGGACGATGGGGGCGGGAAGGGGTGGGAAGGGGGAGCAATGGTGTTAAGTGCCAGAGGTTTGAATGATGTTGAGTTTCGGAACCATAAAATTGATTTAAGTTTTTCCTACTTCAAAACGTTTCTAGTCGGTTTTACTGTTCCCAAGTCCCACTTCATTCATATCCCCCACACCTAACGTCATCACTCCCCTCGTTGAACCATTGTTGTCCGCTCTATCACCGTTCACCACTGTCGTTGGCCCCAACCATCGATCTCCCTCGTTTTTTGATTTGTCATACTCTATTTTGATTATTTTATTAAGAAAAAGTACAAATTAAAGTTTTACGATTTGTATGGTTATGATGCCTTATTTTTCTTGTCTAAAAAATGGTCATTTTGATGGGTTCTAATCAAGTGACTATTCTTTTTATCAACCCAAATTCAATAACTATAATTTTTTATTGAGTAACAAGAGTTTAATTCCAGCTAGTTCATATATATTATGATTTGTGAATTATGATCAATAGATATTGTAATTATTGATACTTACTTTGTGTCTCTCTCTCATGTTGTATTGCTACTATTCCGGAACTGATGATTCTAAAACAAATTTTTACGAGGGTTTTAATTTTCTACGAATATATTCATCCATATTGTTGTTCATAAAGAATCTTGACCATTTTTTTCCACAAAATTGTTTCAATTTGCTGTAAAATGAACATGGTCTCAAGCTTCCCGTCAATAACAAAGTTGCCTATCATCACAAATAACATATGTTCTTTTAGTAGGCCCAAAATGCATCAGTTCAAAACATAAAGAATCAACATGATACATATGTATAAATAAAAACAAGCAATCAATTGAAACCATAGACTTGTTGTTGATTCAAATTTGGTATGAAAACGTGCTTTTGTGAAGCACCATGAATTATCAAAGAGGCCAAACTTCATGGTTAGCTTATATGGATTTTCTACATAATTGGAGATTTAAACAAAAAAATTATTGTAACATTATTTTTCATTAGCCTTTGTACATATTCGACTTTTTAAAATTAAGGACGATAATCTTTTAGTTCAGTTTATACTAAATTGAACCATTTTAACAACATACCCGTATGTATGTATGTATGATTTGAGGTGTAATACGAATCATTAAAGATTGGAAGAATGTTTTATATCTAAGCCACTACATCACGTGTTATCCGTAGTACGACTTCTTTTATAATATACATGACAACACAAATGTGATCGCTTGAAAGAAACAATTATTGTAATGTGATACATTATTAACATAATTATATTTGATTGCGACTTAATATCATATTTTATATGGAAATTAGGGTTAACATGTGTATAGTTTGTGGGATTGGCATATCATGTGCTTGGTTGGTGCTAATGGACCAAACATTTGCGTTGTAAGTACAAACTTTTGATTTATGTGGGGAACCTTAAAACTATATGTCACATATATGCATAAGCATACATATAAAAGTAATGCACTGACATCCATTAAAAATATTATAAACTTATCATTTAGCGATAATAATAATGATACAAAAACTTATCATGAAATGTTTTTCAGTTTTATTTAGTTGATTCATCTTAACCGTGTTACATTAGTATATCTCATAGTAGCATATATTTAATATACATCACACCTACTTCTACATTAGTATATCTCATGGTAAGTAACATATATTCAATATAAATCACAAAACTTGTGGCGTACTGGTTAAGGCTAGATAACCCATCAACCTTAGGTTCGAATCCAGACGCAAACAACTTGTGTCCATTGAGGAATTATCTCAGGGTTGCATGCTTTAGCAATCTTAAAATTGTCATAGATTAGTCTAGACAAATGCCTAGAATACCTTTTACAAAAAAAAACATATATTCAATATACATCACAACTACTCTAAATATGAAAATAAATATAAAAGAACTCATGTTTAATACAAATCAAACAAGTCTCTAATTAAGAAAATTATCATTTGAGTAATGTCTATCTTCAGAAAATCGATAGATTTGATTGAATAATATAAAACAATATGTTTTACATACATTATGATTTCCTTTTTGCCAAAAAAAACAAACATATATTATAATTTCAATACCACCAATGTGAATAAGGAGGGGTATCGTTCTATTTCTAACAAGCCGAATACGTAACATGGTCATCGGTGATTAATGTATGTCGTTTGCCGGAGGTCGTGGACCTGCTAAACTGTAGAGACATATCCGAAATTTTTTTAAGTAATCACACAATTTAACTATAAAAAATATCCAAAGAAAAGTTTCACAATATCAGTATAGATCTGTTGGTTGATTTTACCCTGCCATAAAAAAAATCTATGACAGAAAATCATATTTCAATCTCGCCTACATATTTTTTTAAAAACATCAAAAATATATAAAAACATCAAAATTTAAGATAAAAAATTAACAAAGTGAAGTCCATAAAACCGTAATCGGTGCTACAGTATCAATCAATGTAGGTTTGCCGCTATTCATAATAAATAGGAAGGTGGTAGAAGAAAAGAAAATGAAAAGCTAGGGGGAAAAACTTGCTCGGCTCCCACGTGACATGACGGGCAGGACTGAGGAGAGGAAGCGTAAGTCACGTGACAGAGCAATACACATGGTCTCACGTTCAAGATAAAGAAAAACAAAAACGTAATAAGAAAGAAATGATAATAATCTAAATAATGAAAAATTATCCCAATCCTTGTCCACCACGTGGCATTATCCCACCGTCAGCTTTGGCTTTTAACACGAGCGAAAACACTCACATGCTCACCTGACACACCCCTAACCCACTCTCACGTGCTCCTTGGTCCTACCTTATTATCTCATTCTTTTATTAAATATAAATTATTTTAAGCCTCAATTGATAAAACGATGGGATGACTTTAATCTTCATTTTTTAAAAGATTTCTTAAAATTTATCTAAAATAGAAAAATCAAAATTAAAATCTTTAAAAAGTAGTTAGACTCATTTCAACAAATTTTTTATTATAGAAAACCAAATATTCATAATAATATTAAAATGTTACAATTATCTATTAAAATATTATTTCTCTTTTCTTATATTTATTTTTAAAGATTTTCATTGCTAATTTTATGTTGTAATCATTTTTGAAGTAATCTTCATATTTGGAGAAAAACATTTTTGTCCTATTTTCTCCATTTTGAAAATAGTTTTGGAGAATTTATTAGAACAAAATTTTGGTTCAAAATCCTCATTTTCACCATTTTCCTCATTTTGGGGAAGTACTGGAGATGCAAGAGCATCTCCAACAAATTCCCTATAATTTCTTTAAAATGTAGAATCAAAAGATAAAATCTCTAAAAAAATTGCATTCATCTCCAACAAATTCCTTATAATTTCTTCAAAATAATATTAAAATATTGCATCATCTATTAAAATATTATTTCTCTCATTAAATATTTATTTTTCAAATTTCCAATTGGTCATTTCATTTGGTAATCATTTTTAGAGTGAACTCTATATTTTAAGAAAACCCGACTATCTCTCCTACTTTCTCTATTTTGGAGATGATTATGGAAAACTACTGGAGCAAAATACTTGCTTTCCATTTTCCCTATTTTGAGGAAGCTATTTCGAAGATGTTCTAAATCAAACAATATTTACTCATATTGATGTTTTTGGTGATGGATTTTGTAAAACATTAGTTAGGATTATCGATAATTTTTGTTTTAAGTATAAATTACTTTTAATAATTGTTAATAATGCTATAAAATACCAAGAATTTTTTACTGTATTTATCAATTATTGTGGTATTACTATTACATGATGCTGGTCATTAGAGATATACAAAAATTTGTTATCAAAATTTGATAGGAGATTGGATTAGGTTAGAAATTATGTTCTTTTCGAGTTGTAATTGGTTAAGAATCGATTTGATCAAAATACCGTTCAAGGATCAAATTAGGTATCATCAAAATTCAATTTACAATTATAATAGTTATATTTTGAAATTTTAAAATTAGTCATATTTGACATTTGACAATCAAAAGTTATTCATAAGTTAACTTATTTTTTAAGTTATGTTTAATTATACATAACTAGTTCATAAAACAGTTTAAAAAAAAACAATTTAAATAGCTTTCCAATAAACCTTTGAGGTTTTTACTCTTTTTTTTTTCAATTAAGACTCTTATACTTTTATAATTAATTTTTCAATATTTTTAAATTATTTTACATTATCATGTAACTTATAGGCTATTTTTTTTTCAAATATAACTAAATTTATCAACTATCAATTAAACTTACATATGGCTAATTTTGCTCTCCTACATTAATGTGGCCTAGCTAGGATTATTAGAGAGAGATACGACAAACCAAATACAAACTATTTAAATATTACACATCGTATAAATCAATTTCGACCTTTGATTTTGTGTATTTTGAAATTTTTAGACAGTTACCAAATTAGTTACAAATAAGGTTGAGAGCAAATTTCGGAACCGTTTTAACCCGCACTGTACATTGACATTGATGTTTGAGAGTGGTTTGTGCATTGTGTAACATCTAGAGGGTTTGTATTTGATTTGGCCTCTATAAGACCAGATTGTTTTAATGAGACCAACATTTTATACTTGAAACTTCACAACAAAATAAACTTTCACCGTGTTTTTGCAATGAAGGTTCGAATTTCTTTTACCTTATTAATGTGAAGTTTCAAGTGTAAATATGTGGTATCACGGACCTCACGTGAACCCAACTATATATAGATAGAGGGAGAGAAAAAAAAGTTAAAATGCAAACTCAAATTTGGTTGTGAACGTAAAAACAAATGAGAACGCGACACATGTTTAAATATAGATTATGTGTCGTGCTCTCATTTGTCCTTACGTTCACACTATATGTGTGTGTTGGGGGTGTGGGTGATGACAGAAAAACCCAAAACCGATGGCAAAATCCGAAACTTTCGGGTCGGGTTCAAGGTCTTCTTATCGGGGACGGGGCGGAGATCTGGGACATATTTGGAGATTTTAATTTTGTTGGGGGGGGGGAGCCGTTGATAATCGGCCCGACCTGATCCGATATATGGAAATATATATACATATATTAATTTTAAAATATATATACATATAATATCATTAAAAGAAAAATGCTAACGTTAAAATTTAAAATGCATACATCTTTAAGAAAATGAAATTTTCCTGGACTGCATGGTTCGGGTTCCGGTTTCTGGTTCGATTTATTGAGGCAAAGGCTCAAAGAAAATGGCCACGAGAAAGAGGATCATCGGCCCGACCTGATCCGATATATGGAAATATATATACATATATTAATTTTAAAATATATATACATATAATATCATTAAAAGAAAAATGCTAACGTTAAAATTTAAAATGCTTACATCTTTAAGAAAATGAAATTTTCCTGGACTGCATGGTTCGGGTTCCGGTTTCTGGTTCGATTTATTGAGGCAAAGGCTCAAAGAAAATGGCCACGAGAAAGAGGATCTCCAATAGGGATTGGGGAAACCACGGAGACCCAACATGGATCAGGATGGTTACGTGGACGGTTTTGGTTATCGGTTTTAAAGATGGGGATACCAATAACCAGTCCGAACCAGACCCGTTGTCATTTTTAGTTTGGGGGGGGGGGGGGGGGGGGTTATAACTAATAAATAATATATAGTGTATAATTAATAATTAATATTAGTGAGAGTTATAAACACTATTTTTAATAAACATAGACTTGATAACTCTTATATTTGTTAAAAGAGTTAAATGCATAAAATAGCAACCTACTTTCATAAATTTCTTTATTATAGCATTGTACTTTCAGCTTTACTTATTACAACAATGTACTTTCAAATTATTTTTTATTAAGGCATTGTACTTTGAAAAATTTACCCAAAATAGCAATGGGTAACTTGTTACCTTTTAAACAAGTTAACCTAACTTTGTTTTTGCTTACATGGCTTAAATGAGATGACATGGATGCCATGTCATTTTAATTACATGGCATTAACAAAAAAAATTCTTGCAATTTTTTTTTTAAATTTTCTCACTTTACCGGGTTTATTTTTTATTAATTTTCTCAATTTTTATAATAATTTCCTTACTTCATCACTCTTTTAAAGAACACTTTTATTAAATTGTACAAATTAAATATTTTAGAGTAACATTTTTAACAAATATGATATTTTTCTTCAAGATAAATATTTTATTTATAAGAAAACATAACACTTGTTATTTTTCTAATTTAAAAAATGCTTATTTTGCACTTCTTTTAAAAAAAAATTAACGATATAAAATGTGTTTTACAAATCTTCTTAGTATTGTTATATTTTAATGAGTATTTTATAAATAATCTAATTAATTTAATACATTTATTGAATGATATATCAGTTTAATATTTTTTAAGACAAATCGATTTATTCTTTTCGATATAAATATTTTATTTGTAAAAAAACGTAATCATTCTTATTTTTTTAGTAAAAAGAATTTAAACATTTTTTTGAATATAGGGAAATAAATTGTGATCTACAAATTTTCTTAATATATCAATAATTTAGTTTCGTTAAATTAATCTAGTATATTTATTAAATAATATGTAAAATTAATGTTTTGAAAATACAATGTTGTGATAATAAATGCCACATCAGCAATATATTACATGTGGACAATCTACATGGACAATGAGGTGGCATAAAAACCTACTATAGTGGGTAAATTTAAAAGAAAAGGTTATCCAATGCTATAATGGGTAGATTTTTCAAAGTACAATGTTTTAATAAAAAATAATTTGAAAGTACATTGCTGTATTAAGAAAAAATGAAAGTACATTACTATAATAAGAAAATTTATAAAGTAGGTTGTTATTTCTTGAATTTTACGCTTCTTAAAAAACCAAAAAAAAAACAAAAACAATGGTGCATGTTTTTAGGTGTCCGCCCACCCATACCGATACTTCTTCCCTTTGAAACGCAAATAAATTCTCACCCTACTTCTCACTTCACTCCTCCATTAATTCCACATTCAACAACAACAAACCTAACCTAAACTAACCTAATCTAATCTAACAATGGAATTCATCGTCGACGACCTTCTTCATTTCCCCACCG
Organism: Silybum marianum; assembly: GCA_036898165.1. NCBI lineage: Eukaryota > Viridiplantae > Streptophyta > Magnoliopsida > Asterales > Asteraceae > Silybum > Silybum marianum. Next base: position 27,406,944 of record CM072539.1, read on the forward strand.
ATGACCACCTGCACCACGAAGATCTACAAGAAGAGGAGGAAACAGATGCCACCCCCACCGCCGTCGACACCTGCAACTCTACTACCCTCGCCGGAGAACCAACTTGCCGGAGCTTCGTCGATACCCAATTCTCTAACCTCTGCGTTCCGGTAATTTACTTACCATAAACCATCACTAACTCATTCTTTCTTTTTCTTTCTTTCTTTTTTATACATAAATTGAGGTTAATTAATTAATTAATTATTTGATAGTACGATGATTTAGCTGAGTTCGAATGGCTATCGAATTTTGTGGAAGAATCCTTCTCCAATGAAGACCTGCAAAAGCTCCAATTGATATCCGGAATGAAAGCTCGATCGGAAATTAATGGAACCAAGAATCACAAATTCCAAATTAATCGAACCGATTATAACACCGTATTCAACATCAATATGACGGTCCCCGGAAAGGCCCGTACTAAGCGTTCTCGTGCCGCTTCTTGCAATTGGGCCTCTCGTAGTACCATCACCGAACCGATTCCTGCCGTTTTGTCGAATTTCTCGTTGACGACGACAGTCGAGAAGAAGAGAGTTAAGAAGGAATTTGACGATAATTCGTCGTCTAATAATGAAGATGGACGGAAATGTGTCCATTGCGCCACTGATAAGACGCCTCAGTG